>JAJMSI010000002.1:0-600000 GCA_030558325.1 Wilhelminamyces tanticharoeniae | reverse complement strand
AAGAAGATGGTCAAGTTTTCAAACACCTGCGGAGTTTGCCGTTTAATTAAAAGCAAGCCCTTGATGGCCAATCTCTCAGCCTTGTCCATTCCCGAGCCAAGGTAGTTCACTAGATTCAAGATCTTGTTGTTTACCTTGTCGTATGTCTCTAGGCCAGTGAGATCTTCCGGTTCCTGGCCCAAGCTTAGAAAGTCGTTAATGCCACTTGCATCCTCATTGGATCCGAACAAAGTGTAGTATTTGAAGTCCCGGTATGGGTTGACAGCTTTTATCTGAAAAACATCGATGTTTTTCTCAAGTTCATTAGGGTACGCTAAGTTTAGCGACCCTTTGTTCAACGAGCTCCAGTTCAACTCGTCTAGGATCTCAAGACCCTCAATGGTAGACGATATTCTTCCTAATTGAAAAAGCGCACATCCCCGTAATTGCCAGTTAGAGGACTTATAGAACAAGTTCATAATCGTTTCGATAATATGATTTTGATTCTTCATATTCGCACTGTAAACCGGGTCAAGTAAGAGAATGCCGTGTTTTGAGGACGCGATTTCGCCTATCACCCATAGATGATGTTTTAACATGTTGATCGAGAGGACCTCGTCTTCCTCCTGGAGTTCCTTTTCGAAGAATGTCTCGCCGTGAGGCTGCAACTCTCCCTCCAAAAGATTGAGGCGCTTGATCAATATTCCGACATCGCGAATGAGCAGGTCCAAGTAGCCACGGTCATTATTGAAGTAACTGAAGCCTTCTTCGGTCGATAACAAGTAATAAAAGAAGTGCCGACTTAGGGTGTAATGACTGTCCAAAGTTGAGAAGTAAGGGTGCATTCTAGAATGCACAGCAGTCTCTATTTCTTGCAGATACATGATATCCTGTCTCTTCTTTGTCATCTTTTCGAAGTTGTCATTGATGTAGTCGGTATCGTAAAGGTACTTGAAACCTGCAGAAGTCTTCAAAAAGTTCAATATGAGCACGCTTCCATTCTCAAACTTGGATAGAATGGTCAATGACGGCCTGAAGCTGATGAAGTAATTCAAGGTTTGTTCGTTTTGGTTGATTATAAAGTACTCATACAAGTAATCAATTGTCTTTTGAACAATCTCTGCATGAGGGTCGTAGATCAAGGTGATCAAATTTTTGAGGGTGAAGAACTCTGTCTCCTGTTCCTTAAGTAATGACGGCAAGATGCTATCGAGGATGAAAATCTTGATTTTCAAGTTGGCAATGCTTAGGGCTTTGTTTAGCAATGTGCGAAAGGGAGTGTCAAGTGTGAAGTTGATACTGCACAATAACTGAATTATCAAGTAGTTGTTGCTTTCATCGCCAGTGCTACCTTCTATTATGTTGGAGAAGATGTTGAAAAACTGCCATTGTTCAAGCATTTTGACTCCGATAGAGTTGTTCGAAAGAGTTCCAATAAATTTAACGTATCCAATACTCAACGTTCGCTGCAACCGTCTTTTTAACAAAATTGGATCTTTGGCCAGTATTCCACTGTAAGGGTCTACCTGCGTAAAGATCTCAGAAAGTTGAGGAAGGATCTTGTTATTAGACAAGTACTGCACACCCTGCTCCAAGCTTAAGAGTGTTTCTATGAGCTGACAGCCAGTTGTAATGTACTTTTTTGTGTGCTCTTGAAGCCCAATGTTGCAGAATCTGAATTTGAACGGTCGGTAGAAGGACATTAAACGTTTCAAAAACTTGGGATTCTTCTCTAGGATTTCATCGAACCTCTTGGGATTCCTTAAAGGACCCAGAATGAGATTCTGTAAGTGATGCCAGTTCCATTCGTTGGACTCTTTCACTATCAAAATTTTCGAGTTCATAATCATAAATTTGATCTCATTATCCTCCATGTCGTAGCGTTCTCTGGCGGTGATGTTCTTGATGTAAGTCTTCAAGTCCTTTTGTTTCTCTATGTTATTCTTGGTCTTTTGCAGCCGTATTATTGACTCCATCTTCGAGATCGAGAAGATATTTGAAGAGTGCACCTGGTGCATTGAGACCAGCGATGCTGGAAGCAAGACATTAGACATGTCAAGAAGCTTCATCAACAAGGTGCTTGCCTTGACAGAATTGTTCAGAGACAGATTCTCCTCTAAGATGTCAAGAAGCATAGGTGCAATATCGTTATTGATCAAGATTTTGACAAGGAATCCCAAGTAGTGGTTGACCAAATTGTGCTCGAAGCTTTGCTCGTTCAACGGGAAGTACAGGAAGCTGTAGTGACTGTTGTTTGAATGTGAGTTCAATTTCTCGAGCGCTTCACCTATGCTGGAACTCGCCAACCAGGGCAATGGTTGGATCCGGAGAATATCAAGAAGGATGTCCATTATAGTGCCTCTTATGCGAGAGTTTCGCTTTTTGAGGTTCATGATTAAGTCTCTCATCATCCGGAAGTTCTCATGAGAGAAGCATATAAGGCCATTCCAGTTTTTAAGCAAGAGAGTCACCGCAAAGGACACCCTCCAAAGCCTATTGTGGGACTTTCTATTGTTCTTCGTTTTGCTGGCTTCGTCGTCGTTATCGCTGAAGTCAGCATACACTGATAGAAGGCTGGCGACATCCACACCGTTGCGTAAGAATTTGCGTGAGTAAGGCGAGTCTAGTAGCTTCTGAAGAACAAAAGTGCAAGTAATGGAAGATTCGTTTGAGCCGTCCATGATCATTTCGACGATCATATTGAAGCCCCCACTGTGGAAGGCTAATTCAGGCTTGATGAGTGCGATTTCGCATACAGTCTCCACACATATGTTCTTGAAGGTTTCGGAGATGTCGTCCTCCGATTCAGTATCATCACCCTCATATACAAGGGCTACGAGACTCTTGACCACGCCAATGGACAAGTTATCGCATCCACCAGGAATACTCACAAAAGCGCGAATGAGCTTCAACGCCTGCTCCTTCTCCAAGCCTGTGGACTCCACGGTGCTCAAGGTGACGATGATGAAAATCAATAGTTTGGACTGCACCAACACCGTGAGCGACTCAAAGTCAGACAATATGTAGCGCACAACACGGTACCCCACCGCCCTGACGTGCAGGCTCGGGTGGTAGAACATGAACTGAACCTTGTTGACGAAGTTCTGGAGCATAATATCGGATCTCAACTGGGGGTGTTCAGCCAATAACACCACGAGGTCGTTTCCGCGAGAAACAATGTAGTGCTCGTCCTTATCTTTGATGGAGAAGCTTTGAAGAATGTCGCTGAGCAGCCAAGTGGGACTCACTGCCTCTGGTAACGAGGGCTCCACAGGCCGCATTGAATGGTGTGCAACCGGGTTGATGTTGAGAGTGTCGAGAGTCATACTGCGTGCTCTGATCTGCGGGCTTGTGACCGACTTGTCTCTTGCTATCTGGCCTTCTGGCAGGCCAGAATTAGCCGATACTGTGTCGGAAGGGGGATGGGGGTTCTCCGAAGACATGTCTGTTAGGGGTGATTTCTGGTGCTGTAGGAGGGTATCGAGCTCCGGAACCGGAATCAGCAGGAGCGCCTGTTCCGGGCCTGTAGATAGCGGCGCAGACGTATCGAGCGACACGGAACGGGCCCGGGAATGCGATGGCATAGCTGGCTGTGGTGGTGGAAGCTCGGGACGGTTTTGATAAGGAGTCGCGTTCTTAGTCAGTGCTGACAAAGAAAGTGACGCTTATGCGACATGCCGCGATTAGCGTTTCGGCTCACACTTGACAAGGAGGCTGGTGCATGCACGACGCAAAACCCAAGGTGGGCACGACCGAAATGCTGCCGATAAGGATGGTGCGCGCACGACCAGTAAATGGACCGTTAAGGCACGAAGGCGTTTTGGAGAGGAGAGCCCCCTGGGCGCCGGGTGTGTGGCGGTTATGGTGGCCCCGGGCTCTGGCAATGACCAGCAGAGAGGCCTCCACTGCTGGCCAGCCCCACGGGCAATCCCCACGGCTTTGTGCAGAAGGTGCGCTATTATCTCCAGGGGTTTGTGTCACGCATTTTTCGACCAATTTAGATGTTAGGCGCCATGTAAGGTAACCTTCCTGCACAATAGTATGCCAGGTGCTTTGTGCAACTATCCCCCCACTGCGGCCGTCGATTGGTTTTTGATGACATCCGCCAGTGCGGTAATCAACACAGTTTTATAGGCTTGAGCACACTATATGCTGATAAAGCCCCAGTAGCAGCTTTCGTCTTTTTGTTGTTCTCTTCAGGCCCCTGCCGCAAAGTGAGTGTCGTGTACCCCACCGATTGTCCCCGGAACTCCACTGGCGTATCCCCGGTTTTCCCGCTGCTGATTACTGTCCATCTGACCCTCCCACTTTTCAGGGACCCCCCGTGAAGGTATCTCCTCTTCTGACATTTCGCTACTATGGCCTCTGCCACCGCGTCCAGCAAAAAGCGCTTGTCGCTATTCCTGTTTGGGCTGTCGTCCCTGACGCTGTCGAAACACTCGGATAAGGCTTCGCTGTCGCCCACCAACCCGGCGGACGGCGCTGTATCCACCGACGCCGATAGCATCGATCCGTCGTTCGTTTCGACACACTCGGTCACAAATGCCGCAAATGACAACAACCAGCTCAGCTCGCCAGTCAACTCGCCGGTTTTGCTGAACCATTCTGGGCTCCCCGAAAACCCCGAGTCCAGCATCTTCGAGAGGCTGGTGCAGGAGTCGATTTTCGACCCCAGCAGTCCGCAAATGGCGCTGTTGCCCAAGTGCGTGCGCTGTGCCTCTACCAAGTCCAAGGGCTGCACGCACAACTCGCTGATCTCGTTGAAGTCCGGCCATTTCATGAAAAATGAGGACTTGATTGCCCCCGCCTTGGACGCCACTACGTCCATTTTAAGCAACAACGACGCCAACTTGGACGACGTGGAGATGATCTACTCGTCCAGAAGAAACTCCTCTGTGCTCGGCCTCAATATGGCCTTGGGCAGACCCTTCACTCCCCTGAGAAAGAACTCCACCTTCTCCATCAACCAGTCGCTCACGGGCTTCCAGCCCATGCTGCCCAATGCACAGCCGCAGTCCCCGGTGTCACCGCCGAAGTTGACCTCTTCGAAGTCCTCCGTGAGCTTCTACTCCTATGCGGACATGATCAACAACGACGAGTTTGCCAGAAGACCCTCCTTCAAACTGTCCTACAGCCACGGCTTCGTTCCCACACTCGGAAACCCTCGTAAACTCAGTGTGTCATCCAACTCGTCGTCCGGTGCCTTCCCTAAGAAGGTCCTGGCCCAGGGCGTGCAGCAACCCAGTATCTTATCCAAACAGTTGTCTATCAAGGAGGAGAAGACACCGGCAGCTATCGGCAAGTCGCCGTCTGTGCTGAAGAAGAGCTTGAACAAGTTCTTAATCAGCCCCGAGTCTTCAGACTCCGAGGAACATGACCTCTACACACTGTTGGCAGGTCTGGACAAGAGAAAGTCATTCTCGTCGCAGACCTCCAACCTCAACTCAATCAAGGACGATGAGAGCTTGATCTCCTCCTCCATCGCCGATTGCATCAGACAGACCACCACGGAGATTAACGGACATTAGGCCAGTACCAATGATGCGCGGTGGGCATCTCTTCCTTTACTTCTGCTGGCCCTGCTAGTTCCTCCACTGACATACAATGCCTCACACTTGTGTTGTTCCTCGTCTCAGTATCACTATTATGTTTTTTTTTATTGTTGGGGTATTTGCTTGGTTTTCTTTTTGTTTGTTCTATTGGTTTCCTGTTTGATAACATACGTGGGTTGCACGTTCTGATGCAAGAGGTGAGCGGTCTTCTCCATTACTGACTGTGGCCTCTGTGGCCACTATATAAAAGTATTTATGCGAAGAAGTGAATGCTACTACACTAGGAGTTCCCGAGACGTTATACATTGATGCAAAGGCCAAATTCCAGGCCTACTGACTCAAATAGTTCTTGCGGTTGGCGGTTCTAATGAACCTTCTGGTCTGCCACTCAGTGTCGGCATCCTTGTTATCGAGCAAACCCAACTTCAACTCGTACATCTTCATCTCGAACCTTGGCCCAAGCTCACTGAGCTCCACCATGTCCTTGGTCTTGACGAAGACATGGTGTCTGACGCTGATGAAGTCGTCATTGTTAATGAAGGTTATTACACGCGAGCTGTCCTTCTTGGCACCTGGCGGAAACAAGTGCTTCAAGATCTTGACTACCCTCTGGCCCAAAGGCGTGGTGAAGTTCTCGAACACCAAGTGCGGATAGCTCTCGGAGATGTTTCCGATCTTCGGCAAGTCGTGTCTCAACTTGACGTTGTGCAATGTGAAGATGGCGGTCGGGCCGTGGGGAAAATGCGAAATGGTCATAGACGTGGGAACACCCCTGTGTTCGTGCAACACTATTAAGTCGGTCATAGCCACACGTTTGCACAGCTCCACCAACTCAGGAATTACGTAGGTGCCTCGGTTCAACTTCAAGCTGTTGGGGAACATCAACTTGATCTCTTTGGAAAACTGCAATAACTTCACTGACGGGTTTCGCGATGTGGTGACGATGATCTTGGGGTCGTTTATGCCGGATAACGCCGAGTACTCGTCATCTATTTGCGTCTGCTCGCTCTCGTCGTAGATGAAGTTTTTCTGTAACTCTGCGTCCTCGCTGAGTTCCTTGGAGAGAGGCTTTCCACTGGCCAAAGCAGCCTTTAACTGCTGTCTCTTTTCGGTCATAGAAGACTCCTGCAACTCAAGAGACTTTCTGTAGAGGTACTCCCTCCGCTCTCTGGCCTGTCTTCTAATCATGCTGTGCTGTGTGTGTGGTGTCGGGTGTGAAATTTGGCGATGGTTCCTAGTGAATTTTCATGCGATGAGACCCGGAACTCGTGTCACGTGATTTCGAGGATATTTGTGCTTGGGACGACCTCCTCTACCTCCTCCACTCCCCTCCAGCAACTTCGGGAACTTCTCCACTTCTCTACCGGAGATCGGCAGCGGGCAAGCTAATTAGCGCTCCGCAGCTGAAACGAGGACATTTTCGGGTTCCCTTGCATATAGTTACTATTCCGGTTGATCCAAATGCCAACTTTCTGTGATTACAGGGGCTTAATTGCAAAAAGTGTTTTAAATATATCTGGGGTCCTTTTGGCCGAATATCGATTAGTGATGGAGATTACACCGGCGTACCGGGCTTATGCTGGTAAAGATGGTTCTCAAGAACGTCCTCCATGTTCCTGAGATCCTGCAATTCGTGTTCTTCACGGGAGTTAGTTGTGGCCACATACCTCTGGTCATTAGGCCTACTGAAGAAAGAGCTTCTCTTTCTGACCATGGGCTCGTCAAAACCGGGGAACATGGAAGCTCTTCTGCTGATGGCTCTTCTCAACCCGCCCATGGCGCCTGTGGCACTGGCAGCGTCAGTGGCATTGGTCATGGTGGCCTCAAGAGTATTGTTTCTCCTGATAGCATGTGACTCCTGCCACTGGTCTCTCTTCTTCATGGCGTCGTCTGGAAGCATGATGGCTCTGTCCAAGGCGTAGGGCAAGCCTCTGTGCCTGCCACGAATCATCAGTGCTATAATCACCAACTTCGAGAGAGTGGTAAACTTGTAGGATAACGACTCGTTTGTGTTGGGATATCCCAACGACAACCCCACTGTACCGTACGCACTTATGATCTCAAACAAGATGCTGAACACAGAGAACCGGGGGTTGTTCTCGTTGAGTTTGGGGCCCTCGGCGATGCAGATGATGAACAACGCTAGAACAATAAACCAGAGGTCGAACGACAACTGGTTGCGCAAATGGGCGCCAATGTATGTGCTGGGTGTCTTCTCTATGTCCTCCTGGTTCTCGTCGCGGAGATACACGCCCAAGGACTGCTCCTCGTAGACGTTGGTTCTTCTGATGGAGATTGCCAATGGCAACACAGAGATGTACATCATGATCATGTAACTTACCTGGACTGCGGGATGCAACTGCGAGATATCCACCACCGAGAAGCCCGCAGTTCTTGTGCTGAATGCCTGGTAAAGGCCGTCCAAGATTCGGTACCCCGTGGGAATCTCCGATAAGTAATTGTTGTGGAGATCGAGAACAATGAACAACACCAAGTCCACGCCGTTCAAAACCACCAAAATGGCAAACAACCACCAGGTGGGAATCGACGGGAACAAGAGTGTAAAGCATCTTCTGGGGTGATCGAGGAGAAAGCCCAAGGACTCCCTAAACAATGACAACAGCTTTGACAACTTGAAGAGCACCCAGATGAGAAAACGTAAAAACACCGGAAATGCCGTGTTGCCAATCAAGATGAGGAAGCCCAGAATGATCAACACAAAGGGCTGCTTAGGGAAACTCTGCATGGAGTCCACCGTCAAAGTCAACCCCAAATCATTAAAAGACGACTGTGCAGTCCAAAATCCCCACCAGGTAGGCGAGTAGCCCTGAGATCTTGACATCGTCTTGTATTTTGGCTCCTTGCTAATCCACGCCGTCAAGCAGACGAAACCGAAAACGTGGAAGCCAATAAAGTAGGCGAGCAAGATTTTGATCAATAACTTAACAGCACGGTACTCCACACCACCCAACTCTTCCTTCTGCTCCTCACTCAAATGAACAAAGGTGGAGTTTCTGCCCACAGTGGGCACCCACGACAAGTAATTAGTGCTCATCACCTTTCTAAGGGAGTTGTCGCCCTCAGAATACTCGTATTCTTCATCGCTGTCTCCGGGAATATGCATGTTGCTGTCGTATTGGCCACTGGTGGAATTCATTCTGGAGAAGGACGGGGTAATCAACATCAGAAGTCGCCTGCTCTTTTTCCGCTTCGGGCGAACAGAACTCAGTGGACCCTTTCTTCTCGGGGCCGGCATTTTGCGTCTTCTATCCTTTGTCTCCAGGCTCGAACGTGCGCCGTTTTCTTCGTCATCATCATCCTGGATAGCGTTCTCACTCTCGTCGTCAGCATCATCGCTTTCACCATGAACGAGGTCTTCGAAATCGGTGCCTTGGTCTAGGTCTTCATTTTCGCTATCGATAGACCTGTCATCCTCATCTTCATCGTTGGTAAGCAGTCCGAGCGATTGTCTGCGTCTTGGTTTGCTCGGAACAGGCCCTGAGAGCGTCCTCTTGAGCTTGGACCACTTCTTTCCACGAACATGGGAGCCCAGCCTGGACCATTTTTTCACTGGCTTATTTTCGGAGAACTGGATCTGCGGCTCTTTTTTAGTGAAGATGGGGTTGTTGCCGTCCTTTTCGATTTCGTTGGGCGACTTGATCACCAAAACATCTCCGTCTTCGTTTCCATCCGGATTGGGGGACCGCCCCTGCCCGTTTTTGGACCGGTGCACGTTCTGGAGCATGGCAATGGATTTGTACATGTCGGAGGGCTCGATCTCAGAGTTTCTGTGCTTCGCAGGCTGAGGCAAGTTCCCAAACCGTATGCCGTCGTTGTCAGGCATCGACTGATGTGGGTCCACTGAGGTATCACTGGGCGAAAAGCCCTTTTGCGCTTCTGGTGGGATCCCACGAACTGCATTTGGGTCGTCAGAGTCGTCTTCGGGCTCGCTGATGTGTGTAACGCTGTCGTTGGTTGGCTGAGTTGGGGGAACTGAGGCCGACGACTGCGGAGAGGTGTTGGCCACCTTGAGGCTCACTTCATCTTTCTGACTAGAGGAGGTGCTGGAGGGTATCTGAGGGGTGCCCATCTGGTTGGGGTTGAATCCCAAGCCCTGGTTGTTGACGGTGTTGATGTGGGTCGAGTCAACAGAGCGAGTGCGCGCTGCCAACGTGGCGTTGCGGCGCATTTTGAAGTTCAACTTGGAGCTCTCCTTGATGTTGTCGAAGTGCCGTTCAAACCAGTAGAGCCGCACAAATAAGAGCGAGCCGTGTATGAAAATGGGTGTGGTAATGGTGGCCTCTATGTAGATGACGATCTGCTGGTATAGCGACAAGTCGCCCAAATTGACGGTGTTGAGACCCGCCTGTGTGGCACCGCCTGCAGTGAGAAAGAGCACATCGATGTAGGAGATGTTCTTGACGGGGTACACTAAAATGGACAGTAGGAACACCATGAAGATGATGTAGAAATAGTGCACTGCGCGGAAGTTTGGAAGCACCACCTCTGCATAGGGATGGATGATGGTTGTGGCTCGGTGTATGGCGTTTCGGAGGGCCCAGCCGAAGCTGAATTCCTCACGGAAAGTACGGTATCGCTGCAGAAGCCCAGAAAGGGAGGCCATTGCGATGGAGGTACGGCTGAGAAGCAGGCCAGCTGGAAGGATGGGAAAAGGGACCCTGGCAGGACTGTGGCTGCAGATAATATGTCTTTAAGCTTCTGTCAACAGACGATCGAGGCACTTGCACACATACAGGTAGAAGGTAGAGGATGGGCTTATATTGTGGAGAGATAAAGCCTGGCAAAGCATCTCTGCGCAGGCCGAAAAAACAGCGTTTTGTGTCATGAGGCACAGCACCGGCCAGCGACACCTTTGACGGATAACGGCAACCGAAATAACTATAGACCGTATATAAGACTGTAAGAGCAAGAATGTGTAGCCAGGAGGGTGCTTTGGCAGCTCCCGCTGGCGTCAGAAGTGAAGAGCAGTAGGAAAGCTTACTGGGCATACACCCGTGCACCAGTTAGCGGCATTCCAAAAGCGGCAACTGTTGGAAAAGTTGCACCCGAGGCCTCAGGAGGAATCAGGAACGGGCCGCTTATTGGCCCGGGCAGCCCTCTTCGCCATTTCCCCCTCTCTAAGCTCTCTAATGCGGTGAAGGGAGCCTGCCGGGCAGAGCCCGTTGCGCTCTAGGGCCCCCACGCGCATTTCCTCTCCCCAATATATCACCACCAAGGCACACCCGAAGGCCACCCACAACACGGCGGCACTGATGGTGCAGGTCCAGCCCACACCTATCAGATTGATGCTCTTTAGGCAGGTCGCGGTGGCCACTGCACCCGCAAGATAGCGTGAAAAGTAGCTGCTTCCGATGCCATCTCCGTGCAACTCAGGCATGGAGTCCACGCAGTAGGTGTTGCTCGCAGGAAAGATGCACATCTGAGCGACGCCCCCGAAGAACATGGCCAAGGTGGGAACCACCACACCGCCCTTCTTAGTCTCCACCAGCCACCCGTAGATGAGCTGGCACGCAGGATTCACGATGCCCAAGGGAACAAGAATCAGGCGCAACCGGTCCTCGGGCACCCGGCGCCCACGGCGTTGGATCCACCGCTTCATCACGCGGTCCAGCCAGCGGCCGCCAACGAAGCTTCCGACGAGGTAGCCCATGCCGGGAGGCACGTAGAAGAGGCCGCTGTAGACCGGATCTGTGAGGTGAAACCGCGGGTCCATCACGTACCGAATGGGCGTGATCAAGGCGTACATGTTGAAGATCAACGCCATGACGATGAAGCCGTCGATGGACAAGTTGGGGTACTTGAGGGCGGTCACCACGCGAAAAGGGTTTAAGGGCATGAGCACGAAACGGGTTTTTGGCTGCGAAAGCTTTTTTTCCGCAAGCGCCTTTTGGTGGCCCGTTTCGTCTGCAGTTTCCGGAAGTAGTAGTAGCACCGCAGCCGCCAACACGGCGCCCACGCCAGCAATAACCCAGAAAATGACCCGCCACGAGGTGTAGTTGACAATCACGCCTCCCAAAAGACCCCCAAGAGAAGTGCCCACCTGGCCGCCCAGAATGAGAATGGCCATGCTGGACAGTCTTCTCACCGGCGGGTAGATATCGGCAATGATGTGCGCGCCGATGGAAAAATAGGCTGTTCCAAAAAACGCCAGCAAGGACCTGAAGACGTAGAACATGGCCAAGTTCACCGAAACCGCAACCAACACCGTAGACACCGAGAACGCCACCAACGACACAATGAATGCGGCCCGCCGGCCGTATGTGTCGGAAAGCGGCGAGAAGATGCACGGAGAAAGCGACATGAACACGCAGTACACCGCTGCGGAAATGTTGATGACTTCTCCGGTGGTGTGGAAGTGCGCAGAGATCTCGGGGACCGCAGGCATAAAGGCCAACGCCAGGGTGGGCGATAAGAAGCACGAGATGGACGCGAGTCCCACATAGAGCCGCTTCTGGTTCTCGGAGAAGCGCTCGAACCTGGGGTCATTGGAGATGCTGTGCACCAGCGACGTCTCCGGGGCGAGTTCGGGATCCATTTCCGCCTCATTTTGCGCGAAGCGGAAGTTGCTGGAGTCGATGTCGGTAGTGATGGCAGTCAAGTCAAGCAGAAGCTGTTCCAGCAACGCGTGGGAGTCGGACTCCGTCAGCACGCTGGAGTGCACCGACACCTGCAGAGAGTGGATCTTGGTCTTGGAGGGAGCCATTGCAGTGCACCAAGCACACACCTCGGGCTTTTATAACCCCGGGAAGCGCCCAGGGGGACCACGGTCCAGTCCTGTGTGCAGCCCTGAGTTGCAGCCAACTAAGGTTTAGTCGTTTCAGCTGGAGGTCTGGCTTCCGCACCGGGTGTGGCGCACACTCGCTACGTCATTTTGCGGCCTTGCAAAAGCCCCTACCACTTGGGACCCTACCACCACACCGCAGAGAAAGCACTAAAAGGTTCCTGCCTTTGCAAGCAGGCTTTGGAACGAGAGACCCTGTGTTCGTGCACACCGTTGCAGCCTACGGATAAACCTCCTGCAGCGTGCACGTTTTGACGGATTGCCTGCATGAAAATACACCCGCCAAGATTTGAGTTATCAGCTACCCTGGAACTGCACCTCGACGCACTTTCCACTCACAGCCACCCTATCACCGCCACGGTGCCAGATGCCGCCCCACGCTTAGTCAGGGGGTTTAGAGCGTCTTGGTGCAAACAGCCATGTCGTCATAGTGCGGAAAGAGCCATTCTAGAACGCAGTGGCGGCATCCCGAAGATGGAGGAAGCCGCCCCGGGGGCGCGCTACTTCTATCGCCCCCGATCTGTCTGTTCGCGGGTGTATTGTTGGGAAGTGTAATATCAGGTGAGGTTGTCGTTATCGGTTTTTGTTTAAGTTGCAAATATGCGCGATTTGCGCAAAAATCGCAGAAAGTCTGGAACACCCCTAAAGTTCGAAAACCTTGGTGGATAATTCTCCAAGCTTGATTCCGCCAAGTCCCCAGAACTGTGGGTGCCGTGCGTACTACACAAGGTTTCAGGCTGCGGTGTCTGCGAGGGCGGTGTCATGTGAGATAACGAGGCCGTAGTTTGCAGAGGAAGTGGTCTGTAGAGGAACTGTCTGCAGGAACCACAGTGGTTGCTTGCAGATAATTTGCACCCGTGCCCTGCAAGTCCCAAAGAGTATATATAATAGGGATGTGTCAGCAGCAGGCTTCTGGAATGTGCCAAGTCGATTCAGGATTGGCTACTCTCGCGGCCAACCATAGATGATTAGCTTTAGGCTGGGCACAGCGGGGGCCGGGCCCCCAGCATGCCCCTAGACATGACTTATCAGCTGCCAATTAGGTGGGTTCTCCAGCCACACCATGCTCACAACGGCACCCCTGCAACAGAAGCTTTGGCTGTGCCAGTGGCATGCCGCTTGGGTCTGGCACGCCGACCCGTTTCTAAGATGGGCTCTTCGCATCACATTTTGCTCGTTCGCTGCAGGATGTGCTTCCTTGAGAGCCATTGAGCCCATCTGACAAGAGCGCGTTTTCCCTCGACACCACACAGCCTCCACGGGTGGTTTCTGCTGCCAGCCATTCCCTCTTCTCCCAGCCCTAAGCTTCCGCACGGCGCCCGATGCGGCAAACCAACGCATGGCCGGTGACGTCGCAGATGGGAAGCAGATCCGAGGGCGGCGCACTTCCGAGGGCGCAAAATTTTCGCCGCGATGAGCCGATGCCGCAGATTCCTATATAAGGGCCCGAGTCGCACCCCGATCGAAACTCCCTCTCTTCTCCTCTCTCTTCCTCTCTCTCTCTCTCTCAACAACTGCTTAGTCCTTCGGATAATCGCTGTTCTTAGTTTCTGTCCCCCCACCGGAAAGTAAGTACGAGTTGTTGAGAGAGGCCCCTGCCTCGTAGTCTCAGCGGTGGTGTGAAGTGCGTGCCCAGTTAGGCAAGGTAATTGCTTGTCGCTGGCACACAAAAGTGGCTCATCGCCCTCCATTTTTCACCCCCTTCTGCCCCCGCCCACACTAACCCCCAGCTATTTCTTCCTTGCAGATCTCATCCCCCCAAGTAGATCCCTTTGCATTCAAGAGACCGCGACAATGACTTCCTTATCTGCCCCCATTACGCCCCCTATGGAGTCTACGGGCGACCGTATGATGACGTTGGAGACCAAGGACGGCATTGCCTTGCAGGGCTACTCGTTCGGTGCGCCCGTCCCGGCGGCCGGCGAGGTGGTGTTCCAGACCGGCATGGTGGGCTACCCCGAGTCCATCACCGACCCCTCGTACGAGGGCCAGATCTTGGTCATCACCTACCCCTTGGTGGGCAACTACGGCGTGCCCGACCGCGACTTGAAGGACGACGTGGTGGAGCTGTTGCCCAAGTACTTCGAGTCCAACCGCATCCACATCGCCGGCTTGGTGGTGGCACACTACACCGAGGAGTACTCGCACTACTTGGCCAGGTCCTCGTTGGGCCAGTGGTTGCAGCAGGAGGGCATTCCCGCCATCTACGGCGTGGACACGCGTGCCTTGACCAAGCGCTTGAGAGACCGCGGCTCCACCTTGGGCCGCTTGGCGTTGCAGAAGCCCTCGGTCTCCTCCGACGCCATCTTGGGCGACGCACAGTGGCAGCAGCACTTCGACATCCCCGAGTGGGACGACCCCAACGTCAGAAACTTGGTGGCCAAGGTGTCCATCAAGAAGCCCGCGGTGTACACGCCCAAGAGCCCCAGAAAGGCCCAGGACGGCTCCACCATCCGCATTCTCGCGGTCGACGTGGGCATGAAGTACAACCAGATCCGCTGCTTCGTCAACAGAGGCGTGGAGTTGAAGGTGGTGCCCTGGGACTACGACTTCACTACCGAGCAGTACGACGGTTTGTTCATCTCCAACGGCCCCGGTGACCCCTCCGTCATGGAGGACAACGTGCAGCGCTTGAAGACGGTGTTGGACGCGAACAAGACGCCTGTCTTCGGTATCTGTTTGGGCCACCAGTTGTTGGCCAGAGCCACCGGCGCTTCCACCTTGAAGTTGAAGTTCGGTAACCGTGGCCACAACATCCCCTGTACCTCCACCATCTCCGGCAGGTGCTACATCACGTCGCAGAACCACGGTTACGCCGTGGACACCGCCTCTTTGGACGGCTCCTGGAAGGAGTTGTTCGTCAACGCCAACGACGGCTCCAACGAGGGTATCTACCACGAGTCCAAACCCTACTTCTCCGTGCAGTTCCACCCCGAGCTGACGCCCGGTCCCCGCGACACCGAGTTCTTGTTCGACGTCTTCATCGACACTGTGGTGGACCACAAGAACACGGGCGTTTTCAAGCCCGTGGAGTTCCCGGGCGGCAGGCTCGCCGACAACAGAGCCGCGCACCCCCGTGTGGACGTCAAGAAGGTGTTGGTTTTGGGCTCCGGAGGCCTCTCCATTGGCCAGGCGGGTGAGTTCGACTACTCGGGCTCGCAGGCCATCAAGGCGTTGAAGGAGGAGGGCATCTACAGCATTCTCATCAACCCCAACATCGCCACCATCCAGACCTCCAAGGGCTTGGCCGACAAGGTGTACTTCTTGCCTGTCACGCCCGAGTTCGTCAGAAAGGTGATCCAGCACGAGCGTCCCGACGGTATCTACTGTACCTTTGGTGGCCAGACTGCCTTGAGCGTGGGTATCGCCTTGAAGGACGAGTTCGAGGGTCTTGGTGTCAAGGTCTTGGGTACGCCCATCGACACCGTCATCACCACCGAGGACAGAGAGTTGTTCGCCAACGCCATGGAGGAGATTGGCGAGAAGTGCGCCAAGTCTGCTGCCGTGAACACCGTTTCCGAGGCCGTAGCTGCCGCCAAGGAGATCGGCTACCCCTTGATCATCAGAGCGGCCTTCGCTTTGGGTGGCTTGGGCTCCGGCTTTGCCGATAACGAGGAGGAGCTCGTGGCCCTCTGTGACAAGGCGTTCACCACCTCGCCCCAGGTGTTGGTCGAGCGTTCCATGAAAGGCTGGAAGGAGGTGGAATACGAGGTGGTGCGCGATGCCTTCGACAACTGTATCACCGTGTGTAACATGGAGAACTTCGACCCCTTGGGCATCCACACCGGTGACTCCATCGTGGTGGCGCCCTCGCAGACGCTTTCCGACGAGGACTACAACATGTTGAGAACCACGGCCGTGAACGTCATTCGCCATTTGGGCGTGGTGGGTGAGTGCAACATCCAGTATGCGCTCAACCCCTTCTCCAAGGAGTATTGCATCATCGAGGTGAACGCGCGTTTGTCGCGGTCCTCCGCCTTGGCCTCCAAGGCCACTGGCTACCCCCTTGCTTACACCGCTGCCAAGCTCGGTTTGAACATCGCCTTGAACGAGATCACCAACTCGGTGACGCGGTCCACGTGCGCGTGCTTCGAGCCCTCGTTGGACTACGTGGTGGTCAAGATCCCCAGATGGGACTTGAAGAAGTTCACGCGTGTTTCCGCACTCCTCTCGTCAGCGATGAAGTCCGTGGGTGAGGTGATGTCCATTGGCAGGACGTTCGAGGAGGCCATCCAGAAGGCCATCCGGTCCACCGACTACCAGAACCTCGGCTTCAACAGAACGCTGGCGTTGATGTCCATCGACATCGACCTGGAGTTGCAGACGCCCTCGGACCAGCGTTTGTTTGCCATCGCCAACGCCTTGCTGGACGGCTACTCCGTCGACAAGGTGTGGCGCTTGACCAACATCGACAAGTGGTTCTTGAACAAGTTGGACGGCTTGATCAAGTTCGGCAACAAGATCGCCCTGTTTGCACAGAGCGAGCGCCTCCCCAGAACCGTGTTGCGCCAGGCCAAGCAGCTCGGCTTCGAGGACCGCCAGATCGCCAAGTTCTTGAACTCCAACGAGGTGGCGGTGCGCCGCATGAGAAAGGAGGCCGGTGTGGTGCCCTTCGTCAAGCAGATCGACACGGTGGCTGCCGAGTTCCCTGCCTTCACCAACTACCTTTACATCACCTACAACGCCGACTCGCTGGACGTGACGTTTGACGACCACGGAGTGATTGTGCTTGGCTCCGGTGTGTACAGAATCGGCTCCTCCGTGGAGTTCGACTGGTGTGCGGTGCGTGCCATCAGAACGTTGCGCGAGAACAAGGTCAAGACCATCATGATCAACTACAACCCCGAGACCGTGTCGACGGACTACGACGAGGCGGACCGCTTGTACTTCGAGACCATCAACTTGGAGCGTGTGTTGGACATCTACGAGTTGGAGCAGTCGCTGGGTGTGATCATCTCCATGGGTGGCCAGACCTCCAACAACATCGCGCTTCCCCTCCACCGCCAGAACGTCAAGATCTTGGGCACGTCACCCGAGATGATCGACCTGGCCGAGAACAGGTACAAGTTCTCGCGCATGTTGGACCGCATTGGCGTGGACCAGCCCGCCTGGAAGGAGCTCACGTCCATCGAGGAGGCTGAGGAGTTCGCCGAGAAGGTGACGTACCCCGTGTTGGTGCGCCCCTCGTACGTGCTCTCGGGTGCGGCCATGAACACCGTCTACTCGCGTGATGACTTGGCACTGTACCTCACACAGGCCGTGGACGTGTCGCCGGACTACCCTGTGGTGATCACCAAGTACATCGAGAACGCCAAGGAGATCGAAATGGACGCCGTGGCCAAGGACGGCCAGATGATCATGCACGTGGTTTCCGAGCATGTGGAGAACGCCGGTGTCCACTCCGGAGACGCCACGCTTATCGTGCCGCCCCAGGACCTCGACCCCGAGACTGTGCGCAGAATCGTGGAGGCCACCGCCAAGATCGGAAAGGCCTTGGACATCACCGGGCCGTACAACATCCAGTTCATCGCCAAGGACAACGACATCAAGGTGATTGAGTGTAACGTGAGAGCGTCGCGCTCGTTCCCGTTCATCTCCAAGGTGGTGGGAACGGACCTCATCGAGATGGCCACCAAGGCCATCATGGACATGCCGGTGACCGCGTACCCTGGCGAGAAGTTGCCCGAGAACTACTGCGCCGTGAAGGTGCCGCAGTTCTCGTTCTCGCGCTTGGCGGGTGCGGACCCCGTTTTGGGCGTGGAGATGGCCTCCACCGGAGAGGTGGCCACGTTCGGCAGAAACAAGTACGAGGCGTACTTGAAGAGTTTGCTCTCCACCGGATTCAAGCTCCCCAAGAAGAACATTCTCTTCTCCATTGGCTCGTTCAAGGAGAAGCAGGAATTGTTGCCGTCCATCCGCAAGTTGCACGACTTGGGCTTCAAGATCTTCGCTACCGCGGGTACCGCCGACTTCATCAAGGAGCACGACGTGCCGGTGCACTACCTCGAGGTCTTGAGCAAGGAGGAGGACCAGAAGTCCGAGTACTCGTTGACCCAGCACTTGGCCAACAACTTGATCGACCTCTACATCAACCTCCCGTCGTCCAACCGGTTCAGGAGACCCGCGTCCTACGTGTCCAAGGGCTACGAGCTGCGTCGTATGGCTGTGGACTTCTCCATTCCTTTGGTGACCAACGTCAAGAACGCCAAGTTGTTGGTGGAGGCCATGGCCCGCAACATCTCCTTGGACGTGTCCGAGAGAGACGCGCAGACCTCGCACACCACCGTGACAGTGCCGGGCTTGGTCAACATCACGTCGTTCGTGCCCTCCTTTGCCGACTTCGAGAGCACCACCAGGCTCTCGTTGGCTGCGGGCTTCACGTTCAACGCCTTCTTGCCCCACACTGTTGCGGGCTCCACTGTGGTGGACGGCGCCTCCTTGGAGGACGCTATTGAGGCTGCCTCCAGCTCCGCCTACACCAACTTCCTGATGGCGTTGGCCGCGTCGGAGACCAACCTGTCGTTGGCTGCGGAGGCGTCTTCCTCCGCGGGCTCGCTCTTCTTGCCCTTCAACGACTTTGCCCACAGCAAGGTGCTGGCCATCCTGGCGCACTTCGCGCAGTGGCCCGAGTCCAAGCCCATTCTTACGGATGCTAAGGCTACCGATCTCGCGCTGGTGTTGTTGTTGGCGTCCTTGCACAACAGACTGATCCACGTGACCGGTGTGTCCTCCAAGGAGGACTTGGACCTCATCAGAATGGCCAAGGACAAGCAGTTGCAGGTGACGTGTGACGTGGCCGTGTACCTGTTGTTCTTGACCAAGGAGGAGCTTGGCTTCCCCTTCTTGCCCACCAAGGCTGACCAGGAGGCCCTCTGGGCCCACTTGGCGGACGTGGACTGCTTCTCGGTCGGCGTCTTGCCGTACTTGGTGGCCAAGGGCGTCCACGGAAAGGTGGTGCCCGGTCTTGGAATCAACGAGGTGTTGCCGTTGTTGTTCCTGGCTGTGAAGGAGGGCAGACTCACGCTCGCGGACATCGTGTCCCGCTTCCACGACAACCCCGTCAGAATCTTCAACATCCCCAAGCAGAACGCCACCGTGGAGATCGACTTGGACCGCCTGGTGGCGCTGTACAAGAAGCTCACGTTGCTGGCTTTCGAGAGCGCCAAGTTGTTCGGTTCCGTGGACCGTGTTTCCGTCAATGGCGAGACCGTGTGTCTCGACGGGTCCATTGTTCTGGATGCCGCTGGCCGCAACGAGATTGGCAGAAGCAGATTCGGGTCTGTGGCTGTCCCGCCGTCGCCCAGCTTGTCCAGAAAGACCAGAATGTCGTTCAACGATGCGCACAGACCGCTGGTGGGCGCTTCCGACGAGCTGCCTGCGGAGTTCGAGCGCTTGGGTGCGAAGTTGGTGCTGCAGCCTCCCGCGGGCCTGTTGTCTGAGACCAACGCCTTGTTGCAGTACATCCGCAACAACAACGCGTGGTTGAGAGCCTCTGTCATGTCGGTCAAGGACATCTCCCGCGCCGACTTGCACCTGTTGTTCACAGTGGCCCAGGAGATGCGCCTCTCTGTGGAGCGCCAGGGTGTGTTGGACTTGTTGAAGGGCCGCTTGTTGACCACCATGTTCTACGAGCCGTCCACGCGCACGCTGCTGTCGTTCGACGCTGCCATGCAGCGTTTGGGAGGCCGTGTCGTAGCAGTGGCTGCGGACTCCTCGTCCGTCAAGAAGGGCGAGACTTTGCAGGACACCATCCGCTCGTTGGCGTGCTACTCCGACGCCATCGTCTTGCGCCACCCGGACGACAACCTGGCCGACATTGCTGCCAAGTACTCGCCTGTTCCCATCATCAACGGTGGTAACGGCTCCAAGGAGCACCCCACACAGGCCATCCTCGACCTCTTCACGATCCGCGAGGAATTGGGCACTGTGAACGGCATCACCGTCACCTTCATGGGCGACTTGCGCTACGGCCGCCCCGTGCACTCGTTGGTGCACTTGTTGCGCCACTACCAGGTCAGAGTGCAGTTGGTGTCGCCCAAGGAGTTGTCGTTGCCGACGGCCATCCGCCAGGTTTTGGTGGACAACGGCATGTTGGTGGTGGAGCTGGAGCAGCTCACGCCTGAGATCATCGCCAAGCTGGACGTCTTGTACTGCACCAGGGTCCAGGAGGAGCGCTTCACTGACAGAGACCAGTACCTCCGCTTGAAGGACACGTACATTGTCGACAACAAGATCTTGTCGCACGCCAAACAGCACATGTGTGTGATGCACCCGTTGCCCAGAACTAGCGAGATCCGCGAGGAGGTCGACTTCGACCAGCGTGCGGCTTACTTCCGCCAGATGAGATACGGCTTGTTCGTGAGAATGGCCTTGTTGGCCATGGTCATTGGCGTGGACTTTTAAACGAAAACAGATGCTGGCGTGGCGGTGACCCTTCGGGGGAAGGTGAGCCGAGACGCCGGCCGGATATAGTTTGAATTCATCGTTTTAGAGAACACTGTAGGCGGGTGGCCCTGTGACTGTGTGCAGGCTGACAGCTTATCTGATGGACGAGTGCATGCAGGAGATATTTGCAGCTCCATGGATATGGCTCCTGCACTTATTGTATGCCTATGGCAGACCACCTGCTGTCTCTGCTGGATTACCGCTGTATATGACGGCCTGCATCCTGGACCGCACGGCTCACCATATACGCAGCACAAGCCCTCAACCTCCTCATCCCCTGCGGTCTGCAGCTCTCTCTTCACTTTCCACTCTCCTCCGTCTCGTAAACAATTCTATATTACACTTATCTACACTATAGCACACCTCCCTAGTTATCCGGCTGCTTAAAGAACATATTGGTCTCGTCACTGCGAGAGTCCTTCTCTCGCCGGCCATCCTCTCCCTCGCCGTGGTCGTTATCGTCCTCGTTGGACTGCAAGAGGGCCCGCGCAATCTCGATCTCGTCGCCTCCGCCATGGTGGTGGTCATAGCCTTCCACCTCGGGGTCCACGGGAATGTCGCTGCCATGGCGCTCCTTGTGACTGTCACCTCCATTGTAATCGTGCGAATGGTACTCATTCTGGTACTGATAGTCGTTAGAGCCTCCAGAAACTGCCTGCGCAGCCACCGATGCATATGTCTGGCCATGGCGCTGTCTGTGCTGCTGCTGCTGCTGCTGCTGCTGCTGCTGACGGATACGTTCCTGAAGCTGTTGGTGGCTCTGCTGCTGCTTTTGCGCAGCCTCCACCACCGCAATAAGCCCGTCGTCCAACCCAGACAAGTCCTGCGACAACAAGCTGTCGGTGTCACGTGAGTGGTTGGGCAAGTTGTGGAGCGCCACCATGGCTTCCACGTCGTCAGCGCTTCTGGGCTGCCTCATTAAGCCCCTAGTGTTGGGGTTATTGGGCTGCGAGTGCAAGAGCTTGGCGTTGGACCCAGGCCCGGAGGACATCTTCTTCGGAATGGAGGTACGTTTGATGAGGGGCGGCTCCTTGGCCAGATCACGGCATTCGGGGCAGTTTTTAATGGCGGTGGCCACAGTATCCTTGATCCGCGTCCAATGGTACTTTTCCGTGATCAGAGAGGTGGTCTTATTGATGCCTCCGTGGTTGGTCATGTGGATCTCAGTGCAAATTTGCAACTGCCGAACAGGGTCAGACACCACCTCCTTGCCTTTGAGCATGAGCTTGCCATCTTCAAGGCGGTAGTGTGACGCCAGCGACCGCAAACGGGACTTCTCCTGTCTGTCAGCCATGGCCGGGTAGCGGCCCGTTTCCAAGTAAAACTTGATTTTGTCGAAACGGTAGGCACCCACAGAAGGGTCCAGTGTCAGAATCAACTCCCTGCCGTAAATGATCGCGTCCACGGCCGTGTCGTGGCCCTTGAGAATGCCAGCGCTTTTCACACGGCCCACGCGCTTGAAATTGAGCGACTCCCAGATCCTTCTTGCTGCCACATTGGTCTCGAAAACCAAGTTGAAGATCGACAGCGTGTAGCCGAGCCGCGGTGCCCACTGCAAGTAGCAGTCGGTCAACGTGCGGCCGATCCCCTTGCCCCTAATACCAGCATTGACCAAGAATCCAGCAGTGCAGATGTGCAGACATCTTCCTGGGTAGTTGGGCTTGATGAAAAATGTACCAAGACACTCTTTTTCCCACTGGCGGGCGCCTCCTAGCGCGGGAGCGTCGCCCAACACCATGACAGCAGCAAAGGAACCAAACCAGTAGTTCTGAAACAGCTCGATATGGAGCGTGTCAAAAAATGGGAAGGTGTCTCCTCTCTCGATCTCCATGTTGAACTCATCGCAGAGAAACGCGAGAAGACCCGGAGGAAGGTCAGACGCCAGATGTATGGGGTAGATAGTGGCTGTTGTTTCTCCGTCCTTAAGAAGAACGGTGTAGCGGTCGATGTCGGACGCCGCTGAGTACTCAAGCTGCGGCCTGTAGTGTGGTGGCTGTAGCACATCTTCGAATTCAGGCATGACTGGGGGACGTATGTGGTGAGTTTTGGCAGCTTCCTAACTTTCCGTGTAGATGTTATACTGGAGTATTTCCTGGCATGTAAACAGAAGTGGGAGGAGAAATGGGCGTAGGTCGTGTGCAGGATAGCCCTTACGTAAGTGATGTATTTGTATGCAGGTCGCCTTATTGGGCATGATTTGGGGGTCCTTATAAATGTGAAAAATTGAGAGGCGGGGTGTGAGACATGGCCAGAGTGGAGATACGGCGGTGGGAATGGTGCTGGAGGAAGAGGTTCGGGAGAATTGCCGAAAATGGGCGATTTTGGATGTGTTAATTTTCAGCCGATTTTTGCACCGAAGTCTCCCGCTTCACTCCAGCTTTTTCTATACTCTTCTCTTCCTTCTTTTGCAAGTCCTTGCCATACACGTAGGCACCAACAAGACCCAGCTCACCTTTGAGAACGGCCACTTTGGGAATGTATCCGATTTTTTCGAACCCCAAAGAGTCCCAGATACGTGCACTGGCCGGGTTGGTCTCGAACACCAAGTTGAACACCGAGTAAGCGTAGCCGAGCCGAGGCGCTAGGTCCAAGTACTTTCTCCCGAGCTCTTTCCCGAGACCCAAGCCTCGCTTCTGGTGGTTCACGATAAAGCCGGCGTTGCACACATGCAGGCATCTGCCGATGTAATTCGGCTTGATATAGAAGTGGCCGAGATACGCTTCGTCCCAATCCGTCTTCTCCAGTATGTTCCCGGTCATATTTCCCTCTACTAGCACCGCCGCAAAGTTCTCGAAGCAGTATTTCTCGAATTCGGGCCGGTCCATGGGCTTGTAGTGGGGGTACGTTCTTCCCTCTTCCACCACATAATTGAATGCCGAATGGAGGGTATCCACGAGCCCCAGTGGGAGGTCTTCGGGACTGTGTGCCACTAGAAGAGTCACATCGCGGCCGTCCTTGGCAAGTTGGAATAGGATGGGCTCGGTTATTCGCGGAGTAGTCGAGTAGGCGCCATCTGCGAAAGGAAGGGACTCGTAAAAGGCAAAGTCGCGGGTCATAGGCGCAAACGAGCAAAGAAACGGACTTTCAAAAGCCCTTCCAGCAGGCGTAGGAGCTGAAAGGCACGATGGAGATAGCCGTCTATGGCACCAGGTCGCATTTGTCCCACTGTGGTGGGGTAGATTGTAGCAGGTTACCCGGCCACATCTCATTTACCAGCCAACATCAAGGGCCCTTCTTCAGCACTATGTCTTACGCCATGGACGACCACAAGCGCAACGGAGTCCCTAGCGACTGTACGTAAGCCCCACTCTGTGCCATACCTCTCTACTAACACCCAGCCTTGAGTAAACGCGACAAAAAGCGCCAGCAGATAGGCGCCCGTTTGGGCAAGCTAGACTACACCTTCGCCAGTGAACGCGACATCTTCTACCGCTCGCTGCTCCACACTCTCCAAACGACACTAGCAACGTTGCAGCTGGGTCAGAATGAGGAGTTGCATGTGCGCAAGGCCGAGTTGGAGGAGAACCGCGACTACGAGCTCACCAAGCTCCGGCTCTGGGAAGAGTACCAGGTCAAGCGCATAGAGGGCGAGTACAAGGAGGATCTTGCCAAAGCAAAGGAGAACCACGACAAAATGATCAAGCTCATCAAGGAGAAGCTCTACGACAAACTCCAGCTGCAGATCAAGCAGCTCAAGGAGGACAAGCTACTACTCAACTTGGTGAATGCCAACCTGTGGGGGGCGGTGAAAACGAACGATTCGGCGACAGCAGCGCTTAATGCCGCGGCCCTCAGCACCCTCAGCGACCGGCGGTCGCTCCGAAAGCGCGAAATCAGCTCTCGCTTCACCACCGGAGAGGCCGATGACTTACTGGACGGCGGGTTGGGGCATCTGACCAGTGGGGCCCGCGGCTACGTTTCTTCCTCGGGAAAGAGACGCCGCCACTACGCTACACGCTACTCGTCTAACGACGAGATCTCGCTGGGAATCACCAGTGCAGGGGCTACCGCCACAAATGGGGACTCCACCAGCCGCTACAAGAACGGCACTGCGGGCGCCAGCAGCGGCAACGACAGCAACTTGAGTGACAAGGACTACGATGCCATCAACAGTATTATCATGGGGAACGACGACGGGAGCACATTGGCTCTCTTGGACGGAAAAACCGTTCCTGGAAGACCCAATACCCGCGGCTCGCATAAGCAGTTCATGGGCTTGCAGGGCTTGAAGCCAGAGGAATTGAACGACGACTTGACGCTATTGCGGAACGCCACCCTAAAGCGTGAGAAGTAAGTGAGCGGTGTTGGGGGCATCGATGTTGATGCTGAGGAAAGGGGCCTCAATGTGAGCAGAGTCAGAGGCTTGTATTGAGGAGGTTGGAAGTTCTTTCGAGAATATGAGGCTGGTCCGCTGTAATATATAGGAATAAATCGATAGAGAGGATGGTGTAGGTATTTCCGATGGGGCATGCGACTGTCACTGGTGGTTTGAAGCATAAAATTTGAGGTCCCTGCGTGCAATGCAAGTTAGTGATATTTGAAGAGGTGAAGAAAGGAGGAGGACAAGTGAGGATGACGGATATTGAAACAAGTGAAAGCGGAAAGTCCAGAACGGTGTTCTATTGTTGTATCGGGTATGAGCAAATTATCGTAAGTATATCCATCGCAGTTGAAGAAAGGTTGGATTCTGCCGAGGTACCAATATTGGTAAAAAAGTACTGTAAGCTTTGCCACAGCACGCCTAAATCTCCATCTTAAGACTTCCCTGATTTGAAAATGTCGAGTTCGTGAAGAGTATCCGCCTCGCAAAGCATAAACTGACCCCATTTCAGATACCAATAACCTTAAAACCACAAATCCACGACTTATGGATTATATAACCGCGCACGAAGCCCTGATGTTCCACATCGACTCCTTTTGTTCTTCTTAAAACGAGGAAACAGCACATTTACAGTGATCCACCCTCTTGGCACACAGCTCTAACAGTCCCTAATGCAAGGCGAGTTTCTTGACCATGTGTTACCTAGGCCAATAAGGGGCGCAGGGCTGAGACCAGCTTTTTCTTCTCAGGTTATTCCGACAATTTCAATGGCCTGACCGAGTTGGGGTCTCTCCTGCAATCACCCCTTGGTCAGCAACTGGGCTGGTACTGGCGTGGGGCCCGAGTAAAATTCTACTGCCAAAAAAAGAAAACCGCCATTGAAACTGATAGGTACACCACAAGAATCTGAAGGAGACCAGGCGGGTCTCTCAGAGTAGCAGGGGAAAGAAGTTATGAAAGTTGGTTATTTAAGTGTAGAACACATGCAACATATGCCAAAGACATATCGTGCGACTTTTTTGCAATCGCTAACGCAGTGCGACGTCACGAGAGCACATTAAAATCTGAAATTGCACTTCAAAAACAACCCCAAGAAACGCAAAAGGTCCAAGCCCACTACTAGACTCAATCGGATCGATAATATTCTAATATACACTGGGACTAACTAGAAGTACAAACTGTGCGTGACAGTGTTTAACCACCGAAACCGTACAAGGTTCTGCCCTGTCTCTTCAAGGCGTAAACAACGTCCAAGGAAGTAACAGTCTTTCTCTTGGCGTGCTCGGTGTAGGTGACAGCGTCTCTGATGACGTTCTCCAAGAACGACTTGAGGACACCTCTGACCTCCTCGTAGATCAAGGCAGAGATACGCTTGACACCACCTCTTCTAGCCAATCTTCTGATAGCAGGCTTGGTGATACCCTGGATGTTGTCTCTTAAGATCTTTCTGTGACGCTTGGCACCACCCTTGCCCAAACCTTTTCCGCCTTTTCCTCTGCCAGACATTGTTGATAATTGATAGTTTTGTAAGAAAGTTAAAAAACTGTCGTGATGAAAAATGTATTGGTGACGCCCTCGGGGGGTATTTATACTACCTGCGAACGGTCACACTACCCCACGGTCAAAACAAATAACAAATGTCGCTACCACTGCAACCGTCATCGCGGTAGCGTGCTGGAGAATACACAAACAATAGTGCCTTAGAAACCGGGACTATTCCACAGCCAGAACGCGCCGGCCTGCACAGAAAAGGATAGCTTTTGAGGGCGTTTGTTTGTTTTTGGGGTCAAAAGGCGCCAATTTCGCGTGCTGTAATATACGTTCTGAAACTGCACATTATAGCACGCGAATAAGGCACTTTTCGCGCCCAGAAGCCACCAAAATATGGCTGCACGCGGTCTGTGTTTTGCAACCGTGTTTGCTGTAAGTTGTTGTTTTGGCTATTGCGCGCGTGACTTGGGAAGCTGTGTATAAAAACCTACAGGACCCCCAGCTGGGAAGTCTTTTTCTCATCACCGTTTACAATGGCTAGAACCAAGCAGACCGCTAGAAAGTCCACGGGTGGCAAGGCCCCCAGAAAGCAGCTCGCCTCCAAGGCTGCTAGAAAGTCCGCCCCCTCCACCGGTGGTGTCAAGAAGCCCCACAGATACAAGCCTGGTACCGTGGCCTTGAGAGAGATCAGAAGATTCCAGAAGTCTACTGAGCTCTTGATCAGAAAGTTGCCCTTCCAGAGATTGGTCAGAGAGATCGCCCAGGACTTCAAGACCGACTTGAGATTCCAGTCCTCTGCCATTGGTGCGTTGCAGGAGTCCGTTGAGGCTTACTTGGTCTCGTTGTTCGAGGACACCAACTTGTGTGCTATCCACGCCAAGAGAGTCACCATCCAGAAGAAGGACATCCAGTTGGCCAGAAGATTGAGAGGTGAGAGATCTTAGGCTAGCTCCTGCTTCAGTTCGATTACTTTTTGTAAATTAGTATTTGTAAATTATCAAATAAACGATATAAGAACTGGGTCCGTAGAGTCACGTGACATTTGACACATCGAACTGAGCTGCATGCAGCAAGCGAACCGTTTTCCCCAGAAAACCGTTCTTCTACTCATTGCAACCGACACAATGCCCGAAACGCTGCTGTCACAAGACATCAGACAAGCCATGCAGGACCTCTCCAGGACCCCGTACCCGGCTTGGTGCTTAGCTTCCGGATTGTTACTCAAAGGCATCACTGCCCATAAGCCCATGCCTGCACCTGCTGGCTCAGGTTCCTCGTTCAGCTTCAGCCAAAGGCTTGCAGTTTCCAAGCCTACGAGGATTTCGTGCTTGTCGTTTGGTTTGGCCCACTTGTTGGGAGGATGGATAATATACGATGGAGATGTGGTCAACGGTGCCGGCTTCAACTTTGCCTGGTCTACGTTATATTTGATTGTTAACGGTAAGAACAGCATTGGGAGCATATTCAAGGCTCGAGTGAGCCCAGCGGCGTTAAGCTTGTTGGCAATTGGCAATGCTACGTTATACGGAAAGCAGTTTTTCTGGCCCTGAGGCTGTCCCCAAGTGTTTGCCTGACTATGGTCCGATTATGGGGTTCCATTATTAAAACATTCAAACTTACGAACGCTGTATTTCGGCTCCTTTGCAGCCAATGACACATCCATGGGTCTCCCTCACTTATGTCTACAGTCATCATCGTCTAGTTTGTATTTCGCCGCTGATTGAACTTAACGCATAACAGATCTAACCAACGCTGTCAGTCCCAGCACAACGGAAGCAACTTATTGCTTTCCGCGTACTCCACCAAACCCGTCTCATCATATAGCTCAATAAACTGCTGATCCATTGGGCGCTCTTTGGGAGCCGCAAACTTGCGATACTCGTCGAAAATAATTGTAAGTGACCATTTCTGTAATCTTCGCAAAACGCCCACGAGACATCCCGTTCTGTGCTTTCCTCTGTTGCAGTGGATCAAGACGGGCTGGTTGTTAGGGTCGATGACGATCTTGATCGCCTCTGTGATAAGGTCGTGGTTGATCTTGACGAAGGGCTCCTTATTGCCGGACATGCCAAGCTGAAAGAGCTTAATGTTTTCCGTCTGAAAGAAGTCCTCGTGTGTCTTGGGGTACTCCTCTGGTATAAGGCACAACACGGACTTCAACTTGAGCTTCTTCAAAAACGAGAAGTTGTTGGGCTGCGGAAAGGAGGACCGATATATCCGGTTTATCACAGGCGCAAAGTTCTCAGGCGGCGTCAACGGCTGTCGCGAGGCCTCGGGGCCTGCCTCCAGCATTTTGTATAGCGTATAGTCGTCTTGCTGCTTTTTGTTGTTGGTCTTGTCGTACTTATCATCTATATCTTCTTCGTAGGTAGGGGCTTCGTCCTCCTCGGTGGTGGTGCCCATTTCTTCTAGCTTAAATTGCGATAAGCGCGATCGTATGTAGCTCTTGTCGTCGGTATAGATGTTTGTGGGGTCCGTGTACCTGGGCGGGAGGTTTCTTTCCAGGGTGGAGTTTTCGTTATTCTTTTGCTGGATGGTCGTGGCAATAGGGTCGTTTCTAGCAGGCTCGGGGGGCTGTGTCTGTGTTTTGGAGTATTGTATTCTCTCAGAGGACTCAGTAAAGGTCAGAAAATCCTCATCCATCTGGAAGGGGTCGTCCGCGTATTCTGCCATGCTGGCGTTGCTTGATGGTAGATTTACAAGATTGCAGAGCAGAGCACCTCCAAAAGGCTGTTAGGGGAGCAAAAAAGTAGGGGTGGTAAAAACGCTTAAACAAGGCACGAGCGTGGTTGAAATTGGGTGTATATGATGGGTTCTGGCTTGATGGGGGCTATAGTATCATGTTCTTTCCTTTCTTCAAGTGCTCACCAAAGTCAGAATTTGGTTTCCGGGTGCAGTACACGCTACATTTTTGTGTGAAGAACCAGTGGATTGGTACAACCACTTTCTTCAATACCAATAGCATTCTTCGAAGATGGTACGCACACTTCTTGCGCCTTTTACTGTTCCCTACTAACGCCAGTCTGCGCTCTTCAATTTCCAGTCCTTGTTGATGGTGATCCTTCTACTCATTTGCACATGCACCTTCGTACACTCCACCTGGCCGGCGCTACTCGACAAGAACAAGACGGGCTTCTTGGGCGTGTTCTGGAAGTTTGCCAGAATCGGCGAGAGAATGAGCCCCTATGTGGCCATCGGATGCTTCATCATGGCATTCAACGTGGTGAGCACCTAAGATCTTTCACTCGTCCACCTGTACACTAGCCACAACATAGCACGAATACACATTTCAAGTCCCGTTCGTAGGGAGGAAGTTGCCCCTGTTCGCAATCTGCGACAAGCTACCTGCTTCTATCAGCGTGCTATTTGTACACTTCTATCTAACTTGCACATCGCATGGCCTGCTTCATCTGAACTCGTACATCTCGTTAACGGAATTGCACAAGACAGGCGCACTCTTGTTGCCCACCACTCTCTCCAAGGCCAGCGCGTCCCACTTCGAATAGAGCACCTTGATAAACGACAAATCGATATCAGCAATCTCCTTGAACACAGATGTGCCTACAAACTTGAGGAGTTCCTTGTAGAAGAGCGGGTTCGACGGTAACTCGTAAATCAACAAGTTCTTTGTTCCCGCAAGCTCGTACCTTCTGAAGTAGTGCAATCTCTCCGTGTAGAGCAACACCTTTATCTTTCCGGAGCTGAACTCGTGTCTAGTTCTCGTGAGCTTGGACCGCGAGCTGTACTCGTCGATCGAACCAAAGTTGATTTTGGTGGACGTCTTCATGTAGTTGCGCACCCTGATGTAGTCGTAGTACGACGGAATGTAGATGAGCAACCCATCGTCGTACGAGTTGGCTCTCATCAAAGAAGAGAGCACTGAGTTGGTGAAAAACTTGAATCTCGACTCCGGATTAGTCTGTGGCGAAGGGCTCTCGAAACGCTGAAAAATCTGCTTCAACTTCAACCCGATAGAGTTCATAATGCAGTTGTCCGGCGTGATAATGGGCTTAAACTTGTACTTTCCTGCCAAGTTGTGGGATTTGGTTATCAAGTTGTTAATGTTAGGTGTGAGGTACTCGCTGAAAACAAGCGTCTGTCTAAAGAGAGTAGCCTGGTCGTTGATGGAGAACATTCTGATTCGCGAGAAGTCTGCATCATGGAAATCCTTGGGGATCTTGTTCACGTACTTCAACACCGTGGAAACGTGGTCCCAGTTCTGCATCTCGATCTGATTGGTCTTGTCGATCACAAGAACCTCAATGGATGATAAGAAGTCGTACTGTCTCTTTTTCTTGTCGGGGTTCTCGAGGATCATGGACAAACCAATGGGGGATGCGATTATGATGTCAGAAGAGTAAAAGGAGGAGTACAACTTCATGGTCTTTCTGGTGAACTTGAGACCAAGACAGAAAAAATCGTTGGAGTTACCTTTGAATGCATCAATGAAGTCATCGGGCTTCGAAGTCGGGGGCATATCTTTCGAAAAGAACTGCGCATTGAACTTCTTGCGGTTTTCCTGCTGCTCACTCCCAGAAAGCTTGATCAATAACTCCACCACCTCATGGGCCGCGTTTCTGGTAGGAAGCAAGATCAAGACCTTGGGCCTGGTAAAGCCCTGGTCTCTCAACTCCGGTTCCTCTGCACCATCTGCAAGGTTCCCATTTTTTAACTGCTCCTGATAGGTGTGGAGCTTGTCGTTGTTTTTCAAGATCCTATCTCTGGTCTTGTAGATATGGTTCAACACATGTAAAATGTAAAGCTTCTTGTACAGCTTGTGCTTGACGTCTCTGTAGGGATAACTGACGTCCTTGTAGGTGAGCATCGGCTCCGCCACAGCCAATTCAAGGTCGGTCAATTCGGAAGGAAATTCCTTGGTGTAGGCATCCAACACTCTCTTCTTGATATTGAAGCCAGATATAGCGGTTGGGGTTTTGGAGTCTTTTCCGAGTTTCTCGCCAGGGGGTATCTGATATAAGGAGGTGTATCCGATGTTCTCGAGGTCCATCTTGGTCTTTATGGGCCACTTCTGCTTTTCTGTCACAACAAGCTTGTGCTCCTTTTCGGCGTATTCATCAGTAATGTTATTGAAGTGCACCTCGAAAGGGTCAACAGAAACATCATTATCGTCATCCTCGACCTCTGGCTCGTCCTCTTCGTCTTCATCGTCTTCAGCCTTTAAGTTGAATCCCGCAACCTCCTCTTCGGCTTCTTCTTCCTCGTCCGACAGGGCAACCTCAGCTTCTGCCTCCACATTAGCTATCTTTCTTCTTTTAGCAGTTGGTTCCTTGTGGTCCGCACTCAAAAGCGTTAAAAGTGCATCATATGCCTTGGTCTTATCGAATTCTGGAGCCTGGGCCTCAATTTCCTGTTCCGGGTCGGAATCTGCCTCATCTGGAAAACTGTGCTGCTCATCGAGATGAGCTTCAGGCTGGTCTCTTCTGGCGGTTCTGGTCACATTGCGGAGTTGTTGGCGGCCATTTTTAGGCCTGCTCCGGTGCTCCAGATCGGGTCTGGGAGCCTTGCTTCTTCTTTTGGGCGCAGGCATGTTTTAGGTGTGAAAAGGTGAAGTTGCATAGGCTTTGATGCATGCAGTTCGCGATGCGCTCCGGAAGGGCAGAAACACCCGTACACCATGAATCTAGGAAAGTCCACTGGTCTGCCGAGAAAGGGAACGCTCACCAGTTACAACTTCAAATTGTGTATATTTCGGGTGAAGGTGAAGGACTTGAAGTGTTATGGACCTTCAATGGTGCGTTCAAAGAACCGCCTATCATCACAATTTACTGGCCCCATTTTTACGCCCGACGTAAATTTTCGCACGCACAGGCACATCTGACGCGTCGAAATCCAATACGGACGTGGAAAACAACCGTACCCCTAGCTTGTACCTACCCCTTGAAAGTGTGACCTTCCACACGAAAACGCCCATACAAACGACATGGCTCTATCCACGTCGATCGTTTCGGCATAAATGCAGATTTTGTTGTCCCTATTGTCTTCAAAATGGCCCTGACAGAAACAGATCCTAAGTGGACCCAAATGTACGTCGCGCGCACATCTCAGTCCTCCCCTCCCTCCCCTTCCCCCCAGGTAGACGGTGGACAAGGCAACATGCCCTGTCGGGCCCCCCCTCCGCAACGCGTGACGGCGTAGCAGTGTCGTGCGATCGTAGTCGGTCATGGGCATCCAGTTGGTCCCACGCGCCATTACGTAAAAGGGCCTGTGCCCATGACGCCTGCACATGGATATTTCAGGTGGTTCTGCCCGTTCTCTATCTAGTTGACAATAAACGAACATAATCTCACAGTAGCGCGAAAACATTTTTGTCCTTCTCTTCCCAGTCGCGTGGACACTGACCCCCTACACATCGGCCGAGCCGTCCCTGTAGCGCCTGTGCGCCCTTTTCAACAACCTCCACGCCGTCTGTTCAACCTGGCCCCTCCATAAGAGTGCCTTGCCACTCTTCTCCACACCATGAATGCCGCCTCCCGGAGACTCATCCGAGGCATGGAGTTCGTCCTCTCGGCCATCTACCTCGTGCTCGTGATACTAGTTATCCCGTTGGCGTTCGATGTCGGGGGTGTTGCCTGCGGCCTCGCCTTCTCCTTCACCATCTTCGTGTTGTACTTCGTTCTCACCACCGTACGGCTTCTCACCAGAAAAACAACCTACTTCCATTGGGTGTCAGCCGTGTACTATCTCCAGCACTTTTTGTTGCCCAGTCTCTTGACGTTTTTCCTCTCGCTCTACGGGGCGCTGACTCCGCCGCCGCAGTTGTGGGGCGTCGATATGTGGAAGCTCTTCATCGCCAACTCCACGGCCATCTTCACTATTCTTGAGGGCTTCTGCTCGTTGCTCCTGATCCAGGCCATTGGCCAGACCTTGAACTGGCTCACCGCCTACAAGTCTGACTCGTGGCTCATCGTGGCCCTCGTGGGAAGCGGTTCCACAATCGCGGGAGCACTCTACTTTTTGTACCGCATCTACGTCTACGACTTCACCATCGACATCATATCCGCTTCATTGCTCGGCTCCTTGCTCACGTTGACCGCGGGAATAGGCTTGTTTGGCATCGTCTCAGGCAAGGGCTCCATGATCGAGTCGTCCTTGTTGTTCGCCTACATCGTGCGCTGTATCTACGAGACCTTCCCCAGTCTCTCCGAGGACGCAAGCAACGCCTTAACCGCCTTGTTCAACCAGACCACCTACAACTTGAAGAACGAGGTACCGCGCTTGCCGCCCCAGCTCATGAACACCATTCTGCAGGTGTTGCCCTTCTTGGCCTCCAACTTGCCTGGCTCCTTCAAGACCATCTGGGAGTTCCTCATAATGGCGATGCAGAAGTTGACCCTTCCCTTGCTTCTCAACTTGGCGTACCGGATTGGCGTCTTCTATGCCGCTACCAAGATCATTCCCTCCTTATACCACGGTGCTTCTTACCCCTTGGTGTCACCCCCCAGAACGCCTCCTCAGCCCAGATCTAGACAGGCCTCTACCACTTCTATTTCGACCCTACAATTGTCGCCGCCGTTTGAGGCCAAAGTTTCCGTAGATTTGGCCTCCAAGGATGACGATGACTTCGACGCAGAAACTAAGGTGTCAACGCCTGCCTCGCAATCCACGGATTCTCCTCCCAAAACTCAGCGCCTGCCTTCCCGCAAGAAGTCCTTCCGCTTGAACCGCAGAAACAACCATCCACCATCTGCCATCATCAGACTCATCTACGCCTACTCTCCATGCATAATAATAGCAGTGTACACTCACCTAATGATGCTGTACAACGGTGAACTAGGAACTGAGTTGAAGCTCTGGGGCTTCTGGATGGAGAACCCCGAGTTCGAGATCATTGTCCACCCGTGGCAGTTCTGGAACTGGGTCAATATGGGCACCACCTTGCTCTTGTACACTGCCGAATTGGCAGGCAACAATGGACATTCTGGAGGCACCGCGTTGACAAGTCATTGGGACATTGAGTAATCGACAGGTAGGAAAATTGCATATGAGCATACATGATGCGATCTCTGGGTAGCCCAAATTCGATGTCCTTATGGTAATATTTATTGACAGTGGATGAATTTGGCGAAGTTCCCTTGCATACTAGCTAGAATCCATGTTGATGTTCACTTCTCTCAGATCTTGATTCACTGCCCGTTGTTCTATACTGACAAATACTGGGGGTATGTGAGGTTTATAGCTCTTACAATCAATGTACTATAAGGTAACTAAGTTTGGTCTCAAAGATTGAAATGCCATTTACCGAGCTCGGCAAATGCTTTCGAGCTATGTCCACAACCAGTATATGTCAGAACTGTTGCAACTCTCGTCCATGATGTATAACCTGCCATTTTTCCAGACAGTGAAATAATCTCAGAGCTTGACTCTATGTTTGCTTGGATGTTTCATCATAATATACCGCTTGGCTGCATTGCTCGATCCCAGTTGCCAACCCCTTAAATGACATCGAACCCCACCTAGGGTTCGCCTTCAAAGACGCTATATACCAAAGCCTGGCATATTTGACTATGCGCGTTCTCGATCAATGATCAGAACTCAGGCTTGAAAAAAGGACGTTCATGGACCAAGAGTGAGCTCCATTGGGTTAAACCTTTCTGAGGAAAAGTTCACTTGTTATAACTTTCGTTTAGGATACACTATCCCGTTGCCGAAAGAACACCAGCCGAGCTGGGCACAACAGCCGAGGACCAACGAGGCCCACATTCCAGAACCTTCCAGAAACCAACAACAGCATCCAGCAGATTGAATTCCACACTACCGCTCGAGCAAGCTCCAAGGTTCAAGAGGAACAAGCGTTCGTGCAAATAACCAGCTCTCTGCCACTGTCTTACCGAAAGAAGAAGGGTACTCAATTAGTGACCTTAACTGTAGCTGATAGATGGAATCCGCTGCGTTTCCGCGTGAGGGCAGGAGACTTTCCCCAAAGCACTTCGGTATAGACCGGACCCGAGAGTCTTATGTATGCTTCGATAACAAATCTTTGGCCATGAACGTAGAGAAGAAAAAGACTAGCACGAAAATTTTTATGCTAGTGCGAAGTTGTGGTGGCGTGCGTGACACATAAAGCTCTTTAGGGCTATATACATGGGTGCAAATAACAGTCATTACACTTCATCCCGAACATAGGCTATAGACACTGTATGTTGCATACACACTTAAATACACGGTCGGGCGATGATTCTTCAAGAGAGAAAGAACTCGAGGACAGACTCTGGGATGATCTTAGACGCATTATCGTAGCTGCGGGCCCCTGCCCCACAATACACCACCGATGGGTTCGTTCCGGTATTGTAGACCAAATCGAAGAGTATATGATAGAGGTCTCTGAGAGGCGTGCCCGCTCCAGTGGAGTGTATTGGATTGGCGCGGGCCTGGGTTCTGGCAAAGCGGTCGCCATACAACTCCCTGGTGTCCTCACCCCAGCTTCTGATTTCGGAGTTGACAACGTTGTAAGCGTTTGTGCTGGAAGCTCCGGCATTATTGGTGACATTCAAGTTCCCTAGCTTGACTTGGGTGGCCTGGATACCCTGGTGCTTAATTTCCCTCGTCAAGCCAGTAAAGAGGTGTCTCACACTGTTCTGCAAGAAGTTCTCAGGGGCATGATATGGCATATTGAGGGAGCTTATGATGCTGGTGGTGACCAAAATGATTCTGCAGCCGCTGTTCTTGCGGACCACGCCCAACAATCCCGATGAGAATAGCTTGGTATAGACCATAAAGCGATCAGTGATCTTGGTCCAAGAGGCAATGCTAATGTTCTCAACCGGTCCAATGGGAAAGTATAGGCTAGGAGCAAATATCACACCCTTCAAACTCAACTTGTGAGGCTCTGCGCCTGGAAACGGGACAACGGGCACTTCAAGCAACTTCTGGAACTTTGCCAACTGAATCTCAAAACTGTAGCTGTTGTTCAAGTTTAAGTAGTTGATATCATCAGTAATGGGATTGGCCTCGATGTACTTGAAGTCCTTTTCGTCCAAGATCGTCAAGTACACGATGAAGCCTCTCTTTTCAAAGTCTAATGCGATAAGTCGCGTCAAAGGCTCGGTTGGAGATCCCACTATCAATATGACATCTCTTCTGGCGCCATTGGCCAACTTAGGCACTCTCCTTTTTGGTTGCACTTTTTTGCATGCACGGGTGCCCACCTTGGCTTTGTCTGTCTGAAGATGTTCAAACAAATAGTAAGATCCAATGCCTATTCCCACAGATAACAACCCCGCATAAACCCTTCTGTGAGTCAGAATGTTGGCCGCAGCCTTTGTCAACAATGTCTCATGACCTTTCCTCGCTGTCGGGCCTTTATTGAAATGCAGCACGAAGGGGTTTAGGTCCGATAACTTGGTGCTGTAGTCGTAGTTAACGAGATTCTCTTGTTGAGTGGCAAGAAAATCGGATGTTTTTAGATAATAGTAATTGAGAGTATTAAGGGTGGCTTGAACAGGTTCGGCCACCATTTTGGCAGCGACTAGGATTCTGAGTTAAGCAGCTAGGTCAGGTATCGTATAGACGGTAAGTTCTTCGAGTGACCTATATGGAATAGTGTACAGGAAGTTGATGATAAGGCCAAAAAAAAAACTGCCGGTCCCAGAAATCGAATCTGGGTCTGTTCGGCCACAACGAACTGTACTGACCACTATACTAGACCGGCATTTTTAACAAGAAAATATTCTGGTCTGGCCGGCTGTGCCGGAGGTATACTGTATCTTAAAGTTGAACACTGTTGACGGTTTCAAGAGACCGTATACATTATTGAGCCCTCGCAATAAGGAAAAGAGGAGCACCTTGATAACGAACTGATTGCAAGAAGGCGTACAATACTGCGCTTCCGAAGAATTTGCGTAAAAGCTGCAACAATTCCCACCCAAGTAGTGACAAAACTTCAGCAAGGACAGTCCTTTTTGAGTCATAAAGATCTCAAAGAAAAAGGAGGGAATACGGACAGGACTCCACCTAGGGGCAGAGCCTCTTTCACTATTGTTCTCTCTCCTGGACAGAAGTGCGATGGCAATTCGATGCCACCCCCACACTACAGCGCTGGCCAAAGCCAAACTACCAATCTCTCCAAACAAGTCCTTGTTGGACTAGTATCGTTTATAAAGTACAAATATTGCAGCCCAGATTGCGCTTCTAGGAATTAAAGGGGCCAATTAAAATGAAATGGAAGATATTAAACCTGCTTCCTTTCCGCCTATTTGCAACACAACACTAGAAAAGCATATCCAAAGTGCAGCAGATACACAACGCACCCAAGCATGCCATCAAACAAGTCTCAGTTCCTCCAGAGCGGTTTGGCTGTTGCTGTACATACATTGGCTGCTGCTGCTGGTAGTAGCCTCCCTGCTGCCCGTAGCCCTGCGGAGGGTAACCCTGCGGAGGGTAGCCTTGCTGGTAGCCTTGCTGGTAGCCTTGTTGAGGGTATCCGCCGTAGCCCCTATTTTGAGTGTTGGCGTTGTAAGAGGGCTGGGCCTGTGGAACGTAGCCACGATCACTGCCACCAGCGCCACTTTGGCCCTGGCTCTCTCCCTGGCTCTGGCTCCAACTGGGGGGAGCACCCGTAGGGGGATTGTAGTCGTCAGATGCTTTGTTGTAAGACATTCGTTAGGATGCTGTACGAAAGGAGCCTAAATGAAAGAAAGACTGCTTAATTCAATCACTGTCTTCAGAGAAGTGTGGAGCGGGTCCTTTCATATCATGTATTTGCTTGTACGCAGGACCTAAAAGGGCAACTCAGGACAGGCTGCGCCAATCAAACATTCAACCAGTCATTCTTGGCACAGCCTTGGGGCTTAGGGCTGGTAGTACTGTTTACAATTAAGATCGGGGATAATTAGAAGAAAACTCATGTATCTTCATTCTCAGATTGTAGTCTTCCGACACTACGTTGACAGACTTTAAGTTCTCCGGCTGAACTGGCTACGCTGCTACGCCGATACTAGCTAATTCAAGCTACAGGACGGACATTTCACAGGCCGCCCTCGGATCTGGTCTCCTATTCGCCTCGGCTACACTCGGAATCTCCCTAGCACAGCCTTGTCGTATTGGGTACCTGTACGAGAATTTCCCAAAACTCACGTGATTTAAGTCAGGTGACTGTGATCGGTCTCCAATATACGCACCCAGACAGAGTTTTAACCTGCCTATTCGGGCCGATGAAGTAGTTTCGTCGATAAAAGTTTTTCAGTTATATGCAGGTATGTCTGCGAATCGGGGTCCAACAGGGGAGGAGAGGGCAGAGAGAAGCTCAAATAGCGCAAGAACCAACGAATAATAGAAGTAAAAAAGACTGCCACCCTGTATATCAGATCTGGCAGTACTTCCTGACGTAGTTTTACTAATTTCAAAGGCTTGTCGAGGGAGCATTTGCGGTTAGTGGCCTTTGAGGATAGCCCACGGAGATACTCCTACAATTACAGCCCCTGGAGAAGTCAATCACGAAATTAACAGCATTCGTGTCGTTCTAAGTATCATGAAATAGTTCTTCATATGTTTCCTGTTAGCTTCAGCTTTTCTAGTCAGGATACGGCCTTCCACCCATATCCTGGTATGATCACTAACCTCTCACGTGCGTTGACTAAGGGCTTCAGCCCTAGCCTCTTGAGCCCAAATAGGAAGGTATACTCCAATATTCGCAGGGAAGCTACGAAAATCACAATTATCAGCACGGAAAATGCGGGTAACCCCCCAAAAATTTCCTGCGGCCTGCACCCGATGCAGAATCCGCGCGAAACTCTGACTCCAGCGTTACCGGTTCTTTAGTTCAGAAAATTTTCAGACTCTTTTGAACCAACCCACACATCAACACAGTAAATATGTCTGACGTCGAAGAACAATACGTTGAGGAGCAGCCCGTTGTCCAGGAGGAGTTGCAGTTGATTGAGTTGGCTACCCCCATCCCCGCCGATGTCCAGGCTGCCCAGCAGGAGGTCAAGTTGTTCAACAAGTGGTCCTTCGAGGATGTTGAGGTCAAGGACGTGTCCTTGGTTGACTACGTTCAGGTTAGACAGCCTGTCTTTGTCTCCCACACTGCTGGCAGATACGCCTCCAAGAGATTCAGAAAGGCTCAGTGCCCTATTGTCGAGAGATTGACTAACTCTTTGATGATGAACGGTAGAAACAACGGTAAGAAGTTGAAGGCCGTCAGAATCGTCAAGCACGCTTTGGAGATCATCAACGTGTTGACCGAGCAGAACCCCCTCCAGGTTGTTGTCGACGCTATTGTCAACTCTGGTGCCCGTGAGGACTCCACCAGAATCGGTTCTTCCGGTGCCGTCAGAAGACAGGCTGTGGATGTCTCTCCTTTGAGAAGAGTCAACGTTGCCGTGTCTTTGTTGACTGTTGGTGCTAGAGAGGCTGCTTTCAGAAACGTCAAGACCATTGCTGAGTGCTTGGCTGAGGAGTTGATCAACGCCGCCAAGGGCTCTTCTACTTCTTACGCCATCAAGAAGAAGGATGAGTTGGAGAGAGTTGCCAAGTCTAACCGTTAAGAAGGTTATGCTGTGTATTGTATCTTCTACGTTTATAAACTCATCGTCGAACTTAATGTATAAAAAGTTGTCATTTAAGAAGCCCCTGATCTGGTAAGAAGGTGTAACGTATGAAGAATTTCAAGTAAAAGTACTGAAGTCCGCGTGTCAAGATTCAGTAGCAGACGATTGATAGGGACTCATAGACTTGTCTGGTCTGTTAGCTCCAAATATTGTTATGCATAGCCAAGGGATATTCTCTTTGTAGCAGGCTTCTGTGAATGATCATTCATAGCTTCACCAACCTACATGACACTTTGAATGACGAGAACATCAAAAAGTGCCTCGAACTGCGTATGGTGCTGTACTTTTTCAAAAGGTCATTCTAAAGAGTGCTTTTTAATTCTTGGTATTTTCGCAGCATTTGACAATGTCTTCGAAAATTTCAGCCAACTCTGTTACTCCAACTTACAACGACATCTTCATTACTCTTTGCACCATTTCATTTCTAATTCTATATACAATGCCACATAGAGCAAAACCCAAATACCAGCATTTGCTCAGACTTTGATAGGGTATAAGAGTCTAAGGAAGTAGTTGGTCAAAGACGGCTGCAAAATGTGCCTGTGATGCTCTATGCGTTTGTGAAGATCTTCTTCCGTAGCAGGAACCTCAACTTCCTTAAATTCACTTGTGTCAGAGGGCTCAAGTTCGGAAAAATCGCTCTTAGTCTTTTTCATAGCTTTAGCTGTTTCCAAATCTTCCTGGAGACGTTTTTCGAGCACTCTCCTCAGGAGTATCTGGCGAAGATAGAGAAGCAAGAACGCACAGAAAAAGAAGCTTGCACCAATGAAAATCTGCGCTTCCAAGTAAGGACGGGATGTTTCCTTGCGAAGAGACATAGCTATGACCTCTGAAGCCAATGCAAACGGGCTGCCGAAGACATTCATAGCCGACCAGGCACCCGGAATCCTTTTTCTGTCGGGGATTATATCCAAAAGCATGGGCTGCACCATTAGTGTACCCACTCCCACGACCAAGCCCGAAAGAACAACGAAGGCGACAAGGGATCCGTAAGTGTGGCAGTTTATCCACAACGCGAGTATCAAAACTCCGTTCACAACACAAATGATACAGGAAAAGTTGTTTTTTCCGTATCGGTCTGCCAAAAAGCCCAGGATCGGTCTTCCAAACATTTGAAACGCGTTCAACACCGCTGTGACCACTGAACCTTGGTGGGAGGACAATCCGATGGAGAATGCATATGAGGACACCGTGAACAAGGTGATCATATAGGCCATGCTGCTCAAGCCGAACCACAAACCGAGCACGAGAAACGCATGGTCCTTGAAAACAGTCCAGTCGAAAATCACGGCTGCGCTCTCGGTGATGTACTTTCGGGTCAAGGTTGTTGAGTACGGCAACTTGTTGTATCCATCTCTTGGTTTCAAAAAGATGCAGACTACGAGAACTGCAACAGCAGTGATGATACCGAGCATTCGCAACGCCCAGCGCTGGTCTCCGGTATCCTGGATCACCTTATTGAGAGAAAGGGAAAAGATGACACCGCCCAAGCCAATGCCCGAGATACCGATTCCCATGGCCGTGCTTGCCTTCTTATCAAACCAAGAAGGAACCACCAATGTTGCAGGCAAGTAGATGCACGCAAAGGAAGCACCGACAAGAACTCCCTGTGTGAGGTACAACTGCCAGATCTTGGTTGCAAATGACGCCAATATGTATCCCGCGGTCTGGAGAACGACGCCTAAGATGAGGACCACACGAAGCCCCAAAATACGCACCAAAAGAGCGCTCAAGGGAGCAAATCCCTGGGCAAACCCAACGACAATTCCGCCAATGAGGGCAAAGTCATACTTGGTAGCCTCGGGAAACGTATTGGAAGAAGTGTAGTAGTTTAAAAAGATGCCGTACAGGGAGTTGGCTCCCCAGCTACTGAAGAAGGCGAGGAGAATCACCAACGCCATCAGCCAGGTCCGCCAGCCCTCATCTTTAGGAGGAAGACCATTGTCTTGGACGGCTTCTCCTGCATCCTTTTCAGGACCCTGACCCAGAGAGTCAGGTTCGGGGACGGTGATTTTATTAGTATTTCTGCGAGACACCTCTTCTAACAGCTGCATTATGGCCGCCTCCACTTCCAGAGTACCCGACCGCAGGGTAGCTTGGCTGAGCGAAGTTAGTGCGTAAACATCGTGTTCACCAGGAAGCGTTGGTTCTGACATGGCCTTTGCTCAGGTAGCCATGCTGCCCCGCATTTATACAACCCCAGATTAATAAGCCCATCGAAGCGACAGGCGATCGGAGAAAATTGCATAATGCCGATATGATAGTGCCCTCTCAATTACTTTCGGAACCCCTCCAGTAGTCCGCTGAGCAATGGCCGATATTTGGCACCATTTGCGGCCCATGTCTTGCATTACTTCCCAACTGGATACTGTTGATGCAAGATTTTACTGTTGGTTCACGACTACTGCTTATCATGTGATAACACATCCATGCAGCTGGTCAGCAACTTCGTATAGTCGCACCAGCGAAAAAAATGTAGCCAATTCTTCGACATCTCCGAATGGCTCTTAAGCAATGGATTTGGTCACTTTTCTTCGATTAGGCCCGAGTTAATTCACCCCTGCGCTGACTACGGAAACTGGCTCACGAGTAAGGCTTATAGTGCGCGCAAATCAGCGATTCTCACAACTATACCGATGTCAGGGACTCCTTCACAACTCCACATGGTTCACAGCAGATATATGATGATCTACCGCAAAAACGTTGAAATGACACTGAAACACTTTCTTTTTCCAGATGGGCCATAGTCCCCTTCCATTTTGCACCCTTTTTCTGCCCGAAGTTTCGCCTTTTATGGACTGCGCACGACTCAGCCCCGCTGATAGCGCCCACCATCTAATCAAGTGGCCACCACACTGAAATCCCATGTCTGGCGCCTCCGACTTCTTATCCAAAGGCGTAGACCTTGTACAGAAGGCCATAGATGCTGACACCGCCACCCGGTATGAGGAGGCCTATAAGTTGTACTACAATGGGTTGGATTACCTAATGCTTGCCATCAAGTACGAGAAGAACCAGCAGTCCAAGGAGCTCATCAAGTCTAAATTCACCGAGTATTTGACGCGTGCTGAGCAGTTGAAAGACCACTTGGCCAAACAGCTGCTGAAGTCCAATCTGGCGGAAAACTCCGCCTCCGGGGGCTCCACCAAGGCTAAGAAATCAGGGGATGGTGAAGACGACGATGCAGACACCAAGAAGCTCCGCGGGGCCCTAGCAGGCGCCATTTTGTCGGAGAAGCCCAATGTCAGCTGGAATGATATTGCTGGCTTGGAAAGCGCCAAGGAAGCGTTGAAGGAAGCGGTTATCTTGCCAGTTCGGTTTCCCCAGTTGTTCACTGGAAACCGCAAGCCCACGTCGGGAATCTTGTTATACGGTCCGCCTGGAACCGGAAAGTCATACTTGGCGAAGGCGGTGGCCACGGAGGCCAATTCGACGTTTTTCTCTGTTTCGTCCTCCGACTTGGTGTCCAAGTGGATGGGAGAGTCCGAGCGCTTGGTCAAACAGCTCTTCACCATGGCGCGCGAGAACAAGCCCTCCATTATCTTCATCGATGAGGTGGATGCCTTGTGTGGTCCCAGAGGCGAGGGCGAGAGCGAGGCCCTGCGGAGAATTAAAACAGAGTTGTTGGTGCAGATGAACGGTGTGGGCAACGACCCCACCGGAGTCTTGGTGTTGGGCGCCACCAATATCCCGTGGCAGTTGGACGCGGCCATCAGAAGGCGTTTCGAACGCAGAATATATATTGCATTGCCGGAGGTGGAGGCCCGCACCCGCATGTTTGAGTTGAACATCGGCACTGTTCCCTGTGAGTGCTCCCAGCAGGACTATAGGGTTTTGGCGGAGATGACCGACGGCTACTCGGGCCACGATATTGCTGTTGTGGTGCGAGACGCGTTGATGCAACCCATCAGGAAGATTCAGCAGGCGACTCACTTCAAGCCTGTGACCGCTGCTGACGGAACTGAGAAATTGAAGCCTTGCTCCCCTGGCGATGTTGGTGCCAGGGAAATGAGCTGGATGGATGTGGGCACGGACGAGCTACAGGAGCCTGAGTTGACCATCAAGGACTTTGTCAAATCCATCAAGAGTAACAGGCCCACTGTGAACGGGGCAGATATCGAGAACCACATCAAGTTCACCGAGGACTTTGGCCAGGAGGGCAATTAGTGGTTTATTCAAAAGTTATATAGATGCGCAGGCGAGACGTCTAGATATGATTGGAATGAAACAAGTCATGCTCTGGAGTGTACAGTAGGAGGATGTCCAATGAAATACATTTCAACTACAATTGTATGGAGTATAGTACAGTCTAGCAGCTAGTCGCGCATTGGCGACCGTGAACGGTCTCTCACAGGTGATCTCTCTCTGGCTCTCATTTTGGAGGCAAACAAATCGCCCTCATCGTCGTTGTCTCTGGCACCTCTGCCGAGTTTGTGGGCAAACAAGTCGTCGTCGCCAGCGGGCCTTGAACGTTTGTGGTTTCCTCTCGCCGAGGTGGGAGCAGACTCACGCTGGCGGTACCTGTTCTTTGGTCTTCTTTCGGGCTCACCATGGAGTAAGTAGTAGCGCGATTGGGCGGCCGCGTTCTTGACCTTTTTGTCAGAGTGAAAGGCCTGTCTGATGTACAAAATGGCCGCAGACTCGTCCTCGTCCATGCCTGTTTCCTCCGAGGGCTTCTCAACGTCTTTGTTGGCAAACAAGTCGTTCTCCCGAATCAACTTCAACCGCTTCTGCTCCTTGTGGAATCTAATTGATTGGCTGTAGGACTTGGTCTCTCTTTCCTGAACAATGTCCGACAAGTACTCTTTCGAGAAGCCCGTCAGTTCATCGGAGACGGGGCCTTCGATGTTAGGGTTAGAAGGGGTAATGGAAAGGGCCGCCAACGCGGCCCTGCTTCCAGCGTGGTCCTTGAATATGACATTGACTGAGGTGTCGTTGACCCACTGTATTCTGAAAGTGACCCTTTCTTCCTCGGGCCGTTGCTGGTAGGGCGATTCCGCGTCATCAACCTCCTGGTAGTTCAAGTAGTAGTGCACGAAGGACTTGAGGTCGTCTGTAGCGAGACTGTCAACACCCCGAATGTGGAGAGCCTCGGGCCGCAATATTTCTGTGTGGTCGTTAACCCTGACTTCCACCTCTTGTTCCTTGATTTTGGCCTCTCTGTCCTTCTCCTCATCCAAAGTTCTGGTCATCAAGCCTCCGTAGGGGGCCACGTAAGGCGCACTCATGATGTTTTGTAGGAAGAATGGCTGCGTGTTCATGGAGGCTGGTGAAATTTGTGTTTCGCATGCGCGGGACAGGACTACAGAAAGCAGAGGTGCTTAAGTCGAAAGGCTGAGAAACGCTTCGGCAGACCAAATGTCGTGTGATAGGAACGTCTGTGGCATGTGTTGTATAACAGTGGTTTCTACATGTGTGTGAAGAGCTCGTGTGCTGATATCTAAATATTTATACTGTGGAGAGCCCACGAAAAGTGACACGCCCGACGAAGAGTGACACATCCGCCCCATATGAGGACACGAAGGTAGGTCTCAGCCGAATTTCGTTGTTGGCCCTATTGCACACCACATATGTAGAGCTAGGGCCCCGAGCCACTCCTGTCCAAACCACACGCTTTTCCCCTTGACTATTGTACATAAAACAGCCCTACACCGCTCACTGCGTGTATAGGGTCATACTTCAGGCCGATTTTGGCCCCACAAATCCATCTTTCTCCCACTCGCACATCCCTCTTCTAGCTGTCAGCCATAACGTCGTCGGTCTTGGGCTTGTCCTCGCGCACGAACAAAACGTTGTTGCATCTGATGAAGATCTCACCTACGAGCTCCTCCTTCTTTTCCGTTTCCTCGTGCAAGACCTCATAGGTGTTGTCTAGCTGAAGGTTCATGTAGTTATCTATGGAGAGGAGGGTGCCCTTGTACTCAGTATTGTTCCACTTCAAGCGCACGACGACGGGCTTGTTGATCAACGTCTTCAAAAACGGCTTGGGATTGATGGGTTGAAACTGGGCGTTAGTAATGTTGCACAGCAGAGGTGCCTCTGCACATTTCGTCGCACATACAGACATGGTGGTGTGTATTCCCTGTTCAATCTCTTCGCATTTTGCATATTGAAGTCGCGTTTTAAATGCAGTGCTCTCAAACACGTATAGTTTACACATCACGAACTACCCCAAGCGCTATGAACAAAAGAGACCAGGTCTTTGTCATTGGCGCGCTCATACGGCTCGTGCTCCCAACGGTAGTACCGCTGCTTACGCCCATGTTGGCCTCCACAGTGGAGCTTTCTACGCCCATGAACTCTTACAAAGCGCTCCAGGAGGCCTTCTACTACCTTCGCCACGGCATCGACTTGTACGATGGAGGCCTCAATCACCACGCGCCGTTGTTGGTGGTGGCCCTCAGCTTCGTTAACGACTACTTCTCGGAGTTTGGCAACCGCGTGGCCTTCAATTTTCTCTACACTCTTATGGACCTCGGAATCGCCTGGAAACTCATTCTGCTCAACAAGTGGTACAACAAGCACAGCTCGCAAAGAACAGGCAGGAAAGTCGAAAGCTTCAACGACGACCTCATCGCCAGTTTCTACTTGCTCAATCCGTTGATCATTCTCAGCAACTTGTCGCACTCCACGTTGACGTTTTCACTCTTCTTGATCACAGAGTCGCTCTTCCAGTTGTTAGTCGAAAGCAACTTGCTGCGCGCCATCATCTCGTTGGCGGTGGCGAGCTACTTGGCTTATACGCCGGTCTTTCTCATCGTGCCGTTGCTTGCATTGGCCCACGCTGTGTCCAAGACCAATGGAAGAGTCATTTACGTCAAAGGTGGCATCACGTTCGCTCTTTCGATCGGCATTCTTCTTGTGGCCTCTTACTATGTGACATCCTCCTGGAAGTTCGTGGACCTGTGCTACGGCGCCGTATTCAGATTCGACAAGATCCAGCCCAATTTGGGTTTGTGGTGGTACCTCTTCACCGAGATGTTTGATTTCTTCACCCCATTCTACGTGGGCATCTACAACTTGTACTCCATGGTCTTCATCATTCCGATAGCATTGCGGTTGTTTGAATTCAAGCTGTCGAAGGCTGCCATTGGCGACTCGTTTTTGGCTTTTGTGTTGTCGTGCCTCTGGTTGTCGTTCACCAGATCGTACCCCACGGTGGGCGATTTGGGCTTTGGTTTATCGCTCCTTCCCATCTTTAGGGGGACAGTCATTCCCCAGACCAAGTTTGGATTTGTGGCCGCCATTGTCCTCCTCGTGTCGCTCTTGTTGTCCCCCACCTTCTATTACTGCTGGATCGTACTTGGAAACGGTAACTCCAACTTTTTCTACAGCATCAACTTGTCGTGGGGCGCGGTTCACGTGCTTTTGTTGATGGACCTCATTTGGGGTCGTTTGGTGTATGACTACATTGAGATACACGGGATCAAAAAGGAAGATCAGGAGAAGCTTAGGCTCACGCAAATATGAGGTGGAAAAATGACAGATGGACGAGGCTGCTTTCGCACGAATTGAAAGATGCATATAAAATCGGGCACTTAGCTAGACTTCGTGTCAGAATATCATAAAATAGATTTGAATTGTCGAACAACTGAGCATGCAAAAAATTTTCAATCATGATGTAATCATATGGGTGTTGTGTGAGACGCTTTCTTTGGATTTATACAATTTATGGAATTTTCGCAAAATCTCGCAGAATGCGATAATTTGCATTGGAACCGTTTTAAGACCACTTAAAGGACTACGCCCTGAATGAACTAATGTTTGCCAGCTCATTACACCAAAAAAGGTAATATCCATATAGTCCCCTTACCTATTTACCTCTTCGATCCAGCCCTTTCACCAACAGTCTACTTTCATCGCCTGATCTAAACTGTGCATTGAGTAAACAATTTTAGCACGCGGTAATAAGGCCAACCGAGCACCGTACACCGCCCCTGCAAATACGAGCCACCCTCCGTTTGAAACGGGGATTACCCATCGACAGCAGCCGTAGCAGTTTTGCAAGCACCGCCAAACAGCCAAAGTTGCAGCCAAATGATCCTGCAGGTCACGTGCGTACACCTGCCCAATCACATCGCCAGAATTGAGGTTGACAAAAACGTAGAAAAAACCACCAGTTTCCACCCTCCACCACTACCATGTTGTCTCGTGTTTCCGTTCGCGCCTACAGCAACTCTGCCGTCAAGCTTGTCACCAGAGAGGCCCCAGGCAGCCTTTCGACTGTTTCCGTCGTTGTCAACAACGCCGGTTCCAAGGCTGGCAAGTCGGGTATTGCGCACTTGTTGGCTAAGCACAGTTTCTTGAACACTGAGACCAAGTCGGCGTTGAGATTCACCAGAGAGTCTGAGTTGTTGGGTGGCTCTTTCTCGTCCACCGTGACCAGAGATGCGCTCATCTTGAGAACGCAATTCTTGAGGGAGGACCTCCCCTACTACGTGGAGGCGTTGGGCAACGTGTTGACCAGAACCTCTTTCAGACCACACGAGTTGCCTGAGATCGTGCTCCCCACTGCCAAGGCCGAGTACCAGGCTGCGCACAAGTCCAATGCTTTCCAGGCGTTGGAGTCACTCCACGAGTTGTCCTTCAGAAAGGGCTTGGGTAACCCCTTGTACTATGACGGAGTCACCGCCATCTCGCTGGAGGAGATCAGCCAGTTCGCGTCCGAGGTGTTCACCGCCGGCAACGTGTCTGTTGTTGCTTCTGGTGTTAACGAGTCCGACCTCTCTGGCTTCATCGCCGAGACCGGCTTGGGTCACTTGACCGGTGGAGCTTCCGCCGCTGCTCCTGTCAACTCCTTCAAGGGCAAGGAGTCCAGAATCAGAGCTGCCGGCCATTCTGTGGCGGTGATTGGTGTTCCTGTCTCCAAGGCCGACTTCGCTAAGTACGAGGTCTTGTCCGCTGCCTTGGGCACTTCTTCTTTGCCAGGCGCTGACACGCCTTTGGCCAAGATCCCTGGCGCTTCTTCGCAGTTGTACAAATACCAGGACGCCGGCTTGTTTGTTGTCTCTGTTTCTGGTGACGCCTCTGCCGTTGCCCAGGGCATCAAGGCTGCTAAGAAGGCCGTGGATGCTGTTTCTGCTGCCGACTTGTCCAAGGCCGTGAAGGCCGCCAAGTTGTCGGTGGCCTTGCAGGACTCTTTCGAGTTCCCTCACAACGTGACTGTGGACGACGCTTCCGCCAAAAACGCCATCAAGGTGGGTACCGACTTTAACTATGTCGCTGTGGGCAACACCGACGTGTTACCCTACGCCAGCGAGTTGTAGGCGAAATCATCTTCTGCCTATAATAGTCTACATGTGCATATCCATTCCGCTCCAATAAACGTTAGAACCGAAGTGAAGTGTGGTGAAGTAGAGGGAGGAAGAGAGATCAGTAGGCAGACGATAGTATGCTCAGAAAGGGGCCCTCTTGGAATTTATGTTGGATGACACTGGGGGAGAGGGGGCGAAGGAAGATGGGATCAAATGATAGTGGTTCCAGTGTATATTATTGTTCACAAAGGCTACATTTACCAAGAGGCCAGAGAATTTAATTTCAAAAGATTTCTGAAAGACAAGGAAAATTTCAGTCTAGTTGTTGGTATTGCCCATGAGGAATGGCATCTGAAGGCTAATATGCGTACATTAAAAGGCAGCGGTTATTGTATGTGGGTAACCTTCCAGACCTTTCAGACTGAGAGTATACGCTTCTTAGGGAAAGACATCTTTGCAACCAAAACGCATGTTGAGAAGAAGGCACTCCACATGCAAAGAAAGCTACAGGACCATCGCCATTTCTATGTTCCTGACATTTTCACATCACTTTATTCGCCAGTTCTTAAAACTTCTTGCATCCACCTCTCCACATTCGTTCGCGCACGATTTTCGCTGATTTTTCCGATGGAAACCAACTCATCTTCTGCAAACCACCATGTCAGATTTCGAAGATAACGCTTTCAACGAAGGAGCCGAGGCCTTTGACGACTTTGAGCAGGCTGAGCACTTCTCTGACGATGACTTCGCGGAGCCTGCTGCTGAAAGCAACGCCAACGGCGAGGATGTGGAGATGAAGAGTGCCGACAACAAGACCATCGTTACTGGCGGTTTCGGGCCCGATGTGCAGCCCAGACCCAAAACTACCAAAGAGTTGGCCATTCCCAAGGAGAAGAGAACCACTACGCCGTACATGACCAAATATGAGCGTGCCAGAGTGTTGGGAACCAGGGCGTTGCAGATTTCGCTCAATGCGCCTGTTTTGGTGGACATCGAAGGAGAGACCGACCCCTTGCAGATCGCGCAGAAGGAGTTGTCGCAGAGAAAGATACCGTTGGTCGTCAGAAGATACTTGCCGGATGGCTCGTACGAAGACTGGGGCTGCGACGAGCTCATCATCGACCACTAGTGGCCTTCTGTATTTTATGAGAGCGGCGCCGAGGTTGATGACGCCCATAGACACACGGGGATACTCCAAAAGTATTGTTGCTTGCTTCCTCTGCATAATTATAGTTCTAAGTGAATAAATGTACATTATAGATGTTTTCGGGCGTGGTTCCGGGTGGTGTGGAAGAAACGGTCATTCTATAGTTGTGATTGTTGGTGAAAAGTTTCTTTCATGCCGTTCTCCAGATTCTGGTTTGCGAGACCACGCCCATCAGAAATCCTTTGCTCTGTTTCGAAGTATATGGTGTACATTAGAGGCCGTTCTCTGTTATACAGTTCTAGGATACGCCTAATGTTTCATGTCCCCGTATTCCTCCATAAACGCATAACTTTCCTAGTCAATGTACGCGTCGAGCCACTTGGTGGCTAGAAAGAGGTTGCGTCCATCCGCCTGCTGTTTCACGAACCCCGTGACCAAAGTGTCGAAGGTCGACCGGGAGAGACGGTGGTCGCCGGACCCAATCTCGCCCAACTGCACGGAGCAGCATGCCTCCTTCAACCGCTCGACCTCTATCACGAGCTCGTGGCTTTGAGTGTCTGTGGAAAAGACCTTCAACGCGTTGTGAATGGTCATTCTGTCGTCAAACTTCTGCAACTCCTTGGCCATGATGTTCAGGAACTGGGTGAAGTTTATGCGCGGGTCCTTTCCCGAGTCGCCCTCAACAGAGAGCATGGCCGTGAGCTGTTCGTCGGACGGTACCTTGAGCTCAAGGGTCTTGTAGAGGTTTAGCAAGTCGGACTTGGTGATGACGGAGTCACGTGAGTCGCCGTCAATGAGGGTAAAGGCGTTTCTGAGCTGCGCCTTCTGAACGTTAGAGAGCGTATTCAATGCCAGCATTGTGTGTCGCTATTAATGAGTTCGTGTGTGTGGTCTGTAAAGGAGTGTAGTATAAAGTAGATCTTTAAATGTGCATATTTACAATCAGATTCGCGTCAGATCAATAACATCAACCTCACATCTTTCCATTTGTGGGCGCACAATGGGCGAAGAAAACCTCTACAACCAGCCCGTGGTCATAGATAATGGCTCTGGCAACCTCAAAGCCGGCTTTGCAGGCGAAGACAGGCCTAAGTCCTACGGCCTAGCCATAGTGGGTAGACCGAAGTACCAGAAGATCATGGCTGGCTCGCTCTCTGCTCCCTCAGACGACGTCACACTGAACAGCATGACGTTTGTGGGCAACCAAGCCCAGCAGAACCGTGGTCTTTTGCGCCTAACATACCCCATAGAGCACGGCATCGTCAACAATTGGGACGATATGGAGAAATTGTGGTACCACACCTACACCCAGGAGTTGCGCACCAGTTCGGAGGAGCACCCGTTATTGATCACTGAGGCCCCCCTAAATCCGCGTTCCAATAGAGACAAGATGTGCCAGGTCCTTTTTGAGCTGTTCAACGTCCCGTGCATGTACATATCAATCCAGGCTGTTCTTTCCCTATACGCGTCAGGCAGGACCACCGGCGTGGTGCTCGATAGTGGCGATGGTGTGAGCCACATTGTACCTGTCTATGAGGGGTTTTCGTTGCCTACCTCCATAAAAAGAATGGACATCGCGGGAAGAGATATCACCAAAAACTTGTCCTTTAACATTCGGCGAATGACGGGTGTCAATCTTCTGAGCAGTGCTGAGATGGAGATAGTACGATCCGTCAAGGAGCTGACGTGTTTTGTGTCCAAAGACCCCACCAGAGACGAAAAGCTCTACTCTGGCTCATCCTATTACTTGATGAGCGCCAACTCCTCCACACTGGCGGCTTCTAGCTTGTTCAGCTCCTATAAACTTCCAGACGGCCACACAATCCAGCTAGGCGTGGAAAGGTTTCGGGCGCCCGAAATCCTCTTCAATCCTCAGCTCATCGGAGAGGAGTCTCCGGGAATCCACGAGTTGGTATCGCTAGCGATCTCCAAGACGGACTTGGACTTGCGGCCGGTGTTATACCAAAACATAATTCTCTCTGGTGGAAACACCCTCCTCAAGAACTTCGGAGACCGGCTCTTGAGCGAGTTGAAGGAGCAGCAGACCCAGCAGCTGTCTAGTAGCATTTGGGCCAACTCGCGAAACGTCAACTCCAATGGCAAAATGAAGGTCAAGATCTACGCTCCTCCTGAGAGAAAGTACTCGACGTGGATCGGAGGGTCCATATTGGCGGGCTTGTCTACGTTCAAGAAAATGTGGGTTACGTCGCAGGAGTATGCAGAGAACCCAGAAATCGTTCATACCAAGTGCTTGTGAGAGGGTGTCTCCGGGAATAGGCTACTAAAGGCCCCTACTGTCTCCCTGACCCCAAATCAAACCATCTTCAGGCATTTGCAGTTCCTGCATCACGGCACACTTTCCTCCAGTCGTTTGTATATTATGCATTAGGCATCTTCTAGATACAGTAATATCTGTCACCAAAGTCACCCAAGCCGGGAACAATATACTTATCGTCGTCCAACTTCTCGTCGATACCACCGGTGATGATCTTGACGTCGGGATACTTCTCCTGGAACGCAGCGATGCCCTCGGGCGCCGCTAACAAGTTCAAGAAGAAGATTCTGTCCATCTTAACCCCTCTGTTCAACAACACCTCCACGGCCATCATGGCACTTCCGCCGGTGGCCAACATGGGGTCCAACAAGAAGACGTAGCGCTCGCTGATATCCTCCGGCAACTTCTCGTAGAACAACTTGGGCAAAGCTGTCTCCTCGTCACGCTGAATCAAAATCTTGCCGATTCTCACTGAGCGACAGCAGTCTCTCAAGCCCATTTCCATGGACTCGCCTGCCCTAACAATAGAAACACCACAGATCTTGCCCAAGAACTTGGATCCGACGTACTCGTGACCGCCATGGCACTTGATGATGGCCTCCTCGACAGGCAATTGGTTGAGGCCCTCCTCCACAAGCAATCTGATGATTCTGTCCGAGTAAAAGACGAAGTCGCCTCTCTTGGTCTGCTGGTCACGAATGATGGAGTACAACCCAATGAGCTGCTTCGTCTGAGGAAGGAGAATCACGTTCTTGCCTACTTCGTTGGTGGTGGCCATTTTGCATGCGAATTTGGTGGGGCCAATATGCCAGCTGGAGTACCAGACCTGGAAATTGAATGGTGCGATGGACCTAATTAGCTTATCTAAAAATTTGCGCTTTTACCATTGCACAATTAAATAGTAGGGAGCCCGTAAAAACCCGTATCCGTGGACGAATCCACTGCTTTACAACGCCTCTACGTTCGCTGCTGTTATTTTACTATGATTATACACTATCGTACAAGCAAGCCTATTCCTCCTGAGCAGCAAATGGGTTGTCGATAATTTCGGTTCCATTCACCGGGGAAATCGTCAATAAGGTCGGTCCTCTCACTACTACCATGCCCAAATCTCTAGTCTCGCTGGTCAAGACGTCGTCATCTCCAGCGTCTGCTTGTTAGTATAGGTCCTTTGGATGGGGAAGTGGACGGTGCAAAATGACAAAATGGTGTAGACTTATGGGAAGCTCAATACAGCCAAAGATTCTGTTAGCTCACCCAGTCCCCTGTACATCTTGGGTGTAAGCAGCACTCTGCGCCTCCTCAAATAGTTCTTCAGCTTAACAGAAGAGAGCGAACGGGCATTCATACCGCCGCTGCTGCTATACCTGCAACAAATCATAACTTCCGCACACGTCTTTACTTCCCCTCTCTCTGTTTTTCTTCCACATACCTCTTATGTTCTCCTTCACGTTCTCTAACACCAAGTTCATCAACTGGTCGAAGCCCTTTAAGATTCCCACGATCTGTCTTCCCCCAACGAACTTGACTCTAATCTCCTGGTCCTTGTACTTCGTCAAGTCCAAGATGGCCTCCCTCTTGGGGCCCTCGGGCTTGTTCTGGTTGTTCTGGTTTCTTCTCCTGTTCTGGTTGCCCTGGTGGCCCAGGCCCAGGCCCTGGTTGTGGTTATGGTGCTGTTTCTGACTGTTAGCATGTGGAACCAGGTCTCAACATTCATGAGGTTACTTACCGTTTCCATCTTCGTATTTCCACGCGAGTACACAGTGGCGTTCGCTCGTGCTGTTTTCTATCGCGTTGTAGTTGAAGGTCGTTTTTCACTGAGAAAATCTCTCCCACAGTGAGGAGGCCACCGAAAGAGAAACATACACCAGAGACGCGGAAATGCGCTCCAGTCTCAATTACCCTCTAAGCACTATCCTGTTCTCGTATACGACGCCGTAGGGGAAGTTAGGACCCAATCTGGACCCATACTATGGCCCACGGATTTTCTTATATGCAGTGTCCACTACATGTCTGTGAACTTGCAAAATGCAAGACGAGCGCTACTCTTTCTGAACCGCAAGCATGTCGGATATAAGCGTGTATGTTACGTCGGACGTGACGTCGTCCGAAAGAAGAATCTCGCCGCAGTGGGACCTCCACTATCTCAAGACGCGGTTGGAGCAGATCACAGGCATTGCACCCAAGTTTCAAACCATCCACTACTACCCTTTACCGTCTTCCAACCAGCACGAGGTTTTGAGTGATGCCAGTAGTTACTCCGAGACCGGCGACAGAAACACCCCTCTTGCGCTGCTCAAGATTGCGCCTTTCACGCGTTTGCACATCATAGACGCCAACCCCGACTCCGAGTTGGCAGACTTGAACAACATGGACGAGACCGAGAATGTGGGGTTCAAACTCTCGGAAGAGGACTACCAGAAGAGAAGCGACTCTGTTTTGCGCTGGAAGCAGGAGAACAAGTTGGGCAAGTACGACCCCGAGTACAACTTGGCCAAGAAGCGTGCCATGGAGGAGGATGCCCGAATGACTAGCTCCATTCAGACGGGCCAACGGTGTCGCGTGATCAACATCCAGGGCGAAAGAAGAGGGGTGGTGCGGTTTGTGGGAAAGATCAAGATGCTAGACGACGAGGAGAATACGTGGGTGGGTGTTGAGTTCGACGAGCCGGTGGGCAGAAATGACGGCCTGATCGACGGGGTCCTGATCTTCCACGCCAAACCGAAGCATGGCAGCTTTGTGAAGCCTAAGCAGGTGGAGGTGGGTGACTTTCCGGAGTTGGACCCGTTTGCGAGCGACGATGATGACGAGTTGTAGCTACAGAGGAGGCCTAATAGTGATAAGGACACGACGAGGACCTGGGACTTGGTCCAAAAGGTGTAACCAGCCACTACCGGGGCATTTGATGGTACTGTAGGGTTGGAAACTTCCGTCGGGACCTGCATTTTGTTTCATCTCCGAGATGGCGTATTACAAATGTCCTCCGTTTTGGCACCCTTTTGTTTTTCCGCATATACCAGGCAGATATAAATTTGAAATTTACTCGCCACCAGCACCACAACACGCCAACAAAGATGTTTGAATTTATATACGACTACGTGGACAGAGAGCTGTACGTGAAGTACCTCCGCTTGACGATCATCGTGGCGGCCTACATCATCTTCCGTTCGTTCTACTCCAAATGGGCCCAGCAGAAGCAGGTCAAGAGGCAATTGGAGATTGACCAGAAGGAAAAGGCCGAGAAGCCCGAAAGGGAAAGAAAGGAGAAGGAGGACAAAGAGCAGGAGTTGAAGAGGGAGGCCGCGGCCTTTGGATGGGGTAAGAAGACCCGGAAGAACGTCAAGTTGACCGAGACCAAGTTGGAGGAGCAGCTTTCCGAGCTCAGAGAGAGACACCAGACCGCCTACGATGCGGCCGAGGACCACGACATCGACTACTTGTTGGAGGATGACTAGCTCGGGTGTTTTCAGGGGGAAATAGCACCAAATATACTATGCATTTATTGGAAGCGCCAAAGGGCCGCAAATTATCTCAGCAGCTCTTTCATGGGCCAGTCCTTAGATTCCCTATTGCTGTAGATGGCAGCGCATTACTTGTAGACCCAACCGTAGTCCTAGTGTGCCTTGTGTATGGGGTGCGGTCACGTGCCGCGAAGAGCTGTTAAAAAATTGCTGAAAAAAGATAGCGCATCTGCTACGACTATTGCATTCTCCACAAGATGGCCAACGACCCGTTCTTGTCCGATCCGTCGCGCAAGAGAAAGCGCTTGGGCAACCGCACAACGAGCACCACCAAAAGGAAGCAGGGAAAACACCTGGACGCTCCCAGAGTGGCCGACAAACACGATGAGGAAATCTCCAGTGATTCCGATGACGAGGACCAGAACGATTCTGGTGTCTCAGACGCCAGGGACGACGAGGACTTGTCATCTGACGAAGAATTTGCGGGCGAGAATGCTGCCGACAAGAGGAGGCGCTTGGCCAAACAGTACCTCGACAACTTGAAGAACAACGAACTCACCGAGGACTTCGATGCGCAGGACTTGGACGACGACATTGTGGCCAGAAGGTTGCAAGTGGACGTGGCCGAAAACAAGGGTTTCGTGTACAAGTTCATTGGCGACGTGCTCTTGTCGCAGAAAGACGACCTCCGCATGACCACCACCAGAATTGGCTCCAAGAACGCCACCTCCCTCAGCATCCGATACCCCTACATGTACACCGTGTCCAAAGACATGGAGCTCATCAAGTGGAACATCTCCGTCGACAAGAACAAGCCCCAGAGAATAAAGCACGTCAAGGGCGGGCCCAAGTTCTTCACTGTGAATACCGCCAACCCCGGTGCCAACCATCACTTTGACCAGATCAACTGCGTGGCCACGTCACCGGACGGCAAGTATGTCGTTACGGGTGGAAACGACTCCAGATTGATCATATGGTCTGCGGAGAACTTGTCGTGCTTGAAGGTCTTGCCCACACGGTCTGCTGTGAATGCCATCTCCTTCCGTCGAGGCACCGACCAGTTGTACGCTGCGTGTGCGGACCTCAGAATAAGGACCTTTTCTATCAACCAGTTTGCGCAGTTGGAAATCTTGTACGGCCACCAAGACAACATCACAGACATATCGGCGTTGTCCAGAGAGACCTGTGTGTCCGTGGGCTCCAGAGACAAGACGGCCATGTTCTGGAAAATCTCCGAGGAGTCCAGATTGACCTTCCGGGGCGGAGACTCTGTCGAGAAGAAAAGGAAGAAGAGGGACGCGGACGAGGACGACAAGCCGTTCCATTCGGAGGGCTCTATTGAGGTGGTTTCCATGGTGGATGAGTCCCACTTTGTCACCGGCTCCGACAACGGCAACATCGCCTTGTGGTCGCTCGCAAAGAAAAAGCCGCTCTTCACAGAAAGACTCGGCCATGGCTTGGAGCCGCTCAGGACGCCGGCCCAGGCTAGTGCGGAGACAGAGGAGTCCAAGGCTGCGTTGCAGATTCCCCAGAGACAGCCCTACTGGATCACAGCCATCCACGCCCTTCCTTTCAGCGATATCTTTGTCAGCGGGTCCTACAACGGAAGCTTGAAGGTGTGGAAGATTGGCCAGGACGGATTGCGGTCGTTCTCGTTGCTTCACGAGGTAGAAAACGTCAATGGAGTGGTGGTCAAAATCGACAGCGTGGAGGTCAAGGACCTGAAGAAAATGGTGGTGCATGCCTTGGTCAGCAAGGAGCACAAGTTTGGACGCTGGCTCGGCAAGGTGGGCGGGAGAAACGCCCTCGTGAGCTTCGCTTTCGACATATAATGCATTGTAATATAGACGCATGGGACAAGTGTAGTGCTGGTTGTGGGTGGTGGTGGCTTTTACAGGTTATTTGTCAAGACAATGCTCTCTCCTAGCCAATGGGTCCTTGCTGGCGGTATTCCCTCTCTCGCGTTGGCCCTACGTCTCTCCTGGATCCTGTTCTTCTATTGTACATATATGCTCAAAATGCAGCCTCGTCGTCGCCATCATCGCCCCCCACATCGTCATCGCCGTCATCAAAGTACTTTTCGGCGTTGTAATCGTCGTCATCGTCCTCCTCGAACTCGTCGTCGTAATCAGGCTCCTCGTCGCGCTCCTCGTCCCTCAGCGCATCTGCGTTGTTGGCGTCCAAGTCCTCCGCCATGTCCTTCAACTTGTCGAGCATCAGCTGGGTCTTTTCCTCGGTGGTCTCGTTGACGTTATACTGCGTGAGACCGCCGTCGGCCTTGTACGACGAGAGAGATAACAACTTCTTCTTCTGCTTGTTGGAGATGCCCATCACCGTGTAGAGCTCATCGGGAAAAAATTCCAAGTGGTAGGGGTGCTCCTCAATGGTCCGTCCAATTTTCTTCGCCTTCTTGTACTTGTCGGAGTACCTTTCGATTCCATCAGCTGCTGTGACTGATGTCTGGGGCTGCTTGTTGCGCTTTTGGGACACAGATTCCACGGACCCTGTGTAAAAGGGACCGTTTAGTATCAATTTTGCAAAAGTTATAGACTGCTTAGTGACAGCCTCCTCGCTTGCACTGAGAGACCCGTTTATGGCATACACTAGCTGGGGCTTCTCAGTGGAGTGGTGTGTGGAGAGGACATCGGAGTAGTCGAGTCCAAACGGTAGAAGCGCCTTTCCGGAGTTTTTATTTCTGAACGACATTTGGTGATTATATGTTTGTATCACGCCCCCTTCTTTGGGCAAAGGGACACTGAATCGGCCTCTGTGCTGTCGCTTGTGAGTATTTGCGACATCACCAAATTTTTCGGCCTCCAAAAAGATGGCTTTCCTGCATTTATCCCAAGATGGAATTAGTACCTGTGCGAAATGGCATGGCCCCAAAACATAAACAAAAGAACATTGCAACTACCGAGGCAGCGTTGCACTTTTTGGCAGCTTTTTGCATACATTTGGAACGAGACCTGTTGAGGAAACATACCAGCTAGCTGCTGTGGAAATTGTGCCGACTTTCGCTGTGTTTTAGCTCACTCTGCGAGCGGTGTTTTCTATATTAAGATCACCCATAACAGCCCCTTGGAGCAGCCTTTCCCCACCCCACTGCTCCCAATTACTTGACAATGGAAGACTTCCAATCTGTGGACATGAGTGCGGTCGAAGAGGGCTATGCCGAGTCCGCAGACGGCACCTTAGTCGTTATGGTGTGCAGAGCAAAGCACTTGCCCAACAGAAGAAAGCTCGATAAACAGTCTCCTTACGTGACGCTACGCATAGGAACCACAGCGAAAAAGACCCAGGCTGCTTTTCGTGCCGGCCAGACCCCGGAATGGACCCAGGAAGTGCGTTTCCAGCTCACCAGGGAGAGAAAACCCGTCATGAAGCTCGACGTCTTGGACGAGACCAAAAACGACCCCACGCCCATCGGCACCATCGATATCGACTGTTCGGTCATCTTCAAACACCCTGAAAACCGCCAGGAGGGCAAGTACATCCACGACCAATGGTACGACTTGTCTCTCAATGGCCGCAGGGCAGGTATGATCTACTTGGAGATGACTTTCTACCCAAGTGCGCCTGTGCTACCCCCCAAATTAGGCTTGGGGGAGTCGCAGTCCAGCTTTGTTGACGGCCGCTCCTCTGTAAGCTCGCATCAACTGGGCCATCCCCTTGTGAATCCCCCGCCCAAGCACCCCAGTCTGGGTAAGCCCAAGACAGCTGCAGATGATGTTTTCGTTACCAGCGGGTCGGAGAAGCTGAAGAGACTGTCGTTTTTCAAGTCCTCCAGTGGCACGGGCACGCCATTAACCAGCTCTCAGGGCTCTGTTGAAGAGCCCGCAAAGGAGGAGCCTACGGGAACGAAGAAGTACACTCGGCATTTTGCCAACTTGAAGTCGCGTTTCCAGTCAAAGGAGCCTATTCAGACGCTATGGGCCGCAAATAATGCCGACGATTTGAATTCGCATGGAGACCCTGAACCTTACCCTAGGTTGCACTCGCGGTCCATTTCTCCCATCAGCGCCTACGACCCGAACGATTTGAATTATATGTCGAAGGACATCCAGTCGCCTTATTTCCAGTCGCCTTATTTCCAGTCGCCGAGGGTCCCCGATGGCGGGGACGAAATCGACGTGGACGGACCACTTCCTCCACCTCATTTGATCGATGAAGGCGACAGAATTCTGGGAGTAGTGCCCCACCACTCCCAATTCCCACCTTCTCCCCCGTCTAAGGAACACAAGAAGTCTCCATCACGGAAGCCTCCTCCCTCCTCGGACTTAAACTCCGCCTTCTCGAATATGAACATCAATGCTACCCCTGTGTCAAACACTTCTGTGCCCTTTTCAGCGGACACCATTGGTTTGGACGATCTAGACGGACCACTTCCTACTAAGGTGTACTGTTTGGGCAAACCTGTCAAATCGCTTTCGCATTCTGGTCTCGCGTTGCCAGAAGATGATGCCTACAAATTGAATCCTGACGAGATTGACCCCAGATTCTACGCCCCCACGCCCACCGAGCACTTGGCTCAGACATTACGGCTTCAGTCCGGTCACGTGAGTCAGAAGGATGTCAGCATAGACATGCGTACAGAGAGAACTGGGTATTTGGGGGACGGAAAATGGGACAAACCGCTTCCCAAGGTGAAGGCGCATGAGGGCAAGTTCTCGCCTTCTGTTTTCGACAGAATCAATGACGAGAATTCCGGCTACGAAAACAAGCCCAATGTTCCGCCCAAGATCCCGCAGGGGTTGACGGAGATGGAGTATTACGTTCTCGAAAAGGAAAAGTACTTGAAGGACATCAACGGGAGGCGATTCTAGGAATCAGTTAAACAAATACATAATCATTTAGTTCGATAAAACGCTAATTTATTTATTATGAGTTATAAAATACAGAGGTGTTAACCGTTAACCATAATAGATCCAAATTAGGGTCCAAGTGAGAGGGCAAATGTCAGAAAAATCAGAGGTAACTCCTGTAAGCATGAAGAACACGATTTGCTAGTAATAACAACGTAACGGAAGAAGGAAATCGAGATTGGACAGCGTTAAAACGTCAAGGTATTACCAATATAAATATGGTGAAGTGAGGGTTGGCCGGGGATCGCACCGGGACCACGGCGCAGCCCACAGGGCCATAGCTGAGTTCACAATTGTTGCAAGAAGCATGTGAATAGAAGAAATAAGAAGGGATCCAACTAGAGAGAGCACATGTTTGCATGAAACAAGCGAGAGGACAGGAGTTATATGCCCCTGAAAACAGGGTGAGCGACGGTCACGCTTACAACAAAGCAGCAACAGCACCCATAAGACCGAGGGCGGTACCCATGTTGGCGAAGTTGGCACCAGCAGCGTTCCTGGAGGTGCTGGGAGCCGTGGAGGCAGAGGAAGAGCCAGCCGAGGAAGTCGGCAACTTGGTGAGCGAAGCCGAACCGGAAGCACGCGCGGAGCTAGAGCTGTTGTAGCCAGAAAAGCCGGTGGCCTTGGGGGCCACAGAAGAGCTGTGGCTGGAGGTCGAGTTGGAGGTCGAGTTGGAGGAGGCCACCGCGATGACGCCTTTGAAGGCGTCCAACTTGGAGGAGGTAGCAGCCTGCGAAGCCGAAGCCACGGAAGCAGCAGAGGCGGCAGAAGCAGCAGAAGCAGCAGAAGCAACTGAGGCTGCGGAGGCTGCGGACGTAACCGAGGCTGCAGACGCCACGGACGCCGCGGAAGCCACGGACGCAACCGAAGCAGACGCCACGGACGCGGTAGAGGCTGCGTAAGCAGCAGCCTGGGCAGCCGAGGCAGCGGAAGCGGCGCTCACAGAGGCCGCGTAGACGGCTGCAGCAGAGACCGAGGCCACAGACGCTGCAGAGGCCGAGGAAGCCTCCAACGCAGACGACTCCTGGGGTGTCAACAAGGTCTTGGTGATGGTGATGGTGGAGGTCTGGGTGGTGTTGTCATCAGCAGAAACAGCAGACAAGAGGGCCATAAGCGCCACAGGGGTTAAGGTCTTGAACAACATAGCGAGCAGATAGTAAACAACAAAAGACTGGGTTAAAGGGTATAACGAGTGAGGGTGTTAAGGAAAGACTAGGGTAAGTGGGTGCAGCTGTAAACAGTGCTGGAGGCTGAGTAGTAGGACAGGTTAGTGTTGGAAAGAAGCAAGTTGTAAATTGGATGACGAAGCAAAACGCTCACATATATTGGTGCCGACTACAGAAACAGTAGTCACCACAACAGCTGCACATAGCGCAGATTTGCCATGGATGGGCCCGCATCTGCATATGTGGGTGGCCCAAAGCGGCATCAATCGATTGTTTCGAGCACCGCGCACAAAAAATTCGACCGATTTGAGCGCAAACGTCCACAACAACACCGGATCAGGCAACTGTGTATCCCAATGCGGCCTCGCGCGCATGCGCGCACCGCAGTTTTTACGGCCTCGAGGCGTGTGCACACCGATATGCAATGCAAGCCGCGCGGAGCGCTGCCGACTATTACACGACGAGACAAACGGTCTTTTCGTGGGATCTTGTGTCGCATTTATCCCTATTGTCTTGCGGATTGTATCGCGTACGAGTATTTGTTGCCCAAACCGGGATATAAACAATCTTGGGGATACTCAATAGCTTGCTACGCTAGCGGTGTTCGATGACCTTTGCAGGGGTAGTTCTCCGCAAATACTGTGCCCAAACACGCCCAGTGTAAGTCCCCAGAATGCCGTTGGAACTGCCGTCTCAAGGAGTATGCTGCATGTGGCTAATATGTATCCCCTTTGGGACGACATGACATACGGCGCACCTCAATCTGGCCTCGCTCTCGTAAGCGAACGTCTCGCTGGCCGCACGACTTCTCGCTTATTTTGGCGGTTTTGTGCGGCCACCGCGGCTTTGTGTCAGGAACGGTTTTGTGTACGCGAAAACGGACCGTACACGACTGTCTGTCTTGGTCACGTGTGTGATCACGTGTGTCTGGTCTCCCAGTCGTGTGCACTCCTATGAAAATTTGAATTCTCAGCAGCTCCAACACCACAGCATGTTCCAGAGCTTCTGTCGCCGGTACTCTGTGAAGGCGTTGCCCTTCGAGTCCACGCCCAAGAACAAGTACAACGCGGCCAGATCCACCTACAACTTCAAGCCTGTTCCCACGCAGGGCCTCGTACACAACCCTCCGCAGGCCATCAAATCTGCGACATCCACCCCCAGAGCCTTCTTGCCCAAGAATGATCCCCGTTACTTGCATCTTCAGGACAAGTACAAGGTCTACTCCAAGGAGGAGTTGGACAATATGCCTATCGTCTACAGCGCAGGCTACAACAAAAACTACACCATCACCCCGTCGGTGGTGGAGGAGATGAATAAACTAAGGGCGGAGGACCTGTCCACTTGGACCATCTCCAAATTGGCCAGGCACTTCAACCTCGAGAAACACAGAGTCAACTCGCTCACAGGCAGGAACCCGGAAAGAGCCGCGGAAGTGGCCCGTCTTGCCAGCGCAGCGCGTGAGGGATGGAGCCCTGAAAAACGCCAGCATAGAAGCGACAGAAAGAAGAGAGTCGACATGTGGTTGAGAAACGAGTTCTAGCCGCCCGCACCAACACTGCATCCTGTATATACGTCTATCGCTGGCGGTGCCTAGGCCATCTTTGGGACAATATAGTACATTGACCCACCATAGGGTGGATACTGTTAATATACACAGAAAAAGTACATAACGTTATGCCGGGCGCTCGCCCGCTGGGACCTGCGTGTCGCCGTCAAGCTCGGACATGGCCAAAAAATCCAAGTCCTCCAAGTTCAGCTGAATGCTGACCTTGAAGTTGATGGTGAACTCGATGATGCGCTGGATCTTATCGTGCAAGATGGACTTCTCCTTGAAGAGGTCGTGGTTGAGCTCGTCGTACTCGATAGACTTGTTCTGGAATTTGTTCTCCACTTCGATAAAGCCCTGGTTGGTGTTGATCTTGATATTGGTGAGCTCGCGCTGCAACCTCTCGATCTGCGTGGTGTATTTGGCGCCGTCGTTGAGCATGGTCTCATAGAGCTCCTCATGTGTTGACTTGTCAGCCACGAGCTTGGCCTCGAGATTCTCCACGAGTTCCAGCTGGTCCAAGATCGACTCCCGGATCAAGTCGCTCTGCTCCTGAAGCTTGATACACTCGTCCTGGTTCTGGTGGACTTGCGAGTTGATCTCAGTGCGGTACTTGAGAAGCTCGATTTTCTCCTCCTTCAATGCCTTATCTAGAATCTCTCGCGGCGAAAATGCACGCCCTTCATTAATTATGCTGTCATTAAGCTTGAGCTCGAAATTGTACTTGGGCGACTGCATCTTGTAGATGGTGTTGTTGTACTGCTTGACGAAGTTTTGCAAACTCTGATAATTTTTGCTCAAATCGATGTTCTTGGACTGGAGCTGGTTACGCAATTCTTCGATCTTGTTGTTGGTAATGTCGGTCGCCTTGGAAACCTTGTCTCTCTCCAGATTGAGACCATCGATGTCTTTTATGGAGAACCCCTTATCGCTGATTGTGCGCTCGAGCTCTTTCTTAGCCTTCTCGAGCTCCTTCAACTCCAGTTCAGAGCTTTTGAGCTCGTCTTCGATCTTGCCTATGACCTCATTCCATTTCACTTTGCGGGACTCCATTGTTTCGATGTACGCCTTGAACTTGACCAAGTCGCTTTCAAGTGCCTTGGACTTCTTCTCACTATCCTCCAAATTCCGCATTTCACCCCTGAGCTTGGCAAAGTCCGCTAATAGAGACGTGTTCAACTCAGCTAGCTCGGCAAGCTGTTTGTCAAGTTCTTCGTCGGTGGCCTTTACTCGCTCTTGAGCTTCCGCCACAAAGGCCGAGTAGTCTTCGTTGCCGTCAATGAAAGAAGTGTAAGCTTTCATGGCGAAGTCGATGAAGATGCGGTCCACGTCGTCTTCAGGGCTGATGAATTCATCCTCAGTGAAACTGAGCAACGACACGCTGACTTTGACGAGCCAGTAGATCATGCCCAAGAACGCAGGCCAGTTATGGCCTCCAACCGCACTGATTTGCGACCGGTTGATGCCATCTAGATAGGGGTAGTTAAGTACCTTAAGAAGCACGAAAACCTCGGTCTCCACGGACTTTGTGAAGCGGTAGTTGGGATCGATTTTGCCGTAAAGGAACTGGAAAATGAGCACGAAATCCTTCTGGGTAGGCTGGCGCAACGTTTTGGCCGTCAACGGGTGATTCATCTCAAGCTCGAACTTATTTGCAGACAAGAAGTCGTGGATCTCCTGCTGTATGAGCACCTGGTAGTTCCTATCACGGAGGGGCCTGCTATCGTGGCGAGTGACGGACTGTGTTTGGGAGTGAGGCTGTTGCGAATTGACCTGTGACGACGGTTGCGACGACGGTGGTTGGTACGTGGAGCTGTTGCGGCGTTTATTCAGCGCGGGGGTCAGCAAGAGTGATCGCCGTTTCGAACCAGACCCTAGGGGATCAAAAAGACCTGTGCTTCTGGAGCTGGTGGACGCTAGTAGTGATGCCCGCGTGGCACCCGCCACAGAAAGACGCTTGTTGGTCTTGCGGAGGAGCGACAGGCTCAAAGGCGTGTTGAGCTCGGACATAGCGCCGAAATGGGAGTTTGGTAGACGCCAGTAGTGAGGGGGGAAGTCGCAGTGTTTGAGGGCTAAAAGTGCCGGAATTGGACCCAGAAAACGCCTGTCTTCTCGTGAGTGCAGACCGGTGGCTGGCAGGGGTGGTGGAACGTGTTTGTGCTGCGAAAACGGCGGGTGCGCGCGACTAGTGGCGGTGCTCCTGGCGTGGTTTGGTGTGTTGTTGTGGTTTGTGTTTCGCACGGTTGGTGCGCGCACGTCCGATGTTGATGTCCTCTGAAACGCCAGGGCCTGGCGAAAGTACGTGAAACTCACCACTTTTGCTACCCCAAACGAGCGCCAACACACCCAAGCGGACCTTCCTGTGCTTATCAGCGCCCGGAACACACAAGACCCGTACACCTACGTGTTCTTCCATTGCTGCGTCCCGTATCTGAGGTCCCCATTCGCACCCCTGGAGACCCTCTAAGCGCCCACTTTCGCAAGCACGGTCCCCACCCCATAAAGCTGCTGAAGTGTCGTGGTTACCACCACCTTGTTGGCATCGGTCTTTCGCCCCATAGACTGTTTTCTGTGCGTTTTTGGACCCCTTGTGGACTTACTGTTATCAGGGCCCTTCGTACACCTGTGGAGGCAGTGCCGACCTCCATTCATCCTACCTTGGCTCACACATTTGCCTGCTGAGGCCCAATCCTAAGAAAGCCGCTTATAGCGTGTTACTGCGCCCACCATGAGTAGTGGCAAGCCTACTACTCCCGTGTCGTCGCCCAAGATCCCCAGGACAGCGAAGTTTAATTCGCCGTCCACGCCGCCGTCCACGGCGCGGGCGAAGGTCAAGCGCTTGCTGGCCACCTACTTGAAGACGCCAGAACAGAACACAGAATCGGTGCCGTTCTCGCCGTCCTTGAAACGTACTTCCTCGGGCCACCTCAAGTCGCCGGACTACAAACTCAACACCCACAATGTGCTGTCGCCGTACTCCAGCGGCAGTCTCTTGAAGACACCGCGACATAGCGGCTACGAATCGGACGAAAACAAGCACGACGCACGTCTCCGGCTCCTCAAAACACCGCAGTACTTCAGTCCCGGCAAAAAACTCTTTTCCGACGACACCAGCCCCAACAAGGACGACTTGTCGGAAATCAGCTCACAGTTAAAGAACAGGCTCAGTTCTGCTTTGGGAAAGATGCAGCAACAGCAGCAGCTGCACTTGTCGCCGGGCAAGTTGGACTTCACCGAGTTGTCATTCTCCAGCTCCAAGTCGCCCACCAAGAAGCTCAAGTCGTCGCTCCATTCAACACCGCGGGAGAAAGTGTCGCCTTCCGCATCGGTACAGAAGGCGAATATAAACCTCCAGACACTACAGCTCTCACCCCTTCCCGCGTACTCGCCCCCCGCATCCTCCTCGGCCCAATTTGAGCCCCGGGTAAACCCGGGCTCGCCGAACCGGGACCTCCGCACTTCTCCCATATTGACCCGCAACCCCCAGCATAGCCTGGGGCAAAACGAGCGTGTCATCGACATGCCATCGCCAAACGAAGAGTCCAGTGCCCATAACGCACTAATGGCAGCACTCAGCCGCCAGCGGAGAAAGTCCAGGGGCTCCTTTTCCTCCAATAAGCGCCAGTCCTTACATGAGCTGGACGAGCTAACCACAAAGCCGCCCTCTCTCAAGCTCCCGCCCATAAATGTGGCGTTGTCAGGGAAGGAGAAAGACGAAAGACCGGCTCATACTGAGCAGGACGCCGTGTTATCGTTGATGTCGTTGTCGTCACCACAGGCCCGCAAGTTCAGCCATAGCCGCACACAAAGCCTCAACACCAACTCTGCCGGATCGTCGCGCTCGTCGTCGGTGGTGCTCACCAGTCCTCAGCCTACGCAGTCGCAGCCCCACCCAACTCTCCCGCCTATAAGTGGGTTGATAAACCTGTCTCAATTCGGGCACAAGACCAACGCTGATAACGACGAGACTGATGTTGAGGACGATGCTACAGATGACGACGCCGACAGATGAACCATTTGCGGGTAAGACCGCTTCATGTATTATAGGTTAAGGCTGGTGCTGGCGGGTCTGCCCAGCTTCTCGACATTTGTATAATGTACTATTAACGGAGACAAGTCCTCGTGGAGATTGTAGGTTACAGCGTTGCTTATGAGTGAGTTTGGTTTAGTGCCAGGGGTCATGCTAAGACTCTCAGCCAGTCTACTGGGCCAGCGACGACCAAGTATGTGTCGCCGGAGACAGAATAGAACGCTTGGAATACGCCTTTATATTCACCACGGTATGCCCAGCACCCTTCAACCTCCGATGAGAGATTTGACAACCCATCCCTGCTATGCTCCTTCTCAGCACACCAGGTGACATCTTAAAAAACCCTATCAGGCTGCAAAAGTCCCCAGCGCCAGTACCAGATCACCCATTATCACTAATAGCTGATGAACCCTGATTTTCAACAGCCTGGCAGCCATTGGCTGCAACTCCATGGTACTCTGCTCGTAAATGTGCAGCCAACTCATCCCGGGTATCCCGGCCACAGATTCGTGGCCAATGGCACCACCGGAATCTCCCATTACTGCGCACGCCGGCACCGGTGCCGGTAACGGCACGAAAGTGTGTACCGGATAAGCATTTTTTCTGCCCATTAGTAATTCTTGCGCTCACTATTAGTCGTGCGCGCAATTCAAAAGAAACAAATTACAAAAAAGATATCTCACCAACGGTAATCACGTAACCCCATCTCAGATCGCGTGTTTATAAGAAGCACAGTTCGCACTAGCACATACCAGCTCACACTCTCCAAGTCCTCACAAAACTTTTTTTTTCCTTCCCACATTGGCCGCTGCTACGACCCCATGAATATCTTACTATTGCTACACCCCACTGTGGTGACAGATGAGCTGGTTGTTCTCAGTTCCAAGCAGGCGCTCAGTATATCGCATCCTGGCGCGGAAATAACCCAGCACATCATCAACCGAGTCGCCAACGGCCTGGTATCGTTACCTGAAAACCACTACAGTAAGGTGGTCTACATCAATCCAAACCCCGAGGATGAGCACAGAAATTTGCCCAGCTGGGTCATAAGCCTCGTGTTCAAGAGCTTGCTGCTCAAGGGCGAGCTCTCGGGAGACTTGCCACGTGACCAGAACCTCGACGCGTTGATGGCCGGCTTCATTATCGACGACGCGTCTCACAACTGGATCAGACCGCAGCCTGTGCAGTCGGTGTCGATCCCGTTGAAGAAGAAGACTACAGTGGGCGATATCGAGGCGCCCAAGAAGATGTTGCCGGTCTTCAAAAAGTTGGCGTCGCCAAAAATGTCCTCCGTGGGCTTGACCGACACCTCGGCCTCTAACACCGACGAGGAAACTGAGGAGGCATCTTCGATGAAGAGAAAGTTGGAGGAGACCAAATTGACGTACTTCAGTGACTCCGACGCGTCGGACTCTGAGGACGACTCCAACCACCACGATAACGAAATCATCAACGAAAACGAACTCATAAAGGACACCACTGACTACGGGCTTATTGTTCCCAAGAAGTGCGAGTTGCCCAACGGAAAGAAGAGGAGACGTGCGTGCAAGGACTGCACGTGCGGCTTGAAGGAGTTAGAAGAGCAGGAGGAGAACAGCCAGAGAACGTTGCAGGAGTCGCTCTTGGGCCAGATGGCACAGCTGGCCACCTTGGAGGCCATCAAGATCGAAGAAAAGCTAAAGAAGTCCATCAAGTTCAATGAGGACGAATTGGCAGAAATCGACTTCACCGTGGAGGGCAAGACGGGCGGCTGCGGCTCGTGTGCGCTTGGAGATGCGTTCAGATGTGACGGATGCCCCTACTTGGGATTGCCTCCATTCAAGCCTGGTGAGGCCATCACCATCGACAGCATCGGCGAGGACTTCTGATGGTTCCACCACTCGCACTGCAATAGTGTCGCGGCGTATTTATTACTTACGAAAAGCATGATATATCTGGGCTTGCGGTTGTAGAGGGCGGAGGGGCCGTTGTGGGACCAACTGCGATGTTGTTTTGTTTGCGAGCTTTGAAGCGCATCCAGGAGACACCACTGTGTGAGCCGGGGGGTTTTAGACGTTTGGATATAAGCGACGAGGCGTGGGTCGGTGTTCCTAGGAGTATGAAGTTTTCGGGAATTTCGCAGTTGAGAACCAATTATTGCAAGAATTCAACAGGATTAGCACCAGTCACACCCATTTCGGCAAAAATGCTCCTGCAATGGCTGCACTGCATTATTTCCGCGCACAACTAGCATTCAGGTGTCGCAACAACGCCGCTCGTGGACTCGGCACTGACTACGGGCGCTGGAAAACCCTTGGTCTGGGTAGCGGCAATTGGGGTTGCAGTGCGTCTTCGGGTGCAGATGGAGTGAAACTGACGTATCTGGGCGACAATCCCCAATGCGGTGAAGCGGTCCGTTGCATTGGCGATTGCAAGGAAGGAAATGGCAGCCGTGGTCGGCAGGACATTCCGACTTCGCAACGATGGGTGCGCGAGACATCGGAATTTACATGGGTTGGAGCCCATTAAAACTGCTAGTCTCTACTCGTTTCAGCAACGTGCCAAACATAGCCGGGAAAATATGGCCAATTGGATCTAGGACGCGCTGCATTAATGAGCTCACGACCGTTATGCAAGTGCTAGCCCCCAATAGTGGAGACAAGTGAAAGTCGGCCATGCAGACGTAGGGAGCCATGTGCAGGCTAGCAGACCGTTTCAAACGCATCACCCGCGTCAGCTGCAGGAAGCTGGGTGCATAGGAACTACGTCAACATTCATAATCGTCATAATCGTCACACATGTCGGCAAAATTAGCACCGGGCCCCGAGTCAGGTGCCCAATCGGGAAGTCAAATCCTCCATCGAACACGCGCAACGCGCTCGCTCTAACCTTCGGTGTGTAGGGCTGCAGGCAAACAAACCGAGGCCCTGGAGATTTGTCCCTGGAGAACCGATACGATGGCTTGTGAAACAATAGCTTACAGAAAGGCGCCTGCATATGTGCGGGTGATATAAAAAGCACTGCATACCGGACCATTTAAATAGGCGTCGTGCATAAATCCACCTGCAGAGGACCCGCATTGACGGTGGAGGCAAAGGTCCGAACACCCGAGTCAGACGCCACCCACGGCCCGTGCACACCCGGAAGACGTGGCTTGCACACGACGGGATAGGTGGAGTGTGTCCGTGTGTGTACCGCAGCTCTCGCCGCCCGTCGCATCTGGAACGAAGCGTTTGCTATGGCAGGCGACTGGTAAAATAACCCCGCCATGCGCAATGCACCCTGCACTACACGGAGAAAGGCCCATGGCGTGCTGCAGGAGTGCATGCCCATGCATATGATAATCTCCAGTAAAAGCACGCGCGAAAAACCCCCCTGCTTTGTGGTACAGGATGGCTGTTCAGCCGCCCTTACACGGGCAGTACCTGTATTATTTTTTCTGCACAGTTCTGTACACGGAAAGCCATGTAGGAACAGGGAAGCAATCTCGGATTGAGGGAAATGGCAACCCGCTACACTAGTCATCAGCCATTCCGGGTTAGGCAATTAGAGCAAGACGATGGTTCAGTACAATAGCAAGCCTCCGTTATCGAAGCTTATTGACATCCCGCACTTCCCAGACCGGCATTTTCTGCCTTCTTGACTTCGCATTGCAAATGTCTGTGCACAGTCTAAGAGGGGGATCCCTCGAGAATGCGTTTTCGAACTGTACACGAGTTGGGAGCCTTTCGCGGGGCTGTGCTGCTGCAGCCCATTTGATTTTTGGACAAGCTGTCAGGTACAGTATCGCCGGTATCGGCTACAAGGATGAGAAAAAAGGGATTAGGAGTAAGACACAAGGTGGGTTCGTAGGTGAGGCAGAAGTGATTTTTAGTTGAGAAGCGTTGTCACCATCGGAGAGTAGCGGGAAGGCCCTGTATAAGCCAGGCTTCTCCTTCAGATGGATGAGGTTAAAAAGTAATAGTGAGTGGGCCGGTGTCATAGCCACAACTAGACCACTGAACAACGTCACAACAGAGCAAACCCGACGCTTAGAGGCAAAACAGCAAAACAGACAGACCCACACGCATGTCTCCTGCTCTTCGCTCACACCCTCTCGCTTCTCCTCCCCTACCTACCCACTACACGCCTTGCAATAGTAGTGTACAGTTACCTATGAAGAATAGAAATGGTCGCAGACTGGCAAGTCTATTGCTGGATCTGCTGCGGCATGTTGAACACGTCAAAGCCGTAGTTTTGTACGCCGTTCAGAATGGGCGTGGGCAACGAGTTGAACCGCTGCTGGTGCGCCACCAGTGGCTGGTGCTGCGGCTGGTGCTGCTGATCGTAGCCCGCGTACTGCGAGTTGGAGCCCATCACGCCGAACTCGCTGTTCTGCGCCGGCACGTACTGCGCCGATGGCGCCGACAACGGGCTCAACTTGTCCTGGTGGTGCTGGCCGTGGTGGTCGCCTGTGTTGTATGCAAATTGGAAGTTTTGTGGTGTCAAGGGGTTGGACTGGATCACGAACTGCGACATGTTCTGGGAGTAGCTGTTCTGCGGCACCGCGGGGGCCCCAACGGCTGCAGCGGCAGCTGCAGCCGCAGCTTGCTGCTGTGCCTGCTGTGCCTGCTGCATCTGGAGGTACTGCTGGTACTGGTCCTGCTGCAACTGCATCATCTGCTGGTTGTGCAACTGCACCTGCTGCTGTCTCAACGCCTTCTGGCGACACGCGGGACAGCCCTTGTTCTTGCCGTTTCTGCGCGGCGTGTACTTGTAACCGGGGTACTTGTTAGCGTGGTTCTTCTTTTCCTCCTCCGCCAAGTTGTTCCAGTGGTCCTTCTCCTCCGGCGAGAGCGAGCGCCATCTGCGCCCCAACTCGCGCGACACCTCCGGGTTGGTTCTGATGACAGAGCCCTCGTCCAACACCAGCTGGTGGTACTTCTGTCTGAAGAGAATGAACGCGTTACGTGGTCTGGGGATGCGGTTGGCGTTGGACTTGCATGTGCACTTTTCCGAGCCCTGCGAAGTAGCAATGTAGTTGGCGTTGGGCATCGACGATCCGGCGCTAAAGCTGGACGCGGGCGTGGTGTTGACGCTAGATGGTTGCAGGCCGCCGTTGGAGAAGACGTCCGGCGACGGGTGCAGCTGGTACACGAACTTCTGGTCCAACTGCTGGCCGTAGGGGTTGGTCTGGGCGACCATCTGGGGCGACAACTGGGCCAGCAGCGTGTCGTGGCCCATGGGCGGCATTATCTGGGCCAATGACGGCAAGGTGTGCTTCTGGTCCTCCACTGGGAGGTTGTGGGTGGAATAGTAGACGGCAGCCGACATTTGCGGGTGGTTTAGAGATTAGTGCAAGTGATTGTGGGGATAATGCCAAGTGGCGTTAGAGAATAGAACAAAGATCGAAGAAGGGAAACTTAGATAGATAAATTTCAGAAACAACGGGATCCGTCGTTATATATAAACCTGACTCCGACTGACCTTTGGAAGGGTACTCAAAAGAGACACTCGCATACTGATTATAGCGCTTTCCGTTTTCTTTTTTTTTTTCATGAAGACGCATACATATTTCTGCCGGTGTGCATATCCCTATGCATGATGCATGACAGAATTCACCACCTTGCATTTCCTGCAGCCTCCGAGGGTTTTTTGTGGCAACACGGTTGGCGCAGGTCGGAAGGGGAAAATCCGGCCTACCTCCCCTTCTCTTACAGTTTGGGCGTGCGTGCCCCATCAATAAGCATTACGCAAATGGTGCTGCCTGCAGCTTGCTTCCGCCCTATGCAGCGTGCGCCGCCACCACAGCACGTAATACCGCGGATGGGGGGCGAAGCTTACACGGGGCACCGTCTAAGTGGCCACTGTCCCAAGCCATGTCGCTATCTCACCTTTGCAGGAGCAACTGCGTCTGACGTTGCTGGTCGCGCATGCAGGCCCACCTGTGCTTCTGGTGCTCCGTTATGTGCTCCTGTGTTTACTCCTTGTTTGTGTAGCTTCTGCATGTACCGCACCAACGCAGCAAATTCTGCGGTGCAAACGGATATCGGCCAGAAAATACCTCCGTGTGCATGCAGGCTGCGCAAGAGCCCGTACCTCAGGCTCACCCTTTGCAGTGGGGCAGTAGTGGGGTCCGCCAACGCCTGCAGTGGACGAGAGGGAAAGTGCATCCGTCATCATTTCAGTTGGTGCTTTTGCGAAGACAACTCCATGCAGACATGGAATGTGCCTCTTTTGTCAGCGTGCGCACAGAAAAAACCCCACGCTGCCGTATTCGCCCGTCCGGTTGCAGATCCATGTAAGGTACAAAACAGTGCCCATATGAGCCCCCACCGCCACCATGCACGGTGGAGTTAGCATGCCGGCACACGCAAGATCCGGACTAACGCGGCACGTGCAGGAGCACCGAGTAAAGGTGCTATTTTAGCGGCCCTTTTCTATGACGGAAGCGGGCTCGAAGGATCGGCGGTGGCAGCCGCCCCGGAAAGGCTGCAAGTGGGGGAGGGGGACCGGTCTGTCACTCCGAGCTGGGACTGTGGGCCTCGTTTGGCAACAAGGTTGCGGGGGCACATGAAAAACGGTAGGGCCTCAGAAATGCGTGTTTGAGTAGGTACGCACCGTATGCAGATAAAATATATCATCCATTGCGCCCATGCAGGCCATGCAGACGCAGCCATGTGTCCCCAATTACAGCATTACATCCCCACCTCGTGTCCACGAGCCCGTCTCCTGAGCAACTTGTAGCCGCCAGACCCAATTACCCGTTTTGGAGTTTAGGTCCGCTGTCACTGCTCCTGCAGCATCGCGTGAAATGGTGGCCACTAGGTTGTGAGCTCGCTTGGGCACGGCTGGGAAATATCTGCGGCCACCCCAGGTTATCATGGCGGCTTTTCCGGATCGTGCGTCTGCGCGTGGCCAGTCCGCTGCGTGCGCTTTAGGCGAGCGCTAGTGTAGAGACCCGCCTTCCCCTAACATGGTGGTTTATGTGCGGCTGCCACCACCCCCGTTTCCCTGTACCCGGTCCACTTCGGACCCACTCCGACGCTTGCCACTTGGCACCGCAAAGGGCCTACCCGCCTTCTGGGCGCTGGCTCCCAATGCAGTAGGGTCGGATCTGGCTTACGCCGTCTACAACAAAGCCGGTGGCGGTTGCTGCATGCCTCCATGTTGTTGTAATGCGATCCAGCGAACATTTTTCACCACAACAGGGCCGCATTTAGCACCTGTTTACGGGCTTGGCTCCTCGGGTATTCTATCCCCCAACTCCGGTAACCATCGACTAAGTGTTTGCAGCTATGTTACGAAGGGCTTAGGCTGCACCACCACCACCCTGTGCACGCACAACACGCTTTCGTCGCACTCCCCGACTTGATGCGGCTGACAATAGGACCCGTACTGGCGATTGTTGCGCCCGCGGATTAACCTTCTCTGCTACAGTCTACTGATGGCGCAATGATTCACTGATGAGATAGCCTGCACCCCCCAATTATGCTCTTGCGTGTGCAGAACAAAGGGCCACTTTCTTTTTCGCACCACAGGAATTCGCTCTGTCGCTGTGATGCCACTATTGTTGGTCGACGCACTCAAGCGCATTCCTGCGTTAGCCCCAGTTGCCCTCTTGTCTTTCGCTCTATTGTGGTGCTGGCGTCCGCGGTGTATACGACGCTGGTTCCCTATTATCTGCGCTTTTCTCTCCGTTTCACGCTGTGCCTGCAGCCGGCTTTAGTGGCACCCTAAACCTAGAGGCCCCTTTTGGGGCGCGTTGTCTGTTTGCACCCGCTGGCAAATCGGGGAACTATTGGCCCTGATTTGTTACCGGCGGACCTGTTTTGGGGCATATTCGTCCCGAATAATACTGTGGCCATCTGCGCTTGCAGGCGATGGCCTACGCGTCGCTCGGCTCTGGTAGAGTGCGCCTGTATCCGCTTTGGGCAATATGCTTTACAACAGGGTGTAATTGGCGCGAATCGGCCCTTTTGCAGCTCTTTTCTAGACACCAAAGATTTCGCCCCCACGCGGTCCCACGCCTGAAAATCCTCTTTTGAGGGAATCTGCTGTCGGTGGGTGCTCGCCTACAGTGGAGCATCTACCATAGGCGGAGTTCAGGACCAGACTAAAGTCCTGGCTTGATCCCGTCCTAGTTGGGAAATATTCCACCGCGGTTATCCCAGGCCATTCAGGGCCCCAGCGACCAGTGCCGAACAATAGCTTAGCCGCGTAGCCAGTGAGGCGGGCCTGGACACGCAAGGCACAGGGCCCCCAATACCGTGACGTATTCAGTGGTGTCGCGAAATATCTACAATTGACGTCTGGCGCCCAGGGGCACAGCACCCGCGAAAAATAACGCACAGCGGAGATAGCTTATGCGCGCGTTGACTTGGCTTTTTTTGACCCATTTTGCCACTGCACCAGGAAAAATACCACCCACCACAGATCCCGCATTGTCCCGTGCAGCCCCGATGCACCAGCAAATGCAGGCCCGAATGTGGCGCATTCCTGATGACTTCCGCGAAAGCTTAAATCGGATAGATTATTTTCTGCCAGATGGCCCGGGCCATCGCGCCGGTATATGCATGTACGCAGGTAGTGTGTAGAGCAGCTCCGTCACATGCGTTTTAACGGGCGGCACGCACCACCTCTTCTGCGTTCGGAATGTTCTCCGCAAACATGCTCTCCGATTAGGCAAACCTCACAATACCCGCCCACAATAATGATGGTGATTGGCCCCAGGGTCTCCATCGTCTAAATCTTAAATTGTGGTTGTTACTGGCCATGGTCCCCCTTTGTTCTGGGCTTGGGGCAAGGGATAACCAGGACCCTTCTTGCTGGCTGCAGCCCTGCTCCACAACGCCTCCATTCGGGGGCTTCAGGGGGTTCCTGCCAATATGGTTGGTGTACGGGTGTTTCTGCAAAGAAGACCAGAACAAAAGATCGCGTAGCCTGGCTTTTTAGTTAGTGGTAACAGCTGAAACTGCGTCTAACAAGGCCACGGCCGCACCACAACGCCTAATAACGCACATACGGCCGCCAACAAAGCTTGCAGCTCATTACTTAAACCTCGCTCCTGCTCCACAATGGCAGCAGCCTCCAGCGACGGAACGCTCTTTAGCGGCGTGGAAGACTTCCCGTATCCCGTGACAATAGCTCGCGAAGACTTCCAGAATGACTTGGACGCCAACGACTTCGAACCTGATGCCTTTCTCTACGACAACCACCGGTTCACGCTGATTCAGCCCCTCATCCTGGACCTCACTACGCTCTCGCGCAGCCTCAACCAGGAGCTCCTCGATTTGGTCAACAACGACTACAACGACTTCATCCGGTTGGGCAAGTCCATTGACGGGAGCTTGGAGCTAATCAACAACATCCTGTTGAGCGTGAACACCTTTGGGTCTGATCTAGAGCAGTCGCATGTCAATTTCACCGACTCGCTGGCCCTCGTGCGGGCCTCGCTCGGCTACAAGAAGCGCATGGAGGCGCTCAAGACCAAGATCAAGCTCAGCTTGCTTCTCAACGACAGCATCGGCAACTTTGAGGTGCTTCTCAACTACGAGATCAGCGAAAGCGCACCCAGCTTCCACCGGCTCGTGGTGGACAAGTTGCGCAACTTGACGTCGCTCTTCCTCTCGTTCACAAACTTGTACAGCTTGCTCGTTCGGGACAAGAGCACCGAGACCATCCACTTCGTTAGCAACATGAAGACCAAGATCCTGTCGCTCAAGTTCGAGTTCAAGGCGTACATGGACGAGGTGCTAGAACGGCATTCACGCGCCGAAAACGGCCGCAACAGCGACGTGCTTTTGGAGTTGGTCAACTCCTACAAGGTTACTGGCCACGAGGCAGACTTTTTTGCGCTCGTCAAGCAGCGCTAGTGCTCCGGCAGCACACCCCATAGCATTGTACATAGTTAAGAACGTTCCCCGATTTACGGCACTGTGGTGCGCCTGCGTACATTTCAGCACCAACCACACGCCGACAATTTGCACGCACCCAACTTGAAAATTTTAGCCTAGCCAATACACCCTACAGAACTGCAGCAAAGATGGTGTTGGGCCAATACGTCATCGGAAGACACGAGTGGGAGAACGTGGACAAGAACCAATTGCCCAAGGACCTCGACGTGGACGAGGTTGGTGCCACCTCGGCACCTTTGTTATCGGCATCCTACTTCATTGGCGCGAAATGCAAGCCCTACAACGACGATTACATGTTGTGCAAGGACGAGAACAACGGCGGCACCATGGAGTGCTTGAAGGAGGGCAGAAGAGTGACGCGCTGTGCCATCTCCGTGTTAAAGGACATAAATAAGTACTGCTTCGACGAGTTCAAGTTGCACTACGAGTGCTTGGAGCAGGAGAACCACAGATTGGGCAACTGCAGAAGCTCGGAGGCCGTGATGAACAAGTGCATCTTCCAGAACTTGAAGTTGGAGAAGAAGATCCCCGGCGTGGCCGACCAGATCCACTTGAAGGAGAACCCCATCTTCAAGGGCACCGGCAAAGACAAGTCCGTGACTGCCGAGTTCCTCAGGGCCAGAGAGGCCAAGGAGAACTAGACTGCCCGCACGCATAGACCTCCCGGTCTCTCCATCCGCATGGACCCTTCATCATAAAGACAGAAGATGTATATTAAGCGATGTATAACGAGCCTCCTGCCAATGCATAATCCCGAAAAAACGAGCAGTTGCACCCGATCGGGATCGATAGTGAGTTTCCACAGCATGCTTCTGCCCATGGCTCTCTTTATTTATTCTTCACTTCATTTACCGTACTATTTGCATCCGTCCTGTAGCCCAGTAATCCTGCACAAGCTCTCACAACAACACCTTCGAAAAAACTGGAAAAAAACATCTCCTGAACCGTAGCCACCCCCAAGGCCCCAATTGATCCACACACTATGTTTGGTTCTGCGAACAACGCCTCGGGCGGCGGCCTCTTTGGTGCCAGCAACAACAACGCTGCTGGATCCAGCTCTGGAGGGATGTTTGGTGCGGCGAAACCAGCCGCCCCTTTTGGAGCCTCCACCAACACCAACAACGCCTTTGGTGCGAACAACACAGCTGGAAACGCATCCTCGGGTGGACTTTTCGGTGGTGCCACGTCTAACAATGCATTTGGCTCCAGTTCTGGGGCCTCCCTGGCTCCTGGGGGCGGTTTATTTGGTGCTCTGAGTACCGCAAACACAGCAAACACGACCAATGCAACAGGAGGTCTTTTTGGCAGTAAACCGGCCGCCTCCACCTCCACTGGTGGGCTCTTCGGAGCCTCAGCTCTGACTACTGGCTCTGCAAACCCATCAGGTGGCCTTTTTGGCTCCAATAACCCGTCCTCCACTACAACGGGTGGTCTCTTTGGCGGCTCCAGCCAAAACAATGCAAACACAGCTTCCACGGGCGGTGGTCTCTTTGGCTCAAAGCCCGCTGCACCCTCTGGTGGACTTTTTGGCTCCCAGCAAACCAGCCAGGCGCCCTCGGGGGGCTTATTTGGTGCTAGCTCCAATACTGCGCAGCCCACCGGGGGCCTTTTTGGATCATCAACAAACAACTCCAATACAAAGTCTCTATTTGGAGCCAGCCAGCAGCAGCAGCAACCGGGAAACGCATCTTCGGGTGGGTTGTTTGCCCAGAATAACACCAACAACGCCCAGCCATCGTTTGGCTGGAACTCCAACGCTCAACAACCAGGTAACCAGCAACCGTCAACCAGCACTTTGAATTTGGGCAACAATGCATTGAGCTTGACCTCGGCCCCGGCTACGAGCCAGGGCTCTGCATCCATATCAAACACATACACGCCCGCCATTAACGACCAAATCATCAAGATTAAGGAGCAGTGGGACCCCAACTCGCCCAAGGGTCTCCTTCGCACTCATTTCTACAATAAGGTCAGTGACAACGAGGCGCATCTTCTCAGCAACCAACAAAGACCTGCAAACGAGTCCCCTGAGGAGTGGGACACTGCCATGTCAAGCAGACCCAGTGCGCAGCACTACCCTGTCAAAATCACCTCTTTCACCGAGGTTGCTCAGCGCATCGAGGTGCAGCTAGATCACGTAGTGAAGTCGCGTGTTTTGTTAAACGCAATCAACGAGAAGCAGGCGCAATTGTCTTCAAAGCACGACTTGGACAACACCACGCGAATCTTGCAGGCCAAGGCCAGGCATACCAAGTTGTCGAGGCGCCTCTTACGTTTGGCCACCATCTTGGCGATCTTGAAATTGAAGGGGTACCCGTTGTTGCCCGAGGAGGAGGAGATTTCGAAGCAGTTTGAGATGTTGAACTCGAAGCTCAACGATCCCAATGGCTCCTTGGGCAAGCTTAACGACGTCTTTGCCAGATTGGCTATATTAAAGGAGCGCTCGGAGGACTTGGCGGTGCAGTTCGACTCGACGTTGAACCAGATCAATGGCGGTATGAACAACACCGGGTCTCCTGACGGCGGCGCAGACGTCCGCGGCAAAAGCGGCAATGACAAGAACAACAACGAACTCATTGGCGCATTGTCGAAGCTTTTGTACAAGCAGCAGATCGGGTTAAACTATCTAAACGACGTTGTTGGCATGGACTTGGAGAAGGTCAACAAGGTGTCGCCATAGAACTAATTATGTACAATATCTCATGTGCTATGAAGCAATAGACTAATCACGAAAGCCAGTAAACCCGGCGCTGACCCTCTTGAAGTCTTCAGGCTTCGCTTTAGGCCCCGTCGAAACGCCCTCTAGGGCGTCCTCGAGGTCCATGAGACGCGACAAGGAGACCTCTTGTGACGTTTCCCAATCCGGTATCTTGGAGCGGCACACCTGCTCTAGGGCATCCAATCCGGTGAATATGTGCATGTTTTCGATCTTGTGGCATTTCTGGAAGTTGTGTCGTAAGCTGGAGATGATTTCGGAGGGGGCCGTGTGGCTGTTCTTGTTTACCGTGATGTAGGCGAATGGCCTGTTGACGGTAGACGGAGATATGGAGTAGGTGTTATCGAATCGCAAGCTTTCTCGTTTCAATGCGTGTTTGAAGTCCACCTGGAGCTTGTTCAGAAAGAACTCCTCGTCTCCCTCTATATACGAGAAGCGAGGTAAGGCACAGATCCGAGACAACTCGTCCACAATGGACTCCTGTGCGTGCACCAAGTCCGCATTCGACTCCTTGACGTCTGTTTCTGCGTCGTTGAATGGGTTAAGCTGCAGCGGTTGTTGCGACGGGTTGTATAGTAGGCGTATGTGGGGCTCGTAGGCGCTCACTTTGCCCTTGCTTATGCTAAAGTACTCGAGCGAGCCCAATCGTTTGAAGCTCTGGTGGATGAAGGCAACCTCCTTGCTTGACGTGGGTGCCGGTGTGACCTTGAGAACGGCACCAACGTGGTGCTTGAAATAGAGGGACGCTCTTGCAGAGGCACTCATCCGTGGTCGATAAGAGTAAATTTGCATCATCGCGAAAGTCACATATATTCCAAATAGGTGCTACGAATATGGCAAAAGATGACGCCATATCACGGCTCACGGCGCTTCTCTCGGAAAGCCTCAACCGGCCTATAACGGACAGCTTCACGCTCTCGTTGGTGAAGTTCTATCTCAAAACCACGTCGCAGTCTGCCTTTCTTGTCTACACTAAGGCCCTAGGGTTCTCCTCAGATGCAAGCGATGGCCTCGGCAAGAGGGTCTACGACTATATAAACGACAACATCCACGCAATCGACAGGATCATGAAGCAAGACGGCATCAGCAGCACGTTAAGTGTATCGAAAAGAACAGACGACCCCAAAAAGCGCCGGAAACCGGTCAAAAGGCCCAGGTTGGCTCTAGATTACGAAGACGCTGAAAATGTGCCGGAAAAGGTACTTGAGCCGATTTCAGGCCCAGATGCCTTTCTTGACGACTTGCCAGATGCACAGCCAGTTGTCAGGCCTGCGAAATTCAAGTTCAAGACCATCAAAAAGGAAGACGCCATGAGAATCAAGGAGGAGCCCCTTACACAAGAACTGGAGAGGGAAGTTACTACTCCTGCGCCATCTTTCCAGCCAGAAGTAAAACATATCGTCAAGAGTGAGCCCGTTCTGTCGTTGGCGGACCTTGCCAACATAGAGAAACAATTGAGTCTGAGTGTCTACGATGCCATAAAGGAGGAGGACGCCCAGTTAGAGTACGAGCTACTGCGCGACACATCTGCAGAATCTGAGAATATCGATCTCGACCGAGACTGGTACATGTCGGAGGATTTCGGGGGGCAGGCCCTCGCGGAGCAGTACGAGGATTTAGAGGCTCCTTCTTACACCTCGCACAATTTCAAGAGCAGAAATTTCAAATCCAAACACTCTCGCGACCAAAACGGTGCTGGCTTCGACTCAGTGACTGGGGAGTACGTCGACTACGACCACGAGCAGTCCAACGACGAAAACGACCTCTCCAGCATAGTCCTCACATCAACCTTCTTCGTGCCGCCGTTTTTGGAAAGTGCCAGGGACTCCTTGTCGATGCTGGTGGGCTCCAACATAAAGAAAGACAACTTCATCTCTGCCATTGGCCCCAGTGTGGAGGTAATCAAGGACTCCACTTCAGAACTAGCACTTTCCTCGAAGAACGGGAGCTTTGTGGTGAAAGACAAGAAGACCAAGCGCGAGCGCTCCAAGCAGGCCAAGGACCGGTCCAAACTTCAGGGAACGGCTTTGGGAAATGTCCTCGGCGTTGAAGAAGAACCGATCGAGGAACAACAGAACGATCAACAAATCGATGACTCTCCCTCCACAGACCAGCTCAGTATCCAGCAGCAGCGGAGGTCTCTCCCAGCGTATGCAGTCAAAAAGGACTTGATGCGGATCTTATTCGAGAACCAAATCACCATTGTAGTGGGAGAAACGGGTTCAGGAAAAACCACACAGCTAGCCCAATTTCTATACGAGGAGGGCCTTGGCTCCAACATCAGCACACATGGCCGCAGAAAGATGATTGGATGCACGCAGCCGCGGCGAATGGCGGCGATGTCTGTGGCCAAGCGCGTCAGCGAGGAGATGAACTGTGTTCTCGGAGAGGAGGTGGGCTACTCCATCAGATTTGAGGACAAAACCAACCACAACAAGACCATCGTCAAGTACATGACGGACGGAGTTCTTTTGCGAGAGATTCTCGTGGACCCTATGCTCGAAAATTACTCGTGCGTTATCATGGACGAGGCCCACGAGCGGTCCCTCAATACAGACATCTTATTAGGGTTGTTCAAAGTTCTCCTTTCGAAGCGCAAGGACTTGAAGTTGATTGTCACCAGTGCCACCATGAACGCGGACCGATTTTCCAGCTTCTTCGGCAACGCGCCGCAGTTTGTCATCCCGGGCAGGACCTTTCCTGTGGACGTGATGTTCAGCAAAGCCAGCTGCTCCGATTACGTGGAAACTGCCGTGAAACAGGTGCTCACCATCCATCTTGCGAACAGCGCCAGAACAAAGACCAGCGACGGGGATATTCTCGTTTTCATGACAGGCCAAGAGGACATCGAGGTGACATGCGAGCTCATCAAGGAGAAGCTCGATCTTCTTGATGACCCGCCACCGTTGGACGTCTATCCCATATACTCCACGCTACCTGCTGACCTCCAGAAAAAGATCTTCAACAAACTGAGCGCCTCCAGAAGAAAGGTCGTTGTTGCAACCAACATCGCAGAAACCTCGTTGACGGTGGACGGTATCAAGTACGTCGTGGACACAGGCTTGATCAAGTTGAAGATCTTCAACCCGAAGTTGGGCATGGACATGTTGCAGGTGGTCCCCGTGTCTCTTGCCAACGTCAACCAGAGAAGCGGAAGAGCTGGTAGAACGGGCCCCGGTGTAGCCTACAGACTCTACACCGAAAGGGCCACGGATTTAAAGCAGATGTACGCACAGCCCATCCCCGAAATTCAGCGCACAAACTTAAGCAACATCTTGTTGCTTCTCAAATCCTTGAAGGTTGACGACATCAAGGCGTTTCCCTTCTTGGACTCTCCACCCGTGGACCTTTTGAACTACTCCTTGTACAACCTTTGGAGCATCGGTGCTGTGGACGACTTGGGAGACATGACGGACCTCGGACAGGCGATGACCAGCTTTCCTATCGATCCCACCTTGTCCAAGTTGATCATTCTAGCCTGCAAACCACAGTTCCTGTGTTCTGACGAGATCTTGAGCATCATCTCCATGTTGTCTGTCCCCTCTGTTTTCTTCAGACCGAAGGAACGGGCCCGTGAGGCAGACATGGCCCGCGAGAAATTTCTCGTTTTCGAGAGCGACCACTTGACGTTGCTAAACGTGTACCTGCAGTTTGAAGCTCACCTAAGAAAGAGTCAGGGTAACTACCGGGGGATTTCGCAGTGGTGCACCAAGAACTTCCTCTATTTGAAGTCGCTTTTGCGGGCCCGCGACATTCGCAACCAGTTGTTGCTCATTATGAAGAAGAAGGACTTGTCTGTGGTGAGGCTGAAGAGCGACGACGATATCCGTAAGTGTCTTTGCGCTGCATATTACCAGCAGCTGGCGAAATTGGTGAAAATCAGCATCAGTGGAAACGACCAGGCAGAGTACACTAACCTCAGATACACATTCATGAAAATGTACCTCCACCCCACCTCCGCGCTTAATGGTGGAACCAGCATGGCGCCCAGTTACGTTGTGTACCACGAGCTAGTGCTCACCAGCAAGGAGTACATCAATTGTGTGACAGCCGTGGACCCCTTATGGTTGTTGGAGTTCGGCTACATGTTCTACGAGGTCAACAGTGCCACCAGAAAGAAAATTGAGCCTGTTTTGGATTTCCGCCTCATAGGAACGGAGGAATTTAGCCAGCGCTTGGAGGCGTCTAAGCAGGCGTTCGACAAGAAGGTGGCTGCAAAGGCCTCTAGACGTGTGGTGAAGACTGCTACCGAAGGAAGGACTCAATTCAATAGGAGGCGGGCCTTCTAGAATACTTTTTGGCATGGATTTTTACCTCACTGGCACGATTTTTGGTAGTGTGCGGGGGAAGCGCCCGTGTAGTAGGGAAACTAATTTGGAAGTAAAATGTATGGAAATGCACATTTTATGCATTTTATCTAGCTCGTTATCCTTCTCTGCCGCTCTTTATGTAGCCTTCCCTTTTACTGGCCCAGCTCCTTCGTGCCCATTTTTTTGGTCTTCTTTTCGTTGCAACTGGAACACCTTACAGATCTCATATTTTCCCTGCAATCTGTCACTTCTTTCCAAAAAACCCACAAAAAATGCGAAATTCTACGAATCATAAAATCAAACTAGGTCTCTTTCTATAAACCATAGACCAACTTTTATTTACAGTCAGTTGAGGATGATGTTATCAATCAAACGGACCTCACCACCTGCCTCTTTAGGAACGCGAACGGCCGTCGAGAGAATTGCCCCCAGGCCCTCAGAAATCTCCTCCAAATCAGCTAACGTCTCTGGGTGGCTCACAGCCACATAGTCCACGGTTAAGCCCGGATACGAGGCCAAGTAGAAATCACGTACAGCACGCAACACATCGGATGCGCGGGCGGGTTTTGCAGCCGCCTTGTAGCAGTTCTCGCCCGCCAAAAGGCCCCCGTAGACCGCCACAGACTTGTCCTTCACCGAGCCCAGCATGTAGGCGTTTCTAGAGGAGAGCGCGAGACCCGAAGTCTCCCTGTAAGTGGGCAACACCACCACCTCGGTGTCCATGAGCAAGTCGCGCACCAAGTTGCGAATTACCACGCACTGCTGGGCGTCCTTCTGGCCAAAGTAGGCCCTAGTAGGAGTAGCGACGTTTAGAAGCTTGGTGACCACCGTGGCCACCCCGCGAAAAAACTGGGGCCTCAGGGCACCCTCCAACTGCTCAGAGCAGCCCTTGACCTCCACGAAGGTGCCCTTCTGGTCGCTGACCACAAGGGTGATTCCGGCAGGGTACATCTCGGCCACCAGGGGACAGAAGACAGCGGAAACCTGGCGTTTCAGAGTGGGAAAAGACGAGTCCAAGATTTCCAAGTCACTCACGAGCGTGCGTGGATACAGTCCGAGGTCCTCATGAGGCGCAAACTGCAGTGGGTTGACGAAGATGGACACGATGGTGTGGTCGTTATCCTCCAAGGACTGCTTCACAAGCAGCGTGTGGCCGGCGTGGAGGGCACCCATAGTGGGCACAAAGCCTACCAGTTGCTGACGGGCGTAGCACTGGGCACGCCAGGCCCGCACCTCCTTGATGGTGTGGAGTACTGGGATGGGCATCGGGGAAGAAGGTGGCTTTGAAAAAGTTCGATTTTTCACAGGCGAGAACTGGGCCATAGGGCACAGTCAACCCAGAAGCCCATCCGAGGCTGTTTGTTGAGAGGTGTGGGGCTGGAACGGGCTCATTACGCCATACGGGGACCCCGTTTCCACAAATGGACCATGTAAGGCTTTTCCCCGCGGGTTTTTGGTGGGCAAGGGTAGGGCCTCGGTTCGGAATACCCAAAAAACATATGCGTATTTATACCCGCGCTAACCCCGGATTTTTGGTCTTGCTAGTGTGCGAAAGTCCTGGACTGAGCGCTAGAAGACAAGCATTCGTCGAAAGCAGTTCCGTATACGCTGCTGAAGCCTCATCTACCGTCATAGACTTTATTGACAAACCCTTTTCGTCCCTTTGATTGCTCCCACTGGCCACGCAAGCTCTTTTGCAACCTGAACATGCCCAACTACACGATCGAGACTGTTTTCACGGCCGCCGCCTACCCCAGAGGCCCGGGAAGCACAACATTGGCTACTGATCGTCTCCAGGTGGCGTACGACCGGTACACGCCTGTGGAGGCCGTGTCGGGTAACAAAATCAAGCTCAACTTGGTCTTTGTCCACGGCACCGGCATGAACAAGGGCGTGTGGAAGTACCATATTGAGAGACTCTTCGAAATCTACCGTAACAATGCCAGCGTCGGCATCAACCGCGTGTTATGCGTGGACTCCAGCAACCACGGCGACCTGGCCTTGGCCAATGGCGACAAAATTGGTTGGTGTCCGCATTGGGACGACGGCGGAAGGGACTTGGTGGCAATTGCCAAAAACGAGCAGTTTAACGGCACTCCCACCGAGCGCACTATTGTTATTGGCCACTCCATGGGCGGATTTCAGGCTATCGTGGCCGGGCTGTACGAGCCAGCGTTGTTTGACTCCATTATCGCTGTGGAACCTGTTTTCTACATGCGCAAGGAGTACCTGGAGTTTGCGGCTTCGACATTCGGCAAGGTCGCACGCTACCTCAAGGATGAGTTCGACTCGGAGGAGGACTTCAACACGTTCTTCCGCAAAAAGTCCTTTTACAGGGCGTTCCCCGACAAGGTGCTCCAGCCGTTGATCGAGAGCGAGAAATGGACTCACGTGGACGCCTCTGGAAAGAAGACCTGGCGTGTCAAGACAGACGCCAACAAACAGCTTGTCTCCTACTACACGGCCATGGTGTCTATTCCTGTGGGAATGGCCGCGTTGAAGAGCTTAAGTGTCCCGTTGACACATGTCGTTGGCTCCGATGCCACCTGGAACCCGCCGGAGATCGCGGAGTACTTCAAAGAGGAGCAGCCCGACCTTGTCGAGACGGTGATTGTGGAAGGTGGTCTGCATTTGCTCCACGGCGAGAAACCTGACGAGACCGTCGACATTATCAAGGCGCACATCGACAAAAGGGTTACTAATGCCCAGCGCATCAAGGGGTCAGCTCCTGAGATCAAACACCACGGCGACAGAAAGGCCATTCTCAAGGAATACACCGAATACATGCTCAAAGCGGACTATGATTCCGCACTTGGCTTCGCTAGCCAGAGCCGGCCCAAGCTTTGAGCAGCAAAGACTTGCCTCTTTATAACGTATCTATGCCAATAAACCTAGAGAAGTATATATCACTCCTGCATGCAGCGCGCCATCTCTTTATCTATGGAATCTCCTAATCAGGTGTCGTGTGACGAACAATAAGACTCGAAAAAAATTTCTGGAGGCATCGCACCCAATCCATCCCCAGAGCAGAGCAAAATGGCTTCGAAAGAGCTTGTGTTGTCGTTTGTGAACCAGTACTTGAAGGAGAACGGACTCAAGAAGGCGTCCAAGGCGTTGTCGGACGAGGCTACTAAGCAGGGCCTCAGTTTGACCGAGGTAGACGGCAGTTTAGAGGATGCTGTCAGCCAGTTGAAGCCGGAGGAGACCGCGGCTGCCAAGCTGGAATCTAGCTCTGAGAGCTCCGACTCGGACAGCTCAAGCTCTGACAGCTCTTCTGATTCTGACAGCTCGTCCGATTCTGACAGCTCTTCTGATTCTGACAGCTCGTCTGATTCTGACAGCTCGTCCGATTCTGACAGCTCTTCTGATTCTGACAGCTCGTCTGATTCTGACAGCTCTTCCGACTCTGACTCTGACTCTGACTCTGACTCTTCGGACTCGGACTCGGACTCTGACGAAAAGGACAAGAAGAATGACAAGGCTGTGGAGCAGTTGGAGGCGGCGCTTTTGGTTAAGGCCGTGGAGACCTTGGGAGACAAGTTGGTGGAAGAGGCCAAGCACAGCTCTTCTGAATCTGGCTCATCCAGCTCCAACTCTTCCGATTCCGATTCCGACTCCGATGACTCCTCCAGTTCTTCCGACTCCGATTCCTCCAGCTCGTCTGATTCAGACTCTTCGAGCTCCTCCGACTCCGACTCCTCTTCGAGCTCTGATTCCGACTCCTCTTCCGACTCTTCAGACTCCGACTCCGATAACGAGCCCTCCAAGAAGAGATCCGCCGAGTCCGACAATAAGGCCAATAAGAAGCAGAAAGTGGAGTCTTCCTCCCAGACCGACTCGTTCTCCTCTTCGCCTTCTCCTAACGCCATTCCCGCTACTGTCGAGCCGGAGTTGATGCCTGGTCAGAGACATCACTTCTCCAGAATCGACCGCACGAAGATCTCGTTCGAGGACGCCGTTTTGACCGACAACACTTACAAGGGCGCTGCTGGCACTTGGGGCGAGATGGCCAACACAAAGTTGTTGCAGGTGAGAGGCAAGGACTTCACTAAGAACAAGAACAAGATGAAGAAGGGTTCGTACAGGGGTGGCTCCATCACCATGTCCGTCGGCTCGCACAAGTTCGCGGACTAATCAGCATATTTACTTCAGACTGTACCATAGGTCTCAGACAAATCGGCAAATGCCACAATACAGATAGAGTCACTTCTATAACGGTGTCTCAGAACATGGGACTCAAGGAACTCGTGGAAGCAAGAAATGGGACCTCGTTATTGTGGAACCTACCTGACAATCTTCTCGTCGCGAGAACATAGATATAATTCGACTATCTTAATTTACAAAGTGTACCATAGATTAGTTGTAGGCGAGCCAAAACCAGTCAAAGAGGCCTATGATGTGGGGTCAACGAGCCATCGTGCGTTTATCTGGGGTGTACTTTATTCGCAGTGGGAATAGCATTTTTTGAAGACTGCGAAAATCAGTCCAGCTCTCAGAAAGACAGATACAGAGAAGATATTGGGGCATTTGGGCGCAAAAATCCTCCAAAAGTAAGGGATTGTTGCATATGAGATCCCTTATCTTCTATTATGATCTTATCGTACGTTTATAAAACTAGGCACCCGAAGTCAGAGACTGCTGACTTTTCAGCCCTGCTCACCATACTGAAAATTCCATAGTCAGTCAGAACCACACTCACGCACCAATAATACTTCCTTCCCAGAAGCGCCTGGACCACTTCCAGCACCCCATTTCTTTCCCTTTTTCAGTCCTTCTTACCACTTCTTCCTCCTTCCCTTCCTTTGGTCCTTCACATAACTCGCGGTGTGCACACGACGCACATACTAATTTATAAGCTCTTTAGACCCTTAGCAGTTGCCACTCCGAAGCTTCTTCCCTCCCTCTCCTCTTTTCCTTGTGTTCTCAGCCAGGATGTCGCGACAGGGCCGCATCAACTACGCAGAGCTCGATCTGGGGGTGTATTCTGATGACTCCTTCTCGGACGATCAGGCTCCTGCGAGAAAGGACGATGACTACAGCTACGGAGGGGCCCGCAAGAGGAAAGCTCCTAGGGCCAAAAACGCCCCCGCGGGCCCCAGCGATCGCAAGCGCCGTGTTCAGGAGACTGTGGATACCATCCGTTCGGAGTTCCCTGAGATTCAGTACTCTGACGAGGAAATGGTAGACCTCACTCCAGACATCCCAGCAGACTACGTTCCAGATGTGGTTTCTAAGTCGTTTGGAAAATCGGACTTTTCATATTTGAAGCTCAAGCCAGACCACTTTTCGCGACCCATCTGGATCTCGCCCAGCGATGCCCGCATCATATTGGAGTCCTTCTCGCCGCTAGCAGAACAGGCACAGGATTTTTTGATCACTATAGCGGAGCCCATCTCGCGGCCCTCGCACATCCACGAGTACAGAATCACCGCTTATTCTCTCTATGCTGCTGTTTCCGTGGGATTGGAGACAGACGACATTATCGCCGTACTCAACCGCTTGCTGAAGGTGCCGGTAGCAGACTCCATCGTGCAGTTCATTCGCAGCGCCACCGTGTCGTACGGAAAGGTCAAGTTGGTGTTGAAGCACAATCGTTACTTTGTGGAGAGCACGCAGGCGGACATCTTGCAGATGTTGTTGAAAGACGAGGTGATTGGGCCGTTGAGAATCACCCCCGAAAATGTCGAAAGTGCCGAAAACTCTGGCCTACAGCGCTCCCTGGCCCCCGTGCAGGGCGATTTGACCATCCCGGGCACGAAGCCGGACGGCCTGCAGAATGTTGAGGACATTTTCGCGTCCGTGGTGGGCGCCAAGGAAGACGACGACGATGACTTGGCGGTGCACTCGTTCGAGATCGCCAACGGGCTGGTCGAAATCGTCAAGAAGCGCTGTCAGGAGATCGACTACCCTGTTTTGGAAGAGTACGACTTCCGCAACGACGACCGCAACCCCGATTTAGACATTGATCTCAAGCCGTCCACACAGATCCGGCCGTATCAGGAGAAGTCGTTGGCCAAAATGTTTGGCAATGGTAGGGCGCGTTCCGGCATCATTGTACTTCCCTGTGGCGCTGGAAAGACGCTTGTGGGCATCACGGCTGCGTGCACCATCCGAAAATCGGTCATTGTGCTCTGCACATCGTCGGTCTCGGTGATGCAGTGGCGCCAGCAGTTCTTGCAGTGGTGCACGATCCAGCCTGAAAGCGTGGCTGTGTTCACGTCGGAGAACAAGGAGATGTTCACCAGCAGCGCGGGTTTGGTGGTTTCCACCTATTCTATGGTGGCCAACACTAGGAACAGGTCCCACGACTCGCAAAAGGTGATGGACTTCTTGACGTCGCGCGAGTGGGGTTTCATTATCTTGGACGAGGTGCACGTTGTGCCCGCGGCTATGTTCCGCAGAGTGGTGACGACCATAGCCGCGCACGCCAAGCTAGGCCTCACAGCCACCTTGGTGCGTGAGGACGACAAAATCGACGACCTCAATTTCTTAATCGGGCCCAAGTTGTACGAGGCTAACTGGATGGACTTGGCCCAGAAGGGCCATATTGCGAATGTACAGTGTGCGGAGGTGTGGTGTCCCATGACGCTGGAGTTCTACCAGGAGTACCTCCGTGAGACATCACGCAAGCGCATGTTGTTGTACATCATGAACCCAACTAAGTTCCAGGCGTGCCAGTTCTTGATCCATTACCATGAGAAGCGTGGCGACAAGATCATTGTTTTCTCCGATAATGTGTACGCGTTGCAGGAGTACGCGCTCAAGCTTGGCAAGCCGTTTATCTACGGGTCTACGCCACAGCAAGAGAGAATGACCATTCTCCAGAACTTTCAGCATAATGACCAGATCAACACCATCTTCTTGTCCAAGGTGGGCGACACGTCCATCGATCTTCCGGAGGCCACATGTTTGATCCAGATCTCATCGCACTACGGCCTGCGACGCCAGGAGGCGCAGCGTTTGGGGCGCATTTTGCGGGCCAAGCGTCGTAACGACGAGGGCTTTAATGCGTTCTTTTATTCGTTGGTGTCTAAGGACACTCAGGAGATGTACTACTCCACCAAAAGACAGGCGTTTTTGGTGGACCAGGGCTATGCCTTCAAGGTGATCACCCATTTGAACGGCATGGAGCAGTTGCCTGACTTAGCATATCTGTCCGCCCGGGAACGCCGCGAGTTGTTACAGCAGGTTCTTCTCAAAAATGAGGATGCAGCTGGCCTCGAAGTGGGCGACGATGCCGATACAAACTTCTTTTCTCGTGATAGACGGCCCCGCAGCGAAGCCAGCAACGCATCTAGAACCGCAGGCTCTTTGGCGGGCTTGGCGGGTGGCGAGGACATGGCCTATGTGGAGTACAGCAAGAACAAGAATAAGGAGCTTCGCGAGCATCATCCCTTGATCCAGAAGATGTATTACTCGAAGAAGAAGAAGTGAGAAGGAGAGTACCAGGTTTCAGCTTTGCTGGTGCAGGTTTATAGAAGCTGACAATATTTAAGACACGACTCATGAAATTAGGGATTGTAAATGAATCGGCTGCAAACGCTTGTTAGGGACACATTATGGGCTGCAAAACGGTGAGGTTGCATATAAAAAACCCGTGCACCGACAGTTAAGGTAGCTCTGCACCCCTATGTAGAGTGCAGTCTGGCAGGCGGTATACTACCGTAAAGGTGGGTCATCCTAATGTTACTTTCTCATTCCAGCAATGTTACGGCAATAAAACAAATGCGTTTGTTATGTATATAGGGCCATCGTCTCCAGATATTCATGCAAATCGGTCAGGACGACTGGAAAGCGCCAAAGTCATCGTCATCATCGTGACCCTCATTGAGGACGGGGTCTATACCGAACTTATCTTCCAAGCTTACGCTTCCAAACTGGAATACTCGGTGCTCAAAAAAGTATTGGTCCTGGTAGTTGCGGAAACGCCTTTTGTATACGGAAATGGCCTCGCTGAATACCAGAGCTGTTGTGCGGTCGTTGAAGCACAATCCCAAGGCCACCTGCTGCTGGGACAAATTATTGCGGGGATTCTCGTAAGGGACATATTCGGACCCCGGTAATTGCACTATGATCTTGTAGTGTTTGGCGGAGTCAGACATTTGGATGGTCTCCTCCTGGTTGTTTGCGATAAAAAATGCCCCCAAGCCCTCCTCTTCTCTGCTGAAATCCACTGGATTGTACCACACCTGCCCCCACACTGTATCTTTGGAGGTGGTGGTCAAGCTCCCCACCGAGGGGGGCACCTTCTGCTTGTTATAGAGCTCCAATTTGAGGCGGAGTCCGTCCATGGGCTTGGTGGGCTCGGACAGAAATCGTCCCACAGGCACGTGAGCGGCCGCAGCTTCGTCTGAAAGCCCGCTGGGCAACGACAGGGCGAAATCTGGCCCTCCTTTAATTGACTCTTGCTCTATAAGCCTGATCTGGCCTTTCCATAGGGTATTCTGTGACAGTGCGTCCCATCGCAGCATTTTGGCATCCCCTGGGGGAATCACAAATACGGAAACGCCGTCACCTTCGAATAACGTCGTCGGTATGAGGGTGGACATTGGCTGGGCCTATCTGTGGAGCCGCTATTGATGTATACCCCGGTGGTGTACGGGTGGTTAAAATGCGGATAATTACCTACAGGGTAAATATAGTCCCTCGTTTATTGGGTATTTAGGGCGTGTGTGGACGGAGTTGCATTCGGCGGGACTCGCTGGAATATGACCAAGAAGGCTCCTGGAGAGTAAACGACCGATAAACCCGAATTTTGATCTATAATAAGATCTGTGACTAGATCAGGTGTGGGAGCCAAACCAGGCTGATGCACGGGTGTTTTTGCCAGTGCCGCGACTCAGATAAAAATTTCCACAGTGCTTCCACACCACCCCATGTTCAGAACTCTACTTGGCGTGAGGCCATTTACACGGGCTGGTGTGCCTTCGTCGGCGCAGCTCAGGGCTGTGCGACTCAACTCGTCTTTTGACCAGCTCACCAAGGCTGTTAGAGGGCTGGAAAACACCGAGAGAAACACCTCTACTGTTCTTGACGTTGACAGTCTTCTCAAGGGCGCTGTGGAACCGCAGAGCCCGTCGCACTTTGGACGTGCTACAGACAACCTGCTCTTCGAAAACACTTTGAAGCACCCGCGTGATGTCGCACGTGGAATGCGTGTTCTGGGGCCGCTTGCTGGCAGAACAGTGGAGGTTCCCTTCAACAACATAGGCGCCGCTTTGGGCGGCCTCAACAACACCATCCGCTTGAACAAGATCCGGTACTTGCAAAAGGTGCAGAAGCGGTTTATTCCGCCCGCTAAGTACGCGAAGCAGAAGAAGAGAGAGTGGTGGAGACGCCAGTTCTCGCACGGCTTCAAGGAGTTGATGGCACAGGTGAGAGACGCAAAGAGAAGGGGGTACTAGCTTGTATATAGAGAGGTAGTGAAGAGAGAATGAAAGGAAAACAGCAAAGGTAGGCCATTTCGCGTGAGAAGGTATAGTGAGGGTGGGCATATTGAAGGAACAACTAGTGCAACACCATAAGGGCATAGGTATAATAGGAGAGTGGTTTTGGCCAATATCAGGCAGCGGGGTGCTTTCCTCGTTCATACAGAAATATGTAGAAACGGCTGTTCCTTTCTTCCTCCTGTTCTCTCCATCCATTCTTCCTTCCAATTCGCACCTAGAGGCTCATCGCATTGATAACGGTAAATTCCAGGGCACCACCAGCTACAGAACGCACAGAATTGCGGGACTCTGAGGTACCAGCCGTCCACGAAACTCTTCATATACATCGTTCACAACTATATTAGACTCATCTCGCTCGCACGTTTCCTCCTTGCTAGCTTCCATTGATCCCATGCATTGATCCAATGAGCCAGAACAGCAAGGGCATTCCCGCCATTACAGGCGAAATCGACTACTCCAGGGCTGTAAGAATCTTCCCGGAAGCCCTCCAGCCCTACCGTCCGACGGTAATTGCCTACGGGGCATCATTTTTGTCGACCACCATAGGCTTCCCCCTTGACACCGTTAAAACACGAATGCAGACCCACAGGCTGTTTTCCAGCTACTGGGACTGCGTGGCCAAAACCTACCGCATCGAGGGTACCAGGGGCTTCTTCAGAGGAATTTGGGCGCCCTTGATTTCCACGTCTTTCTCCAAGTCGTTTCTGGTGTCCATCTTCACCGCAGCAAAGCCCTACTGCTACGATGCCTTATTCCTGAAGGACGAGGACCCCAGTACGGTGGCGCATCCGTTCTACCGAAACATTCCTGTTTGTTTCGGTGCCGGTATCCTTGCTGGTGGTGGAGTGACCCTTTTTGCGTGTCCCTTCGAGTTCACCAAGATCTACGCCCAGATCGCCAAGTTGGTTCACAATAAGTCTATGAAGGAGCACCCACGACCCGCGGGAGACCTCCAAATCTCCACTGCTTCCACAGTGAAGACTATAGTGCGCCACCAGGGCGTCCGCGGTTTGTACTCGGGCTTCCAGTACCATTTCTTGCGCGACTCGCTCTCGTCAGGAATCTACTACTCCATCTACGAGTCCCTCAAATGGACCATGAACAGCTTGATCAACCGCGACCCCAAGAAGACCTCCCAGGTGTCCATTTTGCTAGCAGGAGGGCTCGCGGGCGTGGTGTGCTGGACCTGCATCTTCCCTATCGACACTGTCAAGTCGCTCATCCAAAAAGACGCTGTCACAAATATCCTCCGCAAGGAGCAGGGCCTCCAGCCGCTCCCGAAAAAGGACCGCGGCTTGCGCAACATTGCAGCCAGCTCGTACCGCGGCCTTGGAATCTCTGTGACCCGCTCGTTTATCGTGAATATGGTATTTTTCAGCGTGTTTGAGTTCTCCATGGCCCACATCGCCTAAACATGTATATAGAAGCTTATAGACTGAACAAGATATTTATAACTGCGGAGCATTTGAATAGCCTTCATCTGGAACGTGGTATTTGTGGTGAACTAGGCTTGGCGAAATTCCCTAGCGAAGATAGTCAAGTGAAGAATCTCCACTATCAGATTTTGGATCTGAGAGCCAGCCAATAATTGGAACAGAAATGTATTCCGAGAATTCACAGAAGAAACGAAATCAGTGCTTTCACAAAGAGCCTCACCATTCGGTACGATTGGCCTGTGATGTTGTTAAATTCACAGCTCCTTTTTGAAAGCCCTCTGAAATCCAAGCCTGCTTCCTTCCCCAACTCATACTCACTCTTCCATTATCTTACATATGATACATTACGACCTTCTGGACCTTGTTCTTCCCCTAGGAGCCTCATCGTGTTCACTCAGCTCCTCTTTTTTGGCCCTACGCCTTCTTTTATGTGCCGGTTCCTCATCCGTTGGCGATATGATTTCTTTGAGTGATTGCTTGAGTGGAGATTTTGACCTTGTTCTCCACGCGGGCACATCCACGTAGCTTCCACCCTCTGAAACAGTCCGGGAGACCGCCTCTGACTGGTTCGGCGATAATACCGGCGATATGGGTGATAGCTCGCCACCAGAAGAAACCCGCTGCTTGTTAATCTCTACCAAGTTCAACGGTGCATAGGAGGCGGCCTTTTTGGAAGGCGATCTTTCCACTTTCTCTTGCTGGGGCCTACCCCTTTTGCGAGATGGCTTTTCGACCTTCTCTATTCCCTGAAACAACTTAGGATGGTGGCTGCGGGTACGTGCAGGTTGCAAATACAAAGGAACATCCTCCAGCTCAGATGCTACTGCAGCTGTAGTGGTCTCAGATTTTCCTTCAACACCAGTCGAATCGGTCTTTGCACTTTCATCGACCTTAGCGGGAACAATCTCTTCGGCGCCTATTCCTTCCATATTATGGGGGAGTTCATTCGCCACAGCTTGTGAAAGCTCAAGCTGTAAAACAGCCCCAAGATCAGCGTCGTCATTTGGCGTATTCTCTGACCGGAAGTCCTTTTCTTCAGGCTTGTTCTCTTCTTCAACATCCTCAACTCCTTCTTTTCTCCCTTCCTCTTCTTCGTCCCCCACTTCTTTCTCTTCTTCTCCTATTTCTTTCATCATGTTTTCTTGTTCTTCCTTTCTCTCCAACTCCAAGTCAAGCACAGTCTCTGATCGGTTGCTAATGTCATCAGAATCAGGAACCAGTTCATCGATGGTATTATGCTGGCTTTCCTCCTTGGCCAAGTTTTTGAGAGCATTAAGGATGCGGGTCTGCGCTATTTCGTGCTTGTTCTGGGCGTTGGGGAAGACTTCAATTCCCGCAGGTTTGAAATCGACATTGGTTTCATCTTCCAAAGTACGCACATTTTCTTCCACAACGTTGTCGAAGTGTACTTCGTTACCGTATTTTAACGATGTACGCTTTCCAGAGCTGGAGCGACCATTTTTTTCATTCAGAAGAAGCTTAAGTAAAATTTCAGATTGGGCTTTCTTGTGTGCCTCCTTTCCTTTTTTTCTTAGCTCAGAAACTTCTTCCTCATTTTTGCGATCGATTTCTTCGGCTTCGTTGTAGTCTGGCAGTACGGTTATCTGATTCTCCCTATCAGAGGACTTTGGTACCTCTTGTTCTTGACCGGGCAGATTCGCCACCGTTTCTTCTGTCACCTCGTTCTTCTGACGAGGCATTTTAGTGGTTTTAGGTTGTTGCTCGGTTGTTTCAACAATTTCTCCTTCAGCAGGGTTCTCAGAGGTATCGTTCCCTGATTCGAGTGGATTGGTATCATCATCCTTTGTACTTGAAAAAGACTCCCTATCTTGAGATTTAACGAAGTCCTCAGTATTCTCGAGGAGTTTTTCGTTTTCAACTTCAATGATATCAAGCATTTCTTCGAGTTCGTACTCAGAACCCAAATCAGTGAGTTCGCTAGATGACTCAATCACAACAGGGACCGCATTAACCTCTTGAGTTGATGTAATACCTTTCTCAGTAGCATCGACATCCTCAACAATGACGACATCGGACTTCACACCTTCGCTTCCCTGAAAAACGGTCACGTGTTCACCTTGAGGGTCCGCTTGCAGTGGCTCAATTATTTCGTCTGGTGCTATTTCATCTTGGTGTTCAAGCTTTAAATACCCTGAAATTTCAGGGTCAGCTTCACGATCTGAATCCTCTTCAATATCTTTCTCATCTTCACCAAATTTGCCTTCTGAGATATCATCAGCTGCAGCCTCGAAGTTCAGCAGCTGTATTTCGATATCAGTGACAGGAACTTTCGCCTGGTTATTGTTTTCTGAATGTTCGGCAATAATTTCCTCGGTTGCTTCAAAGGGTGTGGTTGCAGAAACATCCAAGCCGGTTGCTGCCGGGATTAACGATTTTCGGAAGTATGAAAAGGGATTCAAGAACCTCATAATACCACTTGCCTTTTTCAATGGTGCTTGTTCCACATCTTCCTCATTCTCAATTGATCTCTTCCTAGATGTATCAGTATTGCCCAGGCCCAAGTACGCCTCGGTATGCTTGCTTTCGAGAACTACTTCATTATCGGCAGTACTAGTTTCGGCGACGTCTTTGAGAAGTTCATCAGTTCCCTCGCCAGAAACGTTAACGTCCCTCACTTTTTTGACGACTTTAATCTCTTCTGCTTCTTGAATGACTTCTTCGCTCTTATCATCGTCGACTGAAGTCAACTGGGGCTCTTTGGAGTTCAGACCCAGGTCAAAGGAGCTGTATGTGTCAACCAGAAACTGCTTCTTTTTTCCATCAAGACTCTGAGTCCTTGCAAATTCGTTGGCACTAGCATCATCCTCGTTTACAGGAGCATCAGAGAGATCGTCTGATATGGTCGAATCTTTATGAGAGAGTAAATCATTCTCAAAATTCTCCACTTTTTGGCTACCAGTCACCTTGTCCTCTTCGAACTCAACAACGGTCATAACAGTACCAGCATCTCCTTGAAAAGACTCACAGACTTCTGGAGTGACACGATTGGAGACTGCTTCAATTATTGAGGTTGGTAAAACAGGGATTTCAGTTTCAGCTTGTGAAAGATCACCTTCCATTTCCACAGCGTTAAAATGGTCGCGAAATTGAGGTTCAATAATGTTAGAGGGTCGAAGAAGACCACCTTCAGTAGAATCAAAATCTGTCGTCAGGTTATTGACATATTGATTATCCTCGAACTCTAGAATATTATTTCGTTGTGTTGCCACTTCTTCGATTGGTTCAAGAATCTCTGTGGTACGGATGATATCTTCATCCAAGACCTCGATTATTGCTGACTTATCATATTCCAGGATCAAGTAGTCAGCCGGATCAGCGGGTTCATTAACAATTATCTCTTTGCGAAAAACACTTTTTTCATCAACATCTGCATGAGTATGAGGCTCTTTATTTTGAGCGCCAACATGTGAATGTTCATCTCCATGTCCACCTTCCTGTTTCTCCAGTTCTGCGCTGCTGACTTGACTGTCTTCATCAACTTGAGCTAATTGGGGGACAGGGATGTGCTCTAGAGCCGCGGGTATTGTTTTTTCATTCACTGGTTTGGAACTGACCACCCCCTCTTCAGGTTCACCAAAAGGACGCCCCTCAGGCGACTCTTTGGAATGAAGAATTGGAGAGGAGCCGGAGACTGATTCATTGGTCGCAGGAAGGAAATCAGGACGTTGAGGCTGCCCATTATCGTATACCTCACTGACATGACTGAGGACTTCGTGAGCTTCTAAATCGTCTTGAGATTCAGAATCAACATGAACAACATCTTCAAGGATATCTTCAATAGGATTCGACAGAACTTCAATAGGGTGCGCCTTCTCGTCGGAAACCTCTATCTCACGGTCAAGATCACGAAGCGGGACATTGTCATGGTCCATCATGGAGATCTCCTGTTCCTCTTGTTCTAGCATGGGATGGTCTTCAACGACATCTTGAATTTCCTCATCCATATCAATGAAGGCCTGTTTCTCTTGAAGTGAACCCAGTGACACCTCCATCTCTCTTTCTTGGAGCTCTTCATCAGCAGTTTTCTCTTGCTCTGAAGTCTCAGTTTCAATTATTATACTTTTTTCAGCCCTAGATTCATTAGATTTGCTCGCCTCCTTTTGGACGAAATTAAATGCAGACATTGGATCGCTGTGTAAATCACCACCTACCGCGTCCTGGTAATAGTTTTCATCCTTGCTTTCATCGACAATGTCATCGACCTTGGAATCCATTTGAAGTACGGTTGGCGAAGACCTTATAGACCTTATTTTCTCTTCCAACTCTTGCACAGCATTTAGCTTGATGTGAAACTTATTCTCAGTCTCTTTTAGCTTGCTTAAAACAACCTCAGGGTCCTCCTCTTCGACGGTCTTGAAGATAGGATTTGAAGTTATTTGGGGTACAAATGGTCTTTCCTCCGCTACCTCGTCATTCTTGTTTTCCTGCTCTTCAAGGTCATCCTTTACAGGTTCATTTTCCTCGACGTCAGCGAGTGATCCTTCGGATAAATTAACAAGGGCGTCAACTATTTCCGGCAGGCCCTGAGAAGGGCTCGTCATTGTGAAGTTCTCGTGACTGTGTTCTGGTACAGCCGCGGGAGATGATTCTTGTTCTTCTATCTGGGTGTAGTCGTCGTTAAGCCCACTGTCTACTGACTCGTAGTCAGCGGCATACCCGGCCCGCAAGACATCTGTATGAAACTTCTTACCCTCCTGTACTTCATGAGAATGTTTGCGTGTTTCATATGCCTCTTCCATAGTGTTATTTGCAGTCTCGAAAGCTGTCTGATCGACTTCATCATTCTCCTGTTTGGCGCTTTCTAGAACAGCTTCAGCTAAAATCAAAAGATCTTGATTACCATAGATGCCAGATTCCTGATTAGCCGCCAAGGGAGAGGTTCTTGTTTCTAAGTCACCCAACTCTGGATCGAGCGCATCACTGGAAGCATCACCTTCTTCTTCCACAACATCCACGTCGTCCTCGTCGTATTCTTGCTCATCAATCCTTTGCTGTGCGAGGAGCACTGCTTCCATCATTTGCCGGGAGAGCGATTCTTCATCATGTTCTTCGAGATTGGGGTCAGGATTGTTGGCCATTAATTGGCTCAGAGCAAGTTCTGGGTCGAATTCGTCGTGCACGAGCGCCTCTTCTTCAATATTCCTTGCTTGTTTGTGCGTGACATAGGCATCAGATTGGTATTCATTTTCGTCTCCTTCTTCGTCATCCTCCTCATCATATTCATACTCGCCATTGTCGTACTCGCCATTGTCGTACTCGCCATTGTCATGTTCGCCCTGCATTCCGTCATCCTCATCCTCGCTACTCAACAGGATAACTTCATCATCAGCAGGAGCAATTGATTTGTCTTCTTCGGTTCCAGAAGGTTGCTCTTCAAAAGCGGGTTGTGCGTTCGGGTATACATCTTCTGGTCGCCGAGGGCCGCTGTGCAAGCTATAATGTTCACTTTGGAGATGGTTTACATCCGACAAGGCTTCTGAACCCCTCTGATAAGGTACTCTAGGGCTTTTGATATGGCTGTCATATGCGCCATAGGACTCTTCCATGGCCAGACCACCACTCTCCTCGTCTTCTTGGTCAGAGTACTCTTCAGGGTCAACCTCCTCGGACTCATTGATGACTTCATGGCCAGCAATTTCATGACATGTGTGGTCATGTTCTTGATCCTGGTTGTCGTAACTATCCGCGTCCTCAATTTCCAGGTACTCGTTGGAACCATAGATATTCTCGTCATCTTCTTCGCCCTCTTCGTCTTCATCGTACTGGTACTGATTCAGAGCGTGCCGGTAGCTGTCCAGCAATTGCGGCCTCTTGGAGGCCACAGGCGGATCTTCGTCTTCGGAAGACAAAATCTCCACTATGTCATCGTCCTGCAGAGCAGGATGCTCATCTAGTCTGGATTCGTAGTTCTCTTCAGGTTCCTCTTCCGGGTATGGAGAGTCATCATGGCCATAAACAAGGGGTGTCTGCTGGCCCTCTTCTATGTACAGCTGGGACAGGGATTCTTCCTGATCTCTGGTGGTATTCTGCTCTCTTTGTAGAAGAGACCCCAACTTATTGAAAGAGTCTTCGTATACTGTTGTGGAGAGTTTGAGTCTAAGGGCATCCTCGGCCTTCGCATGTTTCAACAGCCGTGCTTGCTGGGCCTGGTCTCCTAAGGTCTTTTTTACACGAACACTGAGGTTATCAATCCACGAAACTAGCTCTTCCGGGTTGGATGCAGCCTGATTTTGGCTTAAGGAGATGGAGTCCATGAAAGAAGTGTGTGTGGTTTCGTCGTAATTAGAGGTTTCTGGCGCGCCTTCCAAGTCCGTGGACACCTTCGGGAAGAGCCTCTTGGCCCGGATAGGCAGCGGAAAGGCCCTTTTCGTCCCCATTGGCGGATTTGGCTGCTGACGGTGTTGCACGATACGGAATGCATACAGCATCGGGTATACAAAGAATGCGGTAGGCGCACGCCCCGTTGTAGGGTCCTAGACGACGACTGGCATTGGCAAGGAAAGTTCTTCCAATTGCATGAGAGGATCAAGACTAGGACAGCTCTGTAAGAACAGGGCTCTTACGAGGATGCGCTTTCAAATGGCGGAAAATTGAGAGAACTGGCAGAGGAGAGAACGACAGAGGCTGATCTCGAGGTGAGTAAGGGAAAACAGGGGAAGAATATAGCCGGGGGCGGGGGTTACTTGGCCATTTGCACGATATTTGGATTCCTGACCCACGGCGGGTATTGGCAGCGAAAATACTGGAACACTGCTGATGGGAGGGATGACGGCGACTATTCTGTGAGAAGTGGGAATGGCTAAATTGATGTTGGGGAACTCAGATCAACTCAAAGCACTTATGCAATAAGGACCCCTTCTTTGGGTGCATGGAGAATTTCACAGCCAGACGAGTCTTATTCCGGTTCATGCAATTTCTCCCACTTTGGGCACGCAAAGCGGGACTTTGGGGGCACCACCAGTATGCAAATGGCGAATACGGACCTGCATTCTATCGCCAGGTAAAGGGCCACCGATGGGACGATGTGGGCATCATGACGTCGTATTCGTGCAGCAACTAGTCAATGTGGGGAAGTTGGCAAAATGATTGTGGAGTGCATGGCAGCCGGCCAAAAGAAAGGGCTTTGCAGCTGGCCAGTACTCGAGGACAAAATTGCTTTTGCGTGGGGTTTCCACGTACTGTCGCAGAAAACACCAGCCAAAATGCGACACCACAGAAGCCTTCACCCATAATGCGCAAGGAAATGTGCCGCACGAAAAAAGCCCGCACTGAGGCACCAACGCTTTCCACCCTTCCATCTCAGCTTCATCGCACCTACGCAATAATGCTTTTGCACTTCTCCACAGCGCATCATCTCCTCATCGCTCCTGTATAGCGAAGGCAGAATTTGCCCCAACAGCCCCGTTTTAGATCGGTTCTGCATTCGGCATCGGCCAGGGGATCTGCAACCGCCACAAGGCAATAGGACCTCGGTTGCCTAGTGGTAAATAATTCTGCACGGATACGAGGAATACGAGGTGTTGCCAGAGGAACCGACACATGAAACACGGCACCGGTAGTGTCACGAATTTCACACCCTGCCCTAAAAGACGCCTCTTGGGTGCAGATGCATGGAAATAAGGGAGTGCCAAAAATAGCCCGAAACGGCCATGAATTTACAACAAGGCCCAAAACAGCCACGGCGCAGAACCGCGTGCTTTCGAGATGACATGAGATGAGGTCAGCCACTTTGAAAACCGCGATTTACCGAAGAACCGTGGCAGGGAAGGGGGATCAGCGAATGCCTGGGCCCGTGCAGCGCGCATATGCACCCGGCGCAGAGAACGAAGCCGCCCCCTGGGCTTCAGTTGGCAGGGGGAGGGGAGCAGAATAGCGCCTACGCGGGTCCCCATGCGCCAAGCAGGCTACGGGACGGACAGTTCCAAGAGTGAATTTGGGAGTGCAGGAACCTCTGGAGGCTGGTGCAGGAATAATTCGTGGTTGCTGTACCTTCATGCACCCTGCACACGAAGGCGGCGTGCGCAGAAAATATTGCCCGACCCCAAATTGTCTGTGGCCAGACAACAATAGGGCGATCTCCCTCCGGTAGTCCCAGGGCCGCGGCCCCAGTGTGTGAATTAGGCCCCAGTGGCCTGGAACGGGATGCACACCCACCGCAGGGCCCGTGAGCGGGTCCTCACAGTGCAAAGGAGCTGGTATTCCCACACACCAGCCGCATCAAGCCTCTACAGGCGCGGGCCGCGTGTGCAGCGGATGCGTTCTATTTTGCAGGATTTGCACCAGCAAAAGCGCTTCCGCATTGAGGTCTACCCTAAAAGTGTTCTGCAGGTCGCCAGAAACTGCAAAAATTTGCCCCTGCACTTGCTAATTACAGAATTTTACCTGCAGCCCCATCGATGGTAGTTTCTTTTTCTGGTCCCCCTGTCTCCCCTCCAGCACATATAAAGCCAGCAATTCGTCCCCTTCCCCGAATTTATCAACACATTCGCTATGACCGCTGCTGACATTGACCACGAATCGCAACAGCCCATTGAGACCTACGAGCCCAGAGACTTGCAGGCTACGGCGTCGCCGTGGAAGAACCACTTGATCGCCGCTCTTGGTGAGTTCTTCGGTACTTTCATCTTCTTGTGGACGGCGTTTGTGATTGCGCAGATTGCCAACCAGGACCCCACCCTCAAGAACGGTGGCTCCAGCCCCCTGCAGTTGATCATGATCTCGTTTGGTTTCGGTTTTGGTGTGATGGTGGGTGTGTTCTTGTTCTTCAGAGTGTCTGGTGGTAACTTGAACCCCGCTGTTACCTTGACCTTGGTGTTGGCCGGTGCCGTGCCTCCTTTGAGAGGTGCCATTATGGCCGTTGCCCAGATGCTCGCCGGTATGGCTGCTGCGGGTGCTGCCTCTGCCATGACCCCCGGCCCCATTGCTTTCGCCAACGGCTTGGGTGGCGGTGCCTCTAGAACCAGAGGCGTGTTCATTGAGGCCTTCGCCACCGCTCTCTTGTGCATCACCGTGTTGTTCTTGGCTGTGGAGAAGCACAAGGCCACCTTCATGGCCCCCTTCGTCATTGGAATTTCCTTGCTCTTGGGACACTTGATCTCCGTGTACTACACTGGTGCCGGCTTGAATCCCGCCAGATCTTTCGGTCCGTGCGTCGCCGCCAAGTCGTTCCCCAACTACCACTGGATCTACTGGGTGGGTCCCTTTTTGGGCTCGGCCATCGCCTTTGGCATCTGGAAGATTTTCAAGGTTTTGAACTACGAGACCTGCAACCCTGGCCAGGACGCTGACCACTAATCCGGGTCGCAATCTTTCCCCGGATCGGGTCCTAATTACTAATTCCTCGTGGAACCTCCCCTCATCGGCCCATCTAATATAACACATCGTTCATCACTAGCGTTTGTAGGCTTGATATGCTGGTTCACTCTGGGCATCCGCCAGAGCTGGCTGGAACACTTTTAGGCGCGGGTGGCTTCGTAAAGCTCTAAGGGCTCATAACGGTGAAGGTTCTGTGTCGTAGTGGCTGCACCTGCAGATAGCTCTTGCATGGACAGCCCAGGCCCCTAACCTTTCTAAAACGGCTGGTGAATTTATTTGGTCCCAATACAGAGGTGCTATCACGTGCCGGGAGAGCCCTGTTCCGTGCTTGGTAGTGAAGAATACCAACTGCAAAAGGGTGCCCCAATGGAGGTTGCGAATAAAAAGCAGTTCTCAAAGAACGTCAGAATTTTCACGGAAAATAGCAAAACATTGAAAAACGGAATTGGAAAAACAAAAACTGGAAAAAGCGTTATGCAGCCTTTATGTGAATTCATTGTTGCAAAAAACATCTTCAGGTCAAAAAACTTATTGTTGGTAGTATAATGTTTGAATCATGAAATGCAATTCCTTCCGATAATGCCTTCCGTAAAAGGACTTTTCGTTAGCCAGCTGCAAAAACCCAAAGCTTTCAGGTGCCAGCGAAGGACGGGCCATTCTAGTCGTCTCATCGAGAATCATAAAAGCATGTATTAGCGATTTTTTTGGAGAAACTGTATATGTCGTCGCAAACCGCGAGCACTCCACAAACACCAGGCCAGCCCTGACAGGACCATGAAAACCACCATACCACTTTTACTTCCCCCTCTTCCCTACATTGTGTTGCCCATGGCTGTATTATATGTCTATTGTACAGGCCCTAGAAGGTGCCAAAAATGCCCATCAATGTTTTCATGCGCATGAAGCGGCCCATGTTGTGGATCTCGCGGGCCTGGAGGTCCTTCAACACCTTCAACTCCAGGTCCAACAACAACTCGTCCTCGTGGCCCTTGACATCCTCTCTCTCGCACTTCTCAAGCAAGATCTTGTGGTCCTGCTTGAAAGAGGCAATGTTAGTGAGGATTTCCGCCATGCTGAACACCACCAGGTGACGCAAGTGGTTGTATGCGGTGCCATCCTTGTGTCTGAAGAGATAGAATGTTTTGGAGGCTGCTCTGTCGGCACTGCGGGGCACCTCCTGGATCTCCACGATGTTGAGGCCAATCAACCTATAGAGCTCGTTGCGGACTGTTCTTTCCTTGAGCAAGATGGAGTTGGACAAGGTCTTCTCGTCAGCCAACTTGAGCGCCTTGAGACACTTCAACACACGGAAAGCGTTCGGGCCCAACGTAGTCTTGACAAGCGTCTCGTAGTTGTACTGCTTCAAGTCTTTGAGCAACGATGTGTACGGCACAGTGTAGGAGCCAGGACTGACTTCCACCAAGAAGGGGATGGCGGTGGAGTTGCTGAGCAACTTCATGTGGTGCTGGACCAAGGCCAACGAGTGCGGTTCCGAGTTGTCGGTGAACGACTCGTCGAAGTTGTCTTGGTCATCCTCCTCTACCACCTCCACGGGCTCTTCCAGAATCTCCGTTTTGACCTTCTTGGGCACGGGCCCGCCGGGCGACTCGGCGCCGCGTTTGCGGGGGTTGGGCTTCAAAAAGTTGTGGTGCAAGATGGAGTTGCGCAAGTCCACGCATTCGGGGATGTACTGCAACAAGTCCCTGACGTTGAAGACCGTCTTCTTGTTGTCGACAAGGCTGTTTTCTATGGAGTTGACGAAGAAACGCGCCTCCTCGGGGTCGTTGATGAGACCCGAAATCTGCAAAAAAGGGTATCTCATATCGGGCGAGTGCTGCTCCACCAGCTCTAATGCAATCTCGTACAACTTGGCGGATAACACACCCACACGCAGCCGGGCCAAGCTGGCTAGGGCCGAGGTGCGCAAGTGTTTCTCGAAACGGGCCAAATTGAGCCGCAACACCACTGAAGCCTTGACGGTCTGAATGCCGTTCTCCGTCGTATAGATGTCGCCTGCGGTGGTGCCGGCCTCGTAAAGCGCCTCCAACTTGACCTTCGTTTTCTCACGGGCCTCCGCCACACGCTTGACCTCGCTGGTGATGGCGTTTCGCGGAGTGTTTTTCAACGTCTCCTCGTATAGCTTATTCCACACGTCGTCGACAGGGCTGTAGTCCACTTGTCGCAACGGGCAGAGCCAGCCAGCACTCACGAGCTTAACGAGCAAGCGCAGTTTCTCGTAGCGGGCCTCGTCGTCAGCCTCCGTGCCGAGGTAGTCCGCCACCTTCACGTGGCCGTTCTGCACCACGTTCTGGGCCATCTCGGCTGCGTCGGCGCCGTACTTTTCCTTGAGATGGTGGATGATGTCTCCGCTGTGGAGGAACACTAAGAGGCCGTTTTCGTTGAAGCTGTAGTGCACCAGACCGGAGATGTCGTCCTTCCAGTAGAACACGCAGTTGAGCTGCACCATCAGCACCAACGCCGATTTGACCAGGCGCAAAGGGAGCCCTGTGCGGGTCTGGAGGTCCTTAGCGGTGGATCTCCCGTACAGCACCAACAGCGCCACCAAAACAGCCGCAACTTCGCCTAAATGCGTGGTGGCCACGCTGGTGTAGAGGTACAGATACGGCGACTGCGTGCGCGCGGCCGCAGGCACGTCCAGGCTCATCTTGGCACAGATATATGGGGTTCTGGAGCAGTTGGTGTGCGTGAGAGGTGAAAAAAAGCGATGAGTACAGTGCGACTGTCCCACTGTTAGTACCACCACATGCTGTTGAAACAGGCGCTCAAGGCAGCGAAAAATGCCATTGAGGCGCACGACCCCGAGACCGCCCTCGACTACGTGGACGAGGCGCTTGAATTGGACGACGCCTGCTACTTTGCCTATGTGTTTCGTGGGAAGGCCCACCAGCTCCTGGGCAACATTGCTGCCGCTATCTCCGCGTACCAGCGGGCCACGGAGCTAGAGCCGGCCAATCTCCTTGCGTGGCGCGGCTACTTCCAGGCGGCCCAGTCGCAGGACAACTACGAGCGGTTTTTCGAGGTCTTGGCTGCTCTTCTAGCCCTTCAGATCGACCAGCAGCTTCCCACCGCCGACGCAATTAAGGACGCCAAAAACTACTTGAATGCACACAGCTACACCACCAACAGCGAGCTCTACGAGGCCTATCTCCGGGCCATCGCGCCCAACACGCGCTTGGGCCAGTTGGCGGGTACCAGTTTTGGCAAGCCCGAGGACAACCTCAGGAAGTTGATCGACTTGCTCAGAAAGAACGAAAACGACCGCGTGAGCCGCGAGCTCCTGCGTGCAAAAATGGGTCTTCCCCGGGCCCTAACCGCCGAGAACAAGGCCAAGCTCGACGCCGTGGCCTGGGCCATCCGCAGGGGCCTGTCTCTCCCCTCTCTTTACGACACCTACCTCAATATAGCACACGACGACGAGCTGCGTGCGGCTTACGAGGAGCAGTTTTTGAAGTACAAGTACGAGTTGATCAAGGTGAGCCCCGAAAAGGACGCCCTCTTCACAGACATCAGGGAAATGGTCGAGGGCATGGTGGTGGTCAGGACCACCAGTGTGTTTGCGTGGACCATCTACTTTGACTGGTGCGACGTGAAGGATTTGGGCGACCTCGACTTCGATAATGTGGTCACCTTCATCCAGAACTTCCCCAACGAGGGCTTGGGCATGGTATTATACGCCTTCTTCATGAGCGACGCTTCGCCCTTCGACCGCGGGAAGCTCTTCTCCAAAATCAATCTCCCGTCTCAGAAACAGCCTGAGAAGACTGCAGATGACGAGGAAATCGCCGATTCCTCCGAGGACGCCGCGATCCTCGCCCTGGTCAAGGAAGAGGACGAGATTTCCCGCCAGGATATCCACTTGACTGCTGACGAGGTGCTCACCATGATGCTCAAGGGCTTTGAAAAGGCCTCCTCTTCGGTTCTTGCCAATAGGATCATCTGTGGCTACTATATCCACTTATATGAGTACTTTGAGGGCTCCAGTAAGTGCCGCGAGGCTATCCGCCTATTGGCCGATTTACAAAGGACTCTCGGTGTGGATTTGGTCAATAGCAGGGAGGACATTCTTTGCTCCTTGGCAATCATATACACGCACCACGAGGCGCCCAAAAACTTCCCCAGAGCGTTACAGCTTTACGAGCGTATATTAACTTCTAACGAAAACAACATAAAGGCCAAGATCGGAAAGGGCTTAATTTTGCTGGAACAGGGCAATCTCTCTGGGGCCAAAGAGATCTTTGAGAGCGTTTTAACAAAGTTTCCCGACAACAATCAGGCTCTACTGGAATTAGGGTGGTGCGACGTCCAGTTTGGCGAATTCTCCAAGGGGAGGGGTGCTTTGAAGACCGCCTTTGATAAGGTCCCCGGCGTTGACCTGAAGAGCGGAGAAAAAAGGGCTAAGATTCGCTGGAGAATTGCTAAAAGTTACTTTCTTGAAGACAAAAACGACGACGAGAAGATCAAGCAAGCGTACGGCGAGCTCATCAATCTGTTGAAGGACTCCAAGATCTATGCACCCTCCTACTCGTTGCTAGGTGTCTTGTACCAGGACTTCTACGCTGACAAAGTAAGGGCCCAGAAGTGCTTCTACAAAGCGTTTGAGTTGGACGTGGGTGAAATTCTTGCCGCAAAGTACCTCGTAGAGGATCTAGCAGCCAAGGGAGAATGGGACATTGCGGAGATTCTATGCCAGAGGGTGGTTACTTCTGAAAAGTCTCGCCGTGTTCTTTTAAGCACATCCTACGAGGACACAGACAAGTCCTGGCCCTATAGGGTTCTAGGTTGTTCTGCTTTGAATAAGCAGGGTGATGCCAAGGCTATCGAGTGGTTTCAGACGGCTTTGAGGTTGAAGGCTATGGATATCGAGTGCTGGGTGGGACTTGGGGAGGCTTACTACAACTGTGGACGTTTGGAGGCAGCATCCAAAGTTTTTCTCCACGCTTTGGATTTGGAGGGGGACTCCTGGGTTCTCAAGTACATGCTTGGACGGGTCCATTGCGAAATGGGCGAGTTCGAGAAGGGAATCGCTGCTTTGGAGGAATCCTTGGCAGCTAAGCCCAAAGAAGAGTGCATTCTTAATGCCCTCTATGAGTCCACTATAGCCTACACCAACAAACTTGTTCTCGGCGGATTTTACGGCAAAATGATGGAAATGAACATCAAGTCTATCGAGTTGATTTCCAAAGCTGCCCTGGTCAACAAGACGTCGCAGAACCTCTGGAAGTCGTTGGGCGACAGTTTGAGAATCTTTCTTGGTGTCCAGCAGAACATCGATGCCTTCCCCATGAAAGTGGTTGCTGAGGTCTTTGCGACCGTCAATACGCTGCCGGAGACTTTGGAAAACGACAATTTGAGCGTCGAAAAGGCAGTTGACCTATTCAGCTCCGGTAGTCACGTGGATGCCATCTCTGTTTTCGTGATTCTCAGTGCCAAAGCCGCCATTTCCCTCTTGCCTGGCAAGACCAACAAGTATCTCAGATCTGCCACGCTCTACAACTTGGGGTTGTCATATTTGGAGGCCTACAACTTTTCTGGGACCACTTCATTCCGCGACTTCGCAATCAGAACCCTTAAAAAGGCCATCCAGTTAGAGTCCAACAACGCCTCTTTCTGGGTGGCCTTAGGAAACGCCTATGTCTCACTTAATCCCCAGATATCCCAGCATTGTTATATCAAGGCCACTTCCTTGGAGAGCAGGGACGGTGATATCTGGACCAATTTGGCGGCCCTTTACTTGCGTTATGGAGATGCAGAGTTGGCTCAGGAGGCTTTTTCTAGAGCCCAATCGGTGGCCCCTCAACAACCGCAATCTTGGTTAGGAAATGCCTTGACTGCGCAGGCCTTGGGAGACGAGGCGCGTGCTGCGAGCTTGTTCACTCATGCATATGTCTTATCTAAAGAGAGGACACCATTGGCGCAGTTACTTTACGCCTTGTCGATTTTGGATAAACGCGTGAGGGTTGCGGGTCACGATGAGAGAGATATTGAGACTGCCCAGGAGTTCAGCACCGCCAACTTCGCTATTCAGCGGTACTTGAAGTTCTATCCTAAAGATGAGACCGGGTTGAAGGTGGCTTGTATGGTCGCAGAACGGTGTCACAACTACGAGGTGGCGGTTCAGGTGGGAGAGAGACTCTGTACCCTTTTGGAACAGAAGTACGAATCGTCGGAAAGTGAGGTAGTTTTAGCGGAGTTTGCTAAGGCCAAGACCCTGCTTTCCCGGGTATACTTGGGATTGGGAAGCTACGAAAAGGCCGTTGAAACTGCCCAGTTCACGCTCGATATTGTGCAAGATGCCGACGATGACCTTAAACTGTCTATTTTGTCGTCCCGAGTGGTAATTGGTTTATCGTTCTTTTTTAACGACCAGTTTGAGGAGGCCTTAACGGAAATTCGCACCATCCTCTCACAGAACAGTGGTTCCCGGAGATTGGTGACATTGACGGCCCAAATTTTATACGCCTACGGGACGGACGATACGAAACAGGCTGCCTTAGACCAACTTTTCACATCCATTGAGGAGCAGGGCTCGTCGTTGATGGTGGTTCTTGTTCTTGGAGCTCTTTCTCTCGTGGACAATTTGGAGGAGTACTTTGGGGCTATCAAAGAAGAGCTTGAGGGTCTTCCTCTTACAGAACTTGTGGGCGACTCTTTCCGGATAGTTCCCACGCTTCTTGCCGAGCTCAATAGACGCATGGCTGATGCCGGCTCTCGTGTGTGGCAAAAGTCAGCATTTTTGTTTCCTCAGGATTACGCTGTGTGGAGGCCTCTTAGCAGCAAAATGGCTCTTACAGTGGCGTCGTTGAGGGACACTAAAATAACGGCTCTGGGGTTGTGCAATGCTTACATTGCTGACAGTACTCTAAGGAAGGTTCAGCGGGGCTTATTTTTATACCCCGGGAGCGAAGGTGCCATGAAAGTTTTACTGGGGTTTGATTAGAGCGTGGTAAACATAGATATCTAGAAGGATGGAAGTCTGAGAGCCCTTGTGGCTGCAGATTTGATTTCAAAAAGGTGACAGATAGTCAAGCAAGAGACGTCAAGTTCGTAATACATCCCTTCAAAAGGTGAAACGATTAGTGGCTGCGAATGCGGTTTCGAGGGCAGTTTTTCAGCGGGTATGGGGACTATGGATTGTGCAAATATATCACGAAACTCCAGGAAAACTCCATCCTCGTACATTCGAGGATCACTTTTAAGTAAAATCTTTATAACAATTATAGCCATTAATGTGACCGGTCGGAATGGAGGCTGAGGAGGGTGTCCCTGCAACAAGCGCCCCACCCCCTCAAGCTACATGCACGGAGACGTGTTCCAAACCAACGTTACGAGTTGCTGCTGTGGCTATAGACAATAAACGGTTTTGAGGGGTGCTAATGCAAATAGAAGGAATCAGTGGAAGGGGAAAGATACTGCGAGAGGAGAAGCTGACCTGATCTGGCTTTGGGCTCGTTGGGCATTTCTGATAAGTGCATTTAGGGATGCGGGACTACTATCGGGATGCAGGTATTGAACAAACGCTCAAAAAGGGTGAAAGTGGTGCAGTAGAGCACACTGGCGTGTGCTTCTACTCACGTTTCCTTGAAAAAGATCCGGAAATGCCGTACCAATTCTCACGGTCCCCACCGTCTTATCGTATTGCATACAGCAGCAGCCACTTGCAGACGAAACTAGAATCAATACAGGCAAAGGACTATTAGCGAGAACCTCCTTGGCAGCAGCCTGCTACCGGATCCCCAATTGACGCTGTATTTGAGCTGTCCAGCTGTTCCTGAGCATAGCGCTTCCGGTACGTGTGTGCCCTCTACTGCGTTCACACCCATATAAGTTAAGGCAGTATTGTTCCCCACGCTAGTAGCGCTGCAAAAACACATGCGACAAAGGAACCTGTAGGAGGAGGCTCTGTCGCACGCTGCCGCTAGCATAAACACACATGGCCCTCAGATGGCCTTCAGGTATATTGGGCCCAAGGACCAGAATGTTCCATCCTGCACACTTTCTGTCGTATTGAACAAGGCAGACACTGCCATAACCACACAGATGCACCCAGATGACTGTAAGCTATACTTCTGGCAATCACGTCTTGGCAGACTCAACTTCCAACCGCTTCTGGGCTCCCAAAATTGCCGCTTCCGTCAGCTATTGTCGCGTCACTGTAGTCACCGATTCCCGCATCCAGAGTCAGTCACCCAACCGAAAAGTACCATCCCCTAGCCGGAGCCCCACCCCAACATGTATCCCAAATCCACAGCTCACCCTTCACACCCGCGAATTCTTTGCATGCTGTCACACACACTCCCTCGATCGCTCGCTTTTCCTCCGGTCTTCTTCTCTGGTTCTTCCCCTCTGGCTTATCCGCTCCTGCACACCACCTCTGCCTGCACACAGCCCACTAGTGCAGTGCATATCGTCACGGTAGCAAGCTGACTCACAGCACATAGCACGCGTTTCTGTCCCTACCAGACCTCCACAGCCCTCGTATGGCTTCCGTCTAGCACTCGCGGGATTCCATAAACTGCATTCCGGGTCCTTTTCTATTGTGCGTTGCCACGGGAGCCCCTAACAACTGGTTTTTTCCTTAACAATCGCTTATCGCTGCCCCTCCTGCCTGCACCACCTGCCCCACGGAGCCCACACGCGGCCCAAAAACCCCATATTTTGCCCCAGGCCCCCTGCGCGGCAACACACCACACATCCCGCCTTTGTCCGCTCAACCGGCCCTATAGGCGCCCCAGGGTCCCTTCCCATAAATAGATCCTTTGCCACCACAGGGGTCACCCAGTTTATCACAGGCCGCCCAAGAACCTGCCCCACCACTCAGAACCAACAGAGGCCCTTCATCCCGAGTGCTCCGACTCACAACCTACCTATCATCTCCTCTCATACATGCCATGGCGGAACACACAAACATACAGTTGGACCCCTACGTCCGTAAACAAAATGCCAAGTTGGTCCAGGTGATCCAGAACTTCTTTACGAAACTGGTGCAGATTGTCCTCCAGGCCCGGTCTCTTCCTGACTCCTCGTCTGACGACAAGCTCAACAAATGGTTCAACCTCCATTTGTACGCGAGCGACGCGGTTAAGGACGACCTCCGCTTGTGGAAATCCGCCTCTGATCTCGCGGCCCTTCCTCCCATGATCATAGAAACCTATCTCGACCTTCGCCAGGTGCATCCGCGAGACATTGTCACCCTCAAAGACGACAACGGGAACCCGTGGTCCGTCACGAAGGGCGGAAGTAAGAAGCACGAGGTTGTGCTCGAGCGCTGGCTAATCGAGTTCGATCGTGCTGACGTATCTGGCTCAGTGATTGACGAGCTTCCGTTGATATACAAACAGGCCATCATCCTTTTTCGCAGTCTCTATGCCTACGCCAGGCTCATGCCCGCGTACAAGCTCAACAAGGCGTGCCGCCAATCCAAGTCTAAGAACCTGTCGTTGTCGTTAGGAAACAAGATCTTGGACGGAAAGCAGCCCATTAGCTCCAAGGGCAGAATAGGCTTGTCTAAGTCCATAATACCGCATCAGATGCTAACCACCGAGTCGCACATCGCCCACAAGCATTTCACACCCATTCAGACGACCTTGGGAACGCTCAAGGTGTCCATAGCCTATCGCAACCATCACAACTTCGTGATCAACGACAACGAGGAGATGCTCTCCAACCACTTCCTTAACATGGATTATGGTTCCAAACAGGATACCGATGTGCCGAAAGGCACAAGTGCCCACAAGCACTCCCTGGAGCTTTTGACGGACATGCAACCCGCTAAATCGAAAGAGTCTGTTCTGGACTCGCTTCTGGAGGAGCTCGACAAACTGGAATCTGTTGCTTTTGCGAAGGAGCCTTCAGTTGCGTCGTTGCCAAAGGCAGATGCTGAGAAACCCTCCAAAGATGAAATCAGCAGCCTCAAAAAGAGCGCTGCCTCCCTCTCGATTTCCCCGTGCTCTTCCACCCACCATTCCGACAGTCCAGGTCCAACACCCACCAAAAAAATCGAGAAAGTGCAGAGGCCTTCTATCCAGCCTTTCAAGATTGGGTCTATTGGTAACTCGCCCCCTCCTGGTGGCCACCCAATGGGATCATCTCTCGAAAGACGCATCTCCATTACCAGCAACAAGTCTACCTCCAATGCATCTTTGGCGGCCCTTTTGCGCAATCCTCGCAGCTCGACTCTGTCCTCAAACACGCCTAATAATATCCCAATAGTCAACAGTACGTCCAATGCCGGGCTCAACTTCACAGCATCCTTCCCACGCTCGATTTCATCGTCGCATGGGTCTGCTTTTCACGGTGATGAGCAGGGCTTTTCCAATCCCGAAAGTGCCAACAACACCCCTCGCTTCTCGCTGTCCTTCGGATCCCGTGCTGGTCGTCGTTTTTCCAACGCTTCTGGTCGTCACAGTACGCCGATGCAGGACACTAACCCGCTGTTATTGGGTACTCTGGTGGGCCTGGCGTCTCTGGATACGCCCAGCGGGCTCTATATCGATGACGGAATCAGCGATTTTGTGCGCATGATCGACAGCAAGCTGGACCTCCGGTTCACAGCCGATAGCGGGTCGAAGTTAGTGTCTTCACATGGATCTAGCACCCAATTGGACGCATTAACGCGGTTTCAATCCCTCAAAAGCCAGCATCAGCAGCTAGGCGATAGCGTCAGTGCCAGTGTGGTGATGCACCAAGGCAGTGGGCGGTCCAGCCGCAAGTCTTCGCACTCAATGTATTCACCACCGCCCTCTCTACCACTGGGCTCCTACGACAATGCGCATATGCCTTCCATTAATTCTAGGTTGAAGGAGGCTACCCCGCCGTCCGATGCCAACGGGGGTCATAGCGACCATGATGGCGGCAGCATCCGGTCTGGGTCCTCAAGAAAAGATAGTTTCCACTCTAATACGTCATTCTTGAAGGGCTCGGTACCCAGAGCAGCTGCGACCGCCGTTACTTCTACTGCTAATGTGCATGCGCACGGGTCTGTGCGCCGCACATCGGGATCGCTGGAAAAGAAGGCAGAAAGTGTTGTTTCAGGATTGGCCACCACGCCGTCCGCCTACTCCAATAAGCCCCAAGTCCACTATGAGAATGTGTTTGATGACGAGGAGGATGGAGAGGATTTCTACTTGGCCAGTGAGCAGGCCGACAAAAAGACCGCCGCGCACGAGGAAGATGACGAGGATTTGTTGTTCACCATGAGTGACATGAATGTAACAAAAAACTAGCCAAGACGGCGGTTACAGTAGTAAATAGTCATAATAATAGCAGTTATGTGTGGAAGATTACTTGCACAGTAGTGGTGATGAATTATATGCAGGTCGAGATATGATGCTTGAGAAAAGGGGGATGAAAAAGAGAAGTTGGAGCTGCTAGTGAGATGAACCGTGGTTGGTGTGTTGTTGGAGGGTTCACGTAAAGGCAGGCGAAATTTGAGCCTGATTTGGGTAGAACGGGGGATTTCAACAGCCACTTTCTGAGAGTATGACCATCGAAGTGTGTAGGAACAGCTCCAAGAACGCCAATTACCCTCCAATGACACACTAACACACGCAAACTTAGAACGAGCTTACAGGCACCTTCGGCTCGAGCACTTCTTTTTTGCAGCCAATTTCCCGCTGTCATTCGGTCGGGGTCCAATCAGGCACCGCACGAAAAGAGAAAATCGTGGGGTTCCCCATACTCACTCGCCCACAACCAACCCCACAAAAATGGCATATATGCGGCGATGTGCCAGTTTGAGGACGCAGGTGCGTTTTCTACGGCTGGCACCGCCTTTACGGGCCATGACGCCCATCCAGCGTTACGACCAGCAGGTGTCAGAAGGGCGCCTTCGAGACGACCCTTACCAGCGCAAAATCTTCAGTTCCTTGACGGTTTTGCATGAGAGACTCGAGGATTACGAGCCTCCAGTGGTGACTACTCCGTCCATTGACAGCTTGAAGCCCAAAATTGGGCTCCGGGGCGTTCTTCTGTCCTTCTTCAGCTCGCGTGACAAACAGTTGTCGAAGGCCCTGGAGGTGGCAGACAACCCCATCAAGGGCATCTACTTGTACGGTGACGTGGGGTGTGGAAAGACCATGCTCATGGACTTGTTCTATCTGACGATTCCAGAGCATCTCCCCAAAAAGAGGCTCCATTTCCACCAATTCATGCAGCACTTACACCGCAGACTGCACCAGCTCAAGGTAGAGCACGACCACATGGATCTCGATGTGATTCCGTTGTTGGCCAGCGAAATTGCCCAAGACTCGACCGTGTTGTGTTTCGACGAGTTCCAGGTGACGGACGTGGCAGATGCCATGTTGTTACGAAGGTTGATGCTGATGCTCTTGTCGCCGCAGTACGGAGTGATTCTTTTCGCCACGCTGAACAGGGCACCCGACGACTTGTACATGAACGGCATCCAGCGTGTGTCATTCATTCCGTGCATCCAGTTGATCAAGAAGCAGACGAGGGTCATCTACCTCAACTCCCCCACCGACTACAGAAAGGTGCCCAAGCCCGTCAGCTCCGTGTACTACCACCCGAAACCAGGCGTGAAGTGGACCTCCAAGACCAACGCAGCTAAGTGCCGGGCCCATGTGGAGCAGTGGTACGAGTACTTCAACGCGCAGAACGAGAATAAGGAGCCCGAGTCGCTGATTTTAAAGGTGTGGGGCCGCGACTTGGCCGTGCCCCGGTGCTCCATGCCGTATGTAGCGCAGTTTTCATTCCACGACTTGTGCGGCAGCCCTTTGGCGGCTGGTGACTACTTGACGCTCGCGCATCTGTTCCAGCTGTTCGTCATCACGGACATTCCGTATCTCAGCATCGACGTGCGAGACCAGGTGCGGCGTTTCATAACGTTTTTGGACGCGGTGTATGATGCACATGGCCGCATTGCAGTGACGGCAGCAGCTACGTTCAAAGACCTTTTTGTGGAGCCCGAGGACTTGCAGCAGGGAAACTACCAGTTGTACAAGAAACAACACGACCAGGGCGCAGAGGAAACGTTCGAGGACGACGAGTTGGTCACAAAGCACGGCTTTGATAAGAGCATCGCGAAGAAGGCGTCCATGTTCGCCAACGATGAGGAAAAGTTTGCGTTTGCGCGGGCTCTTAGTCGTCTTCTGCAGATGAGCACTACGGACTGGATAGAGAGTGTGCGCGATATGTAAGCTCACGCAGGCGCGGGGAGCAGCAGTGTGGTATGTCCGTGCCAAAGAATATGGGTGGGCTTTTCGTGCTAAAGGCCACTGTGCTGGCGGTGCCCTGGAATACCTGGTCTTCAGGGCCGTTTACAGGACTCCTATTTCCATCTCAACGGCATGTCTAGACATGTCGATGGATGATCATATTGCCTTAGGTACAGCCTCGCAGTTCCAATCTCACCCGGACCTCGTCCGCACAGGGCCCCTTTTCACAAAGCCTGCTCCCCTGTCTCTGTTCACAAGACACCTCACACTGTGGCTTTGTGGGGCTTAGCTTTGACAGATCTGGTGCGACTGTTTTATTGTCCTCCGGTAGCCGATCTTCTTTCGCCCCTGCCATTCTCTCCCTCCCCAAACTCCCCTCAGTATCTCTCTGAAATCCTCTGCCCTTCTGTCAACTGCCTGGGTTGCAGCATTTGACAGGCCCAGAACACTCAGCCCTTAGACGCCATGCAGGACCTAGATTGCCGTCTCCGCGGCCCATATTTATTCAATGTACGTATAGATCTATCTGCAGGACGCTTCTGCTGCAAGGCGGGGCGGCTTACACGGCCGGATGTCGTTGCTGCCAACGCTAACAACTGCCGTATGTCTTATACACGCTCTTTAGCAATCCTGCACTCTTCCCAGAAAACAAACGCAGGTAAGAACGTTGTTCCTGCACACGTCGTTTCACCGCTGCTTTCGGCTGCTTTTGGCCGCTTTGGGCGTGGATTTTCAGGAGCAACAATAGGCGCCCTGTGCGCGAACCAAAATACTCTAAAAGTGCATTGGGTGGCCTGCACACACGCCCCAGCTCAGCAAGACGAAAACTCCAAAACACTGCTGCTACTCTTCAGGCTCAGCTTTTCCATATTCAGCCTCCCGTCTTTTGGCATCCCACTCCATTCTGCACCACCTTCGTCCGCGTTCTGCGCCCAGTTAAGTCTGCTACCTCCGTCTATGGCCTGCTAGTTGACGTTGTTTACGCCCTTAGCTCTGTTCCCTCGCTTTAATTCCCGTCTCCTACACCTTGATCCGAGCCCTCTGCTCCTCGTAATTTTACTGAGGATCGTGTCTACCGGCGCCCCAAACCACCTCCGCTGCTGAACCCCGCTGCTCCGGTCGTTCCGCTGCTTTTTTTGAGCTTGCTAGTGGCAGTTTCAGACTCATCATATTTCCGCCCATAATGCAGCATCCCAACTTATCTACGAACTCTCTTCACGACAACAACTACTACGACATTTCCATCTCGTTGCAGGCGTCCTCCAAAAAGTACCACCACGTGTATGCGCCGAAAAGAGTTGGCTCCATGCCGTCGTTGGCGGATGCGAAGAGACCCGGCGACTACTACATCCAGAAGTTGAGCAATAGCTCCTTACATCTTCCTTCATCCAAGCCTCCTCCACTTCCATCCGCTGCCTCGGCTAATAACACCCACAGACCGATCTCGGGCGACTCTATTCTCTCGTTGCAGTCCAATCTTTCCGATGATATTTCCCTGGTGGGCTCGTCTCCGTTTGACGTGCCGGACTCGCGTCTCAGCTCGCTTACAAGTAACTCCATCATATCTCCACTGGACTCGCCAGCTATCAACAGCTACCAGTTCCAACATAACAACGTCTCCTCTCCAAACGCCAACACTTCCGATAACAACAGCATCGATGAGACCACCGAGGAACACATCCATGTTGCCCCCAGAAGCGCCGCCAGCCGTGATGTGGTCGAAAACACAAACTCCTCCTTGTCCACCATCACGTTGAAAAGCCCTTATACCAAATCGAAGGCGTCTGACTCCACCTCGTCGTTATCGCAGATCTCTCCTTCGCCCAGACAGATGTTGGGCTCCCGACCCAAGGCATCCTCCACTGTCAATATACCCCACCACCCGCCCCATCCGAAACGCTCGGCCTCTGTCAGCAGTGCGATGCCGCCGTTGACAAGATCGGCTACGCGCTATCACACTGCTAAGGAATCAAAGGAGCGCAAGCAGATGCGCAAGAAGGTCTACGACGACAACGAATACGATGATGAGATTCTCCTGAATGACTTGGACTTTGTGTTCAACGTGCCAGTCATCAAAAACCATGCGGAGATCTACATCAAGAACGACTCCTCCAAATTCCTTTCCCACAGTGACTTAATTGGGAACAACGACGGCAACAAATACAACACGGGAAATTTTGGACCGAGCTCTCCTTCAACCTCTAGAACGTCTTTTCAGTCTCCGAGTAGGTCAAATAGCTCCCGCTCGTTGGGAGATGTGTCTCGCATCAACAACCCTAGTGTGGTGGCTGAGAACAGCATTTTGGAAGAGGAAGAGGACCAGGACCGCTCTCTTGAATCGGAGTATTCCTCGGCCTCCTTCTTGAGCAATGATACAGAAATAACCCACAATATTTCACACTTCTACAACGAACGCTCCATTTCCTTCACCAAATTGGCCAAACAGTCCAGAGAACAGAACATGATGCACAAGTTGCCCAAATACATCAGATCTCAGTCGTCTCTTGAAGATCTCAACTTGATCTCGCCCGAGAAATTGGAAGCTGCAGACCAGACCAGACCTATCAACTTACCGCCAAAGAGTGTTAATGACAAAATGAAGCACAACAAGGAGTTCCACAAAGTGTTGACGAACTTTGAAGCAAGCACTAAGACAAATAATGAGTCCAGGAAAAAGCTTTTCGAACAATTTGCCCTCAACCAGCAGCACTGGTTCAAATTGATGCTCTCTTTGAAGGACCACCAGGAATTCAACAAGAAACTTACTAATGACAAGATAGCGGTGAGAAAACTTGCTTGGGATTCCAATGTTCCTGATAAGAATAGCTATGACTTCTTTCACAAGGTTTTGTTGCACCAGTCAACTACCGAAACCACAAACGACATCAAAAATTTGTTTAGGGCGTCCGATGCCAAGTATAAGAGCTTGTCGCCACAAATGAGGGTTAGCAAAGACAACGAGTTCAATAAGATTATCGACTCCGTTCTCGATAGACCACTTTTCCGTTCTATTTTGGAAGAGTTCGAAGAATCGCCTGAATCGGTGTTTGACCTAGGTAAATTAAAGTCAAACTTCAAATACTTGCTCTATATCCACTCGTTGTCTGAAACTGGATTGAAGAAGCATGACGAGGCGTTTCTCATTCCAGTCTTCTTGATCTTGTTCCCTGAACAAAGTGTATCCGAGGTTAATTTGATTGTTGAATTGTTCAACCAACAGATCTTGAGCTCTAAGTTTTTGAGTGAGTTGAACAAATCCTTGGACAAATGGTCTAGCTTATCCTCTTGGTCATCGGCGAACATTATTTACAAGACTTTGAGCAAATTCTCGAGTTTGAAGGAGTTTGAGCAGTTGAATGCCAACAACTTCTTCCAGATCTTGACACAAATCAACGACAAATTACCCTTGAGTTTGTCAGCTCCCTCTACACCTATCACTGCGCAGGCAGGCGCATTTGCTATGACCTCGTCGCCGACTCATAATTTGCCAGGCAATGCGAGCGGAGTGTCGTCACCCGGAATTTCGGCTACAACCTCGGTGTCTTCCTTGAATGATGCCTTGCAGAATCTCAGTACTGTTAACGCTGGATTTACGTCGTCGTCTTTCAATTTGATTGTTCGCTTCTTGCAGCTTTTGGTCGTCTACGCTAACTCGCCCAAATCGAAGAACAAGAACAACTTGAAGGTCTTTCAAAGTTTCTTATTGATCATTTTCAAGTATTACCACATCAACTGGAACAGTTACGATGAGTTAATCAGGAACAACAAATCTATTAGATTGAATCACAGTTTAGAGCAAGCTGCCAACTTGGATTCCTTTGCCGACAAATGGAAGGATGCCTTCAAACGTCTTTGATCTCATCAGCCATACTTGCCTGGTAATTAACACGCTCTCTTTGATTCACTTCTCGCTATATCACATATGGGTTCGGTTTACCTTTACAATTTCTTACGGTCATCTTCAACTATCCTGTCTATATTACAATATACACACTATCACGTTAACGCTATTGTAGTTATATCACATGTCCATATCCAAATCAATGGCGTCGGGGTTTACCTGGCCGTCGCCACCAGAATCATCTCCCTTAGGGCCATTTGCGGTTGTGGTAGCTTTGACGAATCCTAGCGGATTTATTGATTCCTTGACGGCCTCCTCCTTTTCGAATTCCGACTTAATAGCTCTCTTGTGTCTCAACATATCCTTGAAAGTAAACTCGTCTCCATTGTTCAACTCAAAGTTTTCCCACAGGCTCCAGATGCTTAACATGTCAGGATGACGCGGGGCGCTCAATTTGGTAACATACTTGAACAAGCTTCTGACCCGAGCAAATTGTGCCAAACCACTTTCGAAGTCAATGAACGATTTGGCAATTTTTATTAATGAAGGGGTCGTAAGCTGCTCATCATTGAGTGCTTTTTCATATACGGCTCTTGTAGCATTGCTATCATTGAGTAAAGTGCTTGTTTTGAGTACAAGGGACAAGTAAGCGTCAACTCTGGCCACATTCAATGCTTCTCTCTCGGATTTGGATAAATTCGGAATAGCAAACGCAGCCTTGATCCAATCTATGAATTGACTCAAGATATTTATGGACTTCACTACTGATCCCTTTTCTTCTTCAAACTTCGAATTGAGCAAGAAAATGGACTGCACTAGCGACACTGCGATATCTTGCTGTTTATCTCCAACATGATGGCTCTCTTCTATGGCGTTTTCGAAAAGATCCCTGATTCGTTCAAGAGTTATGCTGCCAGTTCCTCTTTCATACTGGATGATTTTGGAAAGATAAACGTTCCAGATCTCAAACTTAACCTTGAAACTCATGAAGGCTCGCAAGCCTATTTCGTATGTCAGAAAGGACCTCTCCCAGTAACCATGGCGCTGGAGGAAAGACGCATAGTTTGTGATTGTCAGAGGACATGCAATCTTCAGCTCTATCATCTTATCGTACGCTGAAGTGATTGGGGAGATATCATAACTTTTCTCATCCTCTTCGTCGATCATTGACTCTAAGAGATCCATATAGAAGGACCACAACTTCAAAGATTTGTGGACCCTATCCTGAACGGGAACTTTGGAGTCGTTGAAGTCAATAAAGGTTTCCGAAGGTGTACTGAATAGGACCTCTTTCACTAATGCAGTTGACTGTTCCTCTCGGCCGTTCTCGAGCAAGAACTCACTCCAAGCGATATAGATATCGGCAAGTTCTTCAGCAGACCTAAATTGTGACTGGACTGCCTTAGAGAAGATGAGGTTGGCGGTGTTAAAATCACCCTTTGAAGAGTAGATCTTTGAATACCGCACCCATAAAGACGCCATGGTGGACTTTCTATCCAAAGAGTGGCATTTCAAAGGATTTGTGTTCGTCAATGCTGTCGCGTATGTCGTGAGAGCCTTCTCAAGCTGGCCCCTTTTCTCGTGAATCTCGATTTTCTTTACCCATTCGTCCAAGTTATTGGGGTCCTGTCTCAACATCATGTCATTGAAGTAAACGGGGCGGTTCTCAAGCAAGTTTTCAAGGAAATTGAGCCTCAATTCAAGCTCTGCGTTAAGCAGCTCGTTGGCAGGTTCATTTGTCAACTGAAAGGAGATCTCGCTGATTTGGCTCTCCTCAATATCAGTATAGGTATCAAAAATGAGAGCAAAGTCCCTCACTGTGACGCACTCCTTGATTCCCTGTTCTAAATAGTGTCTTGACCTCTCAATTGAACCTCTCTGAGAGAAATACTTTGCGATTTTGGCATAGAAATTGCCCATCTGGTCTGGGAACCTCAGAATGCCCCTGGATACGAGATTCTCTAAGAACTCGTCCACATCGGACACACTGGCATCATCTTTGAAAGTCTCGATTAGGACATCGGTGTAATCGAGCCATAGCTGGAGAAGGGACTTGGGCAAGGTGGCGTAGAGCTCTGGAGATGTCAAGATGCGGTCGAATTGGGCGGCGGAGGCCCTGAAGTCGCCAAAGGCCACAAATTTCGTTGCTATAACGTCTATCGTGAGATCTGTCTCTTCAAGCCCCCTGAGGGACTCTGGTGTGGCATATTGGAGGTACTTCTGGTACACCAAGGAAGCAGTGGGACCGCCCACCTTGTCTGCAAATTGTAGGTATAGAGGCCAGATGTGGCGGTGTTCAGACAAATCCAAGCAGCGCAAACTACTGTTGAAGGCCCGTCGTATTTGCGAGACCTCGTGGGGTCTTTCCTTAAGGACGAATGCGAGGTACTTGCGCCGGAGACTCGCAGAGGCAGGAAGCAGCTGTAGAGCCTGCTGAAAAAGGCCGATTGCAGTCTCTGAGCCCATAGAGATGGCCAAGTCTGTATATATGTCCCAAAGCTTCTGGGAGTGCGGAAGATGCTGCACTGCACGCCGAAGAACGAACACTTTGGCCTGCAACAGGCCCTCAGACTCACGAAAGGCGTAGTATTCGAGCCATTTTTCCACATCTGTGGGGTCATGTGCGAGCGCCTCCTCGAATGGGAGGTGCTGTTCCGCTATATAGAGCGCCGGGTCCATGGTTTGCCTTCAGGCAGTCTCTGGAGGGAAGGCAGCGTTGCAGGAATGTCGCGTTTTCAGATGAGATGTGTGGGCCGGCATGTCGCAAATATGTCGCACTTCCACAAAACAAAGAACGGGTAATTTCCTCACTGCCAGCTACTACTCCACCCCGGTTCGAGGCCACTTGCCAGCAAATCCACCAAGATGTCCGGCGCCGGCAACAGAGAACAGGTGTTCCCCACGCGGATGACGTTGGGGTTGATGAAGGGCAAATTGAAGGGCGCCCAACAAGGCCACTCGCTTTTGAAGAGAAAATCGGAGGCGTTGACCAAGCGGTTTCGCGACATCACGCAGCGCATCGACGATGCTAAAAGAAAGATGGGGCGCGTGATGCAGACGGCCGCCTTCTCGTTGGCGGAGGTGCAGTACGCCACCGGCGACAATATCGCGTACCAGGTCCAGGAGCTGGTGCAGAAGGCTAGATTTCAGGTAAAGGCCAAGCAGGAGAATGTCTCTGGAGTCTACTTGCCCACGTTTGAGAGCCACATCAACGAGGAAATCAATGACTTCAAGATGACAGGCTTGGGCAGGGGTGGCCAGCAGGTGCAGCGTGCCAAGGCCGTGTACACCAAAGCGGTGGAGACGTTGGTGGAGTTGGCGTCGTTGCAGACCGCTTTTATCATCTTGGACGAAGTGATCAAGGTGACCAACAGAAGAGTCAATGCCATTGAGCACGTGATCATCCCCAGGACCGAGAACACCATCAGCTACATCAATTCGGAGTTGGACGAGTTGGACAGAGAGGAGTTCTACCGGTTGAAGAAGGTGCAGGAGAAGAAGCAGGAGGCTGTGGCTGCGGCCGACGAGGAAAATCGGCTTGCCCAGGAGGCGGCGGATGCCGCGTCTGATGACACCGAGGAGGCAGGCCCCACTCCCGCGGACCCCGCTGACGAGAAGAAGATCCAAAAGGAGGTGTCCAAGTTGGACTCGAGCGCCCAGGGCGATGTTGACTTGCTAAAAGAGGACGAGGACGACGTCATCTTCTAGTGGACATTTAGTTCTTATTCATTATACAGCTTAAACGTTTTTGTCATGATGGAAACGTAGGATGGAAGGTAGAGGAAGGTAATTGGAATATGAGGAAGCAGGAAGAGTTTTCCTAGCGGGGCTGAATGAAGGGAGGATAGTGATGTGTGTTTGGGCAAGCATTGCTGCGGCCTAGCAATATTGGCGCCACTAGCAGCTTGGCTCTGAAGGTCTTCATCGTAGTACTCGGGACATTGGGGGTAGTCCCTGTACTATGTGTTCTTCTGCAGTAGCCTGAATACCGTGCAACTATCCCCATGGAAGGAAGGGCATAAATGTATTTCAGTGCCAAATGCTCTAAAAGGGATAGAACGGTTAGCTATAGATCTCGTAAACAAATAAGGGCATTATTCAATTTAAGTGACGCCAACTCTAGTTTTCTGGATACTCGCTTTTCCGTAGCACCATTTCCTGAATATGTACCTAGAGTGCTATTCAGACAATTACTATTATGATTTTTGGCATCATATCGCATCATATCGCAACAATTCGCAACAATTTGCAATTAGTTGAAATATATCCTAGCACTTTGATGAAGACAACCCGCAACATTCTTTCAAGTTTCGTCACTTCGCAGTACATACGTCAGCGAATCTACACCTGCTGGAAACACACGATATGCATTGTCAATATTGCGCCGAGGGGCATCTGTGCAAGAGATTGCTGGCGCAAGCATTGGCTGCAAATTGCTTTCGAAATCACAGAAATGGAGTAAAAGTTTTGCAAGCTACACAATGTTTTGCGGAATAAGCGAGGAAAGAAATGTACAGCTCATCTTTCAGCATTATATCTGAGCATTTGCATTTTGGGATTGTGAGGCAACTAGCGAAGACAGTGAGGGGCGGGTGGAAGTGTGGGTTTAATTGAGCCCACTCGCCTCAACAAAAAGACAATTATGTCCAATTGATAGCTGGGTATCACTATTGTGCCATCCTACGATCACAGCGTTGGCAATTGGTGTCAAATGGAGCATCCAGCATCTTTCGTTTTAGCCTCATGATAAACTGCCAAATCCTGCAATCAAGAAATCGGGCGAATGGTCTAGTGGTATGATTTGCGCTTCGGGTGTTTCTAACAAACATGCGCGAGGTCCTGGGTTCAATTCCCGGTTCGCCCCCTTTCTTTTCTTTTTTTTTTTCTTCACGCGCTCCCCCACAACAAACCTTCAAGAAACCCCTATGGCATTCCCGATTCAAAATAGAAACAACAAAAGAACCCCATCAGGCGCACCCCGGCTAACATGACAGGACACGTTGCCCCTCGCTTCAGCCCCATTTCCAGGTCATCTATTTACCTGAGGCGGTCCCGGATTTTCCCCACACTATGGGCCCGGTAGCGGCCCTCTACAGGATGCGACACAAAGTAAAGGTTTTTCGGCATGTTTGTCAACCGGCTATTATCGGGGAGTTTGGTGGTGAAACGATCCCATCCGGGAAAAAAACCGGGGAAAGCAAAAGGCGGAGACGCGCATCATCCAGCATGGGGTGGATGACAGAATGACAGAGGGGTAAGTTACTTCAGCCTCCAAGCGCTTGCAAGCCGCTATTCCGGCCCGACTTTCTGCCCATAACGCATCACTGACAGCAGTAGGGGTCGGTGTTCCCGACCGTTATGAGAACAGCGTGCGTTTTGTGTTGCTGTTGGGCCCTAGGTTGCCAGAAATTGACGTAACCGAACCTGTATAGATGACCACCTGCACGGTTACAGAGTTTTTCCGGCGCTTTTCTTTTGTGCGTTTCTTTTGTGCTTCCGCCTCTGCGCACAGGGGCGGCTGCGAATTGGCCAGGTATAAATACCCCCCCGCTGCCACGTTTTCCATGCTGCAGTTCACATCTCATTCGCATACACATCCCAATGACTGTCGACGCTAACGCCCCCGTTTCTGTGTGCAACAAGGACATCGGCTCTTTGCCAGCCCAGTTCCCCACGTTGGCGGAGAATGTACTTGACCTCTTCAAGTTGACCGGCAAGTCCGGTGTGGTCACTGGTGGTGCCAGAGGTATTGGCTATGTCATCTCCGAGGCCTACTGCCAGGCCGGCATTTCCAACTTGGCCATCATTGACTACGCTGACAACACCGTGGTGATTGAGGGCTTGAGAAAGAAGTACCCCAAGACCCACGTCACCTACTCCCACTGCGACGTCAGACAGGCCAAGGAGGTCGAGGAGGTGATCACCGCCATCCACCAGGACTTCGGCGTCATCGACATCTTCGTGGCCAACGCCGGTATCGCGTGGACTTCGGGCCACATGATCGACCAGGACGACGACTTCAACTGGCACAACGTGATGAACGTGGACTTGAACGGAGTGTACTACTGCGCCAAGAACGTGGGCAGAATCTTTAGACAGCAGGGCCACGGCTCCTTGGTCATGACCGCCTCCATGTCCGCTCACATTGTGAACGTGCCCCAGATGCAGGCGCCATACAACGCCGCGAAGGCCGGTGTGTTGCACTTGGGCAAGTCTTTGGCCGTTGAGTGGGCTCCTTTCGCCAGAGTCAACACCGTCTCCCCCGGTTACATCGCCACGGAGTTGTCTGACTTCATCCCCACTGATCAAAAGAATGTGTGGTACAGCGTGACCCCCAAGGGCAGACAGGGATTGCCCAGAGAGTTGGCTGGTGCCTACTTGTACCTTGCATCCGACGCTGCCACCTACGTGACCGGAGCCGACTTGAGAGTCGACGGTGGCTACACCGCTGTCTAGGTGTTAATGATGTACACTAGAGACCCATAATTAATGCAAAATAGATCATAAAATAACATAGAACTTTACTGATATGTAACAAACGACGAGAGGATGTGATCGGGTACTGACAGGAGCGTCCAGATGAGACTCAGCAAGGCGACAATGGCGATTCAGGTGGGGGTTCTCGCCATCATGTTAGTGGCAGGGTCCATGTACGCAGCCACAACGCCCCTCATCTCACTCGTGGTCATGGCACTTGTGGCACAGAAACCACTTGGAATAAGCATGATACACAGCCATGTCCTCGGCACTAACACGAACAGCCGAAGGCCACACCCTTCGCAAGCCCAGAGCTCCCTGTTACTGGTTGTGAAAGCGCCAAAGAACACCCACCGAAAGCACCCCTCCCCTACCTTACAAGCGACATATCCCAGCTCCTGCCCCACACCCATCTCCCACGCACACACTCCGTATCCACAGCGCTATTCTCATTCTCACCATACCTGCTTCGTTCCCCACAAACACCAGTTGCAGCCAGTCCTCGGTTTTCGCAAAACCAGCCAATGACAGGCGCAGCCGTTAAGCCCGGGACCTTCCGGGCCCGCGATTTCGACAAATCAGAACCGCGCAAATGCCATTACTAAAGTGCAGTGCGCACCTGCACCGTTTGCGCCCGCACGAGGTTTTTCACGTCAGAAACACACCTTTCTTTCCCCACGAGAATGTTGACCCCCAGATTGGCCCCCAGATTGGCTCCCCGGGCCGCCAGGCTCTTTTCCCTGTCCGCAGTCTCCAAGCAGATTATCGGCTCTAACATCAAGGGCACTGACGCCAACGCGTCCAAGTACATGTCCCAGAAGTACCATGTCATAGATCACGAGTATGACTGTGTTGTTGTGGGCGCCGGTGGTGCCGGCTTGAGAGCCGCCTTCGGCTTGGCTGAGGCCGGCTACAAGACTGCCTGTATCTCCAAGTTGTTCCCCACCAGATCCCACACGGTGGCCGCCCAGGGAGGCATCAACGCTGCCTTGGGTAACATGCACAAGGACGACTGGCATTGGCACATGTACGACACCGTCAAGGGTTCCGACTGGTTGGGTGACCAGGACGCCATCCACTACATGACCAAGGAGGCGCCGCAGTCCATCTACGAGTTGGAGAACTACGGTGTTCCCTTCTCCAGAAACGAGGAGGGCAGAATCTACCAGCGTGCTTTCGGAGGCCAGTCCAAGGAGTACGGTAAGGGTGGCCAGGCCTACAGAACCTGCGCTGTTGCCGACAGAACCGGCCACGCGTTGTTGCACTCGCTTTATGGCCAGTCCTTGAGACACAACACCGACTTCTTCATTGAGTTCTTTGCCATGGACTTGTTGATGCAGGACGGCGCCTGTGTGGGTGTCATCGCCTACAACGAGGAGGACGGAACCTTGCACAGATTCCGCTCGCACAAGACGGTCATTGCCACCGGTGGCTACGGAAGAGCCTACTTCTCCTGTACCTCGGCCCACACCTGTACCGGTGACGGTTACGCCATGGTGTCGCGTGCCGGCTTGCCCTTGGAGGACTTGGAATTCGTGCAGTTCCACCCCTCCGGTATCTATGGCTCCGGCTGCTTGATTACCGAGGGTGCTAGAGGTGAGGGTGGTTTCTTGGTCAACTCCGAGGGTGAGCGTTTCATGGAGCGTTACGCCCCCTCCGCCAAGGACTTGGCCTCTAGAGACGTGGTCTCCAGAGCTATTACCATGGAAATCAACGAGGGCAGAGGTGTTGGTCCCTTGAAGGACCACATGTACTTGCAGTTGAGTCACATCCCCGCGTCCGTTTTGAAAGAGCGTTTGCCTGGTATCTCCGAGACCGCCCACATCTTTGCCGGTGTTGACGTGACCAAAGAGCCTATCCCTATCTTGCCCACCGTGCACTACAACATGGGTGGTATCCCCACCAAGTGGAACGGCGAGGTTTTGACCATCAACGAGAAGGGTGAGGATGTTGTTGTGCCCGGCTTGTTGGCGTGTGGTGAGGCCGCCTGTGCCTCCGTGCACGGAGCCAACAGATTGGGTGCCAACTCGTTGTTGGACTTGGTTGTTTTCGGCAGAGCTGTTTCGCACACCATCAGAGACTCTTTGACTCCGGGCACACCCCACAAGGCTGCGCCTAAGGACCTTGGCCACGAGTCTATCGCCAACTTGGACAAGTTGAGAAATGCCACCGGCTCCAAGTCCACCGCTGAAATCAGAGCCGACATGCAGGCCACCATGCAGAAGGGCTGTGCCGTTTTCAGAACCCAGGACACCTTGGACGTGTGTGTTGAGCACATCAGCGAAGTTGACAAGTCGTTCAAGGACATCAAGACCACTGACAGATCTATGATCTGGAACTCGGACTTGGTTGAGACCTTGGAGTTGCAGAACTTGTTGACATGTGCCACGCAGACTGCCAAGTCCGCCGCTGCCAGAACTGAGTCCAGAGGTGCCCATGCCAGAGACGACTACCCTGAGAGAGATGACGAGAACTGGAGAAAACACACCTTGTCTTATCAGACCGGCTTCGGTGATGAGGTCAAGTTGGCCTACAGAGACGTGGTGAGAACTACCTTGGACGAGAACGACTGCAAGCCTGTCCCGCCCGCCAAGCGTGTTTACTAGACAACAGTCTGCATTGCATTTTGCCAGGAAGTTAAGACTTATTTATCCTACTTATCGGTATCTTACGCTATTTATTGACTGATGTAGAGGTTTGTCAGCGGCGCTTGCTGGACCGTGAGTGGGACCTTCAGCCCGCATAAGCAAGGCGGTCTTTTTCATGAGGCTCGGACTTTGCAGCAATCAGTGCTGGAGAGCAGCACATTGTGGAAAATAGCCCATCCTGTTGTAACTGCAATCACGTCACTGGCCTAGGAAGACCCATGAAGATTCCGATCTCGCGTCTGCAGTTTGTCTTGGATGACGTAGAGGCACCCGAATTTGGCATTTTTCTAGTCTTCCCTGGTGCACGATTTTTAGATGACGTGGCAGTAATTGGACTTTCACTAATTTCAAGCTTATTGCTGGGCAGGCAAATAGAACTGTGTTACTCTCTTGGCTACGCCGCCGTAGCAACCGTCGTCACGTGCCAGAACGAGTCCAGTGCGGCACTGCGGTGCGCATGAAGAGGTCTATTGCGACACCGGACTTCAACGCCCCGCCCGGCGCCACCTACATAAAACTCCGGCGCCGACCCGGTGCGTAAGGTTGCGCAGGTATTGATCCGTGGCATTGTGCTGCGTGTGACCACCAGATGATGTAATAGCCAAGGCGCACTACAGCAACTTTACGAGGTTTGGTGCCCAAAAGGGCAATATATATATATAGGAGTGGGTGTCTCAAACATATTCCCCTCCCACTTAATTTTGTGCTGAATTTTCTACCATACTCCTGCCACATAAGACAAATACACTAATCCAGTGACCACCACCTCATACTACTGCATCAATGGCCAAAGAAATCAGATCCCTTATCAACGACGCTGTGGGCCCGTTGCCTACCAAGGCCCCAGAGACCTCTTCCAACATCAACGATCTCTTCTCGTTGAAGGGCAAGGTAGCATCTGTTACGGGCTCCTCCGGAGGCATTGGCTATTGTGTTGCCGAGGCCTACGCTCAGTCCGGTGCCGACGTGGCTATCTGGTACAACTCCAAGCCTGCGGAGGACAAGGCCGAGTACCTCTCTAAGACTTACGGAGTCAAGGCCAAGGCCTACAAGTGCAATGTGGCTGACGCCGAGGACGTGGTGCGCGTTGTTGCTGAGATCGAGAAAGAGTTTGGCGGGATCGACATCTTCGTCGCCAACGCTGGTGTCCCCTGGACCGAAGGCCCCTGCATCGATGCCGAGGGCTGGGACGGCTGGAAGAAGATCATTGACTTGGACTTGAACGGAGTGTTCTACTGCGCAAAGCCAGTGGGTCAGATTTTCAAGAAGCAGGGCTATGGCTCCTTTATCATCACCGCTTCCATGAGCGGCCACATTGTCAATGTGCCGCAGTTGCAGGCGCCTTATAACGCAGCGAAGGCGGGTCTCATACACTTGGCCAAGTCGTTGGCGGTGGAGTGGGCCCCCTTCGCCAGAGTCAACACTGTGTCCCCAGGCTACATCGCTACGGATATCTCCGACTTTGTGGACCCTGCTGTTAAGGAGAAATGGTGGCAGTTGACGCCTTTGGGCAGAGAGGGCGAGACCAAGGAGTTGGTGGGCGCATACTTGTACTTTGCGTCTGATGCTTCTACTTACACCACCGGCACCGATCTCCGTGTGGACGGTGGCTACAGCGCCCCTTAGATGTACTATAATCAAGGATCGTGGTTACAAAGAATGTAGTATGTGAATTTGCGGGTGATGGTAATGAGACTTCTGGAGTTCTTTACAAGGTGTTATCTTAAATGGAATTTGAGGACATGCTCAAAAATAGCCGGGACAGTGGTTCCATTACCCCGTTGCATTTGAAACCGGAGCATATACCTTGAAATCGTTTCTCTTCTCTCTTTTCTTATTGCAGCCCAACCGGCATTTTCCATTTCAGCTTACCTCATTTGTACAGCTTTCTGCTTATTTTGCACTCTTCAAACGAAATTGCATATATTACTTAAAAACGACTTCACTATCTCAATGGTCCTAAAAGACCTTTCACGCACCTAAAACCTTGGAAAAGACCCCCAAAACTTGCGCCACCACCAAAGCCCTACTCCATCCTCCCTTGGTGGGATATCCTGTGCTTCATATTGGCGCGCTATCTGCAGTCCGTCCTTCGAATTTAACGACAAATCCTCTGATAACAGGCTGTCTACTACCCATCAAAATGGACCACGACGACCTTACGGCTTCGCACTGGGATGACGTGTTGCCGTCAAACACGCCTCCTTCTTTCAGTAATCTCCAACGCTCCTTTTTTGATGCCCCCGTTAACAACGAGTTCAGTGATTTGACCATCAACGACCCCTACAAGCAGCACGACGATGCATCCGAGGAAGAAGAGGAACCCAATAGGGACCAGCACGATTATGGTGGCTTCCTGGGCTTCGAGTCTTCCCATTACAACTCTAGTGCTGCCAATCAAGCTGAGCTTGATCAAATGAGTGAGTTGAGAAAGGAGGAACGCAACGAACACAAACATGAATTGCTCTCTAAGTTGACCATCGGCGCTGAGGATGAGTCCATAATAGAGCCTGTTGCCAGCCCTGTGAGGGTGAGTGCCTCTGAGTCTTTATTTCACGACAATGGCAGTCCTATCCGTTTGGACAAGACCCGAGAGTCCACCGACGAGTTGTCGTCTCCCAAAAGATCTGTTCAGTTGAAGAACGGCAAGTTCCGCGCGCCCAAGCAACGCAAATTCAGCTCGAAGGTCGTCACAAAACACCTCAATAATGCTCAGGACCAGGGGTCGGAGCCCGCTGGCGATGCGGCCCTCGGGCCCCTCGGAAACGGCTCTGAATCAACCTCCTCTGACATTTCCGCAAATAGGACAGCAAACAGGGCCGATTTGTTGGTGCAGGAGACGAATGCACCGTTGTACAACATTGCCAACGTCTCGGAGGAGGAGCGTCTCAAAAAATTGAGAACTCATGTCCCTAAGGTTCCTGAGACCCCGGAGACAGTCCCGAAGGTCACCCCCAAGAACTTACCGCCATCCAAAGTCAACAAGCTCGATATAACTGTCGGAGACCCCATGAAGGTCGGTGATATCACTAATGCGCACATTGTTTACTCCATAAGGACACGCAACAAAAACCTGGAGTCCAATCACTTTCCTAAAGATCAGGAAGAGGTCACGACGAGTCGAAGATACAAGGATTTCCGATGGATCTATCACCAATTGCAGAACAACCACCCCGGAAGGGTGGTACCCCCGCCACCAGCAAAGCAGACATACATTGGCAGATTCAACGAGAGCTTCGTCGAGAACAGAAGATTGTCGTTGGAAAAAATGCTCACCAAGATCAGCCACATTCCGGTGTTGGCCAACGATCCGGACTTTGTGATGTTCTTGATCAGCGAAGACTTCTCGACTGAATCGAAAGAGCGCGAGAGATTGAGTGGCCTGGGTGCTTCTCATCAGAACAGTGATGCGTTGGACAACGACAATGATGATAGCAACAGCTTTTCGAGTAGCTCCAGTGCTCCAGTTACCGGTATAGGTAGCGTTGGTTTTATGAGCTCCTTGTTTTCCATGTCCAGTAAAGTGGAGGAACCCGATGAGTTTTTCTCCGAAAAGAAGGCGTACATCGATGACTTGGAGGCCAACTTGAAGAACTTTCACAAGTCCATTGAACTCATCTGCGCCCAGCGCCTTGAGATGATTGGAATAATGGATGAGATCTCAACCACGGTGGATGAGTTGGCAAGTTTAGAGATACTGAAGGTTACTACTGAATTATTGAACGCATTCAGCGAGGTCCATTTGAAACTCAAGGAAAACTTGGACCGCATTAATTTACAAGACCAACTAACGTTGGGATTTACAATCGAGGAGTACTTGAGGATAATTGGGTCGGTGAAGTTCACTTTCGAGACCCGCGTCAAAATTTATCAGCAGTATTACAACTCTAACCAGGAGCTCATTAAAAAAGAGGCTCAATTGAACAAAGTGAACCGAAAACTCCGAACCAATCCCGTTTCAGAAAAGGCCAATGTGTTGACGTTTGAGGTTGATAAATTGAAGGCTAAAACTACCGTCTACGAAAAGCAGTTCAACAGCATCAGCGAGGTGATAAAAGATGAGATTCAGAACTTTGAGTTCGAAAAGATTGACGAGTTCCGCAACAGTGTCGAGATCTTTATTGAGAGCTCCATTGAGTCGCAGAAGGAGGCCATCGAGTTGTGGGAAACGTTTTATGAGCACCAGAACCTTGCAAAAGTGTAAGACTTCACCATGACGTCGTATCCAACTATTACATATATGGAGTCAATGCACGGCATACGGTAGTATTAGATAAGATAAGGGACCCTGTTGGCATCGTGAACATATAAACTTTAATTGCACGTGCAGTGCCCATACAAATTATTTAGATCCGACCATTGACTCAATTCCGGGAATGACTCAAGCCCACTTCTAATAAAAACATAAATGAGTCGCCATCACAAAATGATTTTGAGACAGGTTCAGCTTGTCGGCGTCTAAAAAGTGCCACAGAAGGTCTTCCTTAGAGTACTCGCGAATTTCACCTCCTTGTTCTTCTTCTGATAAACGACGATACGCTAGTCCCTGTTAATCCCTATTATCTATTACCCTGAAATAACCCAAATGGACCAAAAACAATGCTGATGAACACACAAGTACACCTCAACCCAACCAAGCTAGCGGTGCTCCTGGTCCCACGGAACAAGCTCTGGATTTTTACGGGCCCTTTGCTCCTTCTTCTTCACGCTGAGGCCAGAAAGACAGGTCAATCGGACGATGAAAGCGAAAGTGCCTCCGAGGACGATGAATCAGATTACGATTCTTATTTTTCATCGGTAGCCCCCGAAGACCCTTGCAAGCAGAAGAGGGGCAGCAGTCCCTATTTGGCTGGACACAACAGCGAAAAGAGCTGGTCCTCGGGATCATCCGGGCCCAGACAGAAGTTTACTGATTCAGTCCAAATCGACAATTCTAGTAAGGATCTCCCTTTGAATACTAAAGAAGACCATCTTGAGTCTGATACTTCCAGCGGAATGAGTGAGGTTTCCAGTGACACCACCAACTACTTCTTTCATGTGGCATTCAGCCCTAATGAGTGCACAATTATGTGCTCGCAAAGTGCTGCCACCGAATTCTTCACAGAGCCGTTAAAGGTGTGCAAGAACTTGGGCTATAACAACGTACAGTTGCTTGAGAGACAATTCTTGAGCCTTCAGGTAGATACTGATGGCGTGTTCAACAATAGTTCGCGCATCCTTGAACTAACAAGGCCCTTCTCAGAGAACAACATTTCCCTCTATTTTCTCTCGAGTCACTTTAGTGACATCGTGTTGATCCCGTTCGAGTTTAAGGACAAAGTCACCCAAATCTTGGCACAGCAAAACTTTGAGTTCTCCCATTTGTCAAACAGCTACATTGGCACCAGCGGAAAACAACTCACCGCGGAGAACTTTCTGGGGCCCAAATTACATCCCAACTTTGAAACCTATAACTCACAAATCACCCCGGAAATCAACTACAACTTGAAGCTACTCCTTACTGGCTCTCGACCGGGGGAAGAAAACAATACCATACTCAAAACCGCAAAGCTCATATCGTCCAACAGGGTACCCAGCTATTTTTCCATCACAAGAACCTCGAGCTCGGAAGTGTCGCTCATCTTGCCAAAATCGTCCAAAGCAAGGGCCGTCATGGGCTTCGGTTCGAAATTCATCATTGGATCTACCGACGACTTTCTCCTTCCTATAACGGTTGACTTGACTACCTTGCCGTTGGATTCCGCGGGTATCGTTTCGGGATTGGCAAGTAAGATTATTGCCGGCATCAAGCAGGCGCCAGACTCGGCCGACAACTCATACGAAATGTGCTACTTATCTATGGCCAAGTCGGGTATAATAATGATTCCACAGGAAAACATGGCGCTAGTAGCTCGAGTTTTGGGGGTAGGAAAAACAGCATTCCATGAACAAAAATTAGCGGAGGAGGTCAACTCTCAAGGTGGCAGAATTGTAACCCCTCCCAAATGTACATAGTCAGCCAGTAATACGCAGTCACGTCCGTTCGATGTAGCATTATATACTCTTTTAGTTCTTTCTACCCTTCTTCTTCGTCTTGACGTTTGTGCTCCAACCGTCTTCGTCGATAGTCTGGACCTTGTCAGCGCTTGAAATGATAGCAGCGGACCACGGGACGTCATCGCTGGTGCCGATTTGCTGCTCCACCGTTCTTCTCTTTTTCAAGAATTCCTGCGAGAAGCGTCTGCCGTCCATAGTGGCCGAGGAGCTGTAAATAGTCTCAGCAATCAACAGACCGGAGTCAGGACCAGAAACCGGCAAAGTGAGGAAAATGTCCAACAAGTCGTCCTTCGACACAGAAGGATACAAGTTTGTCATGGACGCTCTGGCCCAGACCAAAAAGTCCTCCTTCAAGGCCATGGAGTTGACGGAATATGCAGCTGTTCTGTTTGCCGAAACGGAGCGCAACATCAGGGGGGTTCCCAAAGTGGGAACAGCAGCGGGGGCCTTCTTTACCGGGGCCTTTTTGGAGCTCACTGTTGTCCAAGAGAACTCCGTTTTGGGGGAAGGAACAGAGGCGGCATTGGCAAAAGAGCCCTCTAAAGAGCCATAGGAGGTGGGGGCAGAGTTCAAAGACGATGCAGCTGCCCTCATGGCCTTTGCTTTGGCGGAAGCCTCGGCCTCCTCTTTTTGAATCTCTGCAAGTGTTTTGGTAACAGTGGATGGCTGGGAGCTGGTGGCCCAGCCAGTAATCTTAGGAAGAGCAACTCTTTCAGATTCAACGGCCCTTTCTTCGGCAGCCAAGGCAGCAGCAGTAGCGAGGGTCTGCTCTCGTCTCAACTCAGCCTGCAATAGCTTCTGCTTCTCCATCTTCTCGGCCTCGATTTCCTGGATTTCCTTCAAAGAGAGGGCAGGCTTGGCTCCCACTGCAGAGGCAGCGGCCCAAGGAGCAAGCTTCTCATGAGAGGGAACAGAGGGTCTCAAATTCTCAACCACAGGAGGTTTGGGATCGTCGAAGTCGGTGTCCAAGGCCGCCACCTGTGCGGCAGCAGCAGCTTTGGCGACGGAAGAGAAGTTGGGCTCAACAGCAACAGCATCGGCAACAGATGGGAACTCGGGTACGTTCTGCTTTGAGGCGGTTTCGGTAGCGTAATAGGCGACAGCGGCATTCTGAGCAGAAGCAGGAACAGCGGTTTCAGTGGTGGTCTTAGGAGCAGGAACAGTAGCTGGGGCCGGGGCCTGGGCTACCTCAGGAAGCGTCTTCTCGGGCGAGTAGATACCATGGTCTTCCTCTCCATCGGACAAGATGCCCGTGACCACCGAGCTGTGGAGCTTATCCAAGACGTGGTCATCTTGAGGAGCCTCAGGGATGATTTCACTTGGTAAGGTTGAGGTTGGCACAAAGGGCGAGCTCACGCGCGACAGCGACTGAACGCCACTCAACCACGGTGAAAGAGGCGTGGGCTGTATGACTGGAGCAGCACCAGCGGGAGTGGCAGGGTTGCTGTTAATGAAGCCGCCATTGGAGGTCTCCAAGCCCCATCCACTGTTGTTTCTCAGCAAAACGGGCTGCTGCTGGTGGATCTGCTGCTGTAAGAGCAGCGGCATTGTCAACGGATTGACCATGGGCTGAGACACCCCAAACTGGGAGGCAGAGTTAGGAAAAGCGCCTGTTGCCGAGTTCAAACCGCCAGAAAACGGGTCCTGTTGCCAATCGTTGCCGAAAAGACCGCTGTTGACAGAGGTGTTGAGACGCATACCGCCAGCACCAAGGGGACCATTGGACAAAAAGGGGAAGTTGGACTGCGGCTGGTTGAATAACGGCTGCTGGTGCACAGGAGGCACCTTCTCCTCATGGAAAGGGCGAGCCACATGCGCAGTCAAGTCCGGAAGTGGCACCTTGAAGGGCTGGGCGTAGTTCTGCACGCGGTCGCAGAAGTCCTTGAGGGTCTGGAAATGGCCCTCCTCCTTTCTGCGGATGCGCAAGTCAAGACTCAAGTAGCCGTCCGTCAACCACTCCTGCATCATGATGCCGTTGAATGGGCCTTGTTCGTTGCCGCTGGGGTCGATATAGTGCCATTCGATTTTCTCTGGCCCCAAAAGGACTGGCTGCTGGCTCCTCTCGGGGTCCGCGGGGAGTGGGGTAAATCCTGGAGGAGGCCCATCTGTGGCGGGCCTGGCAGCCTCAGCAGCAGCAGCAGCAGCAGCGTAAAGTGGCGGCTCTGTCTCTGCAATGCCATTGGTTGAGAGAGCGCCGAAGGAGCTTTCCAAACCGTTGATGGGATCAGCAACAGGCGCCTCGGTGTGGCCAGTGGAGACCAGTTGCAAGTCCAAATGGTAGATCTGACCGGGCTTCTGCAACTTGTAGCGTTCGTACTGCAGCACAGGGAAGTCCACGTGCGAGTTCAAAATGTGGTCCTTTTTGTCGTACCATACCTGGAACACCTCGTCCATATTGTATCGCTTTCCACCCTTGTTGGGAGGAATCGTGAAGGCACCAGCGGTGGAGGATACTGTCAGCACCGACGACGACAAATCAGGAACGGGGCCGGAACCGTCAACGTTGCCGTTGAAATCCTCTAATGGCTGTTTTGGGGTCCTGGAGGTGTTAGTGGCTGGGGACTTGGTCTGCGGTGCCAGAAAAGGACTATCAAATGGTGACAGTTCTGGATCTGCTTGGGCTGCTACATACCAGGAGGTTTGGGACATGTCGGAAATTTGTGCAGGGGGATGAGATTTTGGAGGCAAGAAGTCAATGCAGATGCAGATAACTATGAACAAACGGATTCTTGGCCTGTGCTCTGTGGAGTAGGTGGTGAAGGTTCAAATTTTCAGTACCAGAAAATTTTCGTGCAAGCTATCGTGCACACAAAAGCGACTTGACGTGAGGCCCCAAAAAATGGGCCAATTTGGTGCCTCAGCCGTGCTAGGAAACTGACCTGCTATGCTTGCTATAAGGGAACACCCTATGAATTCTGGTGCTCACGGCTAGTAGGGAATTCAAAAGACCTTTCAAGTACATTAATTCCTATTGATCCGTAGCGCTACTGGAGACTACCTTAGGCACCACTTTTGCCCTCTCTGGGAGCAAAAACTTCGAATCGCCATGAGAAAATTTGCTACTCTGTACATACCTTTCACGTCGTTCGCGTCTGTTTTCTCTGTCGTCTCACTCATCTAAAACGCGTGTATTGCTGGCATCTCGTAATGGCACCCTAGCCCCTCAAATCCCCATTTTCTTCTCCATCTCAGTGTGGAAGTCCTTGACATGGTCGCCAGACGCCAAGCCGTCGCGGTAGATATCCTCCCAGTCCACGCTGGTGTCTTTGTTCAACAAGATGTCTCTGTGCATGCTGTCTGGGCCGCCCAACACAGCGGGCTTGAAGTCCGTGGCGTCGACGATTTGCAACTCCATGGTTCTTCTGATCGGCTCACCGGCACCGAATATCCTTCTGTACGACTCCAATTTGGTCTGGTGCTGTGTTTCCTCCCAGTTCTGGATCCTGGCCTCCAAAGGGTGGCGGTTGTTGATTTTGGACGCCAAGCTCAACGGGCCCTCCTGTGATCTGAAGATGTCCTGCAAACCGGGAGCATGGGGGGCGTTTTCGCCGTAGGCTGTGCTACTTATAGTGGAGGTCTGGTTGTTGTCCGGGACCAATTTCAACGACTGCGTGTTAATTTGGTGCGCTGATTGCATGCCCATACATCAAGAGCACGAGCGAGAACACGAGCCAAGATAGGCTCATGGCAAGGCGATCTAACATACCATGGTGCTGCGATTGTGTGGAGTTATAGGCCTAGGGGTAGGTTTCTGGGAGTTTTCTAGTGGCAAACGCGCACAGGTGTAGACACCGCGCTATATGCAGGACACACGTTACTGGGTATGTAGGGGTGAGGACTAGACAGACTTACATGTGCTCTATGGGCTCGTCAACGACGTCGATCAAGCGCTCGTTCTCATGTTCCGGGTCCTTCAAAACCTGCGGCACGAAGGGCCACTGCTCGGGTTTCAACACACCGTTGAAACACAAGGTCCCGAACACCAAGACCATAAAGCCCACAAACTGCAACAAGTGGAACGACTCCCAGCCGAGGATCATGGCCACAAGCCACACCAAGAGCGTACGGCACGTGTCTATCGTAGACCTGGCAGTGGCCGAGAGCTCGTTCGTCACGGACATTCCACAGAAGTTGAACGTCGCGATGGCCACCATGATGCAAAGCGAAGACACCAAAATCTCAGTAGAGGAGATCACCTCGCTGATGGCCTCCACCAAGTTGTACGGCGAGTCGATGAAGTCCATAGGTGGCGTGTAGAGGCTCACTATGAAGTGCAACGCAAGCGAGCCGAACAACAGAATGGTGAGCCCATAGAAGCCCTCAAGGTACACCAACTTCAAGGGCACAATGTGCATCTGGTTCAAAATCTGCTCCTCGACGATGAACTGACTGGCCTGCACAATCACCGCACAGAGGATCAAGAATATGCCCAACCCCACCAAGGACGCGTCCGAGGATTCTGTAGCGGGCTGCGAATTCCGCGACCCGCTGTAACCGACAATGACCACGCCCGCGGTGACTATCAACAAGGAGACCCACTCGAGCTTGCGAATCCTTCGCTTCAAGAAGATTACAGACATGATTGCCACCGAGAGCACAAGAGAGCCTCGGGTCATTTGGTAGATGGACACTGGGACAAAAACCAAGCCCACATTCATGAGAGTGGTGGCCAACATGTCGAAGACAGCGGGAAGGGCGATGACCACAGTCTGGCCAAAAGTGAGCTCGTGACGGCCCTCGTTGTCGCCCCCAATGGGCGTGTAATCGCCCCTGCTAGAGTAACGCGACTTGTAGTAGAAATAGTACACGAAGTAGATACCAAGCTCGCCCACAAACATCTGCATGGTCTGAATGGTGGGCTGTTCGAAGTTACGGCGTTTGGTGCGGTCCGGGTCATCACAGTACCTTACACACTGGTTGTCCTGGAATTTGGTGAATATGGAGTTCATGCAGCCGGCAATGATGGTGCCAGCCACAATCAACAACAAGAAGGTATTCTTCGCCATGTTTGGTGGGCAGTGGTGTGGCAGAAAAGTATCTGAGAAATAGACAAAAGGTGCTGGCGTTGTCTGCAGGATACTATAAGGGCCACTATGGGACCAAAGGGCAACTCAGGGGAATTGAGGGTATAGCTTATTGGCAAAGTGCAATACGTCAATGGTGGGCTGAAGTGGTTACAGGTTGAGGACTTAGGTGGTGTTTGCAAAGGCGTCTGGCATCTGTCGGCGCTGGAGATAGGTGGAATAAGTGGTGACAATATTCCAGGGTGGGAGAGGGCCTGGTCCTGGGTAAGTTAGGCCTTGTCAATATACCAACACGAGCTATATCGCAGAAACACGTCATTTTTTTCGGATTTGGGGCCAAGTGGCAGGGTCCGGGGTAACAACGGGTCACGTGATATTTTTGAGCCGCATGATGGTCATCGTGGTTGCGGTCCAGATACGACAGTTAGAGGGGAATAGCGACGAATATTGTTAATGATTATGGAGAGTCGAAGAGCGGCAAGTGACAAAAGGGCCCCAATAGTGACATTTCAGGTATAAAAGTAGTGATATTTCCAGTGTCGGGTGAACTACAAGCCCTAGAAGAAGGAATTTGCAATTTTCCAAGAGACTATGCCGTATAGCCCCACCAAAAAAAGCGCAATGACGACGAAAGTTGGTGAGGACACTAAGACAGACTATATTCATCTATGGGCCAAATGGTTGAGAGAGATACAGCCATAATAGCCCCAGAATCTGCAGCTAAAACCGCCGGCCTCCTACAGAAGGGTCATATGCGAGTTTAGCGTTCGCTTAGTCAGCGCACACACACAAACGGCATTAAGCTTACGTAAAATGGACGTTACCCGCCTGCCAGAGAATTTTTCGATGAGTGGGTCCGAAAAAATTTCAAATCTCCACCTTAGACAGCCCTACCATAGACATCCATTGGGCTATCCAACTGTTTAAAATCAACTAGAAACAATGTCTTTTGCTCCCAGAGGTAGAGGCGCCCCCAGAGGTGGCCGTGGAGGTTCCAGAGGCGGCTTCGGCGGTGCCCCCAGAGGCGGCCGTGGAGGTGCCAGAGGTGGCTTCGGTGGAGGCCGTGGTGGTGCTAGAGGAGGTGCCAGAGGCGGCCGTGGAGGTGCCCCCAGAGGCGGTGCCAGAGGTGGCCGTGGAGGTGCCAGAGGAGGTGCTCGTGGAGGTGCCAAGGTTGTCATTGAGCCCCACAGACACGCTGGTGTGTTCATTGCCAGAGGCAAGGAGGACTTGTTGGTGACCAGAAACACCGCCCCCGGTGAGTCAGTGTACGGCGAGAAGAGAATCTCCGTCGAGGAGCCCGCCAAGGAGGAGGGTGCTGCGCCCACCAAGATCGAGTACCGTGTGTGGAACCCCTTCAGATCCAAGTTGGCTGCCGGTATCATGGGTGGTATTGACGAGCTCGGCATTGCGCCCGGCAAGAAGGTGTTGTACTTGGGTGCTGCCTCCGGTACCTCCGTGTCGCACGTTGCCGACGTGGTGGGCCCCGAGGGTCTTGTCTATGCCGTGGAGTTCTCGCACAGACCCGGCAGAGAGTTGATTGGCATGGCCAAGAAGAGACCCAACGTGATCCCCATCATCGACGACGCCCGCCACCCTCAGAAGTACCGTATGTTGATCGGCATGGTTGACGCTGTTTTCGCGGATGTTGCGCAGCCCGATCAGGCGCGTATTATCGCGTTGAACTCGCACTTGTTTTTGAAGGACCAGGGTACTGTGGTTATTTCCATCAAGGCCAACTGTATCGACTCCACCGTGGATGCCGAGACCGTGTTCGCCAGAGAGGTGCAGAAGTTGAGAGAGGAGAGAATCAAGCCCTTGGAGCAGTTGACCTTGGAGCCCTACGAGAGAGACCACTGTATCGTGGTGGGCCGCTACATCAGAAGCGGCTTGAAGAAGTAGGGCTTTTCATTTTCGTCCATGTATTTTACATTTTACCCTAGTCATAATTGTGAGCATAGCCAGAAACTGTAGCAATTTGTGCTCCTGCACGCATCACAAAAGAAAACCCCATACTGCCTGGGTCCACTACAAATCTTTTGCCACCGGCGTTCAGCTTGTCAGGCCAGTTCACACTATCAGCCCCAGCGAGGACCACCAGACTGTTGATTCAAAGAGGACCGACTCCCCCAAACCCCCTTTTCGCCTTTTTCTGCTCATCTATGCTCTAACAATATGGACTCGGTACGACTAAATACCCCCGACCAGCGCTCCAAGAAGGAGGCGCTGCCGGCCGAGGAAATCGTTTCCAGCACTACACAGAGCGTCATAGAGCTTCTGTCGGACGACGCCGATTTTCTGGACGACGCTGGCGTTTCAGAAACCCGGCCCAGGGTGATTCTTATTAACGACGAAGACGACGCCAACGAAAGCGTCCACAATGATCCCGACGACGACGAAGAAGTACAATTCACAGGCAGCAGCAGCGTGGCTGTGCCGCGGGAGTTCACGATACCCATTCCACGGCAAAGACAGCCCTTCGCCCGCCGAAATGTGCGCCAGCGAACAGACGACGATGACGACTTGGAGATCATCGATGAAAGGCCCGCAGAGCGCCAGTTTCGCGCCAGTCCGCCTACAGACGAGGACCAGTTTCGTCAGAACGTTCTCCGGAACATCCACACGCCGTTGGGCATCTTCAACACCACGGAGAGGGTTCGAACCCCAGTAGCCCGGCCCGACACAACCCGGTACCTCAACTTGAACTACCAGCGGCTCCGCAACCGGCGCACCGGGGCTCGACAAGTGCGACCACGGGTGTCTGCGGCAGATGTGAATCGGATCCAGGTGCCGTCGCACCTCGTAAACCACTTTTTGTCGTTGGGTGGCATCGCCATGGATGCATCCTTCTTCCAGGAGGCTATGCAGAACGAGGGCTCAATCTCGGACTCTATCATGGACCGCATCGAGAGAGACAATGAGAGCGTCCTAGATAGACGCATGAAGGCGGAACAGGCCTATAATGAGAAGGCACTCCAGCAGAAGAAAATAGCTGCCCGCGACGAGATTTCGGGCTACGCCAACAACATCAAACCCGACGAAAACCTCATGTGCCAGCTCTGCGGAATCACTTTGGGCGAAGGCATTCCCGAGGACTTTGTGCCGGACCCCAGGTACAACGCAGACTTCTCCAAATACGTGGACCAGTTCAACATTTCGGCGCCCTGGTTCTGCATCACGTCCGTTGATGAGAGCGAGCGCGTTCTATCGAAAAGGTTGTTTGCTGCCAGGTGCGGCCACGTTTTCTGCGGGAGATGCGTGAGGAACATCGCCAGTGGCGAAAGGGGAAAGCGGAGCCAGAAGAAGGATGCCACCATAACTAACCCTGTCATATGTGCTCCACGGAAGTGCCCGTGCGGCCGCCATTTCCGGGGCAAAAAGTCGTTCGTGGAGTTGTATCTATAGTGTATAATAATGGGATGGTTACCAGGGTTACGAGGGTTACGAGGGCTCGAAGAATCATGTTCACGTACAAACGAAAGAAAGATATAAATCAAAACGTGGGTGCAATGCTGGTGAAGAGACCAAGACGAACAGGCTCCAGGCTAGTCAACTCTAGCTTCCGACAAGGTCAACGGCTTGATATTGTTGGAGAACACCGACGAACCGCTCTTGAAACGGTTGATTTTCTTCAACTTTTCTCTCACCACCATAACAGGCACGCTGGACTTAGTCACCAAGTAGTTAGAGAGTGAGCCCAACAACACACCCTTGATGGCGCTCTGGCCCTTGGACCCCACTACCACTAATGTGGGCTGTATGTTGTCAATCAACTCGAGGATCAAGTGTCTGGGGATCGGGTGGTGGATGATCTCCACAACAATGTGGATCTGCAACTTGGTCAACTTCAACAAGTTCAACACCTGCTGCTTCGCCTTGGTCAACATGTTGAGACGCTGGGTTTCGCGTGTGGTCTCGTTCTGCGTGTTGCCTTTCAAGTGGTGGTTGTTGTCGTTCTCCTCGATCACACACACGATGAACAACACAGACCCGTCCACCAACACCGTGCCGAGACACCACTCCAACGCAAAAATAGATTCCGGCGAGAAGTCCATGCACACCAAGAACATCTTGGGCTTGACGGCGGGGTTGATGAGCTGGAAGAAGTTGCCGCGGGTGATGGTCTGGATGACCCGCAGCTGTGCCTTGTTGGAGTCGATGGCGCCCTCCTTGATGCTCTGGTTCAACTTGAACGCAAACTCCGAGTCGAGTTTGTCCTCCACGGCCGACGTGTACGGAATCAAAAAGTCCTTGGGGTCCGTGGGGTCGACCAGGTCCGGACTGGGATCCTTTTCGCCGGCCTTGTGGGCGTCGCGGTGCTTGGAGGTGTCGTTCTCCTGGTGAATGATCTTGCGGCGGTACACAGAGTAGTTCTCCAACTTCTGCTTGCGGGACTGCGCATCCTGGTCAGTCTTGCTCAAGTCCAATGCCTCCTCGCCCGTCAAGGCGTGCTTATCGGACTCCAACCGCTTGACAAGGTCCTTGTCCACCAGGTTGCCCAATCGCGTGGCGTTGGCGAAGGCGCGCTCGTTGGCCGTCAACTCTTCCAACCGCTTGATGGTGTCGCTGTCGTTGAGGTTGGAGTTCTCCAAAATCGACAGGATCTCGTTGATCTTCTCGTCGTGGCACGCGTAGTTGGGCAAGATGTTGCCGGTGTCGTCGTACTGGAACTTTTCGTTGTCGTCGTTGTCGCTGATGTGCTCCTCCTCCGAAACCTCGTTGTCCCACAAGTCCTCCGCAGACGGAGCGTTCTCGTCCTTGGGGTCGTTTTTGACGAGTCTTTCCAGGGGGTCGTGGTTGGTGATGGACCACTTGAGCTCCTTGTTTATGTCGTCATTCAGCACCGAAGACAGCCGCGACCGGTTGCCTGTTCGGGAAGGCGAGGTAGAGCGGCCTCGGTTGTTGGATATGGACTTCTGGAGTTGCGCGAGCTTGTCCGCCTCCACACGGGTGTGTCGCGAGGCCATGGTGAGGATGGTGCTTTTAAGAGGAGGTCAGGAAGGGTGTCTGTGAGCCTTGTACACGGCAACAAATGGGTCACTTGAGGTGTCTTCTTCTAAAAACAGTGTTGGGGACTGAATTGACCCTATGTTCTGCCGTTGGAGGTTTATCTGGGGCCAAGACTTGGGGATAAAATCCGCCTCAACCTGTAAAAAAGTGCAGGTTGAGCTCGGCACGTGTTTTTGGGGCCACCACCACAGTCGTCCGATGGCCTATACACTCGGCGAGACGACGAGGCTGCTTATCGAGCGGGGTGGTGATTGCAGCAGCCACCTTCTATACGGCTACTGCCAAACTACGGCTTCCCGGGGGTGGTGTGGTCATTATATACAGTCTAGTTTTCGTCCTCCTCCAAGTACTCCACGAGCAAATTGGCACCGGACCTCAACTCCGCGACTTCGCCCACGGTGGCGCTGGTGGCGGCCAACACCTTCTTGGGAAACGGCTGGATCAACTCGAACCTAAACGGGAACTGCGCATAGTAGTCCTCGTGCGAAATGGTGGGGGAGGGGTCCAACTGGAGGTCTTTTTTTTCAGCCGCGAATAACTTCAGCTCGATAAGCAAGTACACGTCGTTCACCGAGAGTTCCTTCAGAATGACTTCGATGATCCGCCGTCCGTCCGGGAGCTTGAAAGCCACCCTGGTGGTCAGCGAGGCGTTTCCATTGACGCTGGCAAACCAGTCGGAGCTGATAATGCGGCCCAAGAAGGCGTTCCGGGTTTCGATGCGAGCCTGCAACTCCTGGGCGTCCTTCTCCTTCTTTTCTTTGGCAAACTTCTTGAACTTGTCCCGTTCCAAAGACTCCAAGTATGCGCTGTCCTGCTGGTCCTTGAGCATTCGGCTGACCTCGATTTCCTGCTTGTCAAAGCGTCTCGACACCAACTGCGGGTTGTAAGTCTCCAAGGACTTGGCCAAGTTCTTTACGATCTTGCGTGTCACCGACCGAGTGGTGTCGTCGTCGACGAGAAACAGCACAGAAACATTCGTCTTGTACACGATGGACATGGACGCCATGACCGACGGGTTGTTGGTGACATTGCCCACCAACGCCACACATGGCAACCGTTTGAATTTGTAGGTTTTGCATACCTCATGCGCCTCGGGGTCGCGCTCCACGTTGTTCACGTAGATGCTGGTGTCCTTGTAAGTGCCATCGGTTCTGTTGAACAACTTGTGGAAGGACGCATCCAGAACGAGGGTTTTTAGCCAGGCCGAGGACTCGGCACTGGAGTCCACGAGAAGCACCAAGAGCCACTCGTACTCCGACTGGGCCTGGTGGTGGGCGGCGTTGAAGTCCCGGTCAACAAAGCGAAACCCGTCCAATTGCGAAGGGACCCGCTCCTTGAAGATTGCATCTGATTTCTCGTGCTCCAGAGGCGCCAACGTGTCGTTGTCGCTCTTCTCCAGCAAAGCCTCACGCTTCTCTGGATCTTCAGTCGTCAAGGTGTGCGCGAGCCAGTTCACAAAACTGTAATCGTGATGGAAGGCACTGTAGTCGAAACGGTGCTTGAAGGCGCCCCTCGAGGTGGTTTTGGGGCCCAGAACCCGGAAAACGAGCCGTACGAGCGACACCACGAGTTGCAAAATGGTCCGCGGAACAAAGAGCAACACTATCCAGAGCGAGCTCCAGGGCGAACGGGCCCTACTAACTAGCGTAGATGCCGCACTGGGCACGTTGTCCTTTTGCGACAAGTGGAGCCCTATCTCCAACTGCCAGTGGTTCTGTATGCGGGGGGCCTTAGCCAACCGGGGCATAAGGTCGTCCAAATACATCTGAGACTGGAGATTGACTGGCTCGCTGTGGTTGTGGCGGTGGCTCAAGTGCGCTGCCTCTTCGTTATGGACCTCCGCCCCCGAGGCCGCCACGTTGGGGGGCGAGTCTATGCGGGACAGGGACACATCGAAGCCAGAGTCAAAAAAGCTCGAAACAGCACCGTTCAAATCGCCGGAATGGGCGTCGAGGAGATGCCGCGCATGTGACTCGGCCTCGGAGTCCCGCGTGGCGCCGGTGACGGCGAAAAACGCCTCCATTGTGTCGAACCCGTCCATGGTGGGGTGGTTTGGGGCAGACACAGACCCCGAAGCAGTTCACGTGACGTTGGGTGATCACGTGACCGAACCATATCAATCCGCTGGAGGGCTCCCGGGGCTGCCGCCATGCAGGCGCAGCTCAGAGCAAGCGCAACGACGGGTTTCCACGGTTTTGACCGCTGGGTGTGTTGGTGTTCGTAGCTGTCGTGGGCGCAGAAGACGTTGGCGTGCTCTTTAGAGGATTTTTCACACAGATGGATGCTGCTAACGAGACCACCCACGTGCTGACCCACGCCTGCAGTTCACAGGGCCTTGTTCAAGGACGTGTCCGGCTACTGTCGGACCTCGGCTACGTGCTCCAGAGCCATAGGTGCAGGTCCAGGAGGCTCTGGTAGGCCCTGGTAGGCCCTGGTAGGCCGTGGTATCTGCAGGAACGCCTACAGTGCAAATGCGCGAAGACCATATTTAGGCCATTTCTGCAGGAACCACGAAGAACCGTTGCTTCACCTCTATTGGGCCTCCCTGGGGCATCGCATAGAAGGCTTCTAGAAGCTTGGTGTGTGCGCCCGTAGAAGCAGCGCACCGCATGTTCCTTTTTGCGCGCTTTCGGTCGACGGTAGGAGGGGCCCACTTCTGTCGGAGACAGTTGTTCCGAAGCCACTACAAGGCGGGCATATTCTTCCGAGAATTGGCCACCAGCCAGGCCTGGGGCAGGTGGCCTTTCTTTTCCCTCAGCCCGAACCGCGGTTCGGTCCACCGGCCCGACGCCGGCGGTGAGCAACTGCTGACATAACCCTTTCCTGCATCTCCCCCACCGTGAAATTCCCCGTCTGTATATATACTTGCGACACGCAGTTTTTCGTTAGTTGCTTTTCGACCGCTTCGTGGTACTTAATCGTTCTCATTTGCAGCAGCTTTCCTCACCCTGCGATGTCGAAATACCTCCAGACCGTGTGGGCCAAAACGGCCTTGGCCTCTGCTGCCGTGGTAGGCGGCGGCGTGCTCTACTTGGACTTTGTGAAGCCCCCAGCCCCTCCACTTGATCTCTCCAACTCGTACAACAAGTTGAGAAAAGAGCTTCCTGCGCCCCCCTCCAGAGCAGACCTCCTCCAGCAGGTGCGCGAGAAGAAGTTCGACGTGTTGGTCATCGGCGGCGGTGCCACCGGAACCGGAACTGCGCTCGATGCCGCTACGCGTGGCCTCGATGTGTGTCTTCTCGAGAAGAACGATTTTGCCTCGGGTACCTCCTCCAAGTCCACCAAGATGGCGCACGGCGGTGTGCGCTACTTGGAAAAGGCCATTTTCCAGTTGTCCAAGGCCCAGCTCGACCTCGTGATCGAGGCCTTGAACGAGAGAGGAAACATGTTGAGAACCGCGCCCCACTTGGTGTCGGTGTTGCCCATCATGATCCCCGTGTACAAGTGGTGGCAGGTGCCCTACTTTTTCATGGGCTGCAAGATGTACGACTGGTTCGCGGGACACCAGAACTTGCGCTCCTCCACTATCTTCTCGCGCGAGATGACCGCGGCCATGGCGCCCATGATCGATGACTCCAACTTGAAGGCCACCTGTGTGTACCACGACGGCACCTTCAATGACTCCAGAATGAACTCCACTTTGGCCATCTCCGCCATCGACAACGGCGCCACTGTGTTGAACTACATGGAGGTCAAGCAGTTGCTCAAGGACGAGAACAACAAGTTGACCGGCGTGTTGGCTGTCGACAGGGAGACGGGCGAGGAGTTCCGTGTCAAGGCTACCGCCACCGTCAACGCCACCGGTCCCTTCGCTGACAAGATTTTGCAGATGGACGAGGACCCCTTGGGTCTTCCCCCGAAGCAGGAGCAGGCGCCCAAGATGGTGGTGCCCTCTTCGGGTGTGCACGTTGTTCTTCCCGAGTACTACTGTCCTCGTGACATGGGTATGTTGGACCCCTCCACCTCCGACGGTAGAGTGATGTTCTTCTTGCCCTGGCAGGGCAAGGTGTTGGCCGGAACCACTGACACGCCCTTGAAGGAGGTTCCCGAGAATCCTGTGCCCACCGAGGCCGAGATTCAGGATATTTTGAAGGAGTTGCAAAAGTACATTGTTTTCCCCGTCGACAGAGCTGACGTGTTATCTGCTTGGTCGGGAATCAGACCCTTGGCCCGTGATCCCTGTGTTGTGGTCAACAGTGACGGCGGTCCCGGTTCCACCCAAGGCCTTGTTCGTTCGCACTTGGTGCACAAGTCGTCCACCGGACTTTTGACCATTGCCGGCGGCAAGTGGACCACCTACAGAGAGATGGCCCAGGAGACGGTTGACAACTTGGTCAAGGACTTTGACTTTGGCCCCAAGAACCTCTTGCCGTGCCAGACCAACAAGATCATCTTGGCGGGCGGCGAGGACTACTCCAAGAACTACTCGGCTAGATTGATCCACGAGTACAAGATCCCGTTGAAGTTGGCAAAGCACTTGAGCCACAACTACGGCTCCAGAGCGTCTTTGATTTTGGAGTTGTACCACCAGTCGGACTACAATAAGTTGCCCATTACGTTGGCAGCCACCAATGCGTTCCACCCCAGCTCCAAGGAGGCCACTATCGACAACAACTTGTCGTACCAGTCGTTTGACGAGCCGTTCACCATTGCCGAGTTGAAGTACTCGTTGAAGTACGAGTACATCAGAACCCCTATTGACTTTTTGGCCAGAAGAACCAGATTGGCATTCTTGAACGCCAGAGAGGCCTTGATTGCCGTGGACGGTGTGGTGGAGATCATGAAGTCTGAATTGAACTGGGATGACGCCACGGCCACCAGATTGTCCAAGGAGGCCAAGGACTACATCGGCCACATGGGTATCTCGCCCAAGAAGTTTGACGTTGAGCATTTCGTCGTGCAGTAAGCCGGTAGCTGGCGGATAGAAACACCATAGAAAAGATAGAACCTACAGTTTCTTCATGATCCGTTTATTAATGATAGAGTTACAATTCACGCTGTACGACTTCCATATGTAGAGGATGTGCTATTCTAGAACACTGGCTTCAGCCGTATAGCTGCTCGGCGGCTGTTTCTTAGCTTACGTCCTAAAATATTTGCTTACATAAGCGCGATCATTCTACAAGGTAATTCTCCTTATCTTCTTAGTCAGGAGCACTCAGCCTCGCGTATCTGTTGTATACAAGTGCCAAGAGTTTCACTGGCGAACAAACGGGCACATTTTACCATGGCTGTTATCCTGCTTGATGGCCATATTAGCAGCGATCTGGATACGCCTTTTTTCGAGGGGGAGGTGATCACCAAACGTTCCAGAAACGGCTGCCTCAGCTGCAAGAAACTCAAGATCAAGGTATGTTTATGATCGATGTATCTCTTACGATCAGCAATTACAATTCCCTGCGAAGCTGGGGCTATTTCGCGTCTTCTTTAAGCCCCCAATTTCGCATGCCACATGATTCTGACCTCGAAACCCATACTCACTTCTTAGTGCAACGAAGGAAAACCAGCATGTGAGTACTGCGTACACACCAATAGGGAATGTATCTATATGGTGAAGCTGGTACCTGCGAAAAGATCGCGGGCCTTGGCTCGAAAGCACGACCTCACATTCGACTTGATTATCAACTCGCTTGCGACGCAGCTTGGCCTCACACGCTTCGAGTACCGTCTACTAGACTTTTTCGACTACTACTGTGTTCCGCTCTTCTCCCATGGCATGAATTCGAAAGTCAACAGGGTGTGGAAACAAGAGGTCCCCAAGCTCTTTCTCCGCTCGCATTTGGTGAGGCAAGCCATCTTCTCCTTCAGCAGTCTCAACCTATGGCCCATCTGTGACGTTGCTGAAGTCATGCACTCCGATAACAAGGTGGACCAAGAGCTCATTTATGACATAGGCCAGGAGAACAGCTCCATCTTCGACTGCAATCTCGCGTTGGTGCAAGATGACGACCCTTCAGCAGCCCAGGAAAACCTCTATATCAAGACGACGTCATTTTTCATGAACACCGTGGCTGCCAAAGGCGATGCCATCGAGGCAGCCCACTATGACGAGTATGGCAAAATCAACGACATCGACAAGGCCCAGGAGCTTGTGGTCTCAGGGATCTTGATCTTTGCCTTTCTCGGCATGCATCCGCACCAAGTAGTGCCGCTCATCTCTTTCGAGGAGAATGCCAACGACCTTTTGGGCGTCTGCAAGGGAATCAAGAGCACCTCCACAACGGTATTTGATGCATTAATGACAACCGCTTACCGCGATTTATTCAACATGAACCACCTACGACCCGTGTATGAGATAACCTCCGAGATCAACCTTCCTCGGAAACTCCGCAAACAGCTTCACGAGTACTATGACTTGCAGCAGATCTTCTCGGACGACGTTCAGGAGATCAACGCCGATCTCAACAACGACTTGACTGTTCTCAACGACGCCCTCAACATCCTAGAGGGTTCCATAGACAGATGTGTGGTGTACAACTACCCAGTGCCCGTTTTTGGGTGGCTTCTCTTAGCACCCCAGCCTTTCTATGACCTAGTAAGGCGGCAGAACGTCATGGCCCTTCGGATTCTCTTCAACTTTTCTCTTCTCTGCATGTACTCGAGATTCAAGTTGTATTCACAAACAAACATTTGGTTGGACTTTGTCAATTGGTACGTTGATGAATACAAGTGGACTCAGCCATATGCTGACTTCGACCGCAAGTTCTACTATTGTGTGGTGGAAAAGACTGCACTTGTGAGGATGGGCGAATTCAAATCCTTGGGTATCTTCGACCCAGAAATTATGTATGACCAGTTAAGATCTCAAAGTTGCTAGCGCCATGTACCTGTTGGCATACTAAGGACAATCTTGTAGTGATACATTAGATATGTTTTCTGCCTTCTAGCGGTGCCAAAAAGCTGTGGGGCTATATGATATTTGGTTTCTTATCCTACTTTTCGTTGACATCGAGTTGCAAGGTGTCCAACTCCTCCGTCAACTTATTAACACGGGCTTTTTTGAGGTCATTGGCCCGCTTCTTCTCCCCTTTGGCAAAGCGCTCAGTATCTGATATCGCGTTTCCACCACGGTAGCCAGAGGAGTCCACATAATCGTCAAACGCATCGTTGTTATACTTCTCTTGGTACTTTGTCAACGGCTCCTTCAAAATATCCCTGATGTCCGAGTTGCTGACAATTTGGCTGTGAAGACCAAATCCGAAACACCACTTCAAGTGCAACAACCGGAAGTACAAGAACCAGCTATTGATTGGCAAGGACTTTGATCTGGACAACTTCAAATGCGTGGAGCTGATGCTCGAGTTTAAGAGCTCAATTCCAGTAGGAGATCTCTTATAGATTTCCACCCTGGTAATGGGATTGGCGAAGTTGCGTATAGAGCTAGCGACTTCGCTGAAAACCGAATGAACGTCTTTCTTAGACCGCTTGGCCACCTTTTTGGATGACAACCCTGCCAAACGATCACAGATGCTGAGCAACGCCTCCTGCTCATAGTAAGGAGAATTTGCGTTGTACTCACTTTCCGCATCGTACTCCTCTTCTCCCTCGTCCTCAATCTCGTAGTCAAACAACTCGTACGACAATGCAATAGCCTTACCAGCGGCTTTCGCGGAGTCAATGTCTGACCCGTTGTCCAAAATCTCCACGAATTTGGGCACCAAAGTGTCTACCAAAAGTTCGTTGAGGAACTGTCCTCTGGGCAACAAGGTCAACAAAACGGCTACCGCATGGATCAAGGAGCTAGCGATGTGGCCCTCTGCTGCAATTTTCTGCTCCTGTTCGCCAAGCAACTTCTTATCGTCATCGCCTGTGAGAAGAGTGGAATGTTCTCTGTCGCCTGAGTCGATTTGCTGACGCAAAATGATGTTATTCTGGACATAGCCATCAGCCAACTCCGTCAACCAGGATATTTTGTCGTCTATTCCGAAGGCAGAGGTATCGGCATAGAGAACAAGAAGCAATCCCGCATAGCCGGTAATAACGCTGGCCTTATTCTCCTCGTTTATCTGGGAGCTGCTAGAGCCGCGGATGATGGCCTCAATCTCTTCGAAAAAACCCACGTGAACGAGGTCGCCGAATTCCGTGAGGTCGCTAGCAAGAAGGCCAATGACGGACCGGAAAAGAAGCAAGAACTCGCTGGGCGACCTGTAATCCTTAGCCAAAAGCATCTTGACAAGCTGTTCCACATTGGCCTCAGAAACGTAGTTGGAAGTGCCGGCATTCTCCTCATTGTAGACCACGATGGGCTTGGTGACCACCAACTTGTACAATTGCGCTAGCAACATCTCACGCGACTGTGACGACACTTCAGACCTCGGTCTGGACAAGGAGAATATTACCTGGTTGATGGTGGTCAGGTCCGACTGGATACGGGCCTTGTTCAACTCCACAATCGCACGCTGTTTGGCATCGGACTTGGTCTCGGCCTGCGTCATATCCTGCTTCTCGTGGTCCTCCAAGTCCTGCAAATCCAAGATGCTCTGCAACGACTCGAGCTTGGTGGCGAGAAGCTCCTCGATGTTGTGGAAGTTAATATCGAGAGAGCCGTTCTCCTCGCCATCGGGAAGCGGTGTTCTCACCCGTGAGGGCGACCGTGTGGACGAGTTGGATAGCACATCTTCGCGTAGCTGGCGTACTTTGGACAGCTTGGGGGGCATCGCGGTTGGTTAGCAAGTGAATGGTACGAGTCTGGCTACTTTTTTTCTGGTCATTTGCTGCGAACCCTGTGGGGAAAAAAAGGTGCAATACACAGTTCGAAATGCTGGCAGTCTGGCTACCAATACAAGTAGTAATGACGACTATGTACAGTGTGCTGCAGGAGCACAATTGCGGTCAATCAAAGTGAAGTTGAAGAAGCGCGTCCGGAAGACCTCATCACAGTGCCCCAGATAGTATATGAAGGTCTGACCGCCTAGACCTACCCTTCTAGAATCCAATCTCGTACGGAAGAACGTACACGCTCTCGCCATCATCCCGGACCGTTTCCCTCTTCACGTCCCGGGGAAGCGCCTTGCGCATATCGAATGCGTCGATGTCGTCGTCGAGAATGTTCCTGTTATCGGGCATGTCGCGGCCGTAATAGCCCACCACTCGCCTGTAAACCGAGTATCCGAGCTTCGCATAGAGATCCTTCGCCACGGCATTTGTCACCTTGACAAACAAGTCCACAAAGAGCGTGTTGTAGGGCTCTCGGGCTGTGATGCGCTCCAATTCTAGACACAAGTCCGATGCCAACCCCAAACGCCTGTATTGGTCGTTGATGGTTACCGCAGTGATGTGCGTGTGCCACTCCTTCTTGTCGAGTTTGCCCTCGGTCTTGCCCATCATGTAGCCGCTGATCTCGTGGCTCTGGCCAAAGTCGCTGTAGGGCTCCACAGACTTGAAGAAGAGCGCTGGCCAGTCTACCAAGTACTGGAAGTAGAACAGTAGGTTGAAGTTCTCGGTGTACTCATCCAAGTTCACGGGATTGAGCTCGAAGAGATCGTTCATCTTGAACGGCTTTATGGACGTCATTGCAACCCCTATGCTCTTCTGAATGCTATTCTTTATGGTGTAATGGTACTAAGCTGTTCCGTACTCACTATGGGGCATTCTCGCCGGGTAACGCTCGCAATTTTTTTGGATTTCACCTTAACGTTTTGCACTTTGACAGTCATACAAAACACCATATATTCACCATGTTCGGCGGTCCAGGCGGTCAGCCCACTGAAGAGCAGAAGAAATTGCAGGAGAAATATGCCATCGACACCTTGAAGACCGCGGGCTTGATTGCGGGCGCCTTGTGGATCACCCCTGTCGTTTTCCACTACATCAAAAAGCAACTCTAAGTGACCGTTTGTCATAAGTGGGTGCTAGTGTCTCGGAGATACATAGCAGATCAGCAGTCTGTTTCACTGTACATACGTCTCTGAATACTCGAAATATCTTCTGATTTAATGGCCTTGTAGCACGTTTTATTAAGGGTTTATTGCACCACCTAACAGCAACCTAAATGGCTTTCTACTCCTCATCATCGCTAAGATTCACCAAGTCCTCCCTGAGTTTGCCAATCTTGGTGGCCAAATTGTTGAACTCGAACCTCTCAGCAATCTTGGACGCTGCCGAAAGGGCCTTGTCGTTCTTGATGAGTCTCACTATGCTCAACGCCTTATTGAGGCGTGACTCCTGGCACGCGTTAGCAAACAACTTCAAGAGAGACCTGTCGAAAACCATGCTGTAGTTCTGCAACCGCTCCATTATCTCGTCGTTGTCCTCTTCGTGGTCGCCGTCATTCAACGAATCGCTCACTATCTTGCCCATGGTAGAGGCCCGCAAGAACTGCTCCTCGGGATCGTCTTCATCCACACGGTTGACGTCCTCATCTGCCTCATCATTAAGCTCGTCTGCAATGCTCTTCTCCTTTCTTTTCGCTGTCAAGATCGGAATCTTGATGTCCAACTCAATCGGTAACGGCAACGGGAAGGCAGGATAATGGTCATTGTTCTTCAAAATCAAGCAGCTCAACTGGTCCCTGTACAAACCCAACGGCCAGCACTTCCATCTTTTCTTCGTCTCGCTGTTGCCATACTCCGTGATGATGTTGTGGCAGTTCAACAACGGGATCCACCTGGCATTACCTGTCTCTCGCCAGCCTGATAAGATAATTAAAGTGTCGTCGTTTCCGGGAACAAGACAAGGGTCATTGTACTCATTGAAAAAGATTCCTTTGATCAATGGCGCACTCAAACTGGTGAGCGATTTCTTCAACGGAAGGAGAACATCCTGCTGAATGAACTTGTAATCTTGTCTGATGTCAATCACAGAATAGCTGTAGACATTGTGCGACACCTGGTTGACCAAGAACAAGGTGGAAGACGACGAAGAGATCAACGTGACAACAGGCGTCGTTTTAATCAACTTGATACACACACCGTAAAGGTTGAAGAATCTCACGTATCCGAAGTTTGTGCCGAGTACGATGATGGAACTGCTCCCGTCACTAGAATCAGTCGAGTTTGTTAAACTCACTGAGGTGATATGCTCGCCCTTAAGAAGAGGAATGGTTCTATCCCATGAATCCGTCACAGAACTATGGTGTCTGTAAAATAGCTGTCCTTTGTTCTTGTCCGACAGCTTGTAGCCGGAGTTGGCGAAAACCGCACCTTTTTCGTTAACGGAGCAGAGATCATACAGGTAATAATCGATGAAATGGTAATCCTTGTTGTTGGTTCTGTCGAAGAACGATATTGTGATGCTCTGTTGGCCAAAATTGGAGTCGTTTGAGTCGGTTTTCACTGCCCAGGTGTACCCAATGGAACTCATCGAGAGGTATCTTCTGCTGGTTGCAGTGGTACCTGCATCTGAGTATGACCATGGTGTGGAACCTGGGGAATACGGCTTCAAGTCTTCGGGCACCAGAATGGATTCGTGTTGAGAGGGAGTCCTTATAGCGACATGTCCGTTGCCTTTCTGGCGTTTATGGGACCTTCTATCATGCAACACATTATCCACAGGCTTGTTATAGTAGGGAAAGTCGTTCTCCTTATCGTCGTCGTCCTCGTCAATGATCATGGAATCTTCATTGTGCACCCGGTTGCCGTTCTTGAGAGGGCGAGACTCGATATCTGAATCCCTGAGCAAGTCATCGGTCTCGTTTCCTTCGTCGTCAGACTCCTCTGCCTCGTCCAAGAAGAGCAGGTCTACACCCTTGGACTTGGTGGGCTCACTCTCCCGTAAATTGAGCTCTTTGATGGCCACTATTTGGCCGTTCGTGGTTCCAACATAGAGATCGGAATGATTCCATGTGAGGTTGATTGGCAAATTCTCTTTCAAACCCAATAACTCGTAGGAGGCTAGAAGCTCAGCTGTACCAAAATCGAACACCTTAGTAGACGCGTCCTTGAAAAGAACTGCAAGATGCTTGCTATTGGGGGAAAGTTTGTAGTCCACAATGTTCACTGCTGCGTCGCCATCCCGGAATTCCTTATCTGTCTTCTTCCAGTCTTTTCTGTCGTAAACAGCGATGGAGTTTTGCGAAGTGGGTACCAATAACGACTCGCCATCAAGGGTCCAGTTGGTGCGGGTGGAAATCAACTCCTCCTTGTGCTCGTCCACATAGTCAATGGTGTCCAAAGAGGTGTGGATCTTGAGTGGCAAAACGCTGGAAATGGTTTCCAACAAGTTAGGCACCTCGTTCATCACAGAGTAGAGCTGGATGTCCCCACTGGAGAAAGATACAGCCAACATCTCCCCCGTGGGGTTGTAGGAGAGACTCACGATTTGCTCCGGAACAGGGATGCTGGAAAGAGCGTTGTTGCTTCTGTGGTCAATGATGGTCAACTTGTTATCGTCTCCTCCACACAAGATGCGCTTTCCCTCGTTGATGAAGAGCACATCTCTGAGAGGCAACTCCGATCTGTATATCACGCCCGCAGACTCGTTTTTGTCGATGTTGATGAGCTCAAGGCTTCCAGAAGTGTTGGCCACCAAGAGCTTGCTCGCATGCAGTGATGCAGCTGTCAAGTTCTCTATGGAGTCGATGGCGGTGGGCTCCAAATCGGGCTCGGTGGTGTCGAAAACCTTGGTCAAACCTTCGCTGTTCACCACCAAAAGCCGACCTACGGACAGGTTGTACTCCACAAAGGAGTTGCCGTCGAGAAAGGCGGGAATACGGCTCTGCAGCATGGCGTTGGGGAAGGATTGGTGTGGTGAAAAGGTGAAGTACGCGTCTTGGACGCGATAGGACGCGAAATGGTGTACGGGTGTTTTATGGCCTAGTTGCCAAGACTGAATCTCCTCATGGGTTTTTAATGAATGGAAACCAGAAGTTCGCCACAATTGGTGATAAATGTATCCACGATCTTGGAAGTTGCTCCTTAATCTTCTCCATCGGGACGTTGTGTCGCGATTACTTCCTGTAGGCCGTCGTTCTATGAAGAAGAATCGAATACTCCTCAGGCACTTAGTGGGTGCGAAAGAAATTCTAAACTTCTTGACAACACGTCCTACTCTCTCTTCCCGTTTGCCGGAAGTCTCCCAAATGTTCGGCTATGCGTGGAGTCTCATTTCCATCGCTTCAAAGACTCATTTTAAAGTGGGGGTACGAACCAGTTTTCAGCCCCCAATATGACCTTATTACCACCAAGATTGTCCGTCTGAGATAGGCTTCTGTTCGCATTGTGAAAACCATGCAACATTGAAGACTTTTGTAATCTCCACTTGGTTTGAAGAAGCGCAAATTTCGCGGCTCTGGCCTGAAAGGTCAAAACGGAGTGCATTTGCGAAGATCTGAGGGACCACGTAATCCCTCGTTCCGTACATCACAGCCGCCATGCAGTGTTAGGTCGCAAAGGGACAGTAGAAGTGTGACCCTAGTAGGGTACCATGTCATGCCTTCTTTGGAAACATCATTCGTGTCACTTCTCACCGAATGATGGAGTCCCTGATTTTCCGGTGACGAAAGAGTAATACCCAACACCAAAGGAGATATTCTCTGACGGCTGGCTGCAATCCTACACGAGGGCCTCCCCATGTGTGACAGCGACTAGCTGAAGAGCTTTAAAAGTCACAGCAATGCAGCTTTTGAGGACGTTTCAAGGAGTATCACAAATATCAGCAAAGAGAGTTCAAAGAGAGACTAGAACGCTCAAGGTCCCGAATAAACATCCCAGAGCCACGAAGACAGAGGGGCTTGTCTAACGAGCAACATGTCCACTAGCACATCCCAAAGACGGTCAGGAGTCGTTTCGTGCACACCGTTTTCGCTTTGAAAAGCGTCAAAACAGTACTCCCGATGCCCTTCAAGGGCAATCCACTAAGACCCCCACAAACCACAGCCAGGGAGAAGTCGGCCTCTTACTTCACGAGGTCCATTACCACAGGCCATCGTTCGCAGCACCCACCACGCCCCCTTTGCCAAAGTAATCGCTCACACGGCCCCAGTCGTTCTCCGCCTCCCAAAGCAGTAACCACAGCAAAAAGTACCTCAACGGTATTTAAATCGCTTACGATCCACCTTCGTGAAAAGCGTTCGACCCATTCCTCCTCCAGCCCCTCGGGTCGCTGCACCTGTACCCCCGGCGTAAAATTTACCAACCTCATGGGAAACACGCTGTAGCAGCGTTGGTTGAGGGATTTTCAAGTTTTCTTTTTTGCAGCTTCAGCCGTATTCGGTGCGGGATTATGGCAGCCCTTTTTATAGTCTCAGGTAGCCACATTCTTACCATCACTGCCAGAGCACGCATATTGGCGCAGCCGCCATCAAATTAGATTAATCCCTCAAGAAGAAATGTGGGCGGACTGCAATTTGCACTGTTTTTTGTTAGGCCTTTCAGTGCGGGAAATAGGAAAGGCTGCAAATGGATGTGACATGGCCTCGCGAATAGCTCCCGTAAACCGTAACGGGCCAGGACGTGGAATTGGCCACGTTTCGATACGCCTCCTTGGGACGCGGGGGTGTTTCTTTTGGCTTCGGCCATCGCCGTATCGCCGTAAGCGAGATCACCCCAGTAGACTATAAAGGCCTTGGGCACCCAGTACCGTTTTCTGCAGCTGCTAGCCAATTCACCGTTTTTCACTTACCTCTCGCAAGTCTATGACTGTTGCCTTTTCGCAAAATGAGTCGGTTGACAAGTACTCCTTGCCAGCGATAGATGAGAACTTGAGCGTTCTCCAGGCTGAGAACCACGGGGTCTCAGACCTCTCCGAGTTCGAGGACGAGCACGCGTCCTCGCGTTCTGACGATGAGGAGTCCCAGGCCTCGTCCCAAGACTACCGCGATGCCTCACAAAAGCAGTCGTGGGGCGACGTGCTCATGTTGGCGTTTTCGTCACTTGGAGCCATCTACGGTGACTTGGGAACGTCACCGCTTTATGTGTTGAACTCAATCAAGTATCCCCACGAGAACCCAACTAAGAAGGACCTCTATGGTGCGGTGTCGTTGATCTTCTACATCTTCGTGCTCATCGTCATGATCAAGTACGCCTTGGTCGTGTTGGTGCTTGCCCCCAACAACGGCGAGGGTGGCCAGGTGGCCATCTACGCCAAGGTGGCCCGCTACATGAAAGTGGGCCCCCAGGGCGTCATTATTCCCGGTACCCCGGAGAAAACCGACATGGAGTTGTTGTCCAGACAGGAGACCACGCTGAGTTTCATCTCGTCGGCTTCGTTGGGCAGTGCCTCCAAGAGAAACAGCTTCAAAAACCACCCCGTTGTCACCAAGATCGTGTCTCACTTCATCTTGATCGGCTGCTTCTTGGGCTGCTCGTTGGTGTTCTCCGACGGCTTGTTGACGCCCACCACCTCGGTGTTGAGTGCCATCGCCGGTATCCAGATCGCGAAGCCCGACTTCCAGTACGTGCTCGCGGTTTCTGAGGTCGTCATCGTGGTGTTGTTTCTCATCCAGCAGTTCGGCTCCCACAAGATCTCGTTCGTGTTTGCGCCCGTCATCTTCTTGTGGTTGGTGGGCTTGGTCATCTGTGGAATTTACAACATCGCCAGGTACCAGCCGGGCATTTTCAGAGCTTTATCACCCTACTATGCTATCGAGCTCTTGAAAGGTTCCGGCATCGACGCCTTCGGCGGTGCCATTTTGGCCATCACCGGTGCCGAGGCCATGTTCGCGGACTTGGGCCACTTTGGCAGATTGCCCACCCAGATCGGTATCTCGTGTGTGTTTGTCTGCCTCATGATCTCTTACATGGGCCAGGCCGCATTCGTCATTGTACACCCCTCTGCCTTGTCCAACCCGTTCTTCTACTCCATTCCAGGTGGCCTCAATAGCTGGAGCTACTGGGTAATGTTCGTCTTGGCCACTATCAGTACCATTATCGCTTCACAGGCATTGATCTTGGGTGTGTTCAGTATCGTGTCGCAGTTGATCAACTTGGACTGCTTCCCCAAGCTCAAGATCACCCACGTCAGCGCCAAGTACGTTGGCAAGGTATATGTTCCACTCATCAACTTCCTTCTCTTGATCGGTGTGTGTGCTACCGCTGCCGGCTTTAAGAACTCCAACAACGTGACTGCAGCCTACGGACTTGGTATCACCATGGACTTCTTGGTGACATCTTCGTTGCTCATCATCTGCATGGTCTATGTGTGGGACTTCCACATCATCGTCCCCATCATCTTTGGCCTCGTTTTCATCCCATTGGAGATCATCATGGTGGTGTCCAACTTGAAAAAGATCACCCACGGCGCCTGGTTCCCTTTGATGATGACCGTGGTCATGTTTCTGTTCTTGACCTTCTGGAGATACGGGCGCTCCAAGATTGTCAAGCAACAATTCGAGTGCAGGGTCAAGATTGGCGACATCTATCCAGCCTTGAAGAAGGCGCCGCCCCGTGCGGAGGTTGTGGACTTGGGCAAACGTAACCGCGACATCCCCAAGGTCCATCTGGAGTCCGACAACGACGACGAAAACGACGACGACGCCATCGTGTTTGGCGCTACTCTTCCCATGAGCAACATCAGCGCTCCTCGCCAGATGGAGGTCAACTCCAAGTGGGGTAGACTCAAGTTGTCGACTTACGACGGTGTGGCCATCGTGTACTCGGAGGCGCCTCTCCAGCTGGCGGTGAACTCGCCCAGTACCGTTCCGCAGGTGTACGGCAGATTTCTCACCAACTTTGCGTCCATCCCGTCCATTTTCGTGTTCTGCTCCACCAGAATCTTGTCTATTCCCACGGTTCCTGTTGATGAGAGGGTTTTGGTGGGCGCCATGAAGATCCCGGGCCACTACAAGTGCGTCTTGAGATTCGGGTTCATGGAGGGGGTGGTGATTGACAAGGCGTTGAACAAGACCATTCTCCACAGCATTCCAGAGTTGGCTCGTCTGATCAACAAGTTCCAGTCCTCGGGCAACGGGCTCTTAACGAGGGGGAACTTTCCTGTCACCCACATTTTCGAGAACAACCGCATCAGGGCGCACGAGTACATGTCTGAGGACGATGCCACCAAGAACCCGTTCGTCATTGGTAAGAGGTTCCTCAGAACGTTCGTGATCAACAGCATGTTTGGTCCCCTCCACTCAGTTGTCCAGTTCAACGATCTGTTCTTGAAGATCGCCGACGAGGCTGAGGAGGCGGAGAAGAAGCTTTTTATTGGTGGTGTGGTGAGAATTTAGTTCCTGTCTGGTTTTCATATAGATATAATCGGAATCTCAGGTTTGAAGTACCTTGTAGGGATTGTATAGGTGAGAAGGGGTGATGCTTTGGGGTGCAAGAAAGGAGCCGATGAGGTGTTTTCCGCTATTTCATCGCTGTGGTTGCTCTCGATCTGGCAGTATGGTATTCGAAGTAGCATTTGCTGGTTCCCATATCGTTTCTCTGATGCACATTGTTCTGATGGGCAAGATCTCGCGCGCATATATAGATTTTTCGGGTGCAAAATTGTCCTGTTTCCTAGGCACACTTTGGCCAGAATAGTTTGCACCCCTATATAAGACCGCACTGCTATTTATTCCACGAATATGCACTTATTCGAATACAGGTATATGCCTCTCGTCTCTTTGCTATGATACATGTGCTACTTCCTCTTGGAGGCCTTCTTCATGAGCTTCTTCAACTTAGCGTCCCACAAAACAGCCTCGTCTCTGTGGCCTTCGACAACATCATCGTTGACCACGCCCGTTTCCACGTCGCTGTAACCCTCGTTGTCGTCGTCCAAGTCCAACACGCTGTTGATGGGCTCCTCGATGTCCATCTCTGCTTCGGAGTCCTCGTAGTCGTCTACGCCGTCAAACTCCATGTCGCTGTTGGCCTCTCCATCGTCCATCAAGTTGGCATCGTCCAACTCCTCCACGTATTCGACATCCGAGTCGTCAGAGCTCTCCTCCTCGTGCTGCTCGCTATTGAGGATCTCCTTCTTCAACTCCGTCTGTTGCTGCAACATGTTCAATCTGCCCTGTAACTCCAATAACCGCGGTAAAGTGTTGGCCTTTTTGGTCAAGATGGCATGCAAGTTGGAAAGCTTGTTCGTCAAGTTGGGCAACGACGACAACATGCCACCATGCACAATGATGATCCACTTCAACCAGAAGTTCAACTGGTCGAAACGGGTGCTGTTACGCGCGATTCTCTCCGCCAATCTGTCCAAGAGTACCACTGCGAGCGACGAGTCCAAGCGCGCAATGGTGTTCTGGATGATGATCACGTCACGGTTTGCCAAGACGTTCTCCAACAACGTGTGGTCGTTGTTGGTCAACGCCTGCGAAAGCACAATCGTCAATGTTGTGGACGAGTTCTTAACGGCGAGCTTCTTTCTGGAGGCTTTCGTGGTCTTGGGCTTCTGGCCGGTCGACAACTTGTCCAACTTGTCAGCCAAGGTCTCCTCTTCCTCGTTGTCGCTGACGTCCTTGAAGTTGGTGCCCTCGGAGACGATGGTGTTGGCCTCATTATAGTGCCTGGCAGACGCCACGTCGTGGCCCCTGGTCTGGTGGACGGTGACGTTCAGCTCAGGCCTGGGCTTAAGGAAAGTCTTGTCGCCCTCGAGGGCTGCGGCGCCGGTGTTATCAAGCCACTTGAAGGAGTCAAAATGCGAAACACTGCCGTTCTCCAACCAAGTGTACAACACAGTGTCGTTTATGGCCACCACGGCGTTGACGGCCATGTTGGCGTCAGCAGGACTCTTAATCTCCACCTCGGGTCTTGACAACTTGAACACTCCGTTGGAGGGCTGTGACTGCACGCTGGAGACCTTCTGCTTTCTTCTCTTCTTGGAGGGCGTCGACGGCGCAGGAGAAGGAGCAGCTTCTGCAGACAACGGATCGTTGAAGAACTCCACATTGCCATTCTCGTTGGTAGCGAGCAATATCGACGAGTCGCCAAGAACGCTCAACTTTATGTCCATCACCGTGGCCAGAGCCACGAAAACCTTCTTAGCGCTGTTCTTCGCAATGGAGTACAAGTTGATGAATCTGTCGCCCTTTCCACTGGTGAAAAACAAGTCGTCGTCGCTGAAAACAGGCAGTATGGCGTTGACCGGCTGGATGTGGGCCGGGAATGTCTTGACCACCTCGGTAGTTTCGAGGTCAACCAAGTAGACCGAGTGCGAACCAAGCAACAAGTGCGGCTCGCTGTTGTATGTGATGGAAGCGATTCTGTTGATGCACTCGGTGGAATCTACCAAGTCGGAGACCTGAATGTGTCTCCTGACCTCGAACTTCTCCATGTCCCACTCGTATATGTTGCCCCCCACGTCAGCAGACCAGGCAGACCGTGTGAGAGGCGAGTAGTGGAAATGGGTGACGGAGGCCTTGGCGGAGGACACCAACTCGGCGACCACCTCGTTCAACAACGGCGCGTATATGAGAATGGTGCCGTTGGTCAACCCGAGCGCAATCAAGAGCTGGTCCTCATTGTAGTCGATCCAGGCTAAGGTGGTCAACTTGGAAGCCGAATCTAGACTGAACGACGTGTTGAGAGAGGACTGAGACGGGTTCACCGCCTGAACACGCACATTGTGGACGTCCAAGCTGACGAGTCCCGACGCGAGGTAGGAGCCGGTGCTGTCGAACTGGGCGCAAATAAGAGGTCCAGTGGACATGATGGGCCGGTTTTAGAGATAAAAAAATGCAGTCCTGGAGTGCTGAGAAGCGCGCCAATCGGTATGGTCCCCTTCTATATGTGCCGCCAGCGTCTTCGAAAACACGAGGCCCGGAAAGATGCAGAGTGGGGGGAAATTCCTGGTCTATGAAACTGTCTGGCTTCGCAGAGATGAGCTTTTTTCACGAAAGTTTTTTGGTGATGAGACCTTCCTGCAGATGCGCCCCACCAGCCCTGATAACCCCACAACGAAGGACCAAAGAGCGCCACAGAGCCTAGAATGGGACCCAGGGCTGGCATGTAGGCTTGGCCCGCCGAGTGGCTCGCCGCCCCAAACTGACAGTGCTAGTCGAGATTCTGGGTCGTGTCCCTACCGCTCTTTGTTTACGCGTACAGCCTTTGTAAGACGAGGAGCGGATCGTAATTAAGCAACAGCTTCCGCAACACAGACCCCAGAACACAACATGCCTCTCTGTGGCGGTAGTCAGAAGACAAGTATGTGTCGCCTATACGCAGGACAGCCTGCTGGTGGCGTATCGATGTTCAGTGGCCCTTTATTAATCCTCACTGTTACAATACTAACCTCTCAGTCCAGCGCAAGATCGTCATCCTCGGTGACGGTGCGTGTGGCAAAACGTCTCTTTTGAACGTGTTCACCCGTGGCTATTTCCCGCAGGTGTATGAGCCTACAGTCTTCGAAAACTACGTGCACGATATCTTCATCGATGGCCAGTCGGTGCAGTTGTCATTATGGGACACTGCGGGACAGGAAGAATTCGACCGCTTGAGGTCACTCTCATATTCCGATACACACTGCATCATGCTCTCGTTCTCCATCGATCTGCCTGACTCGTTGGAGAATGTGCAGTCCAAATGGGTTGGCGAGATTGCCGACCACTGCGAGGGCGTCAAGTTGGTGTTGGTGGCATTGAAGTGCGACTTGAGAACCAACGAGGATGCCGAGAACGACGTACAGCCGCACGCTGAGGAAGACTCGTTCAATCCCTACTCGCAGCTGTCCAAACAATACCAGCAGCAGAAGCGGTTGATTTCGTACGACGAGGGCTTGGCCGTTGCCAAGAAGGTGGGAGCGTTGCGCTACTTGGAGTGCTCGGCCAAAAAGAACAGGGGTGTCAACGAGGCCTTCTCGGAGGCCGCCAGGTGCGCGCTCAACGCGAAGCCCAAGGGTGCCAACGACAACGAGCCCGAGAAGAAAGGCTGTGTTGTCATGTGATTCAAAAGTTCATTATGCTCAAGGCCCTCGAGCCATCATACCACCCATCATCATCCCTAGCGTGTGTGTGCTACGTTGTAAACTATCCTTTGCGCTAATTTCGTGCGAGGTGGTCTGAAAATGCAGAATTTTGACATCCCGGTTTACAAAAAGGTATCTAATATCACACTGACCAAATAAACTTACCTGGCACAGTTGTAATCTAACATTTGGAAAGCTTAACTTTGTAAAAGGGCCTTAGTAGAGGCTATCGGTCTCTCTATTGCCTGCTGCCGTCTCTATGTACACTGATGGAACACCTAATCGTGCTCCTTGAATGGCCTGTTCAAAAGTTTGTCCCTAGCATCCCAGATGTCCTCCGAGCTGCCCCTGGCCTTGTCTTCTAGAAGCCGCTGTTTGAAGAAGGCCTGGATTTTGGTTCTTCTCTCCACTTCCTTGGGGTTGGAGGCTGTGCTATCCACATCTATTGTCTCGGATTCTTCCATCAAGGTGCCATTTTTGACTGCAAACCAGAACTTTTGCCGCTCCCTTTCACAAGTGGAGTATGTACCATACCTGTAGTAGTTTCTGACTTGTCCTCCCAATGCAAAGCAATGTAGCAACTCGTCTAGAGCAGTAAGCATGGAGATCTCTGAAGGAAACGAGGAAATGCTGTTTTCATTGATCATCTGTGCGACCTGCTGTCTTCTCTGCTGGATATCCTCTGAGGGGTCTTTGAAGAGAGACAAGAGCCCATTAAGCTCGTTCTCTTCGGCATTCTTGGAACTTCCTGGCGGTGCCATTATCTGGAGTGTGGTCTTTATAAAAGGAATGGGTCTGCGAAAAGACTGGAATTAAGTGCAGGACGAGTATGCTTATACTAGTCCTGATACCAGGAAAAATCTGACAAATATGAAAGAGTGACCACAGTGTCTTTTCTCGTACTTCCTACTTCCTACTTCCTTCTCTTCACACTACCTGTGTCCCATCCACTCTGGGTAGGCATTTGCAGTGGAACATCCACCCATAATATGTTCCTGGTTTTCGCACGCAGGCGATTTTTTCAGTGAAAAATTCACACCAGTGTTTTAGGCCCAACCTCCACACATGTTCAACTTATACAAGTCCCTCACATCCGCGGGGCTCGGGGGCACGGTAACCACCAAGACTGGTGTGTTCACCGCCTTGCGATACGTGTCTTTTTTGGGACATTTGCAGCCCAACGAGGGTGCTGTTGTCGGCTACAAAAGGCTCGGTAGAGGCCCGGCGTCTGGAAAGGGTAAGACTTCCGGAAGAGGTCAGAAGGGTCAGAAGGCCCGCGGAAAGGTCCCCAAGTACTTTGAGGGTGGCCAGACCCCCTACTACAAGAGATTTCCCATTATTGGTTTCCGCAGACCCCATAAAAAGGTGTACCATGGTGTGAACTTGGAGAGAATTCAGACGTTCTGGGAAAACGGGCGCATTCCGTTGAAGGCGGGCGAAACGTTGGATATCAAGACTATGCGCGAGTGTGGCCTAATCACAGGCTCGTTGAAAGACGGCGTCAAGCTCTTGGGTAACGGAAAGGAGGAGTATACTGTTCCCTTGAACGTGGAGGCGTCCAAGGCCACCTTATCCGCCATATCTACTATAGAGAAGCTTGAGCAGAAGTACACCAGTGTCTACCACACCAAATTGGGCTTGCGTGCGCACGTGTTCCCTGAGACTTTTCTTTTGAAGAAGGGCTATCTCCCGTTGCAGGCCAGGCCCACGCACAGAAGAGACGTCGAGTACTACTCCAGCGCGGAGAAAAAGGGCTACTTGTTGGAGGACAGAAGCACGTTGTTGGACTTCATGGGTGCCGAAACTATCTCCAAGAAGAACGTGCGCCAGAGTGCTTTGGCGCGGGCCATGGAGGGCGCCTCCACCAAAACCCACAAGGACTACTCCGAGCACCGGATCGTCAGCTTGGCTGACCTCTAGATACTACCTGTACATAAATCTATGATGGTTATTAGTCGTAATTCGTGAGCACGCGCAGCCTTTCAGGCGGGCTTGGGCGAGTCTGTTTCGTCCACGTCTATGAACACCTGCAAGAGCTGCTCCACAATGGTCTGGATGTCGTTGAGTCTGAGCGCATGGGGGGCCTGTTTGTGTTGGCGCGGCTGCTGAAAGCCGTAGTTGTACTTGCGCAACGCAAACATGGCCGACCTGCGCACCATCAGGTAGATCTCCTGGACGGCGATTCTGTCGTTCTCGTTGGCGGCATTGGACGACAACCCCCGGAGACGAAGGCCCAGGAGGATCACCTTATTGAGTGCCTGCGAGATTTGGTCGCTGGTGGTCAATGTCAGCGACGAAAGCGACAGGCTGGCCTGCGGCTTGGGCACCGTGTATTGGTTGGTCTGCCTTCTGCTGGAGAGTACCTTGTCGAAAATGGAGGTGTTGGAGGCCGCTCTGGCCGCCGGTGGTTCGAGATCCACAAACCTGGTGCTCAGCGGGGCCCCCAGCTTATCGAGAACCGCTAGCCTGTCTAGAATGGCAAAGTCAAGGACGGTGCACTTGACGTGGGAACCGTCGCAGTAGAACACCACGTAGGCAGTTGAGGAGCCAGCTGCCAGGCCCAAGAGGCCCACCCGCGCCCCGTTTGTGAGCGACAACCGTAGGAGGCCCGCGAAGTACGCCGTGGTGGCGCTGTTGGTCGAGAACACGCTGTGGCCCACGCTCAGAAGAAGGTGCAAGGGGATGCGCGTGTGGTCCACGTAGGCCACGTAATTGAGCGCTTTGAACGCGAGCAGCAGGCCCTCGGGCGCCCAGATCTGGATGTCAGCCACGGTTTCGCTGCCCACAGCAAGAGAAACGGTGGTTGCGCAGTGCATGGCAGCCCATTAGCTGGCGGTGTATTTCTGAGAGGCCTCACGCATTTTGATTTTTTCTCACGAAGGCAACGCCATCACCAGCCCCCCTCCCCACCCCTAGCGTCTGCACCAAAGCGGTGCCCCCGTACGTTCTTTCAGCAGCCCAAAACGACCCTGAGGCGCGATGAGTGTGAGCACGCGGATATACTCCGTCTCCAAGGTGTATGCGGACGTCAACAAGTACAAGCCCACCGAGTACTGGGACTACGAGAACCACAAGATCGAGTGGGGCGAGATCAAAAACTACGAGATCATCTCCAAGATCGGCCGCGGCAAGTACTCGGAGGTGTTCCAGGGCGTGAATGTCGTCAACGACGAGCCGTGCGTGATCAAGGTGTTGAAGCCGGTGAAGATGAAGAAGATCTTCCGTGAGGTCAAGATCCTCAAGAACTTGACGGGCGGGCCGAACGTGATCGGGTTGTTGGACATTGTGCGCGACGAGCAGAGCAAGATCCCGGCGCTCATCTTTGAGCGCGTCAACAACGTGGACTTCCGTATCTTGTACCCCAAGTTCACCATTTCAGACATCCAGTACTACTTCCGCCAGTTGTTGATGGCGTTGGACTACCTGCACCTGATGGGCATTATCCACCGAGACGTCAAGCCGCAGAACATCATGATCGACCCCGTCAGCAAGAAGTTGCGGTTGATCGACTGGGGACTTGCGGAGTTCTACCACTCGGGCATGGACTACAACGTGCGAGTTGCACTGCGCTACCACAAGGGCCCGGAGTTGTTAATCAACTTGCAGCAGTACGACTACTCGTTGGACTTGTGGCTGGTGGGGTGCATGCTTGCGGCGATCATCTTCAAGAAAGAGCCGTTTTTCCGCGGCGACTCCAACAACGACCAGCTCGTGCAGATAGCCAAGGTGTTGGGCACCAAGGACTTGATGGCGTACGTCGCCAAGTACGAGCTCAAGTTGAGCGACGAATACGACCACATCTTGGGCAACTACGCGCGCAAGCCCTGGAGCCTGTTCATAAATAACGAGAACCAGCACTTGATATCGGACGAGGCCGTGAACTTTGTGGACCTGCTCTTGACCTACGACCACCAGATGCGGCCCACGGCCACGGAGGCGATGGAGCATCCGTTTTTCAAGTTGTAGTGTATAGTGTTGCGTGAGGTGAAATGGATATTGCGAATGAAGAGGTAGACGGTGGAACTTGGGTGGAACCGTTGGTGGGACAATGCGTGGTACTGTGAGTTGAACTGTGAGTTGAACTACATGTGGAGTATATGTGTGCAACTATGCGTGCAACTATGCGTGCACCTGAGGTCTCTAGTCTACATATGACATGCATGGCTACCTTGATGCTACACCCACAATTGCATGCTTGCATCTCGCTTGCCGTGCACCCATCACACGCATGCCCTATTCCTCATGCCCTCCTTCCCTCTGTTCCGTCTTTCTGCACGTTTAGATTGTGCAGCACTTTAGTGATGCTGTGTGCAGGTTGCCAATGCAGCAGGCCACTCAATGCAGGGACACATATATGGCGCTTGGTCTTCCATGGACTGATTGCACTCCCCACAGCCACGCGTGCCTGGCGCAGGAACCCTGTTCCGCACAGCACCGCCCCTGTGCGCGTGCCCCGTAGCGGGAAAGTAGACGGTACTAATGACGTGCGCACGCTAAAACGCCAATAAAACGCGGTTGTTTCTTTACGAAGCCCGATTAGTACGCGCACCCCGTAAACGGCATAATAAACGCACCTCTGTCTCAACCGTGTTTGGGGAGAACCCTCTTTAACCGCGCGTCTTAGATATAAGGACGCGGTGTCTCATTTCTGGTCCAAACCACTACCAGCACCCGCTCTCGCTACCTCTGTCTGTGGCATGCCCCACCATGGCTAGAGACTCCCCCCACCCGGCCTGGGTCGCATCCCAGGAGAAGACCATGACACGGTGGATTAACGCCCAGTTAGGCTCCGATGTGTCGGACCTCAGCCACGACTTACAGGACGGGCTCGTGCTCATCAGGCTCATCAACCACGTCACCACCGACTCGTACATTCTCACTCCGCTCTACGCGAAGCCCACGTTCAAGCTCCAGAAGGTGGAGAACGTCAGCGACTTCCTCAACTTCTGCCGCCTCGTGCTCAAAATCAACATCTGCAGCATCAGCGCCGACGACATAGTGGACGGCAACTCCAAGTTGATCCTCGGATTGATCTGGTCCCTTTTCATCTACTCCTCCGCCAGCACCATCTCCATCAACAACGAGTGCAACTCGCTCGTGGAGGTGAAAGGCATTCTCTTGGCCTGGGTCAACAAGATCGCGCACCGCAAGGCGTTGCCAGAGATCTGCAACTTCAACAAGGACTGGTCCTTGGAAATCAACAGGCCGGACTTGGTGTTTGCTGCTATCTTGGACTCCTACTCCATCATCGACTACAACTGCTACAAAAACGGCAAGAAGTTGCAGAACCTCTCTGCCATCTTCGGCATCGCCGGTGCCCAGTTGGGGATCCCTGTGTTGGCAGAATTGGACGACTTCAACTTGTTCGCCCCTGACGAAAAGTGCGTGATCTTCTATTTGCTCGAGTGGTTCAAGTACTTCGAAATGGACAAGAAGCACTTCCATCTCGGTCTTGAAACATCCGTTCACTTTGACCCTGCTGCTGTGGTCGTTGCTGACGAGGAGGACCCGCAGGTCCTCAGTCTGTTCCTCCAATCTCTCAACGACGCGGTAAAGACCAGAAACAGGTACGAGACAAGGGCTTTGCGGCTCCTCAACAAGCTCAATTCGAATTGCACCATGTTGAAGGCGGCCGCCACCTACTTCGGCAACCACGAGTATGCCAACACCATTCTGCGCTACTGCAAGTTGTACTTGGAGAACTTCAACACCGCATGCGCGAACAACGATGTGGACCTCCTCAGAAACAACGCCATTAACTTCGAAACGTTCCAGGCACATGCCTCACCATTAGTGTGCCACATACTGAATCTAGAGCATTATGCTCTCCTTTTAAAGCCAGAGTACGCCTTGTTCGAGTTTCCGGAGCTTGCAGACTTGTTGGAAACCACCAATACAACATTAGACAGATTGGGGCTGGCCTCTCCGTACCACCCCTCCAAATTCTTGAGTCTCCTGCATCTTAGAGAACAGTACACTAGCGTCGTCGGAGCCGAGGCCAAAGTTTTACAATCAGCCAGGGAAGTGGTCAAAGAACTCAAAAATGAGTTCGACAACATGAAGAAAACTCTCTGTAGCAACATCCCACCTAATTTGGCTGTTGACCTAACCATTGATGCCCGCCACTCCGAAAGCATCGCATTCATCGAGTCTGTCATTGCCAAAATCGACTCTTTCTATGAAAAAGTCCTCCGGGGCTCCAAAGAGACGCATCTTGCATTATTCGAGGGTACATCGCTGTTACCTACTCTCTCAAACAAACCCTCGGCGATGGATGCGTTCAAATTAAGCATTGACTACAAAGACGGTGCCAACAAGAGCTTGTCGAACATGACGTTCATGGACTTGAACAAGCTATTTAAGAAGGCCTTCCACGAGAGTGCGTCGAATGACTTGGTGAAATCCTGCATTCTGTTGATTCCCAACAGGACATTAGTGAGCCGCAGTGACAGTGACTTTAACCTCAACTACCCGTCTGACGAGAGCGACGACTCCAACTCCGTTTTTGACGGGTTGCAAAAGAAGGTGGGCGGTCAACTCATGGGAAACTACGACAAGGTGTACGACTTAAATAGCTTCGTTCAAAAGATCGAGGGTGGGTTCAGAATTTAAACGAAAAGGACAGGATGTTCGGAAATATGGTATAGTTCTTGCTAAGTATTGTTAATAGTCATTTAATCAAGGGGCAGTTTTTGCAGTAAGGCCTATTTTGTCACGAGACAAGAGCAAAAAAAAAAACTTATCATCTGTGATAAAAGAGATACACTACAACATGTCAGAATTTGATGTCGAGGAGCCTTTGACGTCGAGCTTGCGGCCCGCCACTGATGCGGTGTTGACCATTCGCATAATCAAGTCTTTTCCCTACAGAAACGTCAAGAACCATATCCTCAAGTCCGTCAACTTGAAGGAAACCACCCCATCTCAGTTGTTTGAACAAGTGACCGAGCTCATCAAAACCACCGGAGGCTTGAGACCGTACCGTAATGTCGAGTACAACACTTTGAAGATATACACCAAGGCCCACGGAACCAAGTCCATGAACTTGGTGATAAATATGGAGCATGACGAGGACTGGGTCTTGCACTCGAGTGACAGTGACAAGAATGTGAGGATCGAGAAAAGCTTATGGGATTTGGATGTGCAGAATGAGACGGAGTTGAGCATTTTTAACTGGGCTGATTATATTGCGTTTAAGGCAAACCCCGAGGAGAAGTGGTAATACATGTATATAAGTGATGCATTAATAGGGTGGTTGTGGAAAGTTTGCGTGGGCGAACTTTTGTATAATTTTGGCTAAATTGTTGAAAAAATACTAGAATGTTACAAAACTGAAGAACGGCGTGTCATTGGAGGGGAAGTCGTCCGGCAAGAAGAAAGTATATGCCGAAGTGTATCTTAAGACCAATACATCCTTAGTACGCATACCGTAATACCAGTCGATGATGATGGCACAGAACCCTACTGTCCTCCAGACAATCAAGCAAACAAAAAAATCTCGAAAACGCCTGGCTAGCTCAATGGCTAGAGCGTGTGACTTTTAATCACAAGGCTGCGGGTTCGACCCCCGCGTCGGGCTTTCTTTTTTGCATCCCAAAACACAACCAAAAACCCCACAGACCTTTGATCCACCACACCCACCACCTAGCCAGCGACTTAGCACAATGTCGACCTCTAAATCGCGCTATCGCACCCGCAAGGCCACGGTTTTCGTCTGCAATACCATAGGAGCGAAACCACCCGACATCCTGCATACAGTCCGCGGGCGCCCTCCGCGGCAGCCAATGAACGCCCATCTTTTGTTCATTTAATCATAAATTTTTCCTGTAGTTTTCAGTGCGGAAAGGTTCAAATATACCGTTGACCAGGAAAACATAGCAAAGGGAACATCCCAGGTCAGCTGCCACTCATATCCTCGTCACTGGCCATCTATCACTGTTTCGCGTGTGTGATCCAGCCATTGTCCCCTGATCGCATATCATCCCACAATGTTTAAGGCTGCTAGAATAGCCTCCCCATTGGTCCAGAAGTTGGTGGCCGGAGCCGCTGCTGCCACCGGCTTGTCCGCGTCCTACGTGTTGTACCAGGACTCCGTGACTGCCAGCGCCATGACTGCCGCCGAGCACGGCTTGCACCCGCCAGCGTACGGCTGGTCGCACAACGGCATGTTCAGCACATTCGACCACGCCTCCATCAGAAGAGGCTTCCAGGTGTACAGAGAAGTCTGTGCTGCGTGCCACTCGTTGGACAGAATCGCGTGGAGAAACTTGGTTGCCGTGTCACACTCGACCTCTGAGGCCAAGGCGTTCTGCGAGGAGTTGGAGTACGACGACGAGCCCGACGATGAGGGTAACCCTAGAAAGAGACCCGGTAAGTTGGCTGACTACTTGCAGGGCCCCTACGCCAACGAGCAGGCTGCCAGAGCCGCCAACCAGGGTGCGCTTCCTCCTGACTTGTCGTTGATTGTCAAGGCCAGACACGGTGCCGCTGACTACATCTTCGCGTTGTTGACCGGTTACCCCGACGAGCCCCCTGCCGGTGTGGTGTTGCCCCCTGGCTCCAACTACAACCCCTACTTCCCCGGTGGTGCCATTGCAATGGGAAGAGTGTTGTTCGACGGCTTGGTAGAGTACGAGGACGGCACCCCTGCCACTACCTCGCAGATGGCTAAGGACGTGTCCGTCTTCTTGAACTGGGCGTCTGAGCCCGAGCACGATGACAGAAAGAAGTGGGGCTTGAAGGCGCTCATTGTGTTGTCGTCGTTGTACTTGTTGTCCGTGTGGGTCAAGAAGTTCAAGTGGCAGCCCATCAAGAACAGAAAGATCAGATTCGACCCCCCCAAGAAGCATTGATTAGAAGATAACTAAAAGCAGGACAGCTGTCGCGCATGTTTATATTTATTATAAGTTAATGAAAATGTTATTTTCTGATAGTTCCAGGGATAGGTGCTCTGGATCTGGATATGTTTACCCCACGGGTCAATGGAGCCTGCAATGGGCAATGGGCATTGGACAATGTTTCATCTGCTTTGCATTGGGACGTTACTTGGTGTTTGTCTGGTCCGCACCGTTAGCTTGGTGCTCTCAGGTCTCTGCACTGGGAAGGTGCCTTGGGGAGGTGTACAGGTGCTCATCCGATATGTAGTCGTACACTGGTTTTTCATGTCTAGAGGTGCTCATCCGATATGTAGTCAGACACTGGTTTTTCATGTAGATGGGCTTAGTTCCTGTCCGGGAACAGGAACACCCCGATTTACTTCGTACTAACATGTACCACAGGAGCTTTTCCAAGATTGCTTTCTCCTTTATACTTCTCGAAGTGCACTGGTGACTGGGCTTCAGGCCAGGATTGCGGAGGAGCCGCTTCACGAAACTCTAGTCAGCAGCTGCGTGGATTTTAAGCTTGCAAAGGTCGTTTTGTTGATCCCTTTCCTTGTCGACCATCATTCGAGAGCCTGCAACCATAGCAGCTTGTGCCCCATAGCACAGAGGTCTCTTCGCAACAGATCACTCGACTACAAGGCCCAACTCCCCCTATCGAAAAGCGGAGTCTCTCACGTGACGGGCAGCCTACCCCGGCCACTTGCGCGCACCCTATTGTACTTGGGGCAAGTTTTCCAGAACAGGGCAGTGGGTGCGGCACCAGGACTGCATAAAAAATACCTCAACTCAGAACGGCCGTGCCGCATGACGGCTGTCAAAAGAGGGGCTCTTCCAGGAGGTGAAGACAGCGACGCAGGGTCCTCTAGTGAGAAGCCCCCGAAAAGCATCCTAAGACAGTTTGCAGCACGAATGCCCCAACAAAAAGGGCTAGTTGCGCCTGCACAGTGCCTCCTTCGGCGACCGCTGAAATTCCGCCGAACTGACGCCCTGGTGGCGCGCCCTGCTTGAGGAACGGCCCCTGATTGGCTCCCTGTGAATAATTTCGCCGAAACTTCACAAAAGTCTCGTGCACGGCACGCAAAAAGATGTGAGTATAAATTGTGGGTGGATGCCGCAGATCCCCACTTGCTTTGACAGCACTTTCGGTTAGCAGCCAACCTTCCTATCACCAGGTCTGACTGTAAAATGGGCAAAGCATTCGCTGCTCCTGTGGAGTCCACCTCCGAGGGCCCCAGGGCCTCCACGTCGTCCTCCAGCTCCTCCACCCAAATGCTCAAGAACGGTGTTCAGGCGTCGTACTCCGAGACTGGCTCGGTGATGACCGAGCTGCACTCCAGACCTTCCCGCATGGTCATCTTGATCACGCTCGCGTCCTCCATATCCGGCTTCATGTTTGGCTACGATACCGGCTACATCTCATCGGCTTTGGTCCAGATCGGAACCGACTTGTCCAACAAGGTGTTGACCTCTGGTGAGAAGGAGTTCATCACGTCTGCCACGTCGCTAGGCGCGTTGTTTGGTGCCTTGATGGGCGGCGTCTTGTCCAACTTGGTGGGCCGCAGAAAGGTGTTGTTGGGCTCCAACGTGGTGTTCGTGGTGGGAACCGTGATCCAGCTTGGGGCCCACACCGTGTGGACCATGATCGCAGGTAGATTTGTGCTTGGCTTGGCCGTTGGCGTGGCGTCGTTGATTGCGCCCTTGATGTTGAGTGAGTTGGCGCCCTCCAAGTACAGAGGACGTTTGATTGTCACCAATTGCATGTTCATCACCGGCGGCCAGTTGGTGGCCTACTTCATCAACTGGGGCTTGACCCACGTCAGCCACGGCTGGAGGGTCTCCGTGGGCTTGTGCATGGTGCCGCCCGTGGTCCAGTTCGGCTTGTTCTGGTTCTTGCCCGATACCCCCAGATACTACGTTATCGCAGGTCAGTACGACGAGGCTAGACGCGTTGTCAAACTCACCCACAACAACCCCTCCGACAGCTTTGCTGCTGCCATTGTCGATGACATGATTGCCTCCAACTCCACTATCCCTGGCACCCTGCCCTTGACCCAGGCCTGGAACTCCATCAAGTATATTCACACTAACCCCGCCAACTTCAGAGCCTTGATTTTGGCCTGTGGCTTGCAGGGCATCCAGCAGTTTACCGGCTTCAACTCGTTGATGTACTTCAGTGCCACCATTTTTGAGACCATCGGCTTCCACAACGCCACGGCGGTCTCCATCATCATTGCTGCCACCAACTTCGCGTTCACAGTGGTGGCATTGTTGATCATCGACAAGGTCGGCAGAAGAAGAATTCTCGTGTTTGCGATTCCGGGAATGTGCGGCTCGTTGGTGTTGTGTGCGATTGCGTTCCATTTCTTGGGCGTCGACTTCTCCTCTGGCAGCAACGTTGTTATAAAGACGACTGGTATTTCAGGCTGGGGCATCATTGTTATAATTGGAATGGTGCTTTTCGTCGCGTGCTACGCCGTTGGTATCGGTAACAGCGCGTGGACTGGCGTGGAGTTGTTCTCTGACGTTAACGTGAGGTCCATTGGTGCCATGTACGCCTCTGCTACCAACTGGTCGGGATCCTTGGTTATCGCATCCACTTTTTTGACCATGTTGGAGAACATCACCCCGACAGGCACCTTCTCGTTGTTCGCGGCTTTGTGCTTGATTTCGTTCTTGTTTGTCTTCTTCTTGTTGCCCGAGGTCGCGGGCTTAGAGTTGGAGGAGACCACAGAGTTTTTGTCCAACGGTTTCAACGTAAGGGCTGCGACTAAGTTGTCTAAGGAGAGAAAGAAGGCGTCCAAGTACCTCACCACGACCTCCGAGAACGCATGAACTACAAAATACTACAAAATACGACCCTTCACTTCTGGGGCTGTCACTTGGCCAATACTAATATATTTTGGGATATAGTTTCTCTTGCATCAGCATTTTACACTCAATAAATTTGTTACTGGAGCTTCGTATTTTTCGCAACTGCTTCTTCTCCAGTGAGGCAACAGCGTGCGCATACCAATTCTTACATCATGGCGAATATCGCAGCATCTACAAAAGACGTCCAGCACTAGTCAGTTTGTACACTATGGAGGAAGTCGCGGCCGACGTCTCCGGGGCTGACAGGGTGTCCAGCTATGCCCAGAAACTACAGCCTATCAATAAGTTCCAAGACATGAACAGTCTCAAGAACTACGAGGTCATCCAGAAGCTAGGCCAGGGCACATTCGGGGTGGTACAGAAGGCAGTCAGCATCAAAACCAAGGAAGTTGTTGCTATCAAACAGCTCATAAACCACTCTGCCAAAGAGGGCTTCCCTATCACGGCCATGAGGGAAATCACCATCTTGAAGACATTGAGCCATACGAACATATTGAGAATCATAGAGATGATATACGAGGGGCCTAAAGGCGCGAACCCACAGGACATCATCAACACAAGGGGTTGTTTCTACACGGTGTCGCCCTATATGAGTGCTGATTTGGTGGGTTTGTTGGAAAACCCTCGCATTCATTTGAGCGTGCCCCAGATCAAATGCATAATGCAACAGCTCTTGACGGGCGTGCTGTTTATTCACTCCCAGAACTTTTTGCATAGAGACATCAAGGCTGCCAACATATTGATTGATTTTGAAGGAGTGGTCAAAATCGCAGACTTTGGCTTGGCCAGAGTGTACCACGGACGACCACCTATTCTTGGACAGGGACCAGGCGGAGGCGAGAGAAACTACACTGCATTGGTGGTAACTCGGTGGTACCGACCTCCAGAGCTTCTTTTGGGAGAGAGAAAATACACAACCGCCGTCGACATGTGGGGTGTCGGTTGCGTATTCGCTGAGCTATTCACCGAGAAGCCCATTTTGGTGGGCAAATCAGACACACATCAAGCCCAGATCATATTCGAGTTGATTGGTCCGCCTAGTAAACTGGCGTGGCCCACTGCATACACGCTACCCAACAAAGCGGACTTCAATATTGGGCTCACGTGCAAGAGAACCTTGGAGTCGAGGTTCGAAGGTATTCTCTCCGATGTTGGCACAGAACTATTATCAAATTTGTTGACTTTGGATCCCATGCAGCGCTATAATGCTTTGGATGCCCTTGCGCACCCGTATTTTAGCAGCGACCCGCTTCCGCTTGAGCCCAAGGACTTGCCCAAGTTCGAGGAATCGCATGAAATCGATAAAGAACGGTTCAAGAAGCTTAGAGAGGGCGACAAATCGCAGAACGGGGCCCTGGGTGCTTCGAATGCACATCTAAAGGCAAGGGAAACTTATGATAACAGATCTCGTGGCAGCAGGGTCACCGGAAGCAACAACTACAGAACAAATGGTCGCCCTAACGGGAATTACCAATATGCTCCCTCGACACGGCCCTCTGCAAGCAGTATAAGGTACCAGGAACTGCCAGTAAATCCAAAAAAGTACCTGAGCTTTGCAGACAGCCGTCCGCAGACGTCTATTGGTAACGTTAATGCCATAGCTGAGCCCAAATCAGTTGACATACAGGCCAGGAGTACCCAATCCGCAAAGTCCGAGCCTGTAACTAGCATACAAAGTAGGGGACCAAACTTGCCAGAGAAGCCCAAAACTTACGATGACCAAAGGTCCCCTTCAGAAGTCAAACACCGATCAGAAACTTCTACAAACACACCTCCTACCAAAATATCGGTGTCATCATCAGCTAAAATATCACCTGCCCCGAAACATATCACATCAGCCAAGTCTAGCGTGTTCATGACATCATCCAGAATTAAGCCTCGTCCTAATGTTACCACAAGACCAGCTGAAGCTCTTGCCTTGGGAGACAAAAAGAGAAGGAAATTAGTAGAGAGGGATGTGAACGATAGCGACTTGACTGACTTTGATGAGGATGTCACGGACGAATCTAAATTGGGGGGATTTTTGGATTGGGAGAGATACCAGAAGTCTCCTGATTACGAGAAGATGTCCCAGGAGAAAGAGACTTTTGAAAACGGAAAGAAATAGAGGTTTCCGCTGCACAAATATAGAACGGTGTCTCTTGTGCATATCACCAACAATTAACTGTAACATAGGCAAAAAAGAACTTATTGTAGCATGTGGGGACCAATTAACGATTACAAATCGGATTAAATGCAGGACTATATACGTAACAACGTCGCCAGGCCTACACTAAGGTATCGATTTAGTTTGAACCTCGCATTTGAAAGCCTCTCCATCTACTTCTCAACCCCGCGTTTCTTAATAGAGCAGTATACGTTTGGGGAACTCTCGTCTTTAGGATGTCCGACTTCGGAGTGCCTCTCGCAGAAACGGCACCAAATTCCGTTGTTCTGTGCAACCTACCCTCGGAAGTTGCAACCGAACGCTCGGACCGAAATTCCCGAAGTTTATTTGACACTGATCTTTCAGATAAAAGTGACGCTGCCTGGCCTTTCTTCGCTTTTTTGTTGTGACCATATTTCTGCTCATCTTTGCGATAGGTCACTTACACAGAAATCCATACCCTCAAGTCACGCCTCAGATATACTTTGACCCTCTAAAGTGCCATATCTTCTGCCTGACCAAAATGGCATTATTCGAGGACTACTTCTCCATCCAGGTCTTCCTTATCGTCCTTCGAGAAGCCTTGGAAACAGCGGTAATCATCTCCGTGTTGTTGGCATTCATCCACAAAAGCTTTATCTCAAGCAAATCGAATAAAGAACCACCAGTTTACGGAGATCAGGAGCATGCCAGTATTGCTAATTCAGAGAGTACCCATGAAACAGACCCAACCGCCAAAGGCGACGAACTCGCAATCTACAACTATCTACGCCTCCAGATCTGGTTAGGTGGCTTGCTTGGTTTGTTGTGCTGTTTAGTCTTTGGGTCAGTCATCTTAGCGGTGTTTTACATTGTTGGAAACGACTTGTGGGCCGTTACAGAGCACTACTGGGAAGGTGCATTCTCTATTTTGGCCAGCGTTATTATCTCTGTCATGGGCGTTAAAATCTTGCGCGTGAACAAAATGCAGAAGAAATGGAAGTCCAAATTAGCAGCCATTATTCACAGATCTGACTACTTGAACAAGGCCATCCGCCAGACAAAAAGACGCAGGTCTATCACAGAGGGCTTCTCTGTGTGGTCAGAGAAATACTCGATGTTCATTCTTCCCTTTATCACAACGTTGAGAGAGGGAATGGAAGCCATAGTTTTTATTGGAGGCATTGGCATCAACGAAAACACCAGCGTAGCCGCAATTGTGAACTCCACCGTCTTCGCAATCATATTGGGTGCATTCATCGGTGTACTCTTGTATCGCTCAGGAAACACCCTTCCCCTTCAGTGGTTTTTGATCGTTTCCACCTCTTTTCTCTACCTTGTTGCAGCCGGCTTGTTCTCCAAGGGAGTGTGGAACTTCGAATTGCAGCGTTTCATTGACAATTGCGACGGCTTTGATGTTTCAGAAACCGGGCATGGACCTGGATCCTATGATATTGCCACCAGCGTTTGGCACGTTAACTGCTGCAATGGTGAAATCCAGGAGGATGGCGCTTTCTGGATGGTTGTTACTGCGATCTTCGGTTGGACCAACAGCGCCACCTACGGCAGTGTCATTTCGTACAACGTTTACTGGTTTGTGGTCATTGCTGCTTTCACGTCATTGATATACGAAGAAAGACACGGCCAATTGCCCTTTATTCCCCTTAGTTGGCAGCAGAGACGTATCGCGAAGAAAAGGCTCGCCTATGAGCCATTGATCTCTCCCGAGGTCGACATTGTCCAAGGTTTGAGAGCGAGCATTGATTCGGTGAACTCCACTACACCATTGACTCAGGCTTGAGTCGTAGAAGAGTCAATTAGAAAAAACGAAGAGAAACCACTAATGGTTGTACCAAAAATAATGTCGTCCTAGTCTCAATAAAATGGCCACCCCCTCCTATGGGCCTTGCTTCACAAGAGGCACTATCGTATTTGCTTGGTACAATAGTTTTCCCACGTCCCCACGGGTCTTTACCAATGCACCCTAACCTTCGATATGGAGTCCATTGTGATTTGTGCAATTGTGCCCTGCATCGTCGGCGTAGTTCGTGGGGATTAATAGAATACGAGGCATACAATTCGTTCCCACGCTGAAGGTTGTTGCTATTGCCGTCTAAGAATATTGGGATCTTTTGTTTGACCAATCAGTGGACCAACCAAAGCACAAGGCGGTCTTTAGGCGGGCGTGAAGTATGCATGCGCATGCAATGCAGCTTACGGCCGGGAAAATAAATTAGAAAGCCAGAATACTACAAGGCGCCGAAAATTCCGGATACAGGAACCGAAGCAGGTATTTTCGCAGATCGCATCAGATTATGCACCCGGTGTTACCTGCCTCGATGATATTTTTCGGCAATTTATCAATGATAGTTGAACACCTATAGCGGTATAGCACAGGCATTGGTTAACATAAGGCTGAGGTGCTTCGGTGCAGCAGCGAAAACGATTAATATCGACATAAGAATTTTGACGTCTAACAGCACCAAGACGAAATCCTGTTAGCACAAGTTCTAGGTAGTATGCAGAACGTCAAAAAGTTATCTGATTGGGTATTTTTCATTTCTCATCGTAAATCATTGGAGCTGAACAAACAATTTTCCCCGTCAGACACTTCTGGGCGATCCGTTAACATTATTAAATAGCTCAGTTAGGACGCACGAAATTACACACCACACAACTCCGTTTATATGGTCAGTAGAAGACCCACACGTGCCGAGTGGGGGCATGGTGGTGTTGCCTCAATGTGGACATTAAAAACGGTTCTCAACGTCGTTAGGAAAGCTGCATAGAGGCCGTTATCTATTGTAGTCAACAGTACGAGTACCGACTGTTAGCACCTTTAAGACACTCTACATGGTGGTAATGAAAGTTGATACATTCAAACTTGGCACAACCAGTGAGGCCCTTGTCATTCTGAGAAGCATGCGTGTGATTGGCGCAAGATGTGACACAAAGCACTAAATTTGTCCTGTTAGCAGGGGTATGCGGCAGCTGCTAAATGCAAACCTTTGTTTGGTCGAATTTTATCAGATTCATCAGAACAATGCACCTCTTCTAGTGGTTCCACTCTACATGGTGCTTGCCAAGATTTTCGGAAACCGCCTGTTCCTGGTCCAGATTCGGCTCAAGCAAAAAATTTTCTTCTTTTGATGCCGAGGCGGCGCTTTAACTTTTGACGCATGCACAGGCCATGCTGGGTAATTAAAGTCCACTTGAACACGCAGTATAAGAAGGCGAAGAGATCCTGTAAGAAGCGGTAAAGAGCTCTTCAAAAGCTGTCAAGATGAGAGTGAGCGGAGTTTTGTACCTTCTAAGCGCGGCCCTCTTTGGTGCTGTTGCAGCCGACAAGGCATACGAAGAATATGGGACGTCCAAGACCGCCTTCTACAGCTGCATCGTCATGATTCAGTCTCAGGCCTCGTTTTGTCCCCCTACCAACTTCTACCTTACAGACTACGCATGTTTCTGCCACAACCCAGAGGCGGTGGCCACGATGTCTGGCTGCTACCACTACTTCAACAGAAACACCACCACGAATGTGGACTACTTATCCGGTCTTTGCATGGAGTACTTCAACATGACCTTGACCAGAGAACAGTTTGAGAACGCTTACGACAACTACACCAAGTACGCCATGGCGCCTGCGGACATCCCCAACTTCAACATCAGTGTTCCTATCAAAGTTCCTCTTAAGTTGGACGACACGTTAACCAGATTATACTGGGACGCGGAGTTCAAGTTTTTGAGCAACTACGATAACAGCTTGTACTATGGAGCAGGCGCACTTGCCTACTGGGCCATTATCTTCATATTGGCAGCCATGAGACACTGGGGCATGATTCTCTTCCCTGGCGTGTTCAAGCGTATGACGGGCCCCCTCACCACCCGGTTCAGAAAGCACGTCTCTCTTCCTGCATTCTTGTATAGGAAGAAGGCCGAACACCAGCCCTTGGCAAAGGTTTTCGATGCTTTGTTTCCCAGCAGATTGGAGTCCCTCGTGATCTTTGGCTGGACTGTCGTGGTGATCGCTGTGAGCGCTTGCAATTACCTGTACACCGAGGGTGACCCTGTGTTGCCAGGCAGGGAGTACGCTATGACGCGGTACGTCGCTGACAGGACCGGTATTGTGGCCACGCTTTTCATTCCCTTGCTCTACTTGTTGGCAGGCCGCAACAACTTCCTCCACTACCTCACCGGAATTAGTTTCTCTACTTTCCTTCTCTACCACAGATGGATCGCTCGTGTCACCATGATCTTGGTGATTATCCACTCCATCACCTTTTCAATCAACTTCGGCAAGTTTTTCGCTTTGAATATGGCCGAGACGTACGTCATCTGGGGCACTGTCGGCACCATCGCCGGCAGTCTTATGCTTGTCCAGGGAATGCTTGTTCTCAGAAGAAACAGCTATGAAATTTTCCTCGGGGTGCACATCGTTTTTGCAGCCCTTTTCCTTGTCGGCTCGTGGTACCACGTCCTCACGCTCGGCTACATCTGGTTCTTCTACCCCGTCGTGGGCGTCTGGGCCTTGGACAGGCTCATCAGGCTCGTGAGGCTCTTTATGTTTGGCTTTCCCAAGGCAGAGGTGACCTTGTTGGCCGATGAGACCTTGCGTGTGGTCACCCCCAAGCCCAAGTACTGGCAGTCTACTCCCGGAGGTTACGCATTCATCCACTTCATGAGACCCACCTGTTTCTGGCAATCGCACCCCTTTACGTTCACGAGCTCCCCGGACTCGGACGAAATTGTCATGTATCTCAAGGTCAAGGGCGGAGTCACCCACGGCTTGTACCAGTATTTGGTGTCGCATCCCGGAAAGACTGCCCTGATAAGAGTGGGATTGGAGGGCCCTTACGGCAGCTCTTCCCTTGCTTACAAGGCTGATACGGCGGTTTACGTTGCGGGTGGTAACGGCATACCTGGAATCTACTCAGAGGTCATGGACTTGGCCCACAGATCGCGTGACAACAGCAGACAGTCCCTCAAGTTGGTCTGGATCGTCAGGAGCTGGAAGTCGTTATTGTTCTTCTACCAGGAGTTGCTCCAGTTGAAGGACACCAAAATCATAAGCACTGTGTACATCACCACACCAGACTTGGTTGCGGGCCTTGAAGACTTTAACCTCCGAATTCCCGTCATCGATGACAACACGAAACTGGAAGACCCCGCCATAGAGGAAATCAAGAAGGAGGAGGCCCAGGAACTCAAGAGTCTCGAAAATGATACTGACGACAAGGACTTGGTGACTGATAAGATCGTTTCCAGCGACAATGACTCTGAAACCTCTAAGACCTACAGCAAAATCATCAGCCAGATCAAAGCCGAGTTGTCACACGTGGAATTCAGGGAGGGTAGACCTGTTATCGATAGAATTGTTGAGCTGGAGATTGCTGAGTCCTCAGGTTCAACCTCCTTTGTTGCTTGCGGCCACCCGCGTATGGTGGACGACGTCCGTTACGCAGTTGTTCAGAACGTGGACAACAAGGAGAGAAAAAGAGTCGATTTTTATGAGAAATTGGAGGTGTGGGCATAACCGAAAAAGCCTTCTCTTCACCAACTAGAATATATCATCTATAATATTTCTTCATCTATGAATAAAAGTGCCTTATGCCAGAAATGCATCCTTACTGCGACCCCTGTTTCTCATCCAAGTCATTAAACATCTCGTCCACAGATGCCCCGAGATAGAGCTTGAGCGTCTTCCTAGTTGCGGGAAGAAGCTTGACCTTTACCAAAGTCTCCTTTTCGCCAGTGGCGCTTATTCTGTCGTAAGCCTGGAACCGGTGGCAGCCTCCGAATGCAAAATAGTAATACTTCCCAAATTCCTTGACTTTGAAAACATCTATGGGGGGCAATTCGCCGGACGTGATTTCGCCAATGCCGCAGGTTGCAGACGCCATGGGTGTTCCATTGAGAGTGGACACCATGGCATCGATTTTCTGGTGGTCCAAAACGGGGGGAATGGGCCTTCTGATCTCGTGCAAGGGCACGTAGTCGATCTTTAGGTGTGTTGACTGGAACGACATGGAGTGGATTTTTACAGGAAAAAAGGGCTTATGAACATGTCGGAAGTTGCAAATAAATAGGCTCGGTGGTTGCTTTAGTCATCAGCGTTTCCAGACCGCGATTTTTATTTTAGCAACGGAACACTACATTTGTTAGCAGACAAGACGTACTGCACCAGGAAGGTCTTCGACAGTGAATCAGCGACTTCTCCAGTGCTAGTAGAATTTGTCCACATTGTGTTTTCAATGCAGTTGCCAATCGCAACCCCTCTGCTCTGTGCCCACCCCTGCTAGTAGCTGCAAATCCGCGCTGCAAAAGGCCCCAAGTCTACACCCACATTGCAAGCGATCCTTCTTATCTTGATAATCACTCCTTAAGCGACCCTGTGCTGCCTATGCCGCAGATATGACGGGTGTGAGTTGGGAAAAATTTCGGGTGCGAGTTCGGCTTTCATGTGGGGCGTGCTAATAGCGCCACTGCGTAGCCATGTAGTGCAGCGCCCTCGGAAGTCCCTTCTTGGTTGACTGGTGTGCGTTACATGGTACATGAGAGCCGCACGCACGGATCGGTTCCGGATGCAGTTCCGGTAGCAAGGTCAGTAGCCAAGGTATAAAACCGCTTCTTTTTGTGTGGCACCGTATTTCGTTCCTCGCGAAAGTTATCTAATTGATCAAATTTTTTGATCTCTAACAGGCTCCAAAGTTACCCAATCCTTTCACACGCCACCTCCACGCATTTTAGCCATACTCTACAAGCGTCTGTGGTGAACACAAGAATGTACGAGGCCTTTGCCCTGGTGTCCCTTTTGCTAGGGGGCCTTCTTGTGCCCTTTTTCGTGCCCATAAGACTCGAAAACCCTATTCTCCGGAGAATAAGGCTAGTGATCTCGCTTTCTTTGGCAGTGTGTCTACTAATAGCCTTAACACCCAGCGAGGCTGTGAAAGGGGCCCCTTTTAACAAGTTCGGCCTGGGCAAAATCGCCTTCTCCGGTTGCAGTCACCAGGTTCTCAAACTTGCCAGATTCTGTGACACAGGGCTGGATGACCACTGCTTCTGTGCGGACCCAAATGCCATGGCTACCATATCCCAGTGCTACCTAGTCGCCCATACCAATGAGGTCGATTCCTTCCTCTCCATGTGCAAACTGGACTACGATATAACCGTCACCAGAGAGCAGTTCAATGAGGCGCACGTCTACTACACAAAACACTCTCAGACCATAAACCAGTCAGAACAGGGTCCCGCCACACTCGTCAAATTTCCTGTCAGATTAGAAGAGGCGGCCATTACCCTATATAAGAATTCCTACGACCAGTTCTTGGGGAACTACGACCGTTCGGTGGACTACGGGTTTTATCTCGTGTGCTACTGGACTGGGGTCTTCATGGTGGCTGCAATTGGTAATTGGTCTAAAGTCATACTTCCCGGACTTCACAGTCAACTAACAGATCCACTTACGAACTGGTTCCGAAGGACTGTCAGCTTGCCCGCAACATTGGGAAGAAGAAAAACACACGAGCAGCCCTTCTTTAGAGTTTTCAACTTTTTGGCTCCTACGAGGGCGGAGACCCTTATGCTTGGCGCATTTTGTCTATTAACGGCATTCTTCTTGCAACACAACATTCACTTCTATGCCGGTGACCCGCTTTTTGTGACCAAGGAAGTCGGTCTCTATCGCTACTATGCGGTCAGATCTGGTATTTTGGCCAGTCTGTTGTGTCCGCTACTCATTCTATTCGGAGGCAGAAATAACTTTCTCCAGTGGTTTTGCAGGTGGGACTACTCTACGTTCATCATGTTTCACCGCTGGGTATCGCGCGTAATTGTGTTGTTGGTGATGATACACTCATTTTTCTACAAGTCCTATCTCGAGGGGTTTGGTATGTCGGAGGAATTAAACGCAACATATGTGACCTGGGGAAGGTATTCTGCTTCAGCAGGATTTTTCATTCTAGTCCAGGGTCTATTAGTTTTGCGACGCAAGTGGTACGAGGCCTTCTTGTTGATACACATAGGTTTGGCACTCGTGTTTATTGCTGGAGCGTGGTATCACACCAAGGACAAGTACTGCGGCTGGTTTTACTATTATTCCCTTGCTATTTGGATCTTTGATAGAGCTGTGCGGATAGGGAGGCTCTGGTCCTTTGGCTTCCCCAAAGCCAGCGTCCTATTATTGGCCGACGAGACGCTCAAAATAATCGTTCCCAAGCCTGAGCACTGGGAGGCTGTCCCTGGTGGCCACGCCTTCATTCACTTCTTGCGCCCATCATGCTTTTGGCAGTCACATCCCTTTACTTATACGGTCTCTGTGAATGCAGAGGAGACGAACATTATCCTCTATATCAAGGTCAAGAAGGGCATCACTCGACAACTATTCAATTTTCTAGTAACCCATCCCGGTCGAAGCGTCGAAATTCGGGTTGCTATTGAAGGCTCTTATGGCGAGAAGACGCCTGCCAGCGGCTATAACAACGCTGTCTTTGTTGCTGGAGGCAATGGAATTCCTGGCATATATGCCGAGGTCTACGATTTGGAAAGAAAAACCGCCGAATACAGCCAGCGCACTTTCCAGTTGGTATGGGTAGTGAGTGAGTACGCTTCACTCTTTTGGTTTTACGAAGAGCTTCTCTCGTTGCTGGAAACTCGCATCCAGACAACTGTTTACGTCACAAGACCAGGAGCGTCTTCTTGTGTGGCGGAGTTCGAGCGGCGTTTTCCGATGGTGGCCGAATCCTCAGCAGCGTCGCTCACTTCGCAAAAAGAAGATGACGGCTACTCAGAGTCTAGAAAGCAGCGTCTTTTGCTGACGATAACGTCGTCCTACAACTCCATTCCAATGACGTCAGGACTGAGGTCGTCTAAGGAACAGGTGCAAAAAGTCATCAGAACCATCAAGACGGAACTCCCCCACATCACGTTCAAAGAGGGAAGACCGTCGATAGCGGAGCTCACTGCTGCTAGCATAAAGAACTCGCTGGGCTCAACTTGTTTTGTGACTTGCGGGCACCCAGCCATGGTGGATGACGTGAGACACTGCGTTGTGGAGAATATCTCCAACGAGGAGAACAAGCGGGTAGACTACTTTGAGCAATTACAGGTTTGGGCGTAGCCCCAATATGGAATATTTATATACCGGCGTTTATAGAGCTGGACACAATCCACAGGGGTTATTGAAACTTTAGTTAGGGGACAAACATCTCGGTTATTCCTGCACATGCGCCTCAATAAAGCCCCCACTTTCTCCACTGACAACCATAGCCCTAGGCTCTGGTAGGGCAGGGTGGCGATTCAGAGCGTGTTTTGGGGTTTGAGTGTCTCGATAGGCTAGGCGGGGCCCATGGAATCTGAAAATAAGGTCCGTTTCACAAGGGCTAACAAGTTGGCGCGTGGCCAACAGAATAGCATACGCCAGGCACGGCCCGCAGCAACACCATGAATGGCACCTTTTGACGGGCCCATACTACCTCAGTATGGTTGCATACCAGAACGCGGTCGCCACTTCCAGCAGCCAATAAGAGCAGGACATTTGGTATCCGCATTCGTAAGGCGCCCCCTATCTGAAGATATAGTGCGCGGGCTCGCAACACGTGCATGAGAAAGTGGGCATTTTCGCCGAAAACTCGGCGGATTCCTGCGAGAACCTACCTAATACGGCGACGAGGGGGGTCGTCCCCGCCCAAAACACAATAGGACCTTCACCAGTCGGGGGGCAATTCGGCGGGAATTCTGCACGGTGGGCAATATTTCGGCCATCCACGCTGATCTGCCGGGCACATGGACGTAGGCCGCGGTTTTGCGGATGCTGGCAGAAGTAGTATAAATAGGGGCCGCCCCCCGTGTTCGTAGTGCAAAATCCACACATCAACATGTCTAACATTCAGTTCAACTCTCAGAAGAGCGTCAAGAAGGACGGCAACTTGTACACCAAGTTCACCTACGAGAACTCCATTGTGGAGAAGGGCGCCGACGGCTCCTTCAAAGTGACCCCCACCGCCATTGACTACGAGTTCAAGGTGGACTTGAGCACCCCCAAGACCGGTTTGTTGTTGGTGGGCTTGGGCGGCAACAATGGTACCACCCTTGTGGGCTCCATTTTGGCCAACAAGCACAACATCTCGTTTGAGAACAAGGAGGGCGTCGTGAGACCTAACTACTACGGCTCGGTGACGCAGGCGTCCACCGTCAAGTTGGGTGTTGACAAGGAGGGCAACGACGTGTACGCCCCCTTCAACTCCATGTTGCCTTTTGTGCACCCCAACGACTTGGTTGTGGGCGGCTGGGACATCAGCAGCTTGTCCATGGACAAGGCCATGAAGAGATCCAAGGTTTTGGACGTGACTTTGCAGCAGCAGTTGTACCCCCACATCGACAAGATCACGCCCTGGAAGTCCATCTACTACCCCGACTTCATCGCGTTGAACCAGAAGGAGAGAGCCGACAACGTGTCCAACGTGGACGCCAACGGCGAGGTGGACGTCAACCAGAAGTGGGCCGACGTGGAGAAGGTCAGAAAGGACATCAGAGACTTCAAGGAGGCCAACGGCTTGGAGAAGGTGATTGTGTTGTGGACCGCCAACACCGAGAGATACGCCGACATCATCCCCGGTGTCAACGACACCGCCGACAACTTGCTCAAGTCCATCAAGGAGAACCACGCCGAGGTGTCGCCCTCCACTATCTTCGCGGTGGCTTGTATCTTGGACAAGATCCCCTACATCAACGGCTCGCCCCAGAACACCTTCGTTCCCGGTGCCATTGAGTTGGCTGAGAAGCACCAGAGTTTCATTGGCGGTGATGACTTCAAGTCGGGCCAGACCAAGCTCAAGTCTGTGCTTGCGCAGTTCTTGGTGGACGCTGGTATCAAGCCGCTCTCGGTGGCCTCCTACAACCACTTGGGCAACAACGACGGCTACAACTTGTCGTCGCCCAAGCAGTTCAGATCCAAGGAGATCTCCAAGCAGTCTGTCATTGACGACATCATTGAGTCCAACCAGATCTTGTACAACAAGAAGGACGGCGACAAGGTGGACCACTGCATTGTCATCAAATATTTGCCTGCTGTTGGCGACTCCAAGGTGGCCATGGACGAGTACTACTCGGAGTTGATGTTGGGCGGCCACAACAAGATCTCCATCCACAACGTGTGTGAGGACTCCTTGTTGGCCACACCGTTGATCATCGACTTGGTGGTGATGACCGAGTTCTTGTCCAGAGTGCAGTACAAGAAGGTGGACTCTGACAAGTACGAGGACTTCTACGCTGTGTTGACGTTGTTGAGTTACTGGTTGAAGGCGCCTTTGTCCAAGCCTGGCTACAAGGTGATCAACGGCTTGAACAAGCAGCGTTTGGCGATCGAGAACTTGTTGCGTTTGTTGGTGGGCTTGCCTGTCAACAACGAGTTGCGTTTTGAGGAGAGATTGGTTTGATAGTGATCCTGGGTAATACAAGCATACGAGAGAAACGCTAGGGAGGGCGTGGGATGAAAGGCTGTCAGACTGGTGGGGGAGGGTGATTGCAAAAGCCTACGACAGCCTCCGCTTGCGCCCTGTGTGCCCATGTAGCGTAAGCCTGCCTCTGGATCTGTGGGCCCAGCCCCATTTATATCAGTGCGCCTGTCACTTGCTGTCCGGTATGCCACCCCAACAGATCGCAGACGCCCCTATCTCCAATCTGCAAGGCCACGTTGTACCTGACATAGGAACCTGTAGGTGGCCCGAAAGCCCTAGGGCGGATGGCGTGCTTAGGCAGCGAGCCCTTCGAGCAGTTGGCCTCGGCCGCACCTGGTGGGGGCAGCAGTAGCCACGCACACGTTGTGCAAGAATGGGAAACCGTGCTCAGGCAAGACATGAAAAACTGTGCTCCAGGCTGGTCAAGAGGCCCGCGCCTACGCCAGCCCATTGCTGGAAACGGAAGTATTCGCATCGGTCGCACATTCTCCCGAAGAGGCAATTCGCAGCCTGTTCACCAGAAGTGGAAATTCGCAGCCTCCAGCCACCAGTCCTCACGGCGGTTATCTGGAGCCCGTGAGCGCCGTACCGAGGTACCGTGCGGTGCGGTGCTGCTGCGACAAAAGGGGCTTCGCGACAGGCAGGTGGTCGCAAGCCGCTGCACGTCTGTGCAGATATCACATGACACCGTCCTGTGAACCTCCTCCCACACTGTAGAACACCATCTAGACATGCTCCACCTAGACAGAAACCAACAATAAACAGGCTGTCCCCTCGCCCATGGCCCAATGACCCACCGGAGCGGGCCAGCAGCAGATACGCGCGTGCGCTGGCACCCGTGTACCTGGCTATCGGGCCAGGGCAGCGCCCCCTACCTACCTGTTCCTAACCAGGTCCCTGTCTTTAGACACTTCATTTGCAGCTACGCAGCACCAACGCGGGGACAAATTGTTGGGTCCGCGGGCCCAACTTCCCCGCACCCGTGCACCACGCCGACCGCGGCTTGGAACCTGGGGTTTAGCCGTGACGCAACCGCACCCTCGGCCAAATCACGGGCAGCAGAGTAGGCCTGCACACAGCCAGGGTAGTTATTTCTGTTCTGGGTATTGCAGCTGCCAGCACAAGCGTATAAAACCGAGCTGGTGCCGGGCGTTCGCGCGCCTGTGTGCTCTATACTGTTGCGGCACAGTGCAAATTCACGTTCACGGGTTCCCCTCCATTTTCGGTGCCTCCGTTTCAGACTCCCTGAGTGCCATTTTTGCTGGCTATAGTTGCTGGTGCGGGTTCGCAGTCCAGAATTTCGTATCTTTTTTGCTCCTTAACCACCCATCCCTACACCATGGTTGCCCTCACAGTGACAGTTGGCGAGGCCCAGCCGGGCGAAACCGCCCCCAGAAGAAAGGCGGCCCAGAAGGCGGCCGCGCTCCTGCGGCCCCAGGACTCCAAGGCCACCACCGTGTCAGAATTCGTCGAGGAGTCTGTCAAGAGACACGGCGACCGCCGCTGCATGGGCTGGCGTGACCTCGTGGACATCCACGTGGAGACCAAGAAGGTGACCAAGATTGTCGACGGCGAGGAGCGCGAGGTCGACAAGGAGTGGACCTTCTACGAGAACTCCGAGTACAAGTTCGTCACCTTCACCGACATGTTGGCGGTGGTGAAGAGCTACCTGCGTGGTCTCGTGAAATTGGGCGTCCTCCCCAACCAGCAGAACAAGTTGCACATCTACGCGGCCACGTCGCAGAAGTGGTTGCAGACGTTCTTTGCCGCGTCCTTCGCCTCCATCCCTATCGTCACCGCCTACGACACCTTGGGCGAGTCGGGCTTGACCCACTCGCTCGTGCAGACCGACTCCAACGCCATCTTCACCGACAATGCCTTGCTCGCCACCTTGGTGCGCCCGTTGCAGAAGGCCACCTCCGTCAAGTACATCATCCACGCAGAGCCCATTGTGGAGTCCGACCAGCGCCACGGCGGCAAGCTCTACCAGGCCGCAGCCGCCGCCAAGGAGAAGATCTTGAAGGTGAGACCTGACGTCACGTTCATCTCCTACGAGGATGTGGTCAGATTGGGCGAGGACGTCACGGACGACCTGGCCGTCACAGCCCCCAAGCCCGAGGACTTGGCATGCATCATGTACACTTCGGGCTCTACAGGCGACCCCAAGGGCGTGGTTTTGACCCACGAGAACATCGTGGCCGCCGTGGGCGGTGTCTCCGAGGTTGCTGGAAGAGACTTGGTCAAGAACACGGACCGCATCATCGCGTTCCTTCCTTTGGCCCACATCTTCGAGATGGTGTTCGAGTTGATGTGCTTGTGGTGGGGAGGCTGCATTGGCTACGCCAACGTGAAGACGCTCACAGACGCGTCCTGCAGAAACTGTAACTCAGACTTGATGGAGTTCAAGCCCACCATCATGGTGGGTGTGGCCGCCGTCTGGGAGTCCATCAGAAAGGGTGTTTTGGCCAAGGTCAAAGACTTGTCTCCCACTGTGCAGAAAGTGTTCTGGACCGCATACCGCGCCAAGCAGATGTTCGCCAACTACCACATTCCGTTTGCCGGAGCCTTCGACGTGGTCTTCAAGAAGATCAAGGCCGCCACCGGTGGCGAGTTGCGCGTCATCTTGAACGGTGGCTCGCCCATTTCCAAGGACACCCAGGTGTTCATCACCACCTTGATTGCACCCATGTTGATCGGCTACGGTTTGACCGAGACCTGTGCCAACACTTCCATCTTGGACCACACGAACTTCGAGTACTCGTGTGCGGGTACCTTGACCGGTGCGGTCACGTGCAAGTTGGTGGACGTTGCAGACGCGGGGTACTACGCCAAGAACAACCAGGGCGAGATTTTGTTGAAGGGCAAGTGCATCACCAGCGAGTACTACAAAAACGAGAAGGAGACCCAGGAAGCATTCACCAAGGACGGCTGGTTCAGAACCGGTGACATCGGCGAGTGGACCTCTAACGGTGCCTTGAAGGTGATCGACCGTAAGAAGAATTTGGTCAAGACGTTGAACGGTGAGTACATCGCTTTGGAGAAGTTGGAGTCCACCTACAGATCCAACCCCATTGTGTTGAACATTTTGGTTTACGCAGACCAAACCAAGGTCAAGCCCATTGCCATCATCTTACCCAACGAGGCGCACTTGAAGCACTTGTTGGCTGAGGAGAAGGTTTTCTCGCAGCAGGAGTTGAAGACCAAGGACATGTCGTACTTGTGCAACGACAAGAAGGTCATCAAGGCCGCGCACAAGGCGTTGCTTTCGACTGGTAAGAGCTCTGGCTTGAAAGGCATTGAGTTGATCCAGAATGTGGTCTTGTTGGACGAGGAGTGGACCCCCCAGAACGGCTACGTGACCTCGGCCCAGAAGTTGCAGAGAAGAAAGATCTTGGCTGCCCACCAGGAGAAGGTGGACGCGGCGTATGCGTAAGGTGTACCAGCATGTCCACATCATGGACTTTCCCTAGTTGTTTTCTCTAATATTATTGTATGTTTCTAAAGGTCGGTGTAGTCGAGCCATTCTGCACCTAATGTTTGCCAAAGATCTGGCGGATCTCACCAATACTAGCGCCTCTGTCGAGGCATAACTGCAACAAAATTCTGCTCTTCTGGGGGTTCAAGTAGCCACTGGCAACTAAGAAAGAGTTGTTTTCCATCTTTGGTAACGCACCAATGGGCACTGTACCGTCCATGGATCTCTTCGAGTAGATAACGGGGATCTTCTTTTCTGTGGAGATCTGGCAGATAAACTTGTTGGTGGCCTCGCTCATGGATCCGGCGCCCATGGTGGCCAATACCAAGCCCTTAGCATCCAACAGGTTAACTGCGAGCTCGATGAGTTTGTGGTTGAGCCCCTGGTGAGCGAAGATTACTGGGACTTCTGCAAACTCGCCAGTCAACTGGTTTTCGTTCAAGTAGAAGTTGGTCAATCCAGAGGGCTTGTTAGGCGGGAAGTAGTAGTGCACCTCGTTGTTGACGAAGTTGCCCAAGTAGCCCTGGCCCAAAGACTTGAAAGTGTCAAGTGAGTTGGCGTCAGACTTAGTGATGTAGTAGCCTGAGCCTATTCTGTCGTTAAGCGCCACCAAAACGCCTCTCCTTCTCGACCGCTTATCGGCAGCCACCACTATGGCCTGGTACAAGTTCATGGGCCCGTCGGAGGAAATGGCCGTAGACGGTCTCATGGACCCGCAGATGACGATGGGCTTGGGCGTGTTCACGGTACTCTCCAAGAAGAAGGCCGTTTCCTCGCACGTGTCCGTTCCGTGGGTGATGACAATTCCGTCGCATTCGGCAATGCTCTCCATGACCTTGAGGTAGATGAGCTGCAACTCCGCAGTACCGATCTCCTTGGAGTCGATGTTCATGATCTGCTCATACTGCAACTCACACGTGGTTGAGAGGTCGGGAATGGTGCTGATGAGGTCCTGTATGGTCAAGTCCACCTCGTATCCCGCGGTTTGAAAGGAGGACGACCCCTTGGATGCAATGGTGCCTCCGGTTCCCAATACCTTGATCAGAGGAACCCTCTGCTCGCCATCCTTATCGCTGAGGGCCCCAGAACTAATGACTGAGTTGGACCGGTACTTGATCTTAAAGATGGGGTGCTCGATGTCATGCACATCCTCGTGGATGTCGTAATGGGGGTCCGCCATGGCGTCGGGAGTTGGTGCAGAAATGGGCGTATTTATATGCTTCACGCTTGTGGACGGCGTTTTCTTTTGCAGCTTGAGTTCCGGTCACAGTCACGTGGTTTCCCCGGAATATGCCAGTCTCCAAAAATTTCACTCCACTCTTAAAGCACCCATAGCGACCATGGGCTTCTTTTCCAGCGACGACGTCCCGAAGGCCCCACCCAATAAGAGCAAGCGCAAAGAGTGCTGGGATGCACGTGACGAATTCTTCGAGTGCTTGACGAAAAACAACATCGACAACTCCTTGGACCCCAAGGAGGAGCCCAAGGTCCTGAAAAACTGTGGCAAGTTGAGATCCGACTTCCAGAGCAAGTGTGTGGCCAGCTGGTTCAAGTACTTCCAGGAGAAACGTTTCAGCGACTTGACCAGACAGAAATACATTGAGAAGTTGGAGGCGGACGGCGCCCAGCCTCTTCCCTTCAAGTTGGGGCCCAGAAACTAGACGCTGACGGTTCCTTGTACATAGTTGAGTCTATTCTTCTGAGCCTGCCTCAGATGCAAATATATAATGGGTATGCTGTTTGTATGCTATTGTGCGGAGAGAAAGATAGGCTCCCTTCCCGCGGCGGTCAACTTGGGCGAGTTCAACACCTGAAACACGGATGCCCACTCGTACTCTCCCTTTTCAAGCACCATGAAGCTGAGCGTGATGTCAAACGACTCCTTGGGCTGAATTTGCCTGTCGCCAATGTGGTTCTGAAGAACGCCATTGATGAGGATTTTGCGATCGATCGAAGCGGGCGACTTGTAGTGCACAGGGTTCACCAACTGGTTCGTGAAGTTCGTGGCCATGGGAAAAGGCAAGTGTCTAAGAATACCCGTGATGGCCTGGTCCGAGTGATTGGTGACCGTGGTCACTAGGCTGTAGAATTTTTCGATCTCCAAGTTGAAGAAAGTCCCGGTCCTCTTGACCACCTCTGAAGGATTCGCGTCGTTCACTAACTTGTGGTCAATGCCGATCTCTGGATAAATCAACACGTTGGCCATCTTCTGCGTGATTCTGATTGTTCTAAGTTCAATGGTACCAAGTCTTCTGTGTTCATCCCCAGAGACGGACTGCCAGGATCCACTGATGTTTTCCAAAAGGCGATGTCTGAGCCAGAACACATTCCGCATTTTCAAGTCATCCTCTGCACTTATGTTATAGTTCTTGATGAACTGTTTGTTCCGCAATGACGGTATCGGTCTCGTGGTATCGATTTCCTGGCCAGAGATTCTCTTGACTGGAAGTAAGAATCTCACGGTGACAGAAGGATCAATGACTTCTTGGACTCCAAAATTTGTGTCGTCAGAAATCCGGTACGACAAGTTGCACTGCAACTTCTCACTCCACGCATTGCGAATATCAATGATTAGAAGGCAGTAGTCAGAGATGTTTTCGACCTTGGACTCTATGATCAGGGTCATGAAAGTCAATATTCTGTCCAAATTATTGTGCAACAAAACGTCATTTGTAGGTGACATGCGCTGATGGTCAAATCCATCCAATGATGAGGCAAAAAGCGGGACAATGTCGCAGCCAACGACGTCAAACGAAGGCACGACTGACAACTTGAGTGGCACATGTATGTTTTTCACAAAACTTTGGGAAAGTTCCTCAGTAATTTTGTGAGCGTACTCCAATATGATCTTCAGTTCACGCATGCCCCTTTTGCCAGTAATCTGGTAATCGATCTTGACGTCACCTTGAGGGCTAATAAGTTTGTACTTGGACGCAATCTCTTCCTTGTTCAAAATCATGAAGGGCTTGAACTTGAGGAGATACCACTCTATCTCGTAGATCTCACTGGCGGGTAATGCAGAAATAGTTCCCGTGGGATTGGAATTGAGCTTGTTGTTAAGAGGCTCGATTGTAGAGTCCCAAAACGAGAATGAAAGGTAGTTGATTGGCTCCTCAGAATGATTTGTGAGCCGTATAGAGAACTCGTACTTCTCTCCCTCCAAAAGCATAAGCCATCCGTTCGATATCAGAAGGTCAGTGAGTGACAATGATGGTTGTGGAGGGACAACATTGAGTTTCAAGGTTTTGGTCAACGCCCTACCATCAATGATGTTCTCACTTAAGTTAGTGAACACCTTATCGAAAATCTCCTTGCTGCTATTCAAATCAATTTTGCCAATGTCCTTGATTCTGAACGAACCATTGATAAGCTCCTTGTCCACAATTTGAAAGAACTGAGATTTGCAGCCAACGACAATGATGTCAAATCCAACAATTTCTAAGTCGCCGGGACTCAATGGCTTGAAAGCTATCAGTACTGTTTGGGTGGAGTTAGGGCCAATTGTAATCGCGTGAGCACTATTATGAGCGACTTGGCTTTGAAAGTTGGCTGTTGCATCCTTAGCTGTTGCTGATGGTCTAACTTTATTCACAAGGGATGTACGCAGAAGACCAACGGGAGTCAAAGTTTGTGGTTGCGGTGAAAGTGAATTGGGAGAGCTGTTTGGAAGGAGCCTCATAAGGTGTTTGAGTGCCTGGACAGATACTTCCCCTTCTGTAACAATTGCAACCTTTGCGATCTCTATTTCGAATGCGAACGGATTCTGCAAAGTGAGCTTTAAGTGGTAAACCTCATTCTTAATTAGAAGTCTATCCTTGTTGATAGTGTTGACGTTTTGCTTCTCGTAAGGATTGAAAATGAACGGCGAGTTCTCCTTCGCTTCCTTGGACCCCGGCGTACCTTTTTTGGCGCTGTCTACCAAACCAACCACACTATTTGATGACTTTTCGTACTCTGCGAACGGAATCAAATCATCCTTGTTGCGGTTGCTAATGAATCTCGCGGATCTCACTAAAAATGGGTCCCAGTATGGAGCCACGAGGTTGAGATTGTTCCTGTTTGAAAGGTAAATAAGCCAATCAACCTTATCCTTCAATTTAATCTGGTCGTCAGCGGTCAAGCAGTGGGTGTAGCGTGTCAACATAATAGTACAGAGTTTGAGCAACATGTGATAGTCCTTGACGGCTTCGCATATTCTCAAGGAGACCATCAAAAGCAGTAATTGTAACGACATCCAGTCTGAGGAATGATGGTCGGCACTTGTGGCACTGCTCTCTGGCTCTATACCTATCCCGTAAGCCGCAAAGAGGAAACCAAATATATCACGAAGGGAGTTGGATCCAAGTATTTCAGCAACATTACTCTCATGAATTCTAGTCTCAAATTTTGGTAAGAGACTGACAAGGAGAATCCTAAGAATGAAAGCCTTTTTTCTCTGGAGACCTAGGTCCGAGTATACGGTTGCAAGCGCACAATAAATTCGGCACTGCTCAAAAAAGCTCATGTCAATCAACTGCAAGGAAAAAATTTTATCCACTTCCTTCAAAATGTCGCTTTTCAGAAAAGACTTGTTCCGCCCTGGAGCCACTTTTAACAAGTTAGTTCCTTTCACAATACACTCTAGGGCTTCGACATTGAGGTCATGGTCACCACCAAGGTACACAGTAAGCATGAACTTGATGGAGCGCAAAATAGACTCCACATAGACAAGGTCAGGTACAGTGTTTTCGTAGTCACTGGTGCTAAGATAATAGAATTGGTTCGCTTTGTAGGTGATGAGCTTCACAAACTCAGATAACGGCAACAGATTGAGATCTGGGGCCCCGTTGGTGGCCTGCGGAAAGTTGAAGCTCATAAAGCTTCCACTTGAGTTCCTTGGGGAGGTGGCTGCTGTCAAGCTGTTATTTGTCACATTGGAGCCCTGGCGAGTGTGGCCGTTTGTTCCATTTGTGGCCGTGGCGAGTGCCGTGTCAGACGATACCCGTTTGGCGGTATCCCCACTGATAGCATTGAGCTTGCTTTTTGTCACCAGAAGAACGGCGAGAAGAGCGGGGTTCTGGAGCTGGTATGGCACATCCACGTACTGTAGCAACACTACTGAGACGCCGAGCCCCTCCAAGGCACTACCAAGCCAGAGACAATCGTCGCTTTTCTTCAAGTTTATCACCGCATCGCTGAAGTACTGGAGCGCTTCGGTGTACTTTCCCGCGAGAAGAAGGAAGTTTCCCATCAACTTGCTCTGACGGCCCGTGTGGCGCAGCTGGGTCTTGGACTTGACGTCCACCGGGCTTGGTGCCGGTGTTGGCGAGCTGGAGAACGATACCTTGAATGAGGACGAACCAGAGCTCAAGCGTTTCTGCGCCTGATGGATGGTTTTGGCTAGCATGTGGCTGTCTGTGATGGAAACCGGCGACCGCAAGGTGATGTTCAAGTAGGAGGACGCGTAGTGGTCTAAGGCAGAGAGGAGCTGGCACGTGACGTCGCAGAGAATGGTGTCCAAGGCGGTGATGTTTTGGCTTGTAGAGCCGTCGTGGTAGAAGGTCAGTTTCGGCAGGTGGTCGCTTTTTGGTCTCAATTGGGCGATGGTGTCATCCGGCGTGTCGAAAACAATACAGCTGTGGATTATGGAGGCCGGGTACTCCTTCTTTAATGCTGCCACCGGGTCGTGGAAATCCTCAGTGTAGGAGCCCACTCCGAGGACAACAAAGGTCTTTCTGAAGGGCTCGAAGTCGTGCAAAAAGATAGACTCCTCGCCCGGCAGCGCCAGCCCGAAATCGTACATGACCCTTCCGGCGGGAAACGTCTGTGGGTTGAAGTAGCGGGAGTCTGGAATGGGCGACACGTCAAGAAGCCTAACGTCATTGGCAGATCGTAGGAATGCAAGGTACCGGGCGTAGTTTGCACCCGTGCACCCGGCCACTGGCACCACGAGCACCCGGACGCGTGCAGGCGCAACATAGCAGGTTCTGTCCATGGTATTTGGGGTGGCTTTGGCGGTTTCCAGATCGATGTTTTTCGGAGTGTTTTTAGTGTCGTGCGCGCCCGTACAATACTTAGAATAAAGAATAGCGGAGGCAAAAAGAGCTGGAGAACACCACCAGCGCAAAAAGCACCACACCAAGCCCACACAGCCCCATTCCGCAAAACGCCCTTCTACACACAAAACACATACACACAGCGATGCCCGGGTTAAGTTTCGACAACTACCAGAGAAACCACTTCTTGACCACCAAGGGCTTTGGGGCCCCAACCGCCACCTCCACGGGAACAACCATTGTGGGTGCGCAGTTCGCGGGTGGTGTCGTCATCGCCGCAGACACTAGGGCCACTGCTGGTGACATCGTGGCAGACAAGAACTGCGAGAAGTTGCACCGGTTGGCGCCCAAGATCTGGTGTGCTGGAGCAGGCACTGCGGCTGATACCGAGATGGTGACGCAGTTGATTGCGTCCAACTTGGAATTGCACGCGTTGTCCGAGAACCGCGGGCCACGCGTCATCACCGCGTTGACGTTGTTGAAGCAGCACTTGTTCAAGTACCAGGGCCACTTGGGCGCCTACCTCATCTGTGCGGGCGTGGACGCCACCGGCGCCCATTTGATGTCTGTGCAGGCACACGGGTCGACGGACATTGGCCAGTACCAGTCGTTGGGGTCCGGCTCTTTGGCGGCCATGGCCGTCTTGGAGACGCACTGGCGCGAGAACATGACCAAGGACGAGGCCGTCAAGTTGGTGGCAGACGCCATCGAGGCTGGTATCTGGAACGACTTGGGGTCGGGCTCCAACGTGGACGTGTGTGTTATGGAGGTGGGTAAGGATGCTCAGTTGCTCAGAAACTACTTAACGCCCAACGTGCGCTCGCAGAAGGCGCGTTCCTACAAGTTTGCAAGAGGCACCACTGCTGTTTTGCGCGAGTCCATCAGGGACCTCGTGGACGTGCAGGAGACCGTCGTTGTGGGCGGAGACAGCATGGAGGTAGATGTCTAGATGGCCAGGGCCGAGCGGGCCCAACGCAGGGGCCAGGGTGATAGAAGCTGCTAAGATAATGACTAGCTAGGCAATGTAGGTCAATTGACGTAGGCCTTCCGGTGAGCCGGGCTATTTGAACATTGGTTCCAAGTGGACATGGCACTCACATTCCCCCAGGACTCACATCTACAGAGCACCTATCCAATAACTCAATAACTGCTCGCAGTGCCAGTTCACCATTTATCGCACATTAGGTGCATGGATGTTCTAGATTTTTCTATGGTGCAAAATTCCAACCACTACCGCCCACATATAAGGCCCCACCCACCACCACCACTCTTTCTCCAAAATGGTCGTCAACAATCCCAACAACTGGCACTGGGTCGATAAAAACTGCATTGACTGGAGCAGGGCCTACTTCGAGCAGAAGCTCGCAGGCGCTTCTGCAGAGGATGCTGGCAAGACTGTGAAGGTGTCCTCCGTTTCCTCGGTTGAGGGAGACGTGGATGTGAGCCAGCGCAAGGGCAAGGTGATTTCTCTTTTTGAGTTGAAGATCGTGTTGGGCATCTCTGGTTTCTGCAAGAGCGAAAACGAGGGCGCCTTCAGTGGTTCCATCACCGTGCCTGAGTTGGCCTATGACACCGAGGCCGACGAGATCCAGTTCGACACCAGCATCTACAACGAGGACTCGGACTCCGAGAAGATGAGAGCTGTGATCAAGGCCAAGTTGCTTCCCCAGCTTAGGGTGCTTTTGGCCAAGTTCGGCTCCGACTTGATTCAGGAGCACAGTTCTGACATCCAGCTAGCCTCCGATAAGGTCAGCTCCACCTACACCAAGGGCAACCAGCAACCCAGTGGCGCGCCTGCACCGAAGGTTGTTCCCTCTCCTGCTGCCCCCAAGGCCCAACCGGCTGCCCCCAAGCCCAGCAGTCTGTCGCTGGTGCCCAAGTACAACACCTCCACTATGCATTTGGAGCCCACCTTTAACACCACTGCCGAGCAGTTGTACGTGACGTTGTTGGACGGCCAGCGGATCGCAGCGTGGACGCGTTCTGCGCCGCAAATTGAGGCGTTCCCGCCTAAGGAGGGCAGCTCGTTCAGCCTCTTTGGAGGCTCGATCACTGGAAAACTCATCAAGTTGGTGCCCAACGAGCGCATCACCCAGCTCTGGCGTTTGGAGGACTGGAAGTCCGGCCACTACGCTGAGTTGGACATTCAGTTGATGCAGGGCGCCGGTGAGACCCAGATGGTGGTGCACTGGCTGGGCATTCCTGTGGGAGAGGAGGAGCGGGTGAGAAACAACTTCCAGGACTACTACGTCAGGTCGATCAAGATCACCTTTGGGTTCGGTGCTGTGTTATAGAAGATTTAGAGGAAACAAGAGGAAGGAGCAAGAAGAATGAGAGTGTAGAATTGGCTCTGTTGTGGGCATTTTTCAGCTGTATTCGCAGCTTGCAGCCTCACCAAAATAAATGCTGTGCCCTGGGCCAAAAGGCCATAAAATGCCCTAATGCTACAGCATCACACTCGAATATGCTGCATAAACTCTCCCGCCCATCGCATAGCTTCTACTAAGCATCTCGTGCACGTTGGCCTGCTATCTGCTATCGCTTTGGGCTGCCAATCCGGGCATAAATTCCGGTCGTGTCTCGCGCAGTGGGAAACCTTACCCAAAGAAGCAACGGAAACCACGAGCCCGATTGCGCCTATATAAATCTGCATCTGTCAACGTCAACGCCATCAAAAATGTCTGAATCCACCGTTGGAAAAGTACGTAGTGTCACGTGGCAGCAAGCCCGATTGCAGAAAGACCAATTCTTGCAACGGCCATTGCTGTACCAAATCTCGCACCCTTCTGGTTACTAACTCCCCGCAGACCATCACCTGCAAGGCCGCCATTGCGTGGGAAGCCGGAAAGCCATTGTCCATTGAGGACATCCAGGTGGAGGCCCCTAAGGCCCACGAGGTCAGAATCAAGATTTTGCACACTGGTGTGTGCCACACTGACGCCTACACTTTGAGTGGCGTGGATCCCGAGGGCGCCTTTCCCGTGGTTTTGGGGCATGAGGGTGCCGGAATCGTCGAGTCTGTGGGCGAGGGTGTCACCAGCGTCAAGCCTGGTGACCATGTCGTGGCCTTGTACACTCCGGAGTGCAAGGAGTGCAAGTTCTGCAAGTCTGGAAAGACCAACTTGTGTGGCAAGATCAGAGAGACCCAGGGCCGCGGTGTGATGCCGGACGGCACCTCGCGCTTCTCTAAGGATGGCAAAAAGTTGTTGCACTTTATGGGCTGCTCCACCTTCTCGCAATACACCGTGGTGGCGGACATTTCCGTGGTGGCGGTGAACCCCAAGGCCAGCACCGACAAGACGTGCTTGTTGGGCTGCGGCATCACCACGGGCTACGGCGCGGCTACTATTACCGCCAACGTGTCTCAGGGCGATAACGTGGCTGTTTTCGGTGCTGGTTGCGTGGGATTGTCTGTTGTTCAGGGTGCCGTTGAGAGAAAGGCTGCGAAGGTTATAGTCGTCGACACCAACGACAAGAAGAAGGAGTGGGCCGAAAAGTTTGGTGCCACCGAGTTCATCAACCCTACCAAGTTGCCCGAGGGTACCACCATCGTGCAGAAGTTGGTGGAGTTGACGGACGGCGGTTGCGACTACACCTTTGACTGTACCGGTAACGTCAACGTGATGAGAGACGCATTGGAGGCGTGCCACAAGGGCTGGGGCACTTCGGTCATCATCGGAGTTGCTGCTGCTGGCAAGGAGATTCTGACGAGACCCTTCCAGTTGGTTACTGGTAGAGTGTGGAAGGGCGCTGCCTTCGGTGGTGTGAAGGGCAGATCGCAGATTCCGGGCATCGTGGAGGACTACATGCACGGAAAGTTGAAGGTGGATGAGTTCATCACCCACAGACACCAGCTTTCCGCTATAAACACCGCTTTCGACGACATGCACAAGGGAGACTGCATTAGAGCCGTGGTGGAAATGTAAGGGTGAACGGTTAATAAAAGAGACGGGGCACGATTTGTAGTGGACACATACATGGTGGGTGCAAGTGCTAGGAAGGAGTGTTTTTCGAACAGCCAATACGGAAAATCACCTGGTATTTTCATGCCTACAAGCATGTAACGGTGGGTTAGAGTGGGCTTGAAGAGGAAGACTGAGAGCCCGCAAAAGCTTTAATTCCGCATCCTCCATAAACTTCGGGCATCTCGAACTGTGAGCACATTGGTTGTACGTAGTCATTAAGCCACGTTAGTTTTATGCCAATCTTGGAAAGCTCCCTCAAGTCTATAAACCACTTTGTAGCATGGTGAATGAATGCTGCACCCTTTATGGCACAGCCGCTTTCACCCAATGGCAGCACTGTTGGCGTAACCATTTATGTCTGCAGCTGCCGAGACCCGCAACATGCGTCCTAGCTTTTTCAACAATAATTGCTGCAAGTTACCTATTCCCTATTCTCGGACTTCTGATCAACTTCTGGTGATTTCGGGTGCGAAAACCACCAAATTCCATAAACTCCGCAACTACCAAATCGCATTCAAAATTTCCAAAAACGGCCACAGCCATCCTCAGATCCCGGCACCAGAGTTCACCTCCCGTATAACGTCTACATGGGCCATCAACAGACATTCTCCATTTCGCCCCCACACCCCGTTGCTAGGCCCATCGTGCCTTCCTGCACGTGGCGCTCCTGCAGGACAGGAGTCTCGGAACCGAGCTCCCCGTTCGCTGCCGCTGATTGGCCAGCGGCCCAGCCCGCGAAAATTACTCCAAATCATCCTGGCCCACATACAGGTCCGGCGTGAGGTCCGGTGTATCCTCAAAATTTTCATCGCGACCTTCTCTTCCACAGTCTCCCTCCAGAAACTAACCCACATTCGCCATGCTCAGACAGTTGACCAGACAGGCCGTTGTTGCCCCCAGATTGACCAGATCCTACATTGCCGGCCAGTTCACTGGCCAGAAGAAGGCCAACGGCAAGTACACCGTCACCATGATCGAGGGTGACGGCATTGGTGTGGAAATTTCCCAGGCCGTCAAGGACATCTACGCCGCGGCCGACATCCCAATTGAGTGGGAGCCCGTTGACGTCACACCGTTGTTGATCGACGGAAAGACCACGTTGCCCCAGGATGCCGTGGACTCCGTCAACAGAAACTTGGTCGCCTTGAAGGGCCCCTTGGCTACCCCTGTCGGCAAGGGCCACACCTCCATGAACTTGACTTTGAGAAGAACCTTCAACTTGTTCGCCAACGTGCGTCCCTGCAAGTCCATCGTGGGCTACGACACCCCGTACGAGAACGTGGACACCGTCTTGATCAGAGAGAACACCGAGGGTGAGTACTCCGGTATCGAGCACACCATCGTGCCCGGCGTGGTGCAGTCCATCAAGTTGATCACCAGAAAGGCCAGTGAGAAGGTGATCAGATACGCTTTCGAGTATGCCAAGTCCATCAACAAGCCCCACGTCTTGGTGGTGCACAAGGCGTCCATCATGAAGTTGTCCGACGGCTTGTTCGTCGACACCGCCAAGGAGGTGGCCAAGGAGTACCCCGAGATTCCCTTGGACTTCGAGTTGTTGGACAACACCTCGTTGAAGTTGACTGCCGACCCCAACGACTACAAGGACGTGGTCATGGTCATGCCCAACTTGTACGGTGACATCATGTCCGACTTGTCTTCCGGCTTGATCGGTGGCTTGGGCTTGACCCCCTCCGGAAATATGGGTAACAAGGTGTCCATCTTCGAGGCCGTGCACGGCTCTGCTCCCGACATTGCTGGCAAGGGTCTTGCCAACCCCACCGCCTTGTTGTTGTCCTCGTGCATGATGTTGAGACACATGTCTTTGAACGCCGAGGCCGACAAGATCGAGAACGCTGTGTTGAAGACCATTGCGTCTGGCCCCGAGAACAGAACCGGCGACTTGAAGGGTTCTGCCACTACGCAGCACTTCACCAAGCAGGTTATCGCCAACTTGTAAGCGACTTCGGTTGTGGTATAGCCATTAAAGGGCCGTTATTCACATTTTTCATCAATAAATATATTTATTAGCATGTGTGGAAAGGGATGGGAAAGGGTATAGTGTGAAGTGCATCTCGCGAGTTACATTTGCATTTAAACCCCAACTTCCGCGCACCTGTTAGGCCAAGAAAGTAGGTACCTCAGACGACGCGGAAAACCCTCTTCATCATTGTCGTCCCACCTCTTCCTTTCCTATTCATACACCAATGCCATTCGTTCCATGCACCTACTCCGATCTAGGCTACTTTGTACTGCCCGGCGATGGCCTCGGACCAGTCCCGGCACATTATCGGGTGACTAATTCACCCCACAATCACTCCACCTTCACTTCCAGGAGCTTCTGCGGGAGTGCCAACTCACGGAGCACGATATTCGCGCCCTCCACTATAGCTAAGTGCTCACACTTGTGCACTCTTTCCTCGTACTCCTGCAAGGTCTCGTCCTTGCGCAAGTCGAGCTCTTTGACCAAAACAGGAGTGCCGCGGTCCACCTCGGCAATGACCTTGTGGATCATGACGCCGCCCTTCAGAATCTTTCCGTCCTGACCGGCCTGCCAGGCTCTGTCTATAGCGTGGGTGCCGTCAAATGCGCCCGGCAAAGCAGGATGCAAGTTTATGATGGTGATGCCCGCCTTTTCCAACGGCACCAATACTGCTGGCGACAAGATCAACATCCACCCGGCGCATATGATCAAGTCGGGTGCAGTATATTCGGGGACCTTCTTGCCGTCCACCGAACCGTATATTATCAAGTTAGCGAGGTCCTTGTTGAAGTCTTCGCGCTTCTGTTTTCTCTCGTCCACCTGTTCTTTGGTGGTGCCCTTGTAGTAGGTCTTGAGCATATGTGACTTCGATGGAACAGACGCCTCGGAGGCCCTGGTCAAGCCGTAGGCCTTATCATTGGAGGAGATCACCTGAGTGATGCGGCCCTCAAGCTTGCCGGCCTTTTCGGCATTGAGCAAGCTCTGTAAGTTGGAGCCTGAGCCCGATATCAACACTGTGACGGAGGGAGCCATTGGGAAGAACGGTGGGTCTGCCATTTGCAAAGCGTTTTATCAATAGACGCTTGACTCTGTCGCGCTAACCTGCAGAAACCGCATTGGGCCCTTTTGCAGGTTGGGACATGCAGGTCCGATGCCGGTTGCGAGCCCACGCACACAGATGCGGGATCCCGATTTAACAAAACGATAAGGGCGCTCCCACCACCGCTGCCTCCAATTGGCAAATCACAGTGTCTGGGAAGGGTCACAGGGAGCCCAATTGGCCAGATCGCCGGTTAGCAGCGTCTCCGCAGCGTTCGTGGCGGGATTAGTGGGACGAACGGCCGGGTAACACCCGCGTAAACCCCAGTCCGTGCGGGTATTTACGCGCGCCCGCGAAAATTTTTCTCTTTTATCCTGTCTCCTACAGGCGCTTCCCATAGTGAAGCATCCCCTCGTGCTGGCATTGTTGGCTTAAATAAAAAGGTTTTTTCACCTTTTTTTTCCTCTTCTTTTCTCCCTACGGTCAATTCACACCAACATAATCTATCAAAATGGGTATGTACTGACTCTGCAATCCGACCTCCGCTGGCTGCCGGCGGTGCAATGTGCCCCTTCCCGTACTAACAGCCCAGTTGCTTTCACTATTGATCAGATCCGTGGCTTGATGGACAAGGTTACCAATGTGCGTAACATGTCCGTCATTGCCCACGTCGATCACGGTAAGTCCACCCTTACCGACTCGTTGGTCCAGAGAGCTGGTATCATCTCCGCCGCTAAGGCTGGTGAGGCCAGATTCACTGACACCAGAAAGGACGAGCAGGAGAGAGGTATCACCATCAAGTCTACCGCCATCTCCTTGTACGCCTCCATGGAGGACGACGATGTCAAGGAGATCAAGCAGAAGACTGACGGTAACTCTTTCTTGATCAACTTGATTGACTCCCCCGGTCACGTTGACTTCTCCTCTGAGGTCACTGCTGCCTTGCGTGTCACCGACGGTGCTTTGGTCGTCGTCGACTGTATCGAGGGTGTGTGTGTGCAGACCGAGACTGTCTTGCGTCAGGCTTTGGGTGAGAGAATCAAGCCCGTTGTCATCATCAACAAGGTCGACAGAGCCTTGTTGGAGTTGCAGGTGACCAAGGAGGACTTGTACCAGTCCTTCTCCAGAACCGTTGAGTCCGTTAACGTGATCATCGCCACCTACGTCGACGAGTCCATCGGTGACGCCCAGGTGTACCCTGAGAAGGGTACCGTGGCCTTCGGTTCCGGCTTGCACGGCTGGGCCTTCACCGTCAGACAGTTCGCCACCAGATACTCCAAGAAGTTCGGTGTGGACAGAATTAAGATGATGGAGAGATTGTGGGGAGACTCTTTCTTCAACCCCAAGACCAAGAAGTGGACTAACAAGGAGAAGGACGCCGATGGCAAGTCTTTGGAGAGAGCCTTCAACATGTTCGTGTTGGACCCTATCTTCAGAATCTTCGCTGCCGTGATGAACTTCAAGAAGGACGAGATCCCCACCTTGTTGGAGAAGTTGGAGATCAACTTGAAGGCCGAGGAGAAGGAGTTGGAGGGTAAGGCTTTGTTGAAGGTTGTCATGAGAAAGTTCTTGCCTGCCGCCGACGCTTTGTTGGAGATGATTGTCATCCACTTGCCTTCCCCCGTCACCGCCCAGGCCTACAGAGCCGAGACCTTGTATGAGGGTCCTTCCGACGATGCCTCGTGCACCGCCATCAGAAACTGTGACCCCAAGGCCGACTTGATGGTCTACGTTTCCAAGATGGTGCCCACCTCCGACAAGGGTAGATTCTACGCTTTCGGCCGTGTGTTCGCTGGTACCGTGAAGTCTGGCCAGAAGGTCAGAATCCAGGGTCCTAACTACCAGGTCGGTAAGAAGGATGACTTGTTCCTCAAGGCCATCCAGAGAACCGTCTTGATGATGGGAAGATTCGTCGAGGCCATCGACGACTGCCCTGCTGGTAACATTATCGGTTTGGTTGGTGTCGACCAGTTCTTGTTGAAGTCTGGTACTATCACCACCTCCGAGACCTCCCACAACATGAAGGTCATGAAGTTCTCCGTCTCTCCCGTCGTGCAGGTTGCCGTCGAGGTCAAGAACGCTAACGACTTGCCCAAGTTGGTTGAGGGTTTGAAGAGATTGTCCAAGTCCGACCCTTGTGTGTTGACCACCATCAACGAGTCCGGTGAGCACATTGTTGCTGCCACTGGTGAGTTGCACTTGGAGATCTGCTTGTCTGACTTGCAGAACGACCACGCTGGTATCCCCTTGAAGATCTCTCCCCCTGTGGTCTCTTACAGAGAGACTGTCCAGAAGGAGTCTTCCATGGTTGCCTTGTCCAAGTCTCCTAACAAGCACAACAGAATCTACGTCAAGGCCGAGCCTATCGACGAGGAGGTGTCCTTGGACATCGAGAGAGGTGTTGTCAACCCCAGAGACGATTTCAAGGTCAGAGCCAGAATCTTGGCCGACAACCACGGTTGGGACGTCACTGACGCTAGAAAGATCTGGTGTTTCGGCCCTGACGGTAACGGTCCTAACTTGGTTGTTGACCAGACCAAGGCCGTGCAGTACTTGAACGAGATCAAGGACTCCGTTGTTGCTGCTTTCCAGTGGGCTTCCAAGGAGGGTCCAATCTTCGGTGAGACCGTCAGATCCGTCAGAGTTAACATCTTGGATGTGACCTTGCACGCTGATGCCATCCACAGAGGTGGTGGTCAGATCATCCCCACCATGAGAAGAGTCACCTACGCTTCCATGTTGTTGGCTGAGCCCGCTCTCCAGGAGCCCGTCTTCTTGGTTGAGATCCAGTGTCCTGAGAACGCCATTGGTGGTATCTACTCTGTGTTGAACAAGAAGAGAGGCCAGGTTATCTCTGAGGAGCAGAGACCTGGTACCCCCTTGTTCACCATCAAGGCTTACTTGCCCGTCAACGAGTCCTTCGGTTTCTCCGGTGACTTGAGACAGGCTACTGGTGGCCAGGCCTTCCCTCAGTTGATCTTCGACCACTGGGAGGTCTTGAACGGTGACGTGACTGACCCCAGCTCCAAGCCTGGTCTTATTGCCAAGGAGAAGAGAGAGCGCCAGGGTTTGAAGCCTGAGGTTCCGGGCTACGAGGAGTACTACGACAAGTTGTAAGCAGGATGGCTCATCTTCTCTGTTTATACTCTGCTCATAGTTAGGATGTGATTTTTTTACTCTATGTTACTAATCTCCCCTTTATACGTCGAGAATACAAAATCTTTATAATGCGCGTAGTTTGACGTTAACCTATTTTCAGGGCGGCATGACAGTATGAGACCAGGTGCAGGACCACCTCATTTCTCCGGATGCTTCGGCAACAGCCTTGGCACACCCAACGGGCATGCCGGATCGTCCCATTCCGGGCTAATTGCCGCACCCGTACTTCAATGGTAGAAGCGATGGGACACCAGAAGGGGGGCCGCCCTGCAGATAATTGACCAAAACGGTAAGGCCGAAAACAGGGGCCGGCATTCGGCCCAGTTCCGACCTATTACAGAAGGACCCCGATTTTTAAAATCTGTAAAAATGTGTCCTATAGAGGGTCTCTTGGGCTCGGTAGAATCAGAAAAGGCCTCAAAGCCCATACGGCTATGCTTCTGGCGAAACCCCCCGGATTTTGCATCTTTCGGGTGACGTGTGCATCGCCCGGTATATTTTTTACGGTATACGATCGCTCCAGTAGAAGCGGCTGGGAAAATGTATAAAAAGAATCTGTATTCCATAATTACCCAGGATTTCCCTACTCCCAGAAATCACAGTCTCTTTCGATAGAAGACCGCACGGGAAGCCTTATCGTGCCAGTGGCTTGCCCTATTAATCATTCTCCCCAGTCGTGCCTACTGTCTTTGCATTCTGGCCCATCGTTTGCTTAGTCATACACGTGGATATTCTGTCTTTAACACCTACCACTTTTCCATGTCGCCCCCAAGTGAAGGACAGCTAATACAGGTGCTTCTAGAGGCGGGAAATGCTGCCGAGGACCCAGAGAACCGCTTCAACGCCCTTCTTCTGGCAGGAGGAGGGCTCTTTTGCATCGCATTCTACGGTATGCGCACCTACTTCATCAGTAAACTGCTTCCGCAGGGACATTCTCCGGACTTGCGGGCGTTTGCCACAGTGCTAATGGTGCTTGCAGGGTGGAATATCATTACCTCCTACATGGCATCCCGGATGTCCTTCACCACCGGCGCTCTTCCATACTCAATCGGCTCTGCGAGCGACACAACCGAAGTCAAAGAAGAGATAGCCAAACTCGTCATCAACGACGACGTGTCCAAGACCCTCAACACAAGTTTCTTGTGGCGGGATATGCGCATCTTCTTGTTTGCAACTACGTCCATGGTGATGCTCCACTTGTTTCTGGCGGTGCTTTTGAGAATCATCGAGTATGTTACGCTCATCAACGCTTCTGACAAGGAAAAGCCGCTGCGCCCTCTAACGCCTAGACACCGCAAGTCGGTATCTTTCGACAACACACTCACCACTTATCTGGATAGCCGCGCGTCATACTCGGAATTGGAGCCGTGCGAGAGCTCCTTTCCGGATGCTGGTGTCCTCACACACTATGGTGGTCTTTTTGCATTGGCTGTGTTGGTTCTGCTTTTTGTCGTTCCTCGCAGCTTCCTCCTCAACTCGCTGGCCCGTATTTTCACTCTTGGAGAGGGGCCCGTTCCCATGGTAGAGGTCAAGTCTGACCACGTCTACGTGGCCATCGTGGTGCTCTTCTTGCGCGATGCATTGCGGAAGTTCGTCCAGGTGGTAAGACACCCCCAGTTCCGCAACTTTCCGCAAATGACATCGGTTTTCAGTCGATTTACCTGGGGCTACAGTTGTATCTTACTCGCGGGCTTGATAGCACTCATCGTGTTCCTCAGCGATGTGCTCCTTAATCTTTTCAGCGTCATCTGCGAGTATGCAATCAGCGACGAGGAGGCCTTCGATAGCAGCCCCAACAAGGCGCCACGGCAGTTTGTCACGCTGATAATAATGAGCTACTTGGCTCACAGCTTGTCACCAGAGTGCTTTTCTGTGGTCGAGGGCCTGCAGTGCTCGAAAAAGGGCAGTTTGGAGTCGCTTCTTCGCTGCTTCACTTGGTTGAGGGCGGTTTTTGTGGACTGTTGGGTTGTCACCAATAGCGCAATATTTCTCGTGCTTCCACTCTTTATCTGGGTTATAGTGGTGGAGCTTAAGATTGGCTGGGCTCGGACTAGTCTCCACTGAACCTGAACCCGTCTGTACGCATATAGTTAATGAGATCCTAATCCTACCTGACTCCACCGCGGACCGGCATTCCAAATTCGGAGCTGCGACCCTGCCGAAAAAAAAAGCGCGAAACTTTTCCTGATCGGGCCTGATAAGTTGCACCTTACCCTTCACGCTAACAACTCCATTGCCTATATAAATAACGGGCGATGCGTCCGGTTTTGGTTTTCCACATTACCCTCTGAAATGGAAAGATTGCAGCAGTTAGCACTCCAGGCCACTTCCTCTGCGGCCCCCGTGCCGCCCCCCCACCATCCACTTGATCCTCTCAGTGCCTCTGAGATTAAGCTGGTGGCAGCCGTGGTAAAGACTCACTTCCTGGGCCGTACTATTGCCTTCAACACAGTGACTTTGAGAGAGCCCGTCAAGAAGCTCTACTACGACTGGAAAGAGCGTCTGGCGCCCAGACCGCCCCGTTTGGCCTACTTTGTGGTGGTCGAGGATGGCATCTCTGGGGTGCTGGAGGGTGTGGTGGACATCGGTACTGGTACCTTGGTCCAATTGCGGGCCACCGACGGCGTGCAGCCCATATTGACGCCCAGCGACTTGCAGGCTACTGAAGAGATTGTGAGAACTGACCCTGCAGTCATCAAACAGTGTGAGCTCTCTGGTGTTCCTCGATCGGAGATGCACAACATCTACTGCGATGCCTGGACCATTGGCTACGACGAGAGATGGGGTGCTTCCAGAAGATTGCAGCAGGCCTTGATGTACTGGCGGTCTCACGACGACGACTCGCACTACTCGCACCCGCTCGACTTCTGTCCTATTGTGGACATGAACGCAGGCAAGGTGATCTTCATCGACATTCCCAACGTCAGAAGAAAGGTGTCGAAGCACAAGCACAGCAGCTTCCACCCGGTGCACGTGAAGGAGAAGTTCGGAACTCCTGAGAACCCCTCCGGGTACAGACAGGAAGACCACCCCATCAACATCACCCAGCCCAACGGCGTCTCATTCGCTATGGATGGCTATGTAATGAACTGGTCCAACTTCCTGTTCCACGTTGGCTTCAACTACAGAGAGGGAATTGTGTTGTCCGACATCACCTACAACGACCACGGCAAGGTGCGGCCCATGTTCCATCGTATCTCTTTATCGGAGATGATTGTGCCCTACGGTTCTCCGGACTTCCCCCACCAGAGAAAGCACGCTTTGGACATTGGTGAGTACGGAGCCGGAAACTGCACCAACCCCTTGGCTTTGGGGTGCGATTGCAAGGGTGTGATTCACTACTTGGATGCGCACTTCCCCAGCAAGAGCGGCGAGCCCACCACCGTCAAGAATGCAGTCTGCATCCACGAGGAGGACGACGGATTGTTGTTCAAGCACTCGGACTTCCGTGACGACTTTCAAACTACGGTGGTGACTCGCGGAAAGAAGTTGATTGTGTCGCAGATCTTCACCGCCGCCAATTACGAGTACTGCTTGTACTGGATCTTCAGACAGGACGGCACCATCAAGTTGGAGGTGCGCTTGACGGGCATCTTGAACACCTTCATCTGTGCAGAGGACGAGGACGTGGGCCCGTGGGGCACCCAGGTGTACCCCCAGGTGAATGCTCACAACCACCAGCACTTGTTCTCGTTGAGAATTCACCCCAGAATCGACGGTGACAACAACTCTGTGGGAACTGCTGATGCGAAGCCGTCGGCTGCCCCCACTGGGTCCCCAAACAACGTGTACGGCAACGCCTTCTACAACCACAAGACCACATTCAAGACGGTGCGCGACTCGTTGACCAACTTCGAGTCTTCCACCGCGCGCACCTGGGACATGTTCAACCCCAACTCGGTCAACAAGCACTCGGGAAAGCCCGCATCGTACAAGTTGGTGTCCACCTTCTGCTCGCCTCTTTTGGCCAAAGAGGGCTCGTTGGTGCGCAAGAGAGCCCCTTGGGCCGCCTACTCCACGGAGGTTGTGCCATACCAGGACGAGGACCACGGATATGGCAGATTGTACCCGTCTGGTGACCATGTGGCCCAATGGAGTGGCGATGGATTGAGAGGAATGAGCAAGTGGATAGGCGACGGAAACGACAACGTGGACAATACCGACGTGGTTCTTTTCCACACATTCGGAATCACCCATTTCCCGGCACCCGAAGACTTTCCAGTGATGCCCACGGAGATCTTTGACCTTCAGTTGAGACCACGCAACTTCTTCGTGGAGAACCCTGTGCTCGATGTGAAGCCGTCCTATGCCAAAACCACCACCGAGGTGAAGACCGGTGGCGTGGGCGTCGACTCGTGCTCGTTGAATGTCGACAAGACCTCTGTTCTCGCGTTCAACAAGGCGTCCGGGCCCTGTTGCAAGAAGTAGTTTATATGCCATTTAGCAGCCATAAAGATACACCCTTTGCAGACATTTATATGCAGTACCATATACTATCGAAAATTTTCAGAACTGATGCGGTAGAGCCGTTATCCGTCAAAGAACATGAAATACATTATAGAACATATGGAGGAGGGTTTCTCCGAGTGGGTGATCCTCGAGTATTCGCAGATCATCAGAGATGTGGGAAAGGGGAACCTCATTTTGACATCCTTGCCAGCCACCACCACCGAGAAGGACATTCCCAAGAGGCTCTTGGACCTCGGATTGCAGTGGACCACCAAGGAATGCGTGGAAATCGACGGCGGCAAGGTGGACAAGTCCAGAGTGTGCTTATTGGATCCTGCTGCTGAGACGGACTTGCTTCCGGAGGATTTGGCCAAGTTTGACTACTTTGTGTTTGGGGGCATTCTTGGGTCCCATCCCAGAATTGACAGAACCGGGATCTTGAGAAGAAAGTACGGCTTTGCAGGCAGAAGATTGGGCGCGTTGCAGATGACTACAGACACTGCCATCAGAACCACGCAGGTGATTGTGCAGAAGAAAACTAGGTTCGAGGATATCAAGTTCATCGACTATCCGGAAATCAGATACAACAAGTACGAGTCCACGGAGATGCCCTTTCGCTACATAATTGACGAGAACGGCATTCCAATCTTGCCGGAGGGTATGTTGAAGTTGATTGAGCACGATGCTGAGCAGAGCATCGACGACTTGTTGGTGGAGTAAGATACCGCTACTGTAATATACATTTAACGTCATACATTCATATATCTACTCTGTGCCTTCTTTGTACATGGAGACAGTCTTGGACTCCACAGCATTCCTGTTGGATGACAAAATCTCGCGCATCATGAATCCGGCCGTATCCTTATCCTCGAAATACGACACATGGGCGCTCACTGCGGATACTAGCGAGATGTCCCATACGCCAACGGGAAGACAGTAGTCGACTCTTCCGGTCCTGTTGATGGAAGTCAAGGTCTCCAAGTCTCTTTTGCTGACACTGGACCTGCTCTTCTGCTCCTCTTTGGAGGGTTCGCTCGAGACGATGTTCCCAAGGATATCACCCAATGCATCTTCGTTGTGAGCCCGTTCATCGATACCCTTGTTTTCCGCCTGCGCCTGCGGGCGCTTGAGCCAGCTAGATGCCTTGCTTATGATCTTTTCCTGCAAGTCAGCTAAGCCCTTCATCTTGCTGTTGAGCCCATCGCTGGCGAACGCGATGACCTCGGGCTTGAACTGTGCGAATTTCGGCGAGATCAATGGCTCCATGCGATAACTAACAGGGTCACAGGGGTGGAAAATGTTATATAGGTTCTTGCACTTAGGCGAGACCACAGAACATGCAGTTCCTTGTTCAGAATCCTTCTTTATGGAGTCGCGAGAAGCAATACGCTTCTGTGAAATCAACTTGAACATGGCCAACGGCGACCCCACGCAGAAAAGGTCTTCTACTTCAAATGCCAAGTTTTTCTTTAAGTCCAACTCAGAATTATTGTCGTCCTGGCTCGAGAGAATGTCGAACGATATGGCAGAGCCTAGAGAATGGCCCATTATATGCACTTTACCGTTGAAGTTCGGGTTCCGCTCTTTGTATAACTTGTACACGTGGTTGAGCTCGCTGATGACCACCTCAAGAATTTGCTTGATGTGCCTAGGCTCATAGTAGAGGAGAATGTCGAGCACGACGTCCCCGAGAATGTTACGCAATGGCTTCACCCCGTCCACATTAATTTGCGAGAGTGTGGGAAGGGCATGGTTGCCGTCTTCGTCAAACACGGCGATGTTTTTCTCAGGATGGAAGTCCACTTTGTGTCGCCACGAAATGGGAAGCACCTGGATCCTGTTGTTTTCTGTCGAGACCTCGTCCGAGTCCGGGTATGCAAGCTTTTGGTACTGCTCTTCTGCCTGGTACACGGACTTCATGGTGGACCGAAGCACATTTACGCTGTGAGTGAAATTGACGGACTCATACCGACTACCCAAAATCTGTCCTATACCGTGAATGCAGAGCACCAAATGGTCGATTTCTCTGTTAGAGCTGGTGCCAGAGGCGTCCTGATCATAGTCTGTCTCAAGAACGTCTTTCAACTGCTCGAGTTGGTCGGTAGCCTCTAGAGAGCGCGCTCTCTGCTCGTTATCACCCTTGCCATCAGCAGGATTAAAGAGCTGCATCACTTCATTGTGAAAGATATCGGTAAGGGCAGGAAGGGGGTTGGAGGGAATGTTATCTAGTATGGTTTTGTCTAGGTCGTCCGTGTAGCCCCTCTGGATCTTTTCGACCGACATTAATGCGACCGAGGAAGCACCGAAATTACGGATGACGCCGATCTGGCGCTTGGAATTCATGGAGCCTGGAAAGATGGCTGCATTTTTTTTGTCACAGAAGAGAACGTACTTGTCGTCCTTCAAAGGCGCAATATCTGGCTCTTTGGAGAGGTCCACCTCGGCATTGATGTCCACGTTGTTTTTGATGCCCTCGAGGCCCTTGTTAAACCTGGCCACGATATCCTTCGATTCCTTGCTGGAGACTTGCGCGGCCTCCTCCTTATTTTCCTGTAGATGATGCTTTTTCGCCTGGTAGCCCTCCTCCACGAGCAGGGCCATTTTGTATGAGAGGGGATAACCGCTGGAGGAGAACCAGGTGCCTCTCCTGACCTCGTAACAGGCGCCTTCCCAGTACACTGGGGACAAAAGAAAATCATTGAGGTCCACCTGAAAGAGCTTGTCCTCATTGACCTCGACTATGTGTGGCTCGAGGCCGTTTTTGGGGTCCTTGGAAGCCTCCCCCTTGTTGTGGTAGAGGGCCTGGTAGCGCTTCTCGAGTCTGCGGGAATCATAGGTAGAAAAGGGTATGAATTTCTCAGCCTCCTTCTCCTTTTCGTACTCATACCAATCGGGCCTCGAGACGGGAACGTCGGTGGCGTAGAACCACTTCACCTGAATTCCTGAGGGCCGATCAGTGCCGCTGCTGGTGGCGCTAAAAAGGGTCTTGGAGTAGCTAAAGGACCTGCACAGATGGACCTGTGCACAGGAGGCAGCGGATGCTAGCGGCTGCCACAGTAGCACACGAAGCATTGACAGTTAACGGTCGGATCAAGTAGCCGTGTTGGGGAAGAAAGGCCAGGTGTCTAATGGCGTTATTAGCAGCAATGTTTATTGTGCGATGGGAAACAGTGGGGATATCCGTCCCAATGCGGCAATGTTAGTGCGAATAAAGGTCCAAAAGTGACAGAAAACGCCCCACAAACGCAAATTGCAGCCAATGAGAGGATCGAGCGAGATACCACCTTTACAAGGCAGACTAGCACAGGAAGGAGCCATTTCGATATGTTTCTATCGCTACCAGTATTCGCTTCTTCTGACAAGGTACTATGGGCCTGAAATAAGTCTGACACACTGAAGCCGAACCGGCAAGAAGACTCGGAGCGTCTTCACTAACACTCTCCAAATACACCCAGAAAAGTACGTATTTGTTCTATATGGTCTAGGTAATCCCGGGAGGTGGAGTGTGGAATTCGCCGCTGGGCCACTGCAACACCCCCGCATTTGTAAAATCGCTGTATGTTCCTTCACCTGGTACCTTGCGGCCCAAACGAAGATAAATGTTCATCGTCTGCGCATCTTCCGCATTTGAAATGGCTGCCAAATCAGGAAGGTCATCGTGTGTAGCGAAAATATCGTTCAAGTTGACGGAATTCTGTCCGTCTCCCACATACCGCTCCACATCGTTGATCAATAGGGAAACGGAGGTGTACTTGGCCTGAGACGTGCTATTGGCCCACAGCGGGTCGTCTAACCACGACAAGACGCCCGATTCCACATCGTATCCCCCAAACGTTGGTGGAAGTACCTTTCCACTGGGGTCGTTTCTGAGCAAGGAAGTGACTGTTTCCGCAATAGAAGCAAGGCCCCAGCGAGAGGCGCCCGAAATGAACAAACCAAGCAAAATGCCCTGGAACATGACAGCTGTTCTTCCACGTGTGGCACAACCTGGGATCAAAAGCATGGCGAGGATGTAGTGGTGGATGCGCAACGTCAAGCCTGGCAAGCTGGAAATCACCACCAACGACGCCACGAAAAGCCCGTATATGGCCAAGTAGAAGCGGAAACGGCCCGAAAGCCAGATTTTGTACCCCTGGATAAAGGCACAAGTAACGATCACGCCTATAATCGAAACAATGGCCAAGAGGGCCCCCGGCTGTTCCTGGATATCGTGGAGCGTGAGTCTATCGACCGGAAGCCGATCGAAGGTCATGTTGTTCAAGATTCCGAGCCAATAGAGAGGATACCAAAGCACCAAGTTCGTGAGAGGCGACTTGAGCATTCCCAGGTCTGGCGGATAGGGGCCCAAGGTATGGCGAACGGAGGTGTGCCACAACACATACAAAATGCAGCAGGTGGGCAAAAGACGCTCCAAACCGACCGAGATCAACTCCGAGTACGTCTCCAGATCTAGCACGTTGACAGTCACCGGCGGATCGGTAGCCAAAACGATGGTCCAGAAACCCACTACGTTGACAGTCCAGAAAAAGACGGCTCCCAGTGCCAAGTACACCACGGGGGCGCCCAAAACGATATTGAGCACGAGAACCAAAAGCCGCGGGTCGTAGCAGTTGGAAAAGCTGCCGGCGAGGTTTCTGAACACGAAAGAGTGGCCAAAGAAGGAGTCAAAAGTGACCGATGAGCCCACCCCATAGTGGCCACCAGTGCCTGGGAAAGCTGCCTGTGACCCACTTTCGTACGAGAGCCGCGCACAGCCACCAAAGAAAGGGGAGATAAGCCCGGAATGCACTGCGGCGCCGCACGGGAAGGAATCGCCACGGTATGGGTGCGTGAGAAGATCATCCTCAGAATGGGCGCCTCCGCCAATGTAGAAGCCGCGGTGTTTGACCTGCTGGTCTCCCACAGGAATCATGGTGAAGGTCCAGCTGCCTCTGTCGCAAAGAGCAGGACACCTGATGACCACGTCAGTGTTTTCCGGGACCGTAGGACATTGGTTGCCGTCAATTCCACATTCGCCATTCTTGCCCTTCCAAAACAGCTCCAGACACGAGAGGTAGACCACCTCCACTGAAGGATCGTGTGCGAGCTGTGATGGCTGTGTGAGATACGGATGCACCACGTTGTACGCCACAAGAAACCAGCCTAGTAAGTATATGGCAAGAACAGAGACTCTCACTGATTTGGAGAAGCGCGTGGCTAGCCGCTCGGGAAGCTCCTCCAAATATAGAAGCGGCTGGATCCGGGGCGGAGGATTGTCCTCGGGTGTTTCCGGGCCCTGCCAGAGCCGGTAGAAGAAGTATTTGAAGCGGTCCTTGGGGGCCAGTGCCCGGGCCCAGAAGTCCTCATAGCCCTCATCGGAGGGGCCCTCGACAAGCCGGACGGCCTCGGGTTCAGGGCCAGGTGATGTGCTTGAGGCCGGCATTTCGGTGCCATCGCCCAGAAGACTGGCTAGCTCAATGGGTTTGGTTTCTTGGGGGTGCTCCATACAGGCGCTATGGGTCTATAAATGTACTCGCATAGTGTGGAGGCACCGTGCAGGCTGTGCCAAAAAGCTAGAGGAAAAATGACACGCTGCCCATAAATAGGGGGTAATTGGGGGCGCAGAGGCCAGCTGGAGGGGTATGGGGGCTTGGATCGGCCCTTTGAGCGGTTGGTGGGGGGTCTTTACGAACTGTGGTGCGCCGAGAGTGCACATAGGACTGGTTACGGAGGGGATGGATCAGTGTATAACTAAAAATAGGAAGAGAGGTTGGGCTTTTAGGTCGAAAAGGGGCGTCTGTGCATTTCAGGTGAAAGCAAGCATTTTGGGACCAAGTTTTGCTTCCCTTCAGTTTTTGCGTGGTTACTGAAATGTCCATCGATCTGGCCCAAAAGACTGCAAAATTCTGACAAATGCCAGAATTCACAATAGTTGCCATCTCTAAGTTCCCGTAACTTCAGAAAACTTACAAAATGGCTCCTACTCCTGAAGCACTATACCTGACAAAAGGACCCACGCACTAATTTCTAGCGATGTATTACCAATAAACGTTACCCTTAATATACAAACTGCACTAACCAGAGCACATGGTGCACGACTCGGGGTTGTCAATCGCACACGCAATGACCTTGGAGCTGAAAATGTCAGCCTCCGAAGGCTCGCCTGGTTCAGAAGTGCTGGCGGCGGGCTCGTCGTCCGTCACCTTCAACTCAGCAATAGAGTTCTCCAAAGAGGTGGGCTCGGTGGAGCCCGATCTGTTAGCCACATCTTCGGAGTCGCTGCTAGTGGCTCCGGCGGGGCCACGGACAACGTACTTTCTCTTGTTCAACTTTTCCAACGAAGCCACGGTCTTGCCAGCAGCAGAAACAGAGTTCTTGTCGACAGTGAACTGGATGGCAGCGGCGGCGGCCTGAGTTCTCAAATAGTACATACCGGTCTTCAATCCTTTCTTCCATCCATAGAAGTGCATCGACGTCAACTTGCCCATTGTGGGGTCCTTGATGTGGATGTTCAAAGACTGCGACTGGTCGATGAAGGCGGCTCTGTCGGCAGCCATGTCGATAATGTGCTTCTGCGAGATCTCCCACACCGTCTTGTACAAGGCCTTGATGGAGTCTGGCACGTTGGGCAACGACTGCACCGAGCCGTTGTTGGCGATGATGTTGTTCTTCATAGCATCGTTCCAAAGGCCCAAGTCCACCAAGTCACGCAACAAGAAGGGGTTGACGATCTGGAACTCGCCAGCCAACACTCTTCTGGAGTAGATGTTGGACGTGTAGGGCTCGAAGCATTCGTTGTTGCCCAAAATCTGCGAGGTGGACGCGGTGGGCATGGGCGCCACCAACAACGAGTTTCTGAGACCGTGCTTCGCCAACTTCTGCTTCAACGAATCCCAGTCCCACAACTCCGTGGGCTTTCTCTCCCACAAGTCGTACTGCAACAAGCCCTTGGAAGCGGGGGAGCCCTCGTAGGACTCGTAGGCGCCCTCCTTCTCGGCCAACTCAATGGAGGACTCCACTGCACCGTGGTAGATGGTCTCGAAGATCTGGATGTTCAACTCCTTGGCCTCCTGAGAGTCGAAGGGCAATCTCAACGCCATGAAAGCATCTGCCAAACCCTGAACACCCAAGGCAATGGGTCTGTTTCTCATGTTGGATCTTCTGGCCTCCTCAACGGGGTAGAAGTTGCGGTCGATGATTCTGTTCAAGTTCTTGGTGACAACCTTAGTCACCTCGTGCAACTTCTCGAAGTTGTACCACAAGTGGTCGCTGTCTTTCTCCACGAAGGCGGATAAGGCGATGGACGCCAAGTTGCACACAGCCACCTCATCCGGTGCAGAGTATTCGACAATCTCACAGCACAAGTTGGATGACTTGATGATACCCAAGTTCTTCTGGTTGGTCTTCTTGTTACAAGCATCCTTGTACAACATGAAGGGAGTACCGGTCTCCGTCTGGGCCTCCAAAATGGCGTACCACAACTTCTGGGCCTTGACGGTGGAGCGACCACGGTTCTCACGCTCGTACTTCTCGTACAACGCCTCGAACTCGTCGCCGTAGCAGTCTGCCAAACCAGGGGCCTCGTTGGGGGAGAACAAAGTCCACTCACCGTTCTGCTCAACTCTCTTCATGAACAAGTCCGGGATCCACAACGCAGGAAACAAGTCTCTGGCTCTGTTCTCCTCCTTACCGTGGTTCTTTCTGATGTCGATGAAGTCGAAGATGTCCGCGTGCCACGGCTCAAGGTACAACGCAAAGGCACCGGGTCTCTTGTTGCCACCCTGGTCGACATAACGAGCAGTGTTGTTGAACACACGCACCATGGGGATGATACCGTTGGAGGTACCGTTGGTACCAGCGATGTAAGCACCCGTGGAACGGATGTTGTGGATGTGCAAGCCAATGCCACCGGCGCTCTTGGAGATCAACGCACACGTCTTCAAGGTGTCGTAAATGCCCTCGATGGAGTCGTCCTTCATGGCCACCAAGAAGCACGACGACATCTGCGGCGCAGGGGTACCGGCGTTGAACAAGGTGGGAGAGCCGTGGGTGAAGAATCTCTGCGACATCAAGTTGTAGGACTCGATGACGCGCTCGATGTCGTCTCCGTGAATGCCGATAGCCACTCTCATAATTAAGTGCTGGGGTCTCTCGGCGACCTTGCCGTTGATTCTCAACAAGTAGGATCTCTCCAACGTCTTGAAGCCAAAGTAGTTGTAGTTGAAGTCGCGGTCGAACACGATGGCGGAGTTCAACTCGTCCGCGTGCTTCTGGATGATGTTCCACGTGTCCTCCGAGATCATGGGCGAGTGCTTGTCGGTCTTGGGGTTGATGTACTCGTAGAGCTGCTTACTAACCTGAGAGAACTGCTTGGTGGTCTGCTTGTGCAAGTTGGACACAGCGATTCTGGCTGCCAAAATGGCGTAGTCAGGGTGGATGGTGGTCATGTAGGCCGCGGTCTCAGCCGCCAAGTTGTCCAACTCGATGGTGTTGACGCCCTGGTACACACCAGAAATCACTCTCTGGGTGATGGCAACCGCGTCAACGTGCTCAGTGTCCAAGCCGTAGCATAAGCGCTGCACTCTGGCGGTGATCTTGTCGAAGCGCACGGGCTCCTTGTGGCCATCTCTCTTGTAGACGTACATCTTATTGTGTAGTGCAAGAGGTTAGGGTGAGGAAAAGAGGAGGGTGGAAAAAGGCCCCTTTATATACTGCGACGCGTGTGCAAAAAAAAAACGCCTAACGCGATTACGGCAATTGTTTTGATTTGCGCGTCAGCGATGCTGCCCGATAGCAGGGGTCGGGGGCAAACCCCCGTTGCACCAGGCGGGAAACCGTCCAGAAAGAAAGGGGGCGTTCCTGATTGTCGGGGTGCGTGGTCGCCCCGCCACCAAACACGTCTTAGTGATCATTTTCTTTGTTTTGCTTTCCGCACAAATCCACACGCGCCTCGGAGACGTGTACCCTGGAACTCGCACGCGGCCACTGATAGCCTTTCCCGAAAACGCACTTCCGGCAGCCCTGGACACCGCATCGGCACTCGTAACGCGTCTCTAAGCGCCAGTTTACTGTGGATCGTTACCCCGTTTAGGGCCTGATAAAAGAACCTGCATACTGTACCTTGTTCCCAATTCTGTCGTTCGTCCGATTAGGCAGCTGTAGGGCCCGTTTGGGCACTGCAGAGAGCCTGTACTCTACCAGCTGTGTTTCCCCATCGGGCCATTACATCATCACCGCCCCCGCAATAGGTAGATGAGGCCGATTCGGGGACTTAACCTGCACGGGCCTACAGCTCCATATGTTTCGTTCTGTCTCTGTCTTAGTAGCATCGTACATTGGCACCGTTTTAGTGTATGGAAATATATGCTGGAAAAAAACCGGCAGAAGCCGAGATACTGCGTTTCGGACCGTAGTGTGCCCCACACCCCAATATTTACTTGCTCTCCTCCTTGGACAAGTCGCTGTGTGTTAGTAGAGTTGGCACCAATATTTGGTAGATGGACGTACTTGATCAACTTCTCCAAATCGAAGTCGTCTCCGTTCTGGGCACTGGCAGCAGGAGCAGCAGGAGCAGGAGCCTCTTTCTTGCTGCTGGGCCAAGCAACGTACGCAGCCACCGACCCCAAAGTCAAGATGGAAAGCTGATGGTTAGTATAGCCCGAAACGACCACCAACAGGCAAACATACAATGTGTGGCTGAACCTGTCTGCCCAAGATCGTGTAAGCGGCACCCATAGTGGCGAATTTGGTTGTAGCGGTCCTCAATTGAAAAGCACTGGCCTGTGGAGTTCTGTCAAATAGAAATCGACAGAAATCCGAGCCGGCGTCTGACATAAGCGATTACATAAACACCCATGTGCAGGTCGCTCCTCATGGTATACCCGCCGCCTGGCGCCAGTAGTTTTCGCTGCCGAACCTCTGCAAGACGGCAAGGGCCTCGTCTTCATCGCGGGAGTGCATTATGGACCATTTTTTGAATTTGAGCTGCTTGACTTGGCCCTCCCACAAAAGAGTGCACTTGTTTTTGGAGAGGTCCTCACATTCCTCTATGTTTGCAGCCTGGTCTGTCCAGGAGATGCGCTTCGTGAGCAACTTATTGTAGAACTTGATGCCCTTGGAGCCGCCCTCCACTACCACCAAGTTGAATTTGGGGTTCAAAAGGACCATTCCCACGAGGTCCATCTGCTTGGCGTTGATGTCCACCTTAAAAAGGTGCTGTGGGTTGGAGAGCTTCTCTATGCGGTATACGGAAGTGAAGTAGCCCGCAAGAAGGTCCCTCTCATGGCTGTCTCGGATTTTTTCGTGCTTTTGCTCCTTCGTTAATTTTCGTGCCTCGTTCTGCTCCATGTGTTTCTGGAAGCGCTCTTCCACCTCCGCCTTCACTCTCATTTCCACGCCGGTGGGGTCTCGGATGGCTTCGTTTGTGAGCACGTTCATTAAATTGGAGAGCTTCACTTTGGGAGGCGGCGGCGGGTCGAGCCCCAATTTGATGCGATCCTGCTTGTCCTTGTGGATCTGCTGTCTGTTGTTGCGACGGATTCGCTTCATCTCCTTTTTCGTCAAGTGCATGGGCTTCGCTTCGCCCAGAAGCTGCTCCCAGGGTGCCGGAATGAGCACGGGGTGCTGGATGTAGAGTGAAATAGGCGCGTTCTCGTTGTCTAGAACTAATTCCGTCCCGTATTGCGCTCCCTTAAGATAAGGCCTGTCCCACCACTCCACCATGGGAGGATACACCTGCTTGTAGTGGTCCTCGCCTATAGATAAGTCTGCAGCTAGGCCCTTCTGCTTCGTTTCCTCGTTTTTAAGACGCTCTTCCTCTTGCTGGCGCATCCTGTTGCGCATCTCATCGCCTTTTGCAATGTACTTTCCCTGGGGATTCATCATTAAAGGACGCGCCTTGTGCTGCTTTTTGGCAGCGCCGAAGTCCGTCTGGTTCAAGTATGGATTTATGGACTTTTGGTCGAACCAAGGCCGCAGCTGCTGTTTTATGGGATTGTGGTTCTTGGGGAGAGAGGGAACCGTTGCCATGTCCCGTAGGAGGGGGTGTAGTTTGACGCTAAGGCCTCCTTTGCCCTCGGCAACGACGGCGGCATCCTTCAGCTTGTTGGTAGAGGGATCTTGGCTCGGTTTTATCTCCTTTTTGTCATGTTGCAGTCGATTCTGGATTGCAGGGTAGCTGTTATTTGCAGCAGAGGGCAGGTTTTCAGCAGACTGCTGTCTCTGTAGAAGACGGGCTTTGGCCCTGGCAATGGCGTCGTCCACAGTGGGCTTTTTGGACCGTTTGGAGGCGTTGTCCAAGCCTGAAAGAGGCCTTTTTCCGTACATTGGGGCAATCACTTTTTGTATGGTGGGCTCTTTTCGTGTGCCTCACCAACCGAAAAATGCCTGAGTAATGGCAAGCAATCGCTACCAGTGAAGTACCGCCCGTTCCATTTTCAGCGCCGGTGAAAGCACCAATCCCCCTTTCTATATAAGAAGCAGGCCCCGTCGCCCTTTCCAAGTTAGGTAGGCCCGCCTGAAAACTGCCCCCAATGATTATCTCTAAACGCAATCATTTGGACAAGATGGAGATGGCCCGGCCCTTGTCGCATTTGATCGATGGGCTTGTGGCGTGTCCCGTACAGGAGCTCCCTGCGCAGTTGAGGGCCAATCTCAAGTGGGAGCGTCCCCGAGGCGACCTTTTCCACTGGGTGGCTCTTTTGAATCGCTTCGACGAGCTCTTTGAGGCCCAGATTAAGAAGTATGGTTTGGAGGAGGACCACCCCAGGCTCCAGGAGTTGGATGCCGCAGATGCTGAATTGCTTTCCACCTGCTTGCAGTTCTCGCTTGTGTTGCTCGACCACTGCTCCAACAGGTCCATCTACTCCAGCTCCGACCGCATCTACAGCTTGCTCAACGTGTGCTCCATCGATGTGCGCTTGCACGTCCTCGAGATGGCGGTCTATTTGGGCGAGAGATACTTGCAGACTACCTCCAGCAGGTATTCGGCGTCCAAGCCCGTCAAGCAGAAGGTGCTTCAGATAGCCAGGTCCTTTCCACCGCCTGTCCCCCCAGGCTTCATCCAAAAACAGCCGGACCAAGAGGAGGAGCAAGACAGGTCCTTTATCAGCGACCACTTCAGCTTGCTAGATACCTTGGCGACAAAGAGAAAGTACCCGTCCAAGTGGAAGCTGCTTCTGTTCCAGTTCTACAAGGCCGCCGGCGTGCCGGAGAAAAAGAGACCAACATCCAAGGACAAGCTGTCACAGGAGCCGCCAAAATCCCTCGATGAGGGCATTTCCACCTACAGGTTGCCCGAAGAGGTTGTCAGAAAGTGCTCGTTGCAGCAGATCTACGACAAAGCCTGTGATACGGTGCCGAAGGAGTTGTGGTTCGAGTTCGCGTTGGCTGCACAGGTGGCCAAGGCCTTTAACACCAGCTCCAAAGAGGCCCTTCTTTTGCGTGACAAGTTGGTCCGTGCCAAGTGCTTGGGAATTGCTGTGGTGGCGTGTGTTTGCCCACGGGACTTTACGTCTTCCAGGCTCTTCGAGTCGGAGCCGTATATCTTCAGTTTCTTGGTGGACCTCATTCAGCCTGAGAATGCTGATATCGTGTCCAAAGACGTTTACTTGGCGGGAATGAAGGCCCTAGAGTGTGTTTCGCTCAAGAGGGTCTGGGGCACTGACTTGATCAGATGCTTGGGTGGCAATGTGAGCCACGGCATCCTCTTCCTGATCATTAGGCACATCAACAAGCAGGTGCGCGAAGAAGACCCCGACTGCTACGAAGAGGGTTACATTCACTTCTTCAACTTGCTCGGCAATTTGATAGACACCAAGTCGTTGACACCGCGGCTAACTGCTGGCGGCATTTTGTTTGACTTGATGTCCTTCTTGAACGTCGAAACGAAGTACCGCTGGTCCTGCTCCGCCGTGGCCCATCTCATCACCATGTACTTGAAGGCATCTCCCGAATCGTTCACGGACTTTGTCAATAACAATGGCTTTGACTTGCTTATTGACACCATCAACCACGAGGTGAACTTTGCCTTGGAGAACCCCCAGTATGGCGGAGGCGCCCCCAAGGAGTCCCTCGTTTTTTACAGCATTTCTTTCAGACAGGCCAACTACATTCGCAACCTCATGAAGTTGGTGGCGCATTTGGTGCACACAGAGTCTGGCGACCGTTTGCGTAACTTGTTTGACTCATCCATCTTGCAGAGTTTCAACAAAGTGATCCAGAATCCCACCGTGTTCGGTCCCTTGAATTTATCAGCCACCATAGACAACGTCTTCTACATTATTCACAACGAGCCCACGGCCTTTTCCATTTTGAACGAGGCTGGCATCATTGACACATTGTTGGACAACTATGAGAGCTTGTTCTTCCCCTCAGGAGACCTTCTCATGGCGTTGTCGGAAGTTATGGATGCAGTGTGCTTGAACACCGCCGGGCTTCAAAAAATCATCGATAAAAAAATCATTCACAAGTACTTCCAGTCTTTCTACAACTTAGACTTTGTTAAGGAGTTGGTACGCTCCGATATGACAGCCAATCTTGGCTCATCGTTTGACGAGTTGGGAAGGCACTACCCCTCGTTGAAGCCGATCATTTTAGGGGAGGTGAGGCTTTTGATCGAGAACCTCATTCCGCACGCCGTTAAAAGCTTAGACAGCATCAAGTTCTACACCTCCGAAAAGGGCTCTTTCTACAAGGGGCCCGAAGACGACGAGCTTCTCACTGAGCCAGGAATGCAGGAGATTGAAAACTGGGAGAGCTCCAGTGGCTCCTTCATTCTCGATAACTTCTTTTTCTTCTTAGGAGGTCTTTTCCAAGACACTGGCCAGTGGGGCGAGGCGGCGATGGAGTCCATTACATTCGAGTCGTTTGCGTCGTTCTTGACTATCGCGGAGGCACCTTTTGACTACACCACCTCCAATGGTGTTTCCAGCTTGATGGGCGTATTAAAGTACTTCGACGACGAAAAGAGGGAGTACGGTTTACCTGTGTTGTTCATGATGATAAAATACCGGATGGATTCCAGTCTTGTTCAGGAGTTCATACATTCTGAGGACACTTCTAAGTCTTTTTTCACTAGGTTCGACAACGAGCCTGAGCTAGGCACCAGCTTCCTCAGAGAGCTCAACGTACTCAACACGCTCATGTATACGTTGACCGAGATCTACATCAGCCCAGGAATCATGTTCCACGAGCGCTTCCACCAGATCACTGATTTGTTTGGTGGTTACGGGCTTAAGGTGATCAAGGACTTGGGCTTCCTCTTGAAAAGGTGCATTGTGGAGGAGATCATTCTTCGCGAGGGCTTGCCTCTCACGGTTGCCAAGCAGTCAGCGCCCATTTTTGACTCGCTGACTGACTTCCCTCCCATCCAGGTGTTTGCAGATAAGCCCACGCAGAAGCAGGAAAAGCAAGATGGCACCAGTGCCAAGTACAAGAATGCCATACAGCTCAGGTTCCTCGTGTACCGATTCCAGAACTACGTGGCCACCGTTTTCGCGTGTATCAGTCGCATGTGCATGCAGAAGCGCCAGGACTATATCTCGGATCTGTGGAGGAGAGACGCCACAGAAATAACCATTTCCTTGGGCGACACGATGACATCATTGGTCAGAGTCAACATTCCGCCCAGGTTTCTTGCCAACTACACGTTGGTCTATGCTAACGTGTGCTTGTACGTGTTATCGTTGAAGGAACGGGGCAAGGAGCTTGTGCACACCTCGTTTTTGATCGCATTAGTCCAACATGGCTTCTTTGGCCAGTTGAAAGACGTGGCTGTCAAGTTATGGGATACCCTCTTAGCCCTTGATACTAGCGAGCTTGAGAGATCGAAGGACCTCAAGTATATTAGTACCGACTATAGCAGCATCGTCAAAAATGCCTTGGGACAGTCGTTCATGCTCTTTGCCAAGGTCGTGAACCACGAGAGTATCGTGGCGTTACCAAGCGCTAAGCTCTATTTCCATGATGGCTACGAGGACGTTGACTCCGAGTTGATTCCAGCACTTCTTGCCCAGACCAGATTGTCTGCTTTGGACTTGTTGAGGGATGTGGTAGGCACCAACTCGCGCATTTACCAAGATCAGAAGTTGGAAGTGCCGGAAAACATCCCCACTCCACTCATTGAGCAGCTCGTCTACATTTCCAAACAGGTGTGGCTGGCCAAGAAGGAGCTCATGTATGCAGACTTTATTCCCCTCAACGTGAATAATGTGTTCCCGCCCATAGAGCAGATGAACTACCTTGTTTCGCTCGGAATGAACTCCTCTCAAGCAGAACACTACTTTAAGCACGCACACAGTGTGGGTTCCATAACGCAAAGAAAGTGGCCAGATTGCGCCCAGCTCGAGGTGACTGACCAGGAATGGGAGTCGTACCATGATTCCATGTGCGAGGACGAGGTAGACTTCACTGTGGAGCATCCCATATTCACGCCCTCCAGGAAGCTTTCGCAGGCGCGGATCGACGGCTCCGAGGACTTTGCAAACAGCTGGATCCGGGTAGCGGGGCTTTTTCCGAAATGTATTGATGCGATAGCGGACTTGCTCCCAGTGACTTCTACGAGCAAGGACGTTGTTGTGGAAAATTTCCAGCACTTGTTGGCGACTAACGACCGCAGCCATAACATGGGCATTGCAGTGCACTTGTTGGCTGTTACACTCAAGAATCACAAGACGGCGAAGGTCAACTCGCAGATCTTTGATGATTTTAGCCGCTATTTTGTTGCTGAAATGGAGCAACACCCCGAAAACGTGAACACCGACTACTTTTCACAGGCATTTGTGATTCTTGAGCAGATACTCACGTACCGTGATATTCCAATTCCCGAACCTTCCAGACACGAGAGTTTCAACCTCAGCTACAGTTCCCCGTTTTTGATGGATGCAAGTTTGGTGGAGAGAGCCTTTGGGGCCCTTTTGGGGCTCAAAAGCGTCTCCCAGCGCTCTTCTGCGGCCGGAATTGTGCGCATCTTAATTCTTTATGCTAAGAGAAAGGAGTTTTCAGCGCGTGTGGCCTCCTCTCTGTTGCTCAGAGAACTTATCAGCACTTCTAGGCTGTTTGTTGGTCTCACTAACAATGAGTACACAGGGTACCAGCTGGCCATGGCCATTCTCCTCAGGACATGTTTTGAGACGAGTGACTTCTTGAGGGTGACGTTCTCAGCAGAACTCAACAACCTTCTTAAGGGCCCATCACGCAACGGGCGTCGCGATTTACCGCAGGTGTTGAAGGAAAGCTCGTTTTTAGTGCTTCGTGACCCCCAGTTGTATGTGGAGATGCTTTCCAAATTTGTCAGGTTGGATAACTACGACGGCAGCAAGCTCTATCTCACCAAGTTGAATCTCGTACGGGTTAAAGACGACCCGACAGTGCTAGAACAAGTGTCCGAAGACGTGGAGATGTCTGACGCTGGAAGCCAGTCTACCAAGCAGCTTCCTCCCTCTACTGGGATTGTGCATGTGCTCCTATCGGAGCTCATGGATGCGTCCAGAAAGGACTGGTTGAGTAATCCCAGTGAGCCCGAGGAACAGGCTAAGAAACCCAACGACATGGCCGCCATGCTCAAAAACACCGATTTCGCTTACATCTGCTTTTTGTTACAGGCACTCACCGAGCTTCTTGGTTCCTATAAACAGGCCAAGTTAGAGTTCTTGACGTTCTCGCGGAAGAACGAGACGGAAAAGATCAAGCCACGCTCCACCTCCTTGAACTTCTTGCTCCACCTGTTGGTTCCCACAGAGCTGTTAGTCAAGGCCAGTGGGCCAGAATACGACCGTCGAAGTGCAGTTTCGTCGCTTGCAAAATTAGCGGTTTTCGCGTTGGTTTCCACACCTGTTCTTGAGCTTGACAAGACCCCAGAACCCCAGAAAGAAGATGCGGATATGGCAGTTATCAGACGCTACTTCGTGGACATTCTTCAGAAAATTCTTAAGGACAACAGTCTGGCGCCAGTGCCCGCACCTCTTCGGTTAGGAAAGCTTATGGATTTGTTTGATATGCTGGCGTCCATTATGTCAAGTAAATTCCGCGATCTTGCAGGTCCCTTGGTCAGCAAAAACGCCACCAAATTCGACAGCTACTTTCTTGTGCGGGCACTCCTTGAGAAACAGGCACCTGCACAAATCGCAGGGCTTCTTGCGGAGCTTGACTTGAACTTTCCTGACATTTCCAAAGTTATTAAAACCGGTCTTAAGTGGCTTACGGCTTTAGGAAAGGTCAAGGTTGATTTTCAGGAATACTTCTCAGACTCCTCGCGTGTCGACGAGAATGACAATGACGACGAAATGGTGCCTGACGACGACGACGACAGGGATGAGACTCCCGACTTGTTCCGCAACCTGACTTTGGGAATGTACGACGTTGACGAAGACAGCGAAGACAGCGAAGACGATGAAATGGGCTACTATGATGAGGAAGACCCCTTGGAAGTGATGTTGTCCGGGGAAGAACTACTGGAAGTCGAAAGCGCTGGTCTGGAGCTTCTGGCATTGGACCTGGCCATGGAAGAAGATAGTGACGGCTTTGAGGACGGTTTCGAGGACGAATATGGCAACGAGTATGGCCAGGAAGAGTACTCGGATGGGTATCAGGAGGAATACGCGGATGATTCTGACTATGAGACGTATGGTGCAGAAGGTGGCGATGTTGAAATCATTGATGAGCTCGGCGAGGACGGTTCCGACTCTTCCGGAGAAGAGGGCGAGTTTTCCGACGAGGACGCCAGCGAGTACGATGATGACGAACTCGACGGCTGGATCGAGGCTTTCGAGGACGATGACGACGACGGGGATGATGTTCCTGACGAAAACGAATCTCATCCTCGGGCATCACGTGACGTGGCTGACGCTGACAGTGACGAAGATGCTGTTAGCGATGATGATTCTGAAACTGGTGATTCTGTTGTTCGGTCGCAAAGACGAGACTTCGCTATGTCGTTCTTTGACGCTCTCCGTCCAGCCATGGGGCAGCAGGGGATTGCATCTTTATTTGGTGGCCTTTTTTCCACTGCCAACGACCACAATGTGGTGAGAACAGCCGTCCATATTGGGGAGCCTGGCCGCCATGGAGTTCCTCGTTTAGAGCAAGCGTTTGAGACCCTTCTTCTGGCAAAGCCTGTTCGGGAGACAGACCCTTTGGCTGCTATGTACGTGAAGTCTACCAGAGAAAGGTGGACCGATGGCGCACGCATGTTGTATGAGCGCTTCCGGGATGAGGCCGCTTTCAATGTGGTTCCGGGCGTTGTTCTGCGCATTGAGGAGGCCAGTGTGGAGCTCTTCCGTGAGAAGAAGGCTCAACAGGAGCAAGCGCGTGCGGAGCGAGAAGAACGGCTCCGCAAGCAACAGGAAGAGGAACAGAAGCAGATGGAGGAGCGTGCTCAGCAAAAACTGGCGGACACTCTGGTTTTGGATCCAGTCATGGTTCGGATTGGGGATCGTGATGTGGATATATCCGGTACCGATATTGACCCCGAGTTTTTCGAGGCTCTACCGGATGATATGAGAGAGGAGGTTTTCACTCAGCATGTTCGTGAGAGAAGAGCCAATGCGTCCTCCACGGGCGTCGAAGCGCGTGAAATTGACCCTGATTTCCTCGATGCGCTTCCAGACCAGATCAGAGACGAGATTTTGCAGCAAGAATCCATGGCCCGCCGTTTTTCCAGTGCTGGTGACCAAGACGACGCTTATGATGAGGAGGAAGAAGACGAGGAGGAGGACGAGGCTGCTGAGGATGTTCTGGAAAGCACACGTTTAGAGAAACGGCGCCCCAAAAGGCTCTCCGGGCCACCATTAGTGGATAAAGCAGGCGTGGCGGCACTTGTGAGACTTCTTTTCATACCCCTGCCGCTTCTGCTGAGAGAACACCTCCACCAGACGTTGTTGCATTTGTGCCACAGCAAGCAGACGAGAACAGAGGTTGCGGGTCTTTTGGTTGGCCTCATCTACGACGGGCTTGCTAATAAGAAGCCCGTGGACAAGCTCTATGTTCTGGTCTGTCAGAGGACCTCCGCCCGTAAAGGCCCGAAGGCCCACAGTCCTATTGGCGCCACGCTGTTGGCGTTGGGCAAGCAGTTATTGGAGGCGCTTCACTTTTTGTTGGAGCACAACACTCATATGCGGTATTATCTCTTGACGGAGCACGAAAACGGCTACATCACACGCAAGAATAGCAAAAAGAGCCGTGACGCTGGCTCTGATCGGTTTCAGCTCAATCTTCTCTTGCGTTTGCTTGCCCATGATAGACTTGTCGATGAGCAGGCTTTGGTGGACGTTTTGGTGCGCGTTTTGCAGATTTCAACGAGACCTTTACAGGCGTTAGGAACCAAGTCTGGACAAAAGAAGCCGCCTTTCGCGCCTCCAATAGTCCCAGAGGCCAATTTTAAGGCCATGGTGCGCATTTTGGCTGCAAACGACTGTCCCAATCTGACATTCAGACGCACGGTCAGTGCCATGCAGAGCATGCTGGTGTTGAAGGGCGCTCAGACCACCTTTTCCGTGGAGCTTTCCCATCAGGCGACGCTTTTGGGGCATTCCATCATCTCGGACCTTTCTCTGTTGACGGCGGAAATCTCCACGCTGACCCAGGATACCGACACAAAGGCATTCGGCAAATTCAGTGCTCCCAGCGCCCACCAGGCTAAGTTGTTACGCATTTTGACGGCGCTCGACTACATGTTTGAACTGAAAGAGAAGGAGAAGGAGAAGGAGAAGGACGAAAGCGATCTCTTTAAGCAATCTTCCCTCAGCGTGGACGACGTGGAGGAACTTACTGGCTTATACCGGCAGCTTGCTCTCGGCACGCTTTGGGACGCCTTAAGTGACTGTTTGCGTGTTCTTGAAGATAGGCCCAATATGGTGGGCATGGCCACAGTGTTACTTCCGTTGATAGAGGCGCTTATGGTGGTGTGCAAGCACAGCAAGGTGCGGGAGCTCCAGGTCAAGGATGCGGTGCGGTACGAGGCCAAGAAGATCGACTTCACCAAGGAACCCATTGAGAGTCTCTTTTTCTCGTTTACGGACGAGCACAAAAAGATGTTGAACCAGATGGTGCGCACCAACCCGAACTTGATGAGCGGGCCCTTTGGCATGTTAGTGCGTAATCCCCGTGTTTTGGAGTTCGACAACAAGAAGAGCTATTTCGACCGGCAGTTGGAGGCCAGTGGAAAGCACGACCATGCCAAGCTCTCTATCAGTATAAGACGTGATCAGGTGTTTTTGGACTCGTACCGAGCGTTGTTCTTCAAGTCCAAGGATGAATTCCGTAACGCTACCCTTGAGATCAGCTTCAAGGGCGAGTCTGGTGTGGATGCTGGTGGTGTTACTAGAGAGTGGTACCAGGTGTTATCGAGGCAGATGTTTAATCCGGACTATGCTCTTTTCACGCCTGTGGCCTCTGACGAGACCACTTTCCATCCCAATAGAACGTCCCACGTGAACCCCGAGCACCTTCTGTTCTTCAAGTTCATTGGAAGAATCATCGGAAAAGCCATCTTCGACGGCAGTTACTTGGACTGCCACTTCAGCAGAGCAGTTTACAAGCGCATTTTGGGACGGCCCGTGTCGTTGAAGGACATGGAGAACTTGGATCTTGAGTACTTCAAATCGCTCATGTGGATGTTGGAAAATGACATTACGGACGTGATCACGGAGGATTTCTCCGTCGAAACAGATGACTATGGCGAGCACAAGGTGGTGGACTTAATCCCTGGCGGCCGGAATATCCCTGTGACGGAAGCCAACAAGCACGACTACGTAAAGGCCGTGGTGGAGTACCGTTTGCAGACGTCGGTGGCGGAGCAGATGAGCAACTTCATCATTGGCTTCCACGAGATCATTCCCAAGGACTTGGTGGCCATTTTTGACGAGCAGGAGTTGGAATTGTTGATCTCGGGGTTGCCTGATATTGACGTGAACGACTGGCAGAACAATGCCAACTACAATAACTACCTGCCCTCTTCGTTGCAGATCCAGTGGTTCTGGCGTGCTGTGAAGTCCTTTGACAACGAGGAGCGGGCCAAGTTGTTGCAGTTTGCGACGGGAACATCCAAGGTGCCGTTGAATGGATTCAAGGAGTTGAGTGGGGCGAACGGAACGTGCAAGTTCAGTATTCACAGAGACTATGGTGCTACCGACAGGTTGCCATCCTCACACACTTGCTTTAACCAGATCGATTTGCCGGCGTACGAAACATACGAAACGTTGCGTGGTTCGCTTTTGTTGGCGATTACTGAGGGCCACGAAGGCTTTGGTTTGGCTTAGTTTGATATACGTGTATTTTGAATGGTGTAGGGGGAAGATTAGCGGAAGAGAAAGAAAGAGAGAGTATGCAAAAGGGGAAAGCAGGAAAAGGGGAGAGAAATGAGCTACATGGGAAAGATGAGGAACAAAATGTGATCGGGTATTTTTCTGATTGCCGACACTCCATAGATACACTGCATTCTTGAGTCTTTTTGCTATCTCACACTTTTTGGCAGCCGTTTTCGCAGCAAAATCCAACTATACCTGGGCCACAGCATTGGAAACGATTGCTCACAATGACCAAAGAGCACTGTTCCCGGCGGATACAGAGATCAGCAGCAGCTAATGAGGAGGATCTCGGCAAGAAGAAGCCAGCTTTGTTATTCCCTAGGTCGTTGGGTGGGTGTTTCGCAGATGCCGCAAAAAGTGGGTGAATGGGTGGACATTTGCTTCCGGATAGGCTTGGAGAGAGGTGAAGGTGTCCTGAGGCTTCTAGGATTGGGGGTTTTGAACTTTTACTGCTAACTCCTAACTACTATAGCCTTAAAGGTTTTTGAACACAAATCACAACAGCATTGAACCGCTTATGACTGTTTGATGAGTGTGAGGTTTCTCATATGTGGGTCAAGAATGAAGCTCTGGTAGCACTGTGGAGTGCTACTCGCCAATCGCGTTGCCATAAGTGCCTTTAACGACTACGAGGAAGTTGCGCTCTTTATTTGACCATAAGAAACATTTTAATCGAGAATGTGCAGAGATCAGCTTCATGAAAAAGGCACGGTGGTGGTTTTTGGACTGAACATGGCCATGGGATGAAAGAAACAATATCTATGCTGCAGAGCAGAAACGTGGGCGTATTATGCAAACTAGCTAAGCTGCTCCGTCTGGCTCCATCCTAAGGCACTGTGAAGATGTTCTCCCTTTTCAAATCAGGGTATGGACTGAGAATTGTAAAATCTCACCCTTTACAGTCTGGAATCTACAAACTTCAAGTGGTATAAGGCTGTAACTCTTCATATAAATATTGTCTATTAATCATTGCTCACGCCCCCCAGCAAAAAATACACAACGAATACTTGTCGTCAAATCTCCAGGTCAAGCTCCAGTCTCTTCCTCAAACAATTGCAATTACCTCGGAGAACAACTTCGTCTCTGCGTTTTCAAAAACGCTGTACTGCAGTTCTTCATACTCTCTTAGAATGTAGCGGCGAGCTTCTCCAACTCTTCCTCATCGTTTCTTTTCACGATCTCGAAGTTCTCGATATTTGCAGCCTCGACCTCCTCACTAAACAAACCGGAGGCCTCAACGACCTGCTGCGGTGGGATTGTCATCCGCGACCTCTTCTTGAACACGTACTTGGTAAGTGAAACAGCACAAGTAGTCTCCCCAGACTTATCCTTTCTCACAAACTTCAGAATCAAATAGAGCCACTTCTTGTCCCAGGCCAAAATACGAGACCGTATCTGGTACAGTTGGAATACAAACAACTCCTTGCGGAAAAGTGTCTGCACGTGTCCCACCGGCACTATGGGCAAGTTGCCATAGCCCCTACCAGTGTACTCGCCTTTGGTGTTGTCGTAGGACTCAAGAAAGAACTTCTGAAATACAGTAACAAGAAGCTTGCCTCTCGCTATGTCCAAGTCAGCAAAGTAGGTGGAATTGGACTTGTGCTCGTACATCAAATCCAACTCCAACGGCGACACATAAGTTGTGTACACACTGGTATACTCAAAAACCACCAAGTTGCTCTTTTTCGCACTGATTCCGTGAGTGTTGGAGTTGCCGTTGCGCTTAAACTGCCAATAGGTCAGGATAAGATTGCGATAAGACATCCAGAAGAACCTCCAGGTGCTTACTCCCGGAAGTGTCTTGTAAGTTGATAAGAGGAAGGTGGCAATGGCCACGCGGGCCCAGAATCCCACAGAGGTCAAATAGGCGGGCATAGTTCCAGAGGCTTTCGGTTCAGGTTTGGAATATTCGGAACCTGCAGGAGCCATGAGGACTGTCTGCAGGAAGAGGGGCAAGGCTGCAAGTTATTTCACATGCAGGACGTCGGCTGCAAACTTAGCCGACCCCACACAGTGCGAATCGGAACCGGAACCTAAGCTTCATCCGAGCCGGAACGGGGGGATTCCGGATTTCGGCCTCGCGAGCTGGCCCGAGCTTACGTCCGTTTAAACCCGTCTGCCCACATTGACATTTTACGAGAGGCGGTAGGTCATCACCTTGGCCGCTGACTAGGCACGGACGCTGTTGAGTCCTAGCATGTATATATGTAGAATATAGTGTACAGAATCCGGTCCCAGATACGTGCGTCGCAGCACGATAATATCGTAACATGTTTCATAAGAAGTTCCAGTAGCCGGTGGCCAGAATGGTGCCGGATGGATGTCGAACGGGCTCGATCCGGCCCTCGTAGCATGCACTGTGGGACGAAGAAATCCCTAGCAATAGAGAGCGTTCAAGCTTCCAGCTTTACCTCGCCAGTAAACGGACACTCGTTCTTTTCCACATGGTTGGTCAACCAGTCGTCCACGTTGGTGAAATGGGAGTGGCACATGCGGCAGGTGCCGGCCACCTTGTTGCGCTGGTCTTTTTTGGTGCCGTTAGGGTACTGGAAATGAATGGCTTTCAAGTGGTTCTTGAAGGTGTCGCAGCGCAGGAAGATGCCGGTCAGATGGAGGCAGTGGTCGCCGGAGTGGTGGTTTTTGAAGGGGCACTTGAACTGGCCCTTGTCGGAGCCGATCTCTTTCCAGTGGCACTTGACGTGGCGGAAAAGATCGTTGGGTCTTGCGAAGCCCCGGTCGCAGTATTTACAGATGTGCGGCCTCGACGTGGGCTTCAAGTGCGTGGACTTGTGGGTGGCCAAGTTGGAGAAGTAGAGCTTGCACTCGGGGCACTGGCGCTTTTTGCGGGGCTTCCACGAGGTCTTCGACTTTGCCAGCGGCGAGTCGGCGTCCAGCTCTGCCTCGGATGTCACCGATTCGTTGGCGAGCTGAACGACCAGCGGGAACTCCTCTTTGGGAGTCTCGCGATCAAACGCTGGCAAAAGACGGTACGCCAGGTCCGACAGGGACCGGGTGCGTGTAAGCAGGGGTGCAGGCGAGCTTGTTGCAGCGGAGGATGAGATGCTAGCCGCGTTGCAGAGTGTCGAAAGCCCGTGGGCAGCCTGGTTGGTGCTCGGAGTTTGCTCGGATGACACCGAGGACATCGACTCTGGCGACGCCGTTGGGCTTGCGGAAGGAGAATGGTGTCTGCGGGGCATGGGGGCGACCACCGGGGCGGCCATGGGCGGAAGGTGCAGAAGCAGTGGTAACTTGGGGGCTCTGGGGGAGCCCACGGTGGTATTTACAGGCAAAATGGGGCGGTGGTGGGTGCCGTAGGGCTGGAAAGCAGCATGGTGGTTCTGGGGTGGCGGGCCCACGGGCGGGAGGTCCAACAGGAGCAGGTGGATGGACGGCAACTTGCACGTCGTGGGCGCGTGGTACGGCAACATGTAGGAGGAGACCATCTGTGGCAGGGCGTAACAGAGAAACAGCGCAGATCAAAAGAGCAGCGCAGGTCCGGGATTTTATGTAGGGACAACGCCGTATATGTAGATGCAGATGGCAGGGTGGCAAAAGGCAAAGTCACGAAGTCGGTCCAGACGGCAAATGTCAGTCTCAAACCCAGGGCCTGGGTGCGCGCGATATATATATATATATATATATCGGATATAGTGGCAGCCGAGTTAGAATGAATCGCAGCCAAAAAGGCGCATGGAACCGACCGGCCCAGCAACAAAGGCTGGGGCGCACTGACACAAAACGCCAACACGGCTGAGCACCTGCCCCGCGCTATCCGGAGCGGGCGCGCGGCGGGGCTTAGTAGAGCGTGCGGAAACATACGCTGCGACCCTGTATTTACGCCACCGGTATTGGCCGGGCTGCCCAGACAAGAGAGTTCGGCTGGGCGCCAAGAAAGGGGGTGTAACAGCGTGGTGGTCGGGCGAGCCCCGATACGGTCATTCCGCCGGCCGAGCCCAGCCGTGCACCGTCGGTGCTGGAAATTACTAAGCGTCGGAGCTAGGGGGTTAGCTCCGGCTCCCTGCACAGGCGGCGGCCGCACTGTCGGGACGGCCCCCTGGCACCGGGAATAGGGGATCGGACCGGGGCGGCCGCATTTGGCCAATAGCCGACCACCGGATGTCATTTAGGCGAGCCGCTGGGGGCTGAACAGTGACTAATTATTAATAATGCGGCTGCACCGGGCCGGTCAGCCGTGCACCCTGCTATGGGCGCCATCAAAGGCCCGTCCATCTGGGGATATTCCAACCACAGGTGGTGCCACGCACGTGATGAGGATGACGTATTTGGGTGCGGACCGCGCGCCGGCTACTGGCGGCATTTCGCGAAAGGTGCGGCACCACAATAGTGGAGAAATGCTGGCCTCCGCAGTGCAGGCACTGAATGGGTGGGCGGCCGCACACAAGGGGTTGCACAGGCGAGTTCTACGCATATCGCCAACGCCAGCAGCTGGGCGTCAGCTCATCCTTGCAGGGTGGGCGCATGCAACAGCTCATCGCTGCAACATTACTCAGCCATACAGTTCGGCGGTTGTGAACACATGGCTCTGACACCACCTTATGCACAGAAGGTAATTTTTCGGAATTTCGCGTAGAAGTCCGAAAAAGTCTAAAAAAACTGGAAGGCGGTCCCGGAAACAAAGCTTGGAGACTCACCGCATTGCGACTCCAAAAATAAACAGCGGCCGTGTGTGCTTGTGTGAAAGTGGTCGATGCCGTGCACTTGTCTTCCGTTTGCAACATATAGGAGCCCTTCGCGACACAGCCGCGTCACAGTAGGGATAGCCGAATTCTAGGGTCACTTTCTCCGAGTCCCGAGACCTGTGACGTCATTTTCTTGGTGCCCTACAATTGCACTTCTCAGGTGTTGTGGATGCAGGGCGCGTTGGGTAAAGCCAAAACGGGAATGAGGCTAACAGTAATAGGTTGCGGCTGCGAAATTGGTCTGGACGTCGAACCGAGACTCACTCGCATGCAAAAAAAGTGCCTGTTCAAGAGCATAAATACCACTGGCCTCCACAGAATCCTGAAACTGAAGCCTAAACTCTTGCTCATAGTGCTGTCTTCGCATTGAAGACGGGCTATATTACTCCTACTCGTTCGGAGATCGCCTACTTGAAGCCTTGGCGACTGCTCCTTTAAATCCAGCGCAGAACGCTCTTAACGCAACAAAATTGCAGCCATTCATGAGAAACACCCACATGGAACTCCGTCTACACTTCTTCTCTCATTCAAGTTTACACAGAGGTGCTATATTTAGTAGTGTACCTCTATAGGCCTAGGCCTTTCTGGAACGAGCCTTTCCGGAGAAAGTCTCGGCGCCGGAAGCTTCGGCGGAAGTGGCCTCGGCGGCCGCAGCAGGCTTCTTGGTGCCCTTGGTCTTGTACACGCGGATGTAGAAGGAGATGAACAACAACAAGTACGAGGTCAAGATGGCGTAGCCGTAGAAGGCCGCCAACTCGGAGCCGTAGCAGTCGCCCACGTGAGGCAAGCTGGGGAAGTAGCGGAACGCGTAGTGAGTGTAGGTGGCGAAGTAGACGAAGCCCAAGTCCAACACGAACTGGATGATCTGGAAGCGCGTGACCCACTCCTTCCACCACACACGGATGCCGCGCGCGCTCAAGAAGTAGTACCAGTACATCACCACATGCACCGCCAAGTTCAAGGTGATGGGCACCCACTCAACCGAGGTGTTGCCCGTCAACTGCGTGTAGCACAACAACGCGGTGGCACCGTGGTGGTAGGTGTGGAGGAACAACAACTTCTTCTTCTTCAACACCAAGAACACGGTGTCGATCAACTCCAAGTACTTGGTCAAGTAGTTCAAGTAGTACAAGGTGATCAACTTGGGCGCGAACGCCTTCTCGTTGCAGATGGCGTAGAACACGCCGTGGTGGTACAAGATGGGCGTCAACTGCTCGATGGCCAACAACAACAACACCAACGACGCCACCGTCAAAAAGAGGTTGTGGGCCTGGAACAAGAAGTTCAACTTCAACGCCGGCAACTGCAAGCGCGACAGCAACTCACGACCGCCAAAAATCACCACGTAGTACACCACGATCACGCCCATGGCGTGCCAGCCGTTGGCCATGAACGTCTCGTGGTACTTGAATTCGAACTTCTCCGCAGGGTAGCCGGTGATGTGCTCGAACACGAAGCTGAAAAGAGGCCACAACGCCAACCCAAACGGTCTGTCGACCGTGGGCCAGCCGAAGTCGACGAGCTGGCAGCTCTGGAACGTGCTGAAAAGGGACGAGGAAGACGACATGTCCTTTGTCTATGGGGGTGAGGCGAGGCTTCAGCAGTGAAATTTTTCGTTGCTGGCAGAAAACGCGATTTTCGACACGCGCATGTGGATTTCGCCGAACTGGGCCGTTGAGGCCGAGGGCCCTGAAGAGCCGATAAACAGGCGTTGTGGTGGCAACGCTTCTGTAGCCGTCGCAACGTTAAGCCGTTGCACATGGCGGAAACCGTTGCTCTTTGAAGAAACCGTTGCAAGCGCACCCTGTTGGCACGCTCCCTTCTATCAGCTCCTCTGTTTAACATATAATAACTATTCAAAAGCGCTGCAATATGCGCGCAGCTACTTACTTTTGGGTTTCAAGTTCAAGAAATCAATCGACACGATGATATCGTAGCCGTTTTCCTCGCAAGCATACAATGCTTCGTGCTCGTTCGAGTGGAGGAATCTAATGTTCTCCCCTACCAATGCCCTCAACAAGGTGGCCGATTCCAAGTCGCGCACCTCGATAAATGTGGGCTCGAAGGCAATCAAGTAGGGATAAAATAATGCAATGTTCTGGGGGTTTCCTTCCCAAAAGATCCCCCAGTCGTGGTTGGTTCTCCAGCCGTTGCTGTTGACCAAGAACGAAAACTCTGAGTAACTCAACAAGAAGTTCTTGTCCAACCGGTGGATGGCCAACGGCGTCACGCTCTCTCGCTGCGTGGCAAAATCCAACGACGGGTCTGCCTCGTCCAAAATCGGCTCCTTCTTGCCAGCCTCCATCGACACAATCTCGAAGCCCTTGGTGCATCCCACGCACAAGCGCGTGCGCAAAAACGAGATCGAGACCGGGTCCGAGCTGAACGATATCTCCCGGATCTCGTACTTCTTGTTCTTGTTCTTGTTCTTCTGGTCAAACGGGTTGGTGGGCTCAATGATGCTGATCGAGTGCGTGCTTCCCGTCTTACCAGCACACACCAACAAGCGCCCGTCGCAGATGCCCGTCTTGAAGAAGTTCACGTGGCTCAATATCAACTTGCCGGACCGGGTGTTCTTGACGTGGTCCAACGAGTCTGTACACGACAAGTCAAACTCGAAAAGCGTCTTGTCTGACAAGATCAACAACTTGGAGTACTCCACTAACACCTCGATCTGCGTCACATACAACTTGCTGATCACCATGGTGGGATCTGAGCAGATCTTCTCATTGGATGTGGCACTGATGGACCGTACCGTGGAAACCCACACACCGGAGTCCGTGCCGTATAACAACTTCTTGCCACCGTAGCACGGAACTGCGCAGTTGATCTTGTTGTTGCCGTGGAACCGGCGCGTCTCGAATTTGGACAACGAGAAGATGTCGTGTTTTTCGATCAACTTCTTCTGCTGTTGGTATACCTGCTGGAGCACCTGGTTCTGATTAGTGATGTCGTCCGCAAACAAGGCCGCATGCACCTGGCTCTTGCCCAAGCCCAAAAAGTTGACCTGCAATTTTGGTACCGAAGACGACCCGGCAAAGTTGCTGGACTCGGCTCGGTTCTTCAACCCAGTGTCGGATATGACCGAGCCATCGAGGCGGTGGGACATTGCAGACCTGAAGGTGGGGATCTCTAACCCGCTGTTGATGAACAACAACGGCAACGAAATGGGCTTCTCGAACACTTTGTGCACTTCGCGCTTGTTCTGGATCTTGTGCTTGACCAACAACAACACGTGCTCAAACAAGTACAAGTCGATCTTTTCGTTATCCCGCTTTCTGTTCAACGTGACCTGGTAGATGATTCTGTCATTGTACGACAACTTGAAGTTGAACTTCTCCTCCAACGTTTGCTTACCAAGCAATCTGTGGAGAACCATTACTTTGTGTCTGTCTGTGCTCTCACCGGTCTGGATGTTAATCTTGACCAACACATTCTCGATTTCCTCCTTAGCCTTAAGCAAGTTCTTGTAGTCTGGGGTGTCCTCCTTGGAGTTCTTGATGATGCCTGACAACAACAACTGGTACCGGGCAGGTCTCTGGACACCCTTAATCAAAAAAGACGACAAGTCCTGTTTTCTGGACTCGGGCTTCTTCTCTATGGCGTCCAAAAACCGCGCGTACTTCATGTTGACCTGCTGCTGTCTCTCGTGCTCAAAACTGGCGAAAACCTTGTTTCCCGAGTACTTTATGAACGGCTCGAAGTTGCCCACGAACTCAAGGAAAATGTCTGCAAGGGATTCAATAACGGGCTTTTGTTGCTGCTGTCTCTTTGTCAAGGCATCGCTCATGCTCTTGGCCAATCTTAACAAGTCGCTAACACCTCCAAAAACCGTGCGAATGAAGGCCTCACGCTCCCTTTCTGGCACAATGTTGTTTGCTGGGTTCCGCAAGGGCATGATATAGAAGTCGGTCATGAACTCCAAGTCCTTCACGTAGTCCCTCTCCGTGTAAATGAACTCATAAATCAACTCCTGTCTCATCTTTTCACGCTTGTCGAGTTTGTCCAAAACAGACTGAGGCACCGTCTCGTGCCACAACGTCTTGCTCGCCTCATTATCGTGCAAAGACAAACGAGAAACTGCCCTCTTCAAACCACCCTGTGGCTTCAAGTTGAGACGAGCCTGCTGCTCCAACCTCCGGGGACACGCAATGGAGTAGCACAAGGCGTTGCGCGTGCATGTCGGCGAGTAGCAGTCAGTCAAAATTGTGAAAACACCGTTCACGCCCGTAGTGTTGGTTGCCAGAGCCTCCTTGGGCACGGTGTTGTTGAAATTAACTAGCGACGTGGAGCTGCCATCGACCATGGCCAACTCCGTAGGCGTGATGGGATACGGTGGGGACGAAACAGTGTGAGGCGGCAACTGGTACTGCAAGACCTGCTGCTGAATATGGGCAGGCGTGTGGAGGATTGTACCATCGATGAATGAGCCATGCTTCGAGTTGTTGGCGCTGTCGGGGTTGGCAGCCTCGTCCTGGAAAAACTCCACGTCGCTATAGATGTGGTTAAAGGCGTAGACCTCGTGAACGGAGTCTCGTAAACGGTGATTGTAGGTAACGTCACGAAAGAACTTTTGCGCGTCCAAAGAACGACCTAACAACAACGCCAAGTTGCGATCATTGGTGCGCACAATCTTGCAGATCACATCCACAGCCATTTTACCCGTGAAGGTGTCGTGGTACTCCAAGCCGTCCTTGGTGTTGATTGTCAAAATGATAGTCTCGCGAAACACCTTGGCCACGCGCGACAAGAGCGCCGGGTACACTATAGGCTTCTTGGGGTGCACCACTGTCTTTGACGACGAGATCGTCGCCAGCGATGGGTTCCGGTCCATCTTGTTGTTTTGCAAAGAAGTAGAAGAATTAAACTTCTTGGTGGACAAAGACGACAACTTGGTCAACGAACTGAAGGACCGCGACTTAGACGAGAGCAGAAAGGTGTGGTGTATCAGACTACTTGACCCACTACTGCTGGACCCTGGGCGATGGCTATGCTGAGGCTGCTGGCCAGGCTGCTGGCCCTGTGGAATGGGCTGCATTCTTCCCAGAACTGCCTGCGACTGGTGCGAGTATTTCAGCAGCGCTGAAGACAACAGCTTGGTGCGAGAATCGCTAAACTGCTGGTTCTGCAGTCCGTTGTAGTTGGCGCCTGTCTGGGCGACCACAGGCGAAGAAACCACTCTTCTAGCATCAGAAACCGGCTGTCCTGTCAGCATAGGAGGGAGGTTTCCGGAAGGAGCACGGCGTACGGGCCGCCGCTCGTGACGGTCGACGCTTTCGGAGCTGCCAGGTGAGGCGTAGGGCTCCGAGGGCGCGTTTCGGGCCTGTCTAGGATCAAGGGGCCGGCTTTTTCCATAAGAATGAGGAGCCTGCTGGCCAGAAGGGACAGGGTACTGGCCGGGAGGACCATATTGCTGGCCTGGGGAACCAAATTGCTGGCCTGGGGGACCATATTGCTGGCCTGGGGAACCAAATTGCTGGCCTGGGGGACCATATTGCTGGCCCTGTGGTGAGGGGAACTGCCCCAGCGACGCGGTCGGCTGGCCGTAGCGGCCATGGCTGGGCGAGGGCCCGTGCTGGGGCGGAAACAGGCCGTTTTGGGGCGTATACGGGGCGTTTTGCTGGGGACCGTGCTGGCCCTGTTGAAGGCTGTTCTGGCCCTGAGATGGCGGGAAGTATGTGTTGGGGTGAGGGCCCTGGCCCTGTGGGCTGCGGTTTCCCAGTGTCATACGGCCCTGTGGAGGCTGGGGGGCCTGGTAATGGCCCGGGGGAGGGGGGTATTGGCCCCGTTGTTCGCGTTGTTCCCTCTGTTGGTACTGAGGCAGAAAAGGAGGCACGCTGTTAGTTGCTGGCAGGTGCGGCTGGATGGGAGAACCCTGCACGGGGCTCTGAGGCTGGCCCTGTGGCAGATACGGCGCCAGGTGGCCCTGAACAGGGCCTGTTTCCAGGCCCGTAGCTAACGGAGCAGGTTGGTGCGGCCTCAGCAACATTCCCTGCGGCATTAGATGCATGGGAAAGTTGTATTGGCCAGGGGAGCCCTGAGTGCTCTTGCGGTGGGCCGTTCCAGCACCAGACTGGGAGTTCTGGTATGGGTGATTTGGGTACGACATGGCCCCACACAGAGAAGCTGGAACGAGTGGCGGAGAGCTCCAGAAAGGACTGTGGGGTGGTGGGGGGTGGCGGCGGCAGCAGGTGGACGGCACAGAGGGCTACGAGGGAGACGTAGGCCGTGCTACTGTGGAACTGCCGGTGAAGGACCGGATTTTTTCTGGTCTGGCTGGAGTGAAAATTGCACTACACACATTACTGGTGGACGCCTCGTGCGGCAGAACCTAGCCACACGCGGCTGTGAGCGCAAAAACGCCCATATGGGCCTGTCCTACTATGTGGGGAGACACGTTTGCGTCTTTTTCGCGAGTGCTTTGGCGTAATTGTACGAGTTACACGGGGCTGTGAGCCACCAGGTAGGGCCGAAGGCCGATAATAGCCGGTCCGACAGCTAGAGTCCAAAAAAGGGTCTTTTACGGCAAATGGGCATCCACTGGTACCAATGCTCGCTTTTGATTCATTTGCTGATGGTTATGCTAATTTTGAAAGGCCTGAAGGGGCCCAAGTAATCACACACACAGCTTCCTTACTCCGACCCTGTTCTGCACCTTGTTTGCGCCTAACCCGCCAGAAAAGCGCCGTTTGTGATATTTTACCTCACATAATTCATCTGCGACCCATTTGGGCACCAGCATCGCTGTTCCACGCATCTTTTTGCCATGGGTCTATGTTAGCAATGTCGCATACCCATCCTGCAGACAGCCCCTCCCAACGGCTGCAAGGGGTCGCCCGGCCCAGAAGCAGGCCCTCGGTAGTTGGGCCTCCGCAGGTCTTCTATCACGCTGTTTCGCCCTTGGCACCCATCCAGGACTTCTAATGTGGCACGAGAAGAAGCTGTAAAAAGTAGCAATAGTTGGGGTGCAGGATGCGGGGTGGTCACATGATTGAGAGTCACGTGACTGTGGCACGTGACTGTGGCACGTGATCCCATGGTGCGCATATTGGGCGCCACCCCTATAGCTCCAACACCACCATGCCTGCGTACCACCTGACGTTTCTCGACGACGCTTCGGCCGACAGCCGCGTGGTCGGCAACTTGGCGTTGTTGCCGATCCACTCCAAGTTCCGCGGGCCCTCTTACCCCCCGCAGCAGGAATATGACATCATCGAGGAGACATTGGACTTGTTCCGGGCCAACTCCTTCTTCAAGAACTTCGACATAAAGGGTCCTGCTGACAGATTACTCATCTACGGCATCTTATTTGTCAGCGACTGTCTTCTGAAGTTGAACAAAACCGTGGCGTACCGCGATGCTGTGAGAATCTTGAACAACTTGTCGCTAGACCTGTTTTCGTTGCCTGGCGACATTGGGTTCCCATTGAACTCCATGTACCAGCCTGCTGCCAACAAAAATGAGGCAGACTTGTTGCGCTCGTACTTGCAGCAGTTCAGACAGGAGTTGGCGGACAGATTGTTGAAGCGCATCTACGAGCACGACGAGACCACCCCCAGCAAGTACTGGCTCGCCTTCACCCGCAGAAGATTTATGAACAAGAGCTTGTGAGCCCTACACGCGTATATACTATACAAAAGGTATCCAGATTGCCGTTTTTGCTTTGTAGCGGGCGTACTGGTGGCCAAATAGGCGGTGCTCGAGGAACCACTCCTCGAAGGCTATGCGTTTGCGAAAGAACGCCCGGAGTACCACCACGCACAAGGCCGAACTCACCCGATTTTTCATCATCACCTGCGTTCCCACCACCATGAGCCAGAACCCCAAATAGCTAGGGTGCCTGAAAACACTGTACACGCCGTGTGTCACCAACACCTCGTTGCTATGGGTGTCTGTGTCGTTTCCGGTGTTGACGTAGTGGGAGAAGGATTCGCCGCAGGTCCGCATGGCTAGAAACCGTATATATAGGCCTGCCGCTGCCATGGACAATCCGATTCCTGTGGAGATCTTTCCATCGGACACGCGGTAGGGGCCTATCACCAGCGAGCGGGCCACGAGATACTCCCCTGCCAGAAAGAGCTGCATCACGACAAAGGCGCCGTTTCCCACGTTCCCATAGATGAGGAACAGTCTCGACGTCGTTTTCGACCCCTGGTACCGCGCGGTGCACTGGAACTCACACAAGTAAAACGCCGCTAGCACCACTGCAAACCCTAGGAGATTGGTGTACTTCTGGCCCATTCCACAGAGAAGAAGCACCAGGGCAGTCCCCAAAACACCACCTAGGAGCCCGGAAACCACCGCTATCTCGCGGAGGTCGTTGGCGCGTGCGTCGTAGGCCATCGCATCGGAGGTGCAATATCAGCCACCAAATCACATTTTTCAACCTCCAATGCCTGCTCCGCTTCCCCACAGACACGCCCAATACGACGTCAACGAGGTCAACTTGGCCAAGGTATCGCTCAAGGCGCTCGTTCTCGGTGTAGTCTTGCTGGTGAATGCCACTCTCCTCGTGTTGCAGGCGGCGGGGCTCGCCCGCTTCTCCTCCCCCATCTTGATGCAAATCAACATCTTCCTCGTTTCTGTGGCGGTGTTCCACTTGCTGGAGTTCCTCATAACGGCTCACGTGAACAACAGCCAGGTGGATGACGACTCGTACTTGCTCGAGGACCCCGACATCTACTTGTTGTACTCTGTGTCTGTGCTCGAGGCATTGGCCAAGACCTACCTTTTCGGGACCTCCCTAGGCGCCTATGCCGTCCCAGGCGTGGTGATCTTGGTGGTGGGACAGCTCGCACGCTCAGTAGCGATGTACACGGGCGGTGAGTCCTTCAACCACTACATACAGAGGGAGCACGACGAGCAGCGACACAAGTTGGTCACCCACGGCATCTACCGCCTCTTCAGACACCCCAGTTACTTCGGCTACTTCTGGTGGGTGGTCGGCCTCGAGGTGTTGTTAGGAAGTTACCTCACGGGCGCATGGAGCGTGTTCAAGCTTTGGCAGTTCTTCAACAAGAGAATTGCCTTCGAAGAGAAGTTCCTCGTGGCCTTCTTCAAGGAAGACTACGTCCGCTACAGGGCTACTACCAGCACCTACATCCCCTTCATCGCCTAGCCGCGTAATATGTATATAGGTTTATCTAGGAAACGGGATCTAGTTCTAACAATCTAATCCTTGGGGGGCACACCGAAGCCGTTGACGTTTCTGTACATCAAAATGCCATTGTCGCCGTCGACAAACTGGCACCATCTGCCCGACTTCCACAAGGACGCAAACATGTTCTCGTCCGTGTGGCGGTAGTGCTTGCCCATCACCTTCTTGATGGCCTCGCTGGCCTCGCGGGCGTTGTAGAAGGGGATTCTGGACACGTAGTGGTGCAACACGTGGGTCTCGATGATGTCGTGGAAGATGTGCTTGCCCACGAAACCGAACTCTCTGTCAATGGTGGCGGCAGCGCCCCTGGCAAAGTTCCACTGGTGGGCCTCGTAGTGCGCCATCTCGGGGGCCGAGTGCTGCAAGAACGTGATGAACACCAACCAATGGTTGACGAAAATGTAGGGAACAAACCAATTGACCGCAAGGTTGAACCCACCGTAGTTCTTGTACCACGTGTACAACACAAGCAGCTGCGTCAAGAGACCGATGTCGGAAAGCACAATGTACCAGTAGTCCCTGGCCTCAAAAAGCACCGAGCTGGGGTTGAAGTGGTTCTTCTGCCACGCAGACTTCTCGGGGAGCGCCTGGCCCGACACGTTGAAGAACAAGTAGAAGATCCAGCCTGCCAACTGCTGAAACAGCAACTGCAAGAGGGTGTAGAGCGGCGAGTCGGCCACCAACTCCTCCACACTGTCGACGCCTCTGTTCTGCAAGAAGGTCTTTTTTCTCAGCGGCACAAACACCATGTCTCTGTCCATGTGGCCCGTAGCCTTGTGGTGCTTGCCGTGGGAGTACTTCCACGAGAAGTACGGTACCATCCAGTACGAGTGCAACACGAAGCCCACGGTGTCGTTGACCCAAGAGTAGTCAGAGAACGCCAGGTGGCCGCACTCGTGCGCCAACACCCAGAGACCGGTTCCGAACAAGCCCTGCACCACGGTGTACGCGGCCCAGGCCACGCCCCTGACCGCCTTGTTGGGCAACAAGTGAATGTAATTGTTGGCGGCGTATGCGAACACCGCCATCCAGAAGATGTCTCTGAACACGTAGTACAAGGACTCGAATGTTCTTCTCTCGTAGCAGTGGGCGGGAATGGCCTTCAAGATCTCCTTGATGGAGTAGTCAGGGGCCTGAAACGTATTTCCAAACGCATCAATAGCGGTGTCATCGGAGGAGGATAACGTCGCGATGTTGCCTCTCTGCTTAATTGTAGAGGAGGAGCCTGCGGACGACGGCCCGCCGAAGGAGGTGGTCTGGCTAGACATGGGAAAAAGACAGGCGTGTGGAGCACCAACAAGGAGAAATCAAAAATCAGCGAAGAGACCTTTAATATAAGATACCGAAAATGGCCTGCTATTGTCGCAAAGGCACCTTGCAAAAAAAAATTGCTGTGTGCAGGTTTAGTCCCAACGGTAACAGGGCTCTAGCAGAAGGCGCCATTTGGCGCGGATTTCACCGGCAGGCATCCAGAATCTTCTCTAGCCACCGAAAGTGTTGGTGGCCGGTCTGGGACCTTTCGAGGGACAGTTTGGCGTCGCTTTTGGCCATGTTCCGTCTCCGAATTATACTCTTATCCGTGCGTCAAAAGAAATGCAAGCCCTAATCTGCACCCCGTGCAGTGGTCGGAACTGCAAATTTCTCGGCAGTGTGCAGGTGCCAACGCGTTACCCACCCAAAGTTTTTTTTGTTGTACCGAGGCTGGGCCAAATTTCCCACGTCGTGTGCAAACCGCCCACACCATACCGTAGGGGTTGTGAGCCATGCCGCCGCCTTCAGGAGCCAGCAGGAGGCAATCTCATCTCTGGGGCAAAATGTTCCATTGGGGTTGGCAGTGTCCGGGGCTGTAGCTCGCTAGTGGCTTTTGATGGGGGCTTAAATGTAACTGACAGTCTATCTTGGGATTGCTGCACAGGAGACATTTTTCGCACCTAGAGGGGCAAAAACTCACTTTCCGTGTCATGTGACTGTTTGGGTGTCATTGGGGCGTTCTCAGGTGGAGGCACATGTGTGGAGATAAAATTGATTAGTTTTTACTTGTTCTGGAATTTATGAAATTTCGCAGAAAATGGTCGCAAATTGCGAAAAAAAGTAGTGAATAAGGAAATCTAGCTCAGACCATGGTTGTTGCGTACTCTATTTAGCACTTTTCAATTCGAAGACAAACAGTGAAGTCTTGCCAAACTTTGATTGTTGATTGAGCCACCCCGCTAAGAGCAGTCGAGGGGAAACCCGCTTCCATATGGTAATTCCTCTACATGTGTTCGGGCAACCCCTATAGTCAATTTCTGATCGTAAAATGCTGACCATCATCGGGTCTTGTTTCATAGCTCTCTACTCTCGCAATGCAATATTGCCAAGGCATATCCCTGCTGCACTCTGAGAGTGCATCTAATAGGAGGAGCATATTATGAACTTGGTGCATTTTGGATTGGCTGCTTCCCTCAACTTCTACTATTATTATTCACTTACGCTCCTGATATGTTTTCTCCGTTTCTCCTCTTCCTACCACCCCAATAGTTTTTCCCTATACGTCCCCTTGAGGTCTCGGGTCCGTCACATGACGATTTTGCTCCGGTACAGGCCCGGTTTTCCGAATCGCCTAAAACGTTCCTGCAGACTGCCCCGAGAATGTCCGGGGCAGACGATAAAAATTTCCTGATAAACGGTTACTTCCTTCTACAGTCCTTCAAGCTAACGTGAACCCTCTTCCACAATGTCTGCTGCCAGTCCCAAGACCATCGAAAAAAAGCCCGTCAGCTTCTCCAACATCTTGCTTGGAGCAGCCTTGAACTTGGCTGAGGTCAGCACCTTGGGCCAGCCCTTGGAGGTGGTCAAGACCACCATGGCTGCGAATAGAAATATCAGCTTGTTGCAGGCTTTCAAGGTGGTGTGGTCCAGAGGCGGTGTGGCCGGTTTCTACCAGGGCTTAATTCCATGGGCCTGGATTGAGGCCTCCACGAAGGGAGCGGTCTTGCTTTTTGTTTCTGCTGAGGCCGAGTACCGCTTCAAGACCATGGGCGCCAGCAACTTTCTCAGTGGCATTGGTGGAGGTATCAGTGGAGGTTTGGTACAGTCCTATGCCACCATGGGTTTCTGCACTTGTATGAAGACCGTGGAGATCACTAGAGCGAAGCAGGCGGCTGTTGCTGGCGCTCCCCAACAGACCTCCTTCCAGGTGTTCAAGGACATCTACAGAAGAGAAGGAATCCGCGGCATAAATAAGGGTGTCAATGCCGTGGCTATCAGACAGATGACCAATTGGGGCTCCAGATTTGGTCTCTCCAGATTGGCCGAAGACGGCATCAGGTCGTTCACTAACAAGGGCGAGAACGACAAGTTGTCTGCCGTGGAGAAAATCGCGTCCTCCGTCATTGGTGGTGGTCTTTCGGCCTGGAACCAGCCTATCGAGGTCATCAGAGTCGAGATGCAGTCGAAGACTGACGACCCTAACAGACCGAAGAAGTTAGGTGTTGTCAGCGCTTCCAAGTACATCTACTCCAACAGTGGCATCAAGGGCTTATACAGAGGTGTGGCTCCGAGAGTTGGTCTTGGTGTTTGGCAGACGGTCTTCATGGTGGCCTTTGGTGACATGTTCAAGAAGTTGTTGAATACCGAGGGTGCTGGCCACTGAAGTGGGAAGCTACTGCAATATTCATGCTAGAGTACATTTCAATTCTATTATACACATTCGCTAATAAATATTTGCGAGAACAAAGTTACTTTTTGGCGTGGTTGGTGCCCCACCTATCGTAGCAGTACAAGCCTACCACCGTCAATATTATACCGTAGTTCTGGGTTCCGGTGAAGCTGACAGAGTTCTCCCAGAAAAAGGCAAATAAAATGATAATGATTCTCTTCAAGATGTTGGCAATGGAGTAGTTGATGGTGGAAATATGCCCCAAAATCTGGAATGCAAGCAAGGATTGAAGAAAGTGCGAGAACCCATTGACGAAGACCAATGCTGCCAAACCAGGTGTGACCTGCACAAGCGACAAGACAGGGTTATTGAGCTCCAGTACGAGGTAGATAGGAAGAGTGAATAAGAAGCCAATCACAGAACAGTAGCAAAGAATCGTCAACTTGTCGACCTTTTCTTCCTTCGATTTCTTGAACGATGGCAAGTCATACTTCTCTTCCTCTTCCTCTTGAATGGCCTGTGCCTGAGACGCGGCGTAGGTGAGTCTCTTCTTCGCGAATATGTTCTGTGACACGAAGATCATCATCGAGATGAATGCATATAACAAGCCCGTCAAGTACGAGTCGTTCGGCTTAGCGGAGTTCTTCTTGGGCTTGTAACAGGTCAACATGATTCCCAAAATCAAGGGCGCCAAAGTAATGTAGGTAATTGCCTTGTAGCGGATGTTGAACATAAGAGTGTGAATTAAAACCGTGGCAATGGGGGACAAAGCCTTGATGGTGTGAACCAAAGAAACGGGGATCATGGAAGTCGCCTTATGGGAGGTGATATGGCCCACAAATTGGAAAATGCCCATGGGAAGAGTGGTTGAAATGACGAGCTGCGAGGGCGTGAGGAATGCCGTCACGGTGGTAATTTTGTGCGGAGGCGGGATGGAGCCTGTGGGGAACAGCCTAGCGAAAGACGGCAAGCGGATCAAGCAAAACAACAACGCCACGCAAAATGCAGAGTTCAACAAGAACTGGAATTGGGTGAGCGTGACCGGGTAGCTGAACTGCGACAAGATGGCCTTGGTGGAGTTATTGGACACGATGGAGAAGAAATACCAGCTGAAACACAAAGCTGAAACCTTGAGGTCAATCGGCGGGAGCCACTTGAATCTTTCAGAGCTCTTGAAGACACCCTGGGCCCCATTGAGCGTCGGAAAGGGTTCCTTTTCCGTCACAGGGGTAGAAGACGACGACCTCGGAGGTGAGAGCGGTAACTGGAACGAGGCGAAGCTTTGGAAATTGAGCGTCAGACCAGCTGGGCTCGGTGTGGGAGAAGGCAGAAACATCATTCTCTTGCCTGGCCGAGGTTGGTTGAGGCTGAAGATGTTGGTAGACGAGCTATTGGGGTTTATTTGCGAAGAGCGGATCCCGTTCGGGCGCTTGTAGTCGCGGAGGTTTTCTATGCTGGGATCGACAGAGAGCATGGCGGGAGAGGTATAAGTAAGCGAATGTGGAGTGTTGGACACTGGGAAGTGGGTGTTAGAAACCCTTAAGACATGCAATAGGAGGCGCACTTGAACCAGCACACGGTGGTGTGGAAGGAGGCGTGGAACGGGCTGTTCTCAGCAAGCGTTGTTGGCGAGCGAACGGCTGTAGCCAGTGAAATGGAGCAGCTGTTGGAGCACTGATAACAGCCGGTGTGGTTGGAAACCCCGAGCAGTAAAAACCTATTTATAAAAAGCAGTGTTCTGTTTGCACTTTTGCACGCGCGAGTCCGAAAAAAGAAACGTGGGCCGCAGCTGGCAATTACCTGTTACGAGTCACGTGCCAGAGAAGCTCCCCTCCTGCACACGTATCACGTGCCTGCCCTGCACGCAGGCCTCAACAAGACATACAGTGAGAGTAGTTCCACCTTCAGATCACTGCCTTTCTGCAAACAGCGTGGCTCTCCTGCGGCAATGACCAGTTTCGTGCTTTTTGCAGCCAAGCACATCTTGAAGCGAGCGTTGTCGGACGGCCTAGATGAGGAGATTCCCGACACCACCACACCGGACGAGGAGGACTCCAATCCCGTGACGGAGGAGATCTTCCTGTCGTGGGCGTTGTTCATCTTGCTCTTCTTGTTGTGCTCGGCGTTGTGGTCTTCGTACTTTTTGCAACAGAGGCGCATCAAGGCAGTTCACGAGACCGTGTTGTCCATCTTTTATGGCATGATTGTGGGCCTTATCATTCGGGTGCTTCCGGGCCACTACATCCAGAACGCCGTCAAGTTCAATTCCAGCTACTTCTTCAACATCTTGTTGCCGCCCATCATCTTGAACTCGGGCTACGAGCTACATCAGGCCAATTTCTTTCGAAACCTCGGCTCCATCTTGACGTTCGCAATCCCCGGGACCTTTATCTCCGCCTTGGTGTTGGGCATCATTCTCTACATCTGGACGGCATTGGGCATCGACGGTGTCAGTTTGGAGTTTGTGGACGCGTTAGCGGTGGGTGCAACCCTTTCAGCCACGGACCCTGTAACCATCTTGTCCATTTTCAATGCCTATAAGGTGGACCCCAAGTTGTACACCATCATTTTCGGCGAGTCCTTGTTGAACGACGCTATCTCCATTGTCATGTTCGAAACGTGCCAGAAGTTTCACGGTCACCCGGTGCACTTCAGCTCTTTCTTTGAGGGTATCGGCTTGTTCTTGATGTCCTTCACTATCTCCACCATCATTGGCATTGGTGTCGGTATCTTGGTCGCGTTGATCTTGAAACACTCCCACATCCGCAGGTATCCACAGATTGAAACGTGCTTGGTGTTGTTGTTCGCATACGAATCGTACTTCTTCTCCAATGGTGCCCACATGTCTGGGATCGTGTCCTTGCTTTTTTGCGGTATCACCTTGAAGCACTACGCGTACTTCAACATGTCCCGGAGAACGCAGATTGCTACCAAGTACATTTTCCAACTTTTGGCGCAGTTGTCCGAGAATTTCATCTTTATTTACCTCGGATTGTCCTTGTTCACTGAGGTGGAATTGGTCTTCAAGCCGCTTTTGATCATCATCACCTTCATTCTGATTTGTGTGGCAAGGTGGTCGGCAGTGTTTCCACTCTCGAGGTTCTTGAATTTCTTGTACAGAGCTAGGTTTGAAAAGTTCAACAGCAGGATTATCAACAACGGTGGTATTTCCTCGCAGTCTATGCCTGATGAGATCAGCCACTCGTATCAGATGATGATCTTCTGGGCCGGTCTTAGAGGTGCTGTTGGAGTGGCTTTGGCTATGGGTATTCAGGGCGAAGCTAAGTGGACTTTGCTTGCAACTGTTTTAGTTGTGGTGGTGTTGACTGTTATCTTGTTCGGCGGCACCACTGCCTCTATGCTTGATATTTTGGGCATCAAGACTGGGTGCGTTGATGAACACGACAACTCTGACGACGAATTCGACATTGAAGCTCCTCGCTTATCTCTCAGCAACAACAACATTCCCACTACGAGTCCCTCAAACATCGTACTTGGGAACAGGCGTTTTGGCAACACATCAAGAACTCCAACCAACTACAGTAAGAGCACTCAGTACGCTGACGCCATCAGATCTAGAAATGCCTCCAACGTGAGCTTGCCTTCTGTAAAGACCGGAAATGGGCACAGTGCCTCTCTCAATAACTCCAACCAAGAGTTGAACGACGAGGACGAGTACAACACCAGCGATGTCGATGACCTACTCCCCAATGCGCATGTCACAGGCTCGAATTCCTCCGGCGGAGCAAATGTTTTGGGTGCCAATTCCGAAGCCAATCATGCTACTGTTGCAGCTGCCTTGGCCAACAGCACAGCGAATAACGGTATCTTGGGTGCTTTCTTGAGCGCTGAAGAGCACGCGAAGTGGTTTACAAAGTTTGACGAGCAGGTTTTGAAGCCAGTCTTGCTTGACAGTTTGCCCAATCAAGACGAGAACACAGAGGGAGAAAACAATAGATGAAGGGGCTAGCTAATTTTTGCACCGGACAATAAATGCTTTCACTACGGTATGTATAACTCTGATGAGTTATAGCAGTGGTTAGGGTCAATATTTTCTATTATTATTCAGATATCGACGTTAAAATACTTCTTGTTTTGCACTTCTTGCTCCTTTTGCAGCTCAGCAATGGAGTAGTCGATTACCCATTTGGCCAACTTGAATGCCCTTGACGACAACAACAAATCGTTCAATCTATAGTTGAACTTAACACAAATATTAAAGAACTCCCTCATAGTCAAGTCGTGTAACAAGCTTATCAAGTGACTGTTTGCCTTATTTTTGTGTGTCCTCTGGTCAATTGTGAGATATACCGATGCTGGTAAGATGTCAGTGTAGTTGCTGGAGGCCCTAACTGGTCTCTCAAGTAAGTTTAAGACTTCGCTTATTTGCGTATTGTCGATGGTACCCTTTTTGTCCTCTTCGATTGAATGAATAATGAGGTTGCTGATGGCTATTACAGCATTACCAAAGTTCACGGGATTGATAACTCTAGATTCGGTGTCACGCTTGACTGTGATCCTGAAGAAAACACCCACGTGAGTGGAAAGAAATTGTTCTCTGTAGGTGGCATAGGAAGCCTTGAAGTCCCTGATAGTGCGCCCAATGTAGTTCAAAGCATTGTCTGAAGGGGTAGGACTAGCAAGGAACTCCTTCTTCGGCAATGCTGGATTGATAGAAGAAAGGATCATCTTTTTAGCTGGACCTACGACGTTTGCAAACAAGTACTTCACCAACGGCGAGTTCCACATCAAATCAAGGAGGCTGCTATTGTCACTGGGAGAAGAGGAAACCTCATAGTACTTGGCGATAGGAGAAGGTGTCAGGGAGGGAGCATTTTTGGCTTTGGGGGTGGAATATATCCCTGAGAAAGATGAGTTCCCAAATATTTCACCATCTCGCTTGAAGAAGGTGTTATCCTCCGAGGCGTCAAACTGAGGTTCCTGCAACTTCTTTAAGTCCGACTTGGTTCTGTAGTTGATTCGAGAACAGGTCTCCTTTATGACCAAGGAACACTCATCCAAAATGGCAGGCCAAATGTAGCCGGTTCTGGTGTGGGCATTATATATGGCAGCTCTCAACTTGACCGCCTCGGGGTCCTTGGCAGTGGAGATATAGGCCAACTCTTGGAAGGCGGTTAGTCTGCTGAGGCTATTTTGAGGCTCGACGTCGCGCAAGCCCGAGAGCAAAGTGTTGATTGGATCAGAGCTGTAGGAGCTGATGGGCTTTGTTCCATCCAAGCAGCCGATGGTGGCATATGTGTTGTAGACATGGTTGACGACTTCCCAAGCGAATATGACGTGGAACGAGAAGTACGCGAGACTAAGAAGCGTCGAGAAGTGGATGTGTAAACTGGGAATAGACTGGTCCACGCCAAGGATAAGAAACAAGAGCCAATTGGCCTTGTAAATCACGGATCTGAACACAATGTATAATACGGGCGCAGAAACTGCCACCACAGTGTTCAAGCCTACGGAGTTTCCAAACAACTGCGGGAAGCGCTTCCACAACACCGAGTCGGGGGAGACCTTGCTGACGCCGTACCTGAAGCCCAATCTGTCCCTGTTGAAAACGGAGTGCTGGAGTGCGTACATGAACGCAACATGGTGCGCGTAGAACCAGTAGTACACCCACTCGTCGTTGATGGCGGCCTTGTGCAGGTATTCCTTGGACAAGAGGTAGTAGTCGTAGGTGAAGGGCAACTGGAACAAGAATAATGCAGCCGCCATGTTGGCGGAGACCACGTAGAATAGGGCATTCTTCAAGAAGCGCTGCGACAACACGCTGTGGACCATCTGCTGCCCCAAAGTTTTGTAGGGGGGTAAGTACACGGTGCTGTAGTACTCTCTCGATAGCTTAATGGCGTATAGGGCGGCATAGAGCAATGGTGCCCGCAAAACGAGCGTGTAGAGGAGGCCCATCCAGAAGTCCCCATAGGGCAATTGGAGAGATACAGAAAGAAGCACAGCAGCCACGGCATTGATGTTGTTGACGTAGCCGAGTCTCTTTGTGAGTACCTTGCCAAAGTAGGCCTCGTATGCGGTGTTCCGCTTGGAAGACGAGTACATTGGGTGGGCCTGTGGTGTTGCTATGAATATCTTGCGAAAAGATTTCGATGCGAACTGATGCGAAAGGAGGAGAAATGCGACTGATGATGTGTTAGCAGGCGATGCGAGCACCAATTTTGCCCTTTATCCTCTTTTCCACTATTATGCTCTCTACATCTTGTGCCACCATCGATTTCTGTAGCAATGCTTCTATGTACATATGGCTAAGCAGCCCTCTCGTTGACCGCAAGCTGGGCCTCGCGCTTCAACTTCTCGATCACTCCGTCGACAGTGTCCTTCACCAAGGGCAACCCCGGCTGGCCGTTGAGCTCGCCATATGCCTGGTTGGTCACCAATGCCTCACTGGCGTCTATGTTGGCAAACGCCTGTTGGTAGCCCGCAAGCTTGTTGACGATGACCATCTGGTTACTCTCGAACTTGCTGACATCCACCTCGAACGCCTCGTGGATAGCCTGCTCCAACTCCTCCTCGGTAGTGATAAATTTGGCAGCTGCGTGGTACAACTCCAAGAGGTCGGTGGCGCTCTTCTCGCGTAACTCCAACTCGCGGGTTTTTCTGTTCAAAAGACGCTGCTCTTGCACAAGCGCCTTCTCCTCCTCGGTGCGGTCCCTCATAAGGGGGCCCTTCAAGTACGACTCAATCGTGGGCAAAGTCAACGTAGTGGCCAGCGACTCCTCATATTCCTGGTCAGTCTTCTTGGTCATCTCCTCAGCCTCGCGCTGCGCAGCCTTCAACTCCTCGATTCGCTGTAGACGCTTGGCCTCCGTCAAGTATGCATCCTTCAAGTGCGCGCGCCTGATTTCGTCTCTCTTCAACTGCCATATTTGGTCCTGAGTCAACTGCGACTCGTCAACATTGGAAGGTTTTCTGTCCTCAATATTTCGCTTGATTCTCTCCTCCACTGTGATGACTTTGGGCTTCACTGGATGTCTGTGGAATGTGAAACCCTTCTTTTTGGGTAAGGGAACGCCCTCAGCATAACCCTGCTCGAGTTTAGCCTCCTCGGCAATTTCGTGGGCTGTAGGTGGCCTCACGGGATTTCTCTTGAACACAGGACGTACTCTAGGCAAGATACCCGACTTGCCGCCGAACTTGAGGTTGCGCTTTCCCATTCTGTTGTGCACTTCTCACTCCTTGTGGTGGTGCGCTTGAGTGGTTAAAAATTTCAGAAAAAATTCACTACAGGATCCATGGTATCGCGCACGACCTACCCAGTATAAAGTTGCAGCCTCCCTACTGATCTATAAATGCTACTTGCAACCCCAGATCTCATACACGTTAGCCAGGGCAACTTTGCCAATCTTCTTGTTACCAATTTCCAGCAGAAATAGATTCACCAAGAGGACCTTTTTGGACTCTTCGCAGAGATGGCTGTTTTCGCCAGCGTAGTACTGTATGAGGTTTTTGGGCACTTTGAAATGCCGCTGGATGGTGATGGCCTTTTCTAACGAAATGCCCCTGATGGTCATAAGCATGGAGATGAACATCTCCTTGATGGTGTACATGCCAGTTTTGGTGAGCGCTTCCTGGAAGATAGGAAATGGGTACACGCACTCGTACTTGGTAGTACGGTTCTCAAACTTGTCCCGAAACACGTTCATTATAGACCCGTATTCGTTTTGATTATGCACTGTGCGTGGTTTCACCACAATGAGCTTGGCCTGCAAGTCTCGGTAGTGCTGGTCTATGACGTTCGTGAGCGAAGCTAGGAATGCAATAGTGTGGTCTGCGGTTTTGCACCGCTTCAAATTGAAGTTGGAAACAGTCATCGTCATGGAAATAGAGGTCTGGATGCCGTCACTCATTTCAACAAGGCCCTCGCTGTCAGCAAGACCGGCATCTTCCACAATGTAGAAGACGTTTTTTATCTCGGTCTTTTTCAACCGGGACTTTTGCTCCTGAAATCGACCGTCCTTGATGGATGCAGCTAGATCATCGAGTCTTTTACGCTCACCAATGTAATTGAGGATGACCTCTTTTCCGGTAATCTTGTGCTTGGCGACCCAAACAACATCACCCACTGCCAAAGGCCGTATGTCACATTTGACATCCAAGCTGGTGAGCCTGCTCTCGAAGAAATCACGTTCCAGACGCGATCTGATCTCTCTGCTATCGATGATCAAGAGAACCTCGTAATCCGACGGAGACCATATACTGTACGGGATATCACCGTAGATTTTGTTATCCTCGTCATGAACTAGCTTAGTATTGTTCTTCGTGGGCGGAAGTTGCTGATTGATGTCAGATGTCTCAGAGGTTGAGGTGCTGGAGGCACTTGTCTTTGAAGCTGACATAGGGTAATCCGGATCGAGGAACAACATGTTCTGAGACACCAGCCTCAGTGGTGAGGAAATTGAGACCAATTCTGTTCTTGCTTTACATGGCGATATAACGTTAGAGTCCATCTCAATCTCCTGGAGGACATTTTTAGTGTTGATAGGGTCGCGACTTATAGAAGTGTGCAAGAGACTGGATATGGACCTATCTGGCGACACTCGTATGCCGTTATCAAAAGAATCGTCACAGGTAGGTTCCTGTGAAGGTAGTTGTATGCGCTCTTTCTCCAATAAGACCTTAGCAAAGCCCTGTCCCTTTTCTGTCAACTGATATATCTTCGGGCTTCCTCCGCTGGTTAAGACCCAATCATGTTTGAGTAATGTTTTGATTCCGTTCCAGGCAGAATAGAACTCCCGGCCGCCAGGGTTAGCAGTGAATGAGGAGTCGCAGTATTTTGCTGCGGCGCTGATGATTTCGTCTTTTCGCAAACCTGTATTCTTGCGGTCTCTCATGAAAAGCCCAATGACAATGGCCCAGGGTCCTGTGCGTCTTCTGGGGACCCATTCTGCAGTTCGTTTGCGTTTCTTGTCGTTGGTAGCCAGATCAATTTCTAGCAGACGTTTTTCTTTGGTTTCAAGAGACTCTTGCTGGCGAAACCCAGCAGGAATATCGTAGCCAGCATCAGTACAATAGGTCAGTAGCTTTTTGCACAACATGGTCACCGTCTTGTCGCCCACAAAGGGGACTTTTTTGAGCTCTTTTATGTCAGTTATTGGCTGTGGATGTGCCCGTAGTTTCTCAAAGGCCCGGTTGTAAACGAGACCCATTTTGGAGCCCTTTTTGGACATTTCCGCTGCAGATACCTTGAGCCACTCCACAAAGAGCATTTTGGGCTCCTCGGGAAGCGGATCCATGCTTTAAAACGTGTCTTTAGGCGTGTTGTAGATGTAAACAGTGCTATCGCGAAATATGCAGGTCTTATGTGGAAGAAAATGAGATGCGTACTCTCCTCTGAAAGAAGAACAAGAACCATAACTGCAATTTTTTAAAATCCTGGTCGATAAAACATACTACAGGCCACCATGTCGTCCACGGTAAAGTCCAAGAAGACGATGCTTCCTCCCATAAACTTGATTTTCAAGTACCTTCAGCAACAGTCACAGGTCACCATCTGGTTGTATGAGCAGACACAGCTGCGCATCCAGGGCAAAATACGCGGCTTCGACGAGTTCATGAACATTGTTATTGATGATGCCGTAGAAATATCTACCAAAGACGGCCGCCAAGAGGAGTTGGGCAGAATCTTGTTGAAGGGTGACAACATCACGTTGATTTCTAGCTTGGAAGTGTGAAAACAAGTGTTCGTTTCGAGAGGAAAACGGGGATAGGCGATATGTTGTCCGAGGGCTTGGCTTTCATGTCGTTAAGTGCGTTCTACAATTGTTCACTAGGCTATGCAACTCAGGTTCTATTTTTCAGCTGCCCTTTCCTCATACAGCATACTGTTCCATTCGGTCAGCGTTAGCTTCATATGTACATTAGGTAATATAATACAACGGCCAGCCGCATGACAGTCTAAAAGTCAAAGTTGACCAGTTTTTTGGAGGGGCTCAGGTCGCTTGTGGGGCCCTCCTCGACGTCTATGGTTATAGGACTGTCCAAGGCGTCTCTTGTCGAGGGCGGTGTCTGGTATCGTGATTGGTACCTTTTCTGGCGCTCTTCCTTTAGCAACTGTGCCTTGTACGTCGATATCTGCTGCTGTCTTTGGTAGGATATCTGCTGCTTCTCTGCAGCTGACTTGGGCTTGTGTGCGTGCTCGTCGTCAATGCGAGTGGGCGAGGAAGTGGGCTCAGGAGTAGTCTCCAAAACCACTCTTTTGGACGGACACGCTGCACCAGGCGACATTTTACTTCTTTTGGATGAGGAGTCTTGCGGTAGTTCCGAGTCGACAGCGTCTATGGCTGTTTCCAGCGTTCTCCTCTTCCTGGGAGAATCCTGTTTCTCAGCATGGTCGCCTGTTTCAGACATTATGTAGGCCGGCTTGCATTGGATGTAGGTGCTCACGAGTGGGACCACTATTTGCGTGCCAACTAGAGTGTGTGGTCAAGATTTAGGCTGACTATTGCTAGCATGAGATAGGCCGTTCCTGCAGACAGGGCACTCCCGTAAATGCGAACATAGACAGACGCGATCCACTTGAAGACCTGTCCGCCTCACAGATACAGCATACCATAGACCCGAGACCAGTATGAACGGAAACAGCGGAAGGCCTGGACCCCCAGGAAGGCCCCAGCACCAGCCTAATATGAACGCTTATGTCAGCAAAGACAGCTTCTCGCACACCAACAGCTCGCTCAAACACGAGCAGACAACCCAAAAGAAGGAGTTTCAGCCGGTGCAGTACACCTCAGACGAGCAGGCACGCATCCAGAGGCAGTTGGATCGCGTTCTAGGGCCTGAGTGGGTGAGTTTTCGTCCCGGCGGTGGCGGGGCAAATGTGTCTTATATTGAAGGGTGGCGAGCCATCAACCTAGCCAACGAAATCTTCGGCTTCAATGGGTGGAACTCCGAGTTTGTTAGCTCCCAGGTGGATTACCTTGATCAGCTGTCTAACGGCAGGGTCTCTATTGGGCTTTCCGTGATCGTTCGTATCACTTTAAAAGACGGCACCTACCACGAGGATTTCGGGTACGGGTTCATCGACAACGCCAAAACGAAGGCCCAGGCGTTTGAAAAGTGCAAGAAGGAGGCCATAACTGATGGAATCAAGCGCTGCTTGCGCTGTTTCGGTAATGTTTTGGGTAACTGCTTATACGACAAGACCATCCTCCAGAAGATGCAAAAAGTCAAATTGCCCGCTCCAGACTTGACCCTGGAGGACTTTCACCGCGATCCCTTAATTGCGCGTCGCGAGCAGCAGAAAAAAGCGACCACTAGCATGAGCATTCCCGATTCTACAAAAATCACAAACTTGCACTCCAACAGCGCCATACGGCAGACACCAGCATCCATCCCCAACGCAACCAAGCCGAGCATACCACCGGTGCTCCCACAGACCCCAAATGCCATTACTGTTCCCATACGACCGGTTCCTGTCCAGAATGCACCACCTGTACGTAAGCCTTCCGATAACTATACTCCTGCTGCGTCCAACGTGGATCTTGCCGATTTTGACGACTCCTTCACATTCAGTGACGATCTTCCCACCGAATCTCAGGAGCTCAACGATGGCCTAGATGAGTACGAGATCGAGCTTTTGCGTGCGAATGCCGCCCAGAAAGAAACAGCCAGTGCTACAATTGTTCCCGAAACCGTGAAGCTAGCAGTCCAGAGTAGCATAAAAGCTCTGCCGGGCTCAGCAGTACAGGTCAAAGTGCCGTCTACAATGCTCTTTGTCAGCGCAAAAAGGGCAGATGTGGTTCAAAAGAGCCCGGAGGAAGTCGCGAACCTCCCCCAATTCGACCCCAAGTTCATCTCTCCTGGCGTCAAGCGGACTGTGGACCCCAATAAATCCGTCCCTGTGAAGCGGAGTGACATCTCGCAACAATCCAATCTGCAAAACCGTCTCCATCTGGCGCCAGCAGGCACCAAACGCATGCTTGGGATGCCCCAGTCGCAACGGCCCAAACGAGCCCACAAAGATGCTGGAGAAAACAAGGAGAACGGTGGTTCTGTCAGTCTGACCACACTGTTAGAGCCGGGAAGCGTGGCTAAGTAGTAATCTTCAATAGCAAAGTGGGTAATGGGCATCTGTAATTTGCAGTCAAAGTTCCTGTAAATACGCAAAAAACTGGGGAAATTTGCGAAAACTTTCGTGAATTCACCAAAGAGGTGTAAATTCACACCTAATATTTCGGTCCCGAAATTCGCATCATATTCCCTTACTTAGATAACTCCCCTCCATGGCCACCCGCAGCATATCATCAGTTCTACTGCTTTTACAGAACGTAGGGCCCTACAATGAGGTCCCCGGAGAGTACCGAGCATCAGACGCAGCCAACGATCTAGCCACAGCCAAAATCCTCGTTATTGGGGCCGGAGGCCTTGGATGCGAGATCCTCAAGAATCTAGCATTGACAGGATTTCGCGACATCCACGTGATAGATATGGACACCATAGATATTTCCAACTTGAATAGGCAATTTCTATTTCGACCCTCTGACGTTGGAAAATCGAAGGCCGAAACAGCAGCTCATTTCGTGGAGACTCGTATCAACGACTCCTCTCTACAAATCACGCCCCATTTCTGCAAAATCCAGGAAAAGCCAGACAGCTTCTACCAGCAGTTCAGTCTCGTGATTTGCGGCTTGGACAGTGTGGAGGCGCGCCGATGGATCAACGCCAAGCTCATTTCGTTCGTGGACAGCGAGCTCAACGGCCTTATTCCGTTGGTAGACGGTGGCACCGAGGGTTTCAGGGGCCAGTCCAGGGTGATTCTTCCCACTTTAACTTCCTGCTACGAGTGCACCTTAGATTTGGTGACCCCCAAAACTACCTATCCGGTGTGTACCATAGCCAACACCCCTCGTCTTCCAGAACACTGCATCGAGTGGGCAAGCGTTCTTGAATGGCCCAGGAAGTTCCCACAAACCACCTTCGATCCCGATGATCCATCTGACGTGGACACGATGTACAATCTTGCGCTTGCGCGCGCTAACGAGTTCAACATCAGGGGTGTTACGAGACAGCTTACATTGGGGGTGGTGAAAAATATCATTCCGGCGATTGCATCCACCAATGCCATCATAGCGGCGTCGTGCTGCAATGAGGCGTTGAAAATTATCACCAACATCAACCCAGTGTTGAACAATTACATGATGTATTCCGGGGATGACTCCATCTTCACCTACACGTACGCGCAGTCGAAAAAGGCAAACTGTCCTGTCTGTGGCAACCAGCTTAAGTCCGTGGTGGCTAAAAACTGGTGGACCTTGCGCGACTTGATTGAGGACATCACTAATAAGCCCGATGTGCAAATGACGAACCCATCTTTGGCTACAAAGACCACGAATTTGTACTTGACTGCGCCTACCGCGCTAGAAGAAGTCACCAGAAAGAACCTAGATACTAGGGTAGACGCCTTGGTCAAAATAGGGGAGGAGATAGTTGTAACGGACCCCGATTTACCTATCTCGTTGAAAATCAGCATAGCAGCCTTTGAGGGTCCCCAAACAAGACCCTCGGACATCAACACGTTGCTCACGACATAAGCTAAAAGAAGTATGCATTTTCTATTTTGTAAACAGTTTCATCTCGCTAATAAGTAATTCGTTAAACTTTTCGATGTTATCGAGGTAGATGTGGTGGCCGGAGTTCTCAATCTCTACCACCAGCGACCTCTTCGCATCCTTGTAGTAGTTGTTGATGATGTTAGAGCACAAAACACCACCCTTCTTGTCCATCCAGTCCTCCTTACCGTAGCACCAAAGCAAGGTGCATTTCAACTTGTGCACGCCCCTTTCCACCAACGGAAACCTGGCATCAGCGCCAGGCGCTAGCAAGTAGTTAAGCATATACTCACCGGAGCCAGGGCTGTTGAAGATGCCGTAGGCGTAGCGGTGGAGCAACTCGGCCTCATTCTTGGGCAAGTTTGCAAATCTCCTGGAGGACCACATGCTGACGAGTTTCGAGCCAAGTGGGCCAGCTTGTCTAATAAGTGTGAAGGGTGAAATGTTCTGCTCCCATAACCTGGCAAAATACGCTGGAACATGGATCTTCGTGCGGTGTTTCAAGATTGCGCCTGGCGACACCATCATCAATCTCTTGCAGAAGCTGCTACTGTGCTTGATCCCGTAGGTGGCCATCAAGTAGGCTCCCATTGAGTGGGCCATGACCATCACGTTTTCTGGGTGGTCCTTCAAGCCTCTGAGACGCAACCAATGGTCGAAAGAATCGTGAAACCACGCCTCTACATGAGCTAGGTCTTCCTTCTCCAACTTGAAGGGAGGGCGGGACAGACACCCGTACCCGAGCAAGTCGATGGAGTGCACCACCCAGTTGTCCAAAGTGGAGATTCGGTCGAAATTCTTCAAAAAGAACCCGATTCCACCGCCGTAGCCGTGCACCATGATCAAGTGCTTGCACTCCTGGTAGGAGGTGCTTTTGTAGTTGGGAGGGTAAATGACGAACTCATTGATGTAGTTATCAGAACCGGGTAGTTTTGTTCTGATCACCTCGCTGGTTCTCCCCAATGCGTCAGTTTGGCCATAGAAAGGTAACAAACGAAGCAAGTCGTCCTGGAACTTGAGTGGGTCTAGCCGCTGCTGATAGTCTCTGACGGAATCCGCTACCGAGAGCGGAAAGTTGCTCGGCAAGAGCTTCGCTATCGGCGCTGAGGTGGGGTGGGTGGACCTTTTATAGTGGCTCTTGGGCACGAGGGCCACCTTTTTCGACTCACGCACCCTGCCCACGGTTCTAGAGTGCTTCTTCAGCTTTAGGAGCTTGATATTGAAGCTGCTGAGAAGGTGTTGGATCTGGTTCAAGCTGTAACGCGTGGGAGAGGTGTTGTGTCGCCACGAGGACGCGTGGAATGCCCGTCGCAATGAGACAACAGACATGCTGAAGCTCAGAGAGGAGTATCCATAGGTGTTAGTGGAATCTGTACGCCGTATATACCCCCAGAAGGCAGTCTAGAAACTACGTTGTACAGGGAGTTTTGATCTAGACAGATTTCCTGCAACTAGTGTTGCTCGTGCATGGTCATCACGCCAGTCACGTGGTTATATGGCGGGTAAGTGCACGACTGGGGACATTTCGCGACATTTGCTCAACTGTGCGACACGCGGTATCAGATGCATCAGCGGCGATCTGCAGCAGGAAGAGCGCTATTGTTGCAGACGACGTATAAGCCCAGACTGAGAGAGCGAAGGTCGCTTTTGGAGAACAATCGCACAAAGGAGCCACGCCGGCCGTATATTCCCGGCAAGTGCGGAATTCCTTCATCTCGGGCGCTAGAGCACTAGTCTATTGTGTGCTCTTCAGCCAATGGTAGCGACGGTCGAGCCGAGGCGCCCTGCATCGGTGTTATGTGCGAGGACAGGACCCGGCGATTATTTCGATAAACGGCGTCCGCTAACTACTACAGGATATTCGTGGCACATGCTGCAGGCGGCAGCTGCATCCAATCACACGCCAGAGGCCAGTGTTAGGTGCTGCACGCAGCCGCTGTCGATCAAGACTTCTGCAGGAAAAGGCAGCACGGCGTGCCTGAACCGATGCAGCGGTATGCAGCCCTGGGGGTTGTTCCCTCGGAAGTCGGTGGGCAAGTGGCTTTTGGACCCGCCCGGAAGTCGAGTGCCGAGTTCGGCCCTCTGCCTGCAGGTGCACTTAACATTTATCTGATTGATCTAACAGGCCAGCATGCGCATGAAAATTATTTTCTAGGGCCGCATGGGGGCATTCCCTCCATTAACCCATTTCCACTTCCGTATTGAGTGAGACGTCGCAACGGCGTCTACTTGGTGGCAAGCCGGTTTGGCAGGTGCGCAGTAGGCGAATGGCACGTAATCCCAGTCGTCTGGCTCCCCCACCCTCTGTGTCAAATTGTGCCAAGACAACGGCCTCGCCGTTCGCAGGCCCGCGAAATTGGCCCGACAAACCCATAGTGTCACCTGAGCGAATTGGGCAGCTGCTCGCGCCAAACCGGGCCGTATGCAGTTTTTGGCAGGAGTATGTGCCCCAATGCTCGGGCGAAATTTCCCTGCTGCAGGCCGGTTTTTTTTTTACGTTAACCAGGCCTTCGTATTTCCCTCTTATGCTCCCGTTCGAGATATAAATTTGCTCCTTCCCGCGCCCTAGTGTGAGGTTTTTTTCTTTCCTCTTTAGCCTGCTTCTTTTACTATTGCAAATTACCTGAGGACGGGGTGCTGAGAAATGAAACTCTGCTCCTTCTTATTGGTGACCTTCGTTGCCTCCTTGGCAGCGGCGGCCGAGACCCACACCTGGTACTTCAACACCACCTGGGTCAATGCCAACCCCGACGGCAACTTGGTGAGGCCCGTGATTGGCTTCAACAACTCGTGGCCCTTGCCCACGTTGCGGGTCAAGAAGGGCGACAGAGTGAACCTCTACTTGATTAACGGCTTTGATGACAGAAACACCACTTTGCACTTCCACGGCATGTTCCAGAACGGTTCATCGCAGATGGACGGCCCCGAGATGGTCACCCAGTGCCCTATTCCCCCCGGCGAGACCATGTTGTACAACTTCACTGTTGCTGAGCAGGTCGGCACTTACTGGTACCATTCGCATACCACTGGCCAGTACGGCGACGGCATGAGAGGTGTTTTCGTCATTGAGGACGACGACTTCCCCTATGAGTACGACGAGGAGGTGATTTTGACCCTTAACGAGTGGTACCACGAGACTTCCGACGAGTTGTCGCCTGCTTTCTTGAACAGATTCAACCCCACTGGTGCTGAGCCCATCCCGGCCAACTTCTTGTTCAACGAGACCAGAAACGGCACCTGGAAGGTGGAGCCCAACAAGACCTACCTTCTCAGAATCGTCAACACCGGCCGTTTCGTGTCGCAGTACTTGTACATGGAGGACCACGAGTTTGAGGTGGTCGAGGTGGACGGCGTGTACGTGCAGCGCAATGCGACCGAGATGATCTACATCACGGTGGCTCAGCGTTACGGTGTCTTGGTGAGAACCAAGAGCGATACTTCCAAGAACTACGCCTTCATGAACAAGGTCGACGACACCATGTTGGATTTGGTGCCCGCAGACTTGGTGCTCAACGGAACCAACTACATTGTGTACGACGAGAAAAACGATACGCCGGATGAGTACATGGTGGACTCTATCGACGACTTCTTGGACGACTTCTACTTGCGCCCCTTGAGCAACTCCACTTTGTTGCCTGATGCGGACTTCACCGTGACGGTCGATGTGGCGATGAACAACTTGGGCAACGGTGTCAACTACGCCTTCTTCAACGACACCACCTACACCAGACCCAAGGTGCCCACGTTGGTGACGGCTATGTCTGCTGGCGACTTGGCAGTCAACGAGAAGGTGTACGGACAGGACACTCACTCGTTTGTGTTGCAGCACAACGACATCGTCGACATCGTTGTCAACAACCTAGACACCGGCAAGCACCCTTTCCACTTGCACGGTCACAACTTCCAGCTTATTGAGAGACACGAGCCCATTGACGATGACCAGTCTCCTGTGGCTTACAACGCCTCGGACCATGCGGAGCGCCCGGAGTACCCTATGCTGAGAGACGTGGTATACCTCAACCCGCAGTCTTACATGGTGTTGCGTTTCAAGGCCGACAACCCCGGTGTTTGGTTCTTCCACTGTCATATCGAGTGGCACTTGGACCAGGGTCTTGCTATGACCTTTATCGAAGCGCCCTTGGAGATGCAGGCTGACCCCAGACAGGAGTTCACCGACGACTTCAAGAACGCGTGCACCAAGAGCGGCATCAACATGACCGGAAACGCTGCTGGTAACTCGAAGGACTTCTTGGACTTGACGGGCCAGAACCTCCAGCACAAACCGTTGCCTGCTGGCTTCACCGCCAAGGGTATTGTGGCGTTGGTGTTCTCCGTCATCGCGGCCTTCCTCGGTCTTGCTGCCATTAGTGTCTACGGAATGGCTGACATCAAGAACGTGGAGGAGAGAGTTGCGAGGGACTTGGATGTGGACTACAACGACGTGGAGGGCGAGGAGGAGGAAATCACTGAGGCTTCCTCTTCCGACGCCGTGGAGTCCCACCACAAGTAACTTTGCAGTTAAATTGGCACACGGGGTGTTTTTGCATCTGGGTAATAAGCCCACTGCTGCGTACAGCTGACAATCATGAAAATGTGTGTGATCCTGAACTAATTGTCAACTGGCGCCGCTGATGGGCTGGATATCAGCAAACCAACATGCATAAACGCTCAGTGCTACTAAGGCTCCGCGTTCGAATCAAAACTTGATGCTTTGAACGACCACTTCTCTGCTCCTTCTTTCTCTAATGTGTTTTTTTTTTCAATGTAATTGAACGGCTCGGCTCTTTTCCCTTTACCCCTTTTTATCTCTTAACCCTATATGTATATTTCACTATATATGTATCAATAATACAACCCGTATTAGCGCGAAGTAGAATTCATCAGCCATCGGGTAAGTGAGATCTCACCCAAGATGGCGCATTTTGCGACAATTGGCACACCACAAGAAAGTACTAAATTCCATACCGAAGAATTCGAATTATTTCCTTTCGTTCGAAGTCCCGACCCTCCATCTCCGTTAAATGGGTTCAGGTTTCCAGTTCCCCTAATTATTTCATCTTCAGTACCGTTAAATCGTGACACAAAAAGGTTGTTTAAGTCTGAAAATCATAATCACTGTAAATCTCACTACACAAGAACTGATCCACAATTACTACTGATATGTTCGAGGCCGTGTATATAGCGGACTCCAATAACTCTTTGGTTTTTGAGTACCTCGTCACTCTCTCATCCCCATCTTTCAAGTCTTTGATTAGCACCATTCAATTGAAGCAGAATGATAGTGACTCTACCACTCTAACAACCTTTGCCCACGGGGACAAATCGTCGGTCATCGAGATCAACAGCGAGCTTTTCGTGTGCTCTCAGAAGACCTCCAGTCTCATAATCTATGTGTTATGCCACCATGACGAGGACGTACATCCTAACCCCGTCATTCCGTTCGTGTTTATTGGACGCTTAATAGAAGCCATGGAGGACTACTTTGGCTCTCCGCTAGCTTTGACCAAGATCGAGGCCCATGCAGACACCTTGATGTTGTTGATGAGTGAAATGATAGACGATGGAATTCCTAACGTCACCGACTTCAACCAGTTGCGTGATATCGTGCCCTTCAAGAGCTTACTCTCCAAGATCCTCAGCACCAGCAACGACTTGGCCAGCGCGGCAGCCAAGAAGTCTTTGGGATCGCTTACTACAACCACCGGCTCAAGCTCGAACTTCTCTTCGACGCCAGATGACTTTATTCCCTGGAGAAGGTCCAATGTCAAGTACACCAATAATGAGATGTACGTGGACGTGGTCGAGACCCTCAGCGTGATTTTGAAGCCGTCTAGCTCCAAGAACATCAAAAACGTCGAGCTTTCCAGCAAGAAGTACGACTCTGCATTCTACTCCACCTCGTTGCGCGGATCGCTGTCCAAATTGGTGCCTGTTGGGGGTAACATCTTGGGCGAAATCAACCTCTTGTCGCACTTGACGGGTGTCCCATACCTACAGATGATTCTCAACATCGGTGGGCTTCATATCGAACCTCCCTCATTCCATCCCTGCATCAATCTCGACAAATGGTTGGGTCACCCGGGCAACTTATCGTTCATTCCACCCGATGGAAGATCAACGTTGATGAATTATCAAGTCAACTTTGACGAATTTTCCAGCAAACAGGTGAAGGACCAGTTCCTAGGTTTGATAGACGTGGACTATCAGTTCGGACTCGGTCCCAGCAAAAAAGAGTTCGAGGTAAGACTCACCATCAAGACCCAGAAATCGGTCTCCAAAATAGAGGATTTGCGCGTGGATATTAATGTATTTGAGTCCGACGAAAGAAATGCTCTAGATGCTGACGCCGAATCGAAGTCTTCTGGGAGAATTGAGGGCAGCAATGCGGACATAAACGCTGTTTCCAACATCAAGACCAGCAGAATAACCCATGGCGATTTCCAGTATAAGGGCAATGGAAGGGGCGAGTGGAATTTAAGAAGCACTGTCACCGGTATCCAGCCCATTCTACGGGGCGCAATCGTGACGTCCGAGGAACCCAGTGAATCGTCACAGGCCACTGCAGAGAATCTCATCGACATAGACACCAGTATGAAACGGGCTTCCAAGGCGGCGACGTCTACTTTCCTTCAGCTTTCGTATACCCACAAGGGCTCTGTCCCCAGCGGATTGAAGGTTGACAGTTTGAAGATCTTGAGCGCCAAGGGCCTTGGCGACACCGTCAAGCCATACAAGGGAGTCAAGTACATAACAAAAACGGGGGATTTCGTGGTGCGGTCGTAATGCGGCATTCAATATATACGGCTCAATGCCCTTCCTCTATCGCGGCATTCTGTAGCAAGGCGACAGAGGCCACATCGGCGTCGCTGGAGCGTCCTGGAGGTTAATATACGCCTCGACACCAAGCTGTAGAACGCGTGCTGCACCAACGTACCACACGCCTAGTCGGCCTTCTTACTCTTCTTCAACTGCTCTTTTTGAGCCTTCTTGATCAACACGTTGCCAACAAAGCTGCCCACTCCCAACGCCGCGAGGAGCAACAAGAGGAACGGCAACTTGATGGCGTAGTCTCTGGGAAGAAAGAACGACTGCAACACGTTGTTGTCGTCCACGAAGGGCAAAACAAACACCCACGCGGTGTAGTATGCGAACACGGCACAGGCAACGGCGAGCATGGCAAGTCCAACGAGCTGATCGAGCGCCTGCAGTTAGTATGGGCATTTTCCGGGAGTGTATGAGTTCACGCACCATTGTGATGTGGCTTCTATGGAGTGTTTTGGTGGTGGAAAATCTACGTGTTCTTTCGTGTCCTGCACCCAGCTCCACATGCTCCAGAAATAGACCTGTGGAACAGCTTCTGCTAGTTGTCGCTATGTTCAACAAATTGAAGCTGCGCAAGGCACCGCTCTCGCTTAACTCGGTTTCGAATGCCATCAAAAACGCGGGGTCCTCCGATCTCTCGCCGTCGGGGCTCTCCTCCAAGATGCTCAACTTGGCAGTGGCTGACGAAAAGGGTCTACCCAAGAACTCCATTCTAGCAGTGGCTTTTGACCCCGTGCAGTCATTGCTCGCAGTCAGCACCATAAACAACGAAGTCAGGATCTACGGCCAGGGCAGCGTGGAGGTGGTGTTCTCCTTCAAGTCCTCCAGCCCCATTACCATTCTCAGATTCGTCAAGGGCGTGTACTTGGTGGGAGTGCTGCCCTCCTCAGGAGGCATTACCGTCTTGTCATTGCACTCCAAGTCCATATTGGCGTCGTACTCACCCCCTGGATCTATAACTACTGTGGAATCGGACCCAGCCATGGACTGGTTGATCATAGGCTTGGCCAACGGCGGTATTTTGTTCTACGATGTCGACAGGCTCAACTTGACGCCTTTCAGGATCGACAACCTCCAGAAGAAGATTTTGCCGAAACACAAGCTCTCGCCCGTGCTCAACATTGAGTGGCACCCGCGCGACGTGGGCTGCATCTTGGTCACTTACTCCCACGCGGCGGTGGTCTACGACTACACGAGCGAGACTATCAAGGCTTCCTTCGTGTACCAGCTCACCAAGGGTGCCAGGGGCTTTGATTACTCGTCTGCGGTCGCTAACGGAGGCAAAAAGAAGCTTTTTGGTTCCAGCAAGGAAGTCATTCCGGAGATGGTTGAGGCCCATTTTCACCCCAATGGCCTTCATGTGGTGTCCGTCCACGTGGACAATTCCTTAGTCTTCTGGGACGCAAATGACGGGACATTATTGGAGAGCAGGTCCGTTTTTGAGACCAATTTGCATAAGTCAGGCCTGCCCGTGGAGCCTCCCGCGAATTTGTTCCCTATTCTGAGCGTGCGATGGATTGCTGGCTTGGACCCCGAGCTGACGCAATTGGTGGTGGCAGGAGGCGACCCCCACCAACCGAACATCATACATATCCTCGATTTTGGACTCACTTTGAAATACTCCTTAACCTCCCATGAAAAACAGGGCCAATTTTACGCGCTGCCAACGGAGGGCCAGCGTGCCATTCCTGTCACTTTCAATGAGAATCTGCCAGATAAGACCTACCCCGAGGAAATTTCGACTGTTTTGCCGATAGCAGCAGACGGAATGCCATACTTCAATGGAAACCACAATCCCGCCTGTTTGTTGGTGCTCTCGAACCACGGCTCCATATATTTCTTACCATTCGAAGGCGTAGGAGGCGGAGGATTCCGCGCAGGTTTGGATATGAGCAGTTTGCTTATTCCTCCCTCACTTGCAATGGTGAACCCACCCGTGGTGACATCAACAGTGCAGCAAGTCAAAAGAGTAGAGTGGTTTGGAATCATATCAACGCGGGCTTCCGGTGGTGCTGCTGCCAAATCTGGCTCGCTTTTATCCGGAGGCGCCCAAGTGAACCACACCTTAACGCCCAGGCCCGTTGGAGCCGACGAGAATTATAGAGATATTCTTATCACTGCCCACCAGGGTGGCATGATCAGAATGTTAGACGTCTCCAGAGATTCCCAAGACAACTGCGGCCTCTTACAGATCAGTCTTAGCGACACACTTTATGATAATGGTGACACCAGGTGCTTGAAGATCATAGCCGTTTCCTGCCTGTTTGAAACCAGAGAGTTGATCGCAGGAATGGCAAATGGACATGTTGTCATTTGCAAGTACGAAAAACTAGGGCACAATCCGGTTGGTCAAAGCTCCAGAGGTAACGACTATAGGGATAGCCGCACCCAGCACCAGAATGGAAATGCTAAAATCATAGATATCAAGGGAAGAGTCCTGGGTACTTTCGCGAGCTCGACGACCTTCTTACCGGTTTCCTTATTGCAGTTGGACAGTGGTGATGAAATTTCGTGTTTAAAGATGAGTAACGTTGGTTTCGCCGCCATTGCCTACAAATCTGGAAGGTTGGTTGTGTGTGACATTTCAAGAGGTCCAGCTGTAATCTTGAACTGTGAAACCATCAAGCAGCACATTCCTTCTGTCACTACTGAGTGTTCGATCACTACGATGGAGTTCTCCATTATGGAATATGGGCAGGATGGCTACTCTTCTATCGTCTTGATGGTGGGCACAAATGCGGGCGGAAACCTTTTACTCTTCAAGATCATACCGCAGCCAAACGGTGCATTTACTTGCGTTTTCACCGACAAGACGCTTGGTCTTAATTACAAGGTGTTGGGTGGCGAAGACCCCAGCTCATCAAAGTTGGACCGCATTATTCCGCTTAATGCCAATACCGGGGAAGCAGCCGTTGCAAGCATGGAGATTTTCCAAAAGCTAAGTCATGGTGTGGTGATTCCAGGTCTTATTGTCATCACGTCCAACAAAGACATCCGAGTTCTCAAGGTTCCAAAAGTCAAGTTGTCGCATAAAGTTGTGGAGGACTCATGCTTGGCATGCGGGGTGGTGAAATTCAAAGGCAGGGGAGTTCTCCTAGCTACTCTTGTGAAGTCTGGTTTCATCAAGCTTTCTTCCTTGCCTGCTTTGAATGACATTGCGGATATCAAGTTACTGAAGGACACATACGAGAAGGTCAAGAAGTCGCTTGAGACCGAAGCATCCAGGAGCTCGGATATAGTTCAAAGCGGAGATGTTTTCTTGAAATTGAGCGAGAGCGAGTTCGTTAAGTTGTCGATCTACACCGATGACCAAAAAGTCAAAACGCCCAAGGGTGAAAATGGCACCGACCTCCTTTTCAACGAGAACGCCATTATTCCGCCCCGACCCACCGCCGGTGCGATGCAGTGGGCGAGGGGTCAGGCCAAGATTACAACCTCTGCGGATGTGGCCTTCTTGATTGCGGGGCCCAATAGAAAGCCTGCAAAGCACCCTGAGAGTGCGTTGGCGCACAACATCAGTCCTGAAGCCAACCCCAACGCAGTCTATGGATATGGCAGTGGAGGAGGTAAGGAGACCAACGATCGCGGCTACAAGGAGCCCGTTCGCAAGGGCAACACACCCGCGAATCACTACGCTTTTGGAGCCGATGGTTTTATGCGGTCTTTGCAGTCAGGAATCACCTCAGTGGAGGAGTCCTTACATGGGTATGCCAACGATATGAGCGAGGCAATGACCGAGTCCGTAGAAGGGTCGAAGACTTCTTTCTATAAGGCCGCCTTCCAAAGCAAGTTTGGTATATAGGGCGCAAATACGTCATGGTGATATACACCCAGATATATAATGTAACGAAAAAAGCGAAATGGCTGCACAATAAGTTTTTGCTACCTGGCCAACATATACAGGACGTGTTTACATTTTGCACTCGACTGTATATTCTTCTCAAACACGTCTATCCTCCGATTCGACCCAAAAATACCTAAATGTCGTTGGAATCGCCTAACAAGGAGAACTACACGGGAACGCCCTCTCTGGCAGCACTTGGAAGTCCAAAACTGGACGACTACTCGCCCTCCACCAAGCGCGTACTTAAGCCCATTTCGCCCAACAAGACTAGCAATTCCCACGTAGGAAGGCTCAGTTTCTTGCAGAATGACAACATAGACGACCATTTTGACCAGTTGCACTCTTCACAGCATGACATGCAGCAGCTGTTGCTCATTCTCGAGGCCCAGACGAAACAGACAGGCTTGGACCTTGGCCAGTTGGTCGACAGGCTGAAGAACAACAACGCCAACTTGAACAAGCTTCTCCAGAGCATAGCAGCGTACTCGGAGGAAGTTGTTACTGAAGGAAATGCCACCAAGAATGATATAACCAGCATCGTTGCGAGACTAGACGCGTTCAATCACCACCTTGAAACTATCAGCTCGAGAGACACCGCATCGGACACGAGGGCCATCCAGGGCATTCTCGAGAAGAGACTTCTGGATATCACAAAGCAGTTGGATGACAGCCTAAAAAGTTCCCGGCAGTATAATGAGATGGTGAGGGAGCAGATTCAGCATAGCTTGCGCTCGGATAACCTCAAAACCATCTTAAGCTCGGAGCTCAACACAGCCCAAGCCGAGCAAAAAGAACGTCATGGTGAGCTTCTCAGCCAATTTGAGTCTATTGGGATCCATGTCGGTGAAGTAAGTGCCGTGAAAGAAGACTTATTGGCTGAGTTTGAAAGGACCAGAGCGGCAGCTACACAGCAAAGCAACAAGCTTTTCGAAATTCTCCAGCCAGTCCATGAGTCGAGAGATCTCAAAAATTTCGCAGAAATAATAGCGAAGAACCACAGCCTTGTTCTCGAGCAGCACAACTATGCAATCAAGGAGTTTAATGAGATTAAGGAACGGCTACCTAGTGACTCTGTTCGTCAAATTGTGGATCCCATAATAGCTGAGCTCAAGGCAGTCTCTCTAGACCAGAAGTCTCTAAAACTACTTGAGGATATCCTAAGTATTCTAGGGAACGAAAGGAGGTCACACGAACTTGACCAGCGTTTTCAGGAAACATCCATATCCCGTTTACGGGCAATTGACGAGAAAGTGGCTCTGGGCCACCTGGAAGTATTGCAAAAACTCGATTCTCATTTCCAAGCTAAGCCATCGAATAGCAGTGATGAAATTGGTCTCTTAAAAGTCCAAATTGAGAACCAACTGATAATAATCAGGGATCTTAAGCTGCATTTACAAAGGCAAGAAGAGTCACAGGATATTGAGTCTAAAGTCACTAATCTCGAAAAGAAGTACGAGAATTTGTGCAGTGCCTACCAAAGGAAGTTTGATGAGTTTCAAGATTTAGAGAAGAAATTTGCACAGCTCAATTCCAAGCTCGGAAGCGAGGACACGACGATCATTTCTAGTGAAATGAACCCTGCCCTGAAGATGAAAAAGATTCGGAAGTTGCATTCCTACAAGATGGGTGAGTTGGAAGAACGTGGCAGGGCAGAAACTCAAAAGAAGAGAATTTTGAGCACTCCAGTTCAATACGGTGTCCAGTCAGCGTCTGGCAATAGTAGCGAAGATGTGATGGATGTGTGACGTTAATCTAGCATTATTTATCGGGTATGTACAAGAAGGGCTATGCTTTTGCGATCCTGTCTTTGCCATCCATATATGGCCTCAAAACTTCAGGAATGACAATGGACTCTGTTTTGGGGTCGTAAAACTGTTCCACTATAGCGACAATAACTCTGGGAATAGCCATACACGTGCCGTTCAAGGTATCGACGTACTTGAGCTTTCCGTCATGGTCTTTGTACCTGATTCCTAGACGCCTAGACTGATAGTCACCACAGTTGGAGGCGCTTGTCACTTCTCCCCAAGTGCCTCTTCCAGGCATCCACGCCTCCGTATCGTATTTCTTCATAGCAGGGGCTCCCAAATCTGTAGTTGGCATGTTGATCACTTTAGCTGCTAGTCCCAACTCCAGAATAATATGAGTTTGCAATTGGCGCAAGGCCTCGAGTTCTTGAGCAGAGTTCTCTGGGTTTGTAAAATGGAACAACTCCACCTTGGTGAATTCGTGCACCCTGTAGAGACCTTTGGTATCCTTGCCTCTGGCACCAGCTTCAGCTCTATAAGCCCGTGAAACACCCACATACCTTAAGGGAAGAGGTCCTGAGATTGTGGACGAGGAGTGGAGAGCTCCGAGGGGAATTTCTGCAGTTCCTGTCAACGACAAACCCCCATGGCTCAATTCATAAACCTGCTGCTCGTTATTCTGGTCTTTAGGCTTAAATCCGCAGGCGCTCACAACCTCGGACTTGACAATGGTGGGTGGAGCCACCATTTTGTAGCCATATTTGCGAGCAGTCGACAAGCCATATTGGACCAATGCCTGCTCGAGTAGGGCGCCGTCCCCAATCAAGTAGTACCAAGAGGAGCCGGATATTCTGGAGGCAGTGTCGAACTCAAGTATTCCAAGCTTCTCGCCAATTTGCTTATGATCTAACTTTGTTTTGGGGAGGCTGCTCACTATTTCTTTCTCGGATGCCCCATTAACAAATTGCACTATTTCTCCTTCGTTGGGATCCCTAGGAACAGAGGAATCCAACAAGTTCGGCAATGCCTCCGCTGCGTCATGGAGCCTGCTTGCAAAAGATTCATGCTTAGCCTGCAAATCCTTTAGCTGGTCCTTGATCTGGGTCAATTTGGTCTTGATTTCGTCCAAACCGGCAGTGTTCGCGTTGGAAGCTCTTGTATGAGCAGACTTCATGGAATCGCCCAACTTGGTTCTTTCGTGTTTCAAGGCGTTAAGTTCGTTTGCCAAGTCTAGCTCAAGCTGCCGGTTCTCTATTATGTAGCGAAGATCATCGGCGTTGTTGGATGCTCTCCTTTTGATGGACTCCTCGTAGGCCTGGGAGTTGCTCAATATGCTCTTCAAATCAAAGACCGGTCTCTTCAAAGCAGATGAGCTTTTGAATGAGCTCGCGTGCCGCCGTGGCACGAGATAAAGCCACTTCATTAAGTGTTGGTATATAGGATTTTGGAAGCTGCAATTATGGAACCAGAGTCGTCGCCGGGTAACGTCACGTGAGCAAATGTCCAAAGACTGCGAAAAGAATACACACCGAAGCTATTGTATGTCGTGGTCTGAATTCATGAGGATAGGCATTATGCCTCTAAATAGGTCTAGGTAAACATAAACCGGAAGATCTTGACATGGATGGGGCTGTTCTTGAAATTCTGGGCAACCTCCTGCTTCTCCAAGTTCAACACCTCCTCGTCAAAAACAATTCTGTCGGTGTGGATATCCATATCCCTGAGCTTAATGTACAAACGCCACTTTCTGGTCCAGAGCTTGTGGCCAAAGTAGAACAAAAGCAACACACAAGGACCCAAGTAGTTCTGGAAGAAGTTCTCCACGTTGGGTGTGCCAGCTCCGACAGGGAACAAGGCAATCCAGAACTGGGCGATGATGATCAACCAGTGCCACGTGATAGCATAGATGGATCCCCAAAAGCCGGTGCTGGCAACGTAGCCCAAGGAGTCGACGGAAATGTTGTTGTACTTCAAGGCCTGTCTAAATCTCACGTGCGAGATGCAAATAACCATCCAGGTGAAGATCTGCGACAAACCCGAGATACTCAAGAGGTAGGCGAAAACGGTCTCCTCCTTGTCGAAGGCAGCGATGAACGAGAAGAGACCCACGATGGCGCACGTGATCAAGGCCCTGAGGGGTCTACCAGTCTTGTCGATGTAGTTGAAGTAGCTGGGGGCAAAGCCCTGTTCCGCCAACGATTGAAGGGTTCTGGAAGCCGAGTACAACGCAGACGAGGCCACGGAGGTAACCGACAACAAGATGACCGCGTTGATAATAGAGGGCACAGCAGCGACGCCGTGGAGCTCAGCAGCCAACACGAAGGGGGAAGCATGAGTGGCGGCACCACTGGAGCCCATCAATCTGTCCGAGTTGTATGGCACCAACAAGCCGACCATGGTCAAGGAGCCCAAGAAAAGGAAAAGAACACGCCAGAAGATCAACTTACAAGCCGTGGGAATAGCCTTTCTAGGGTTGGACTGCTCGGCAGCAGACAAAGCCACAAACTCGGACTGGCCCAAGGAGAAAGCACCGGTGACAAAGACACTGCACAAGCCCTTGAAGTTGGTGTAAAAACCGGGGTCATGCCAGTATCTTCCGCCGATCCTCACGTGGTTGGGGCCTCCTCCAGCAGTAATAACGATACTCATGAGAATGAAGCCCGTGATCATGATGATTTTTATGGAGCCCAAAACGAACTCGCCCTCACCGTAGCCGCGCGCACCCATGAAGTTGATGAGCAACACTATGACGTAGAGAATGGCCACCCACACGTCGGGGTTGATGGACTTCTTGGTGTCCCAGAACTGGATGGTCAAGGAGGCGGTCACCAACTCCACGGCGATGACAGACAACCACTGGATGCAGTAGTTCCAGGTGACTGCGAAAGCCACCGACTCGTCGATGAACTTCCGCGGGTAGTTGTTGAAGCCTCCTGAGAGATCAGAGTAGTTGACAGCCATCTCCCCGGCCGCCTGCAACGTCGGGTACAAGAAACTGCCGACGATAGCGTAGCCAATGATAAGGAAAAGAGGGCCGGCGTTGTGAAGCGATTTTCCGGATCCCACGAGAAGACCTGTGCCCACGCCAGTGACGAGCGCCATCAAAATGAGGTGTCTCTGGCTGATGGCCTTGGCGAGCTGCTTTCCGACCACCTGGTCGTTTTCCTGCCTCTGGAAGGAGTCCTTGAAACGGGCCCAGCGGCCCTGGGGAGCGTGTTCCGAGGTGATGTAGGGCGAGTCCGCGTCGGAAACAGACCCCAGGCCGGAGGTATTCTTCACCTCCAGCATCACGGGCCCGAACGGCAGATCCAGTTTGTAGTCCTGTTTAGCCATGGCTGAAAGACAAAACGGTTGAAGAAAAAATGCTGGCAAAAAGCAGTCCGGGACTAAAAGTTGGCCACATGTAAGCAGCCTGCGAACGCTCCGCTTATAGGCCACATCTGGCGCGAAATTTCTCCGCTATCGCCCCACCTACCGTGCGTCATGCTCGCAAACTCTTGCTCCAGCTGCTATCTTCCGAAATTCCGTTAACTGCGGGCCTATCAGAGGCTGAGGGGTGCAAGCGTCAGGATTGTTCGCCGCGTTTCTTTTTTTGCTGTCAACGGAACATGCAGCAAGGGCCCCACAAAAAACCAGCCAAAAAGTGGAGCTACGGCTGTATGGCCGCGCCCTGGGCCTCTCCCCGCGCCACATGGCCCCCCTACCCGGTCTCAGACCCCCCATCATGTCTCCACCACTAGCCCTTTTGACTCGGACTTCGGGACAATTTGCCGCACAGCGCTCCTGACGTGCATAACCGGGGCTTTTTTGCCGTGTGCCTGCATAGACCCTGGCAAAAACACCAGTCAAGACCACCGTGCTGCAAGGCACTTGAAGCGAGTACTACCGGTGATCTGCCGGTTCCGGGCGCCGGGTATTGAATGCCGACGGGCTCGTGGCTGCGTTCGGCGCTCTGACGTGGTGGGGCCTGCACAGGGCCTTTTCATCGGCTCATCGCTTACGTCAGCGGTCCTGCGCTGATGGCGGGTTCACGAACGCCGTTCTTTCTGTAGAGCACTGCTTGCAGTCGTGCCTGGTCTGCAGCGTCCCTGCGGTCGTGGCGCGCCGCATGGTCGGCGGGCCGATGATAGGCGCTTTTTCTAGAAGACGGCATTTATCATCCTGTGCATGCTCCAGAACATACTGCTAAGCCACGGGTAAAGGGTTTGTCACCGCCCGGTTTGGGCATTTCAGGAAAAGTGCTACGCGTGCAAAGCGAAAGCGGGGCACTAGCCGCAACCGTTTTGGGGAAGTAGGGTTGGTTTTGGAATGCAGCGTGTGTAAGGCAATTGGTGCAAAATGGACTCACCACAACTACCAACTTCTATTTTCGGCAGTACAAAAGCGCCTTTGCAATTGTAATTCTGCTGAGCAGAGCGGCTAATTCAACTAATGGGGAACCTCGGCCTGATTTGTTCTGAAACAATGGCGTTCTTGCACAGCCAAGAAAGCACCGTAAGCGAAAAAGCACGCTACTGTTCTCCACTTGTACTACTGTCTTGCATCGATCAGCGTAGGTTCGGGGTTGCATGGGGCACCACCCAACTAACCACGGTCAGTGATTTTCAATGTCGTATTTCGGCAGCAAATACTCGAGTGTCGTTATATACAAGAGCCGGTATATTTGATTCACCTGCTCATCAAAGGGGTCGAAAGTAATGGAAGTGATCGATGCATTTTGCTGAGAATGCTGCACTTGGCGAGTCGTAAACATTGCCTCGCATAACCGTCCGGTGCGGGGCTGGAAACCAAATTCACGCGTAATAACCCTGTGAGACCCAACTGTCGACGTATAGACCCAAGAATGTAGAATACACTTGCCTCAGCTTTGCGTGCTTCTCGTTCTACCTTTTCCTGGCGCCTTTCTCCGCCTTTCGGTCTCCTCACAAATTTCCTCCAATGATCTCCATGGCCCGCGAGTCCCCCTTGGCGAGTTCCTTGTTGTTCAAAGCATCCGCAAGACACTCCCATGGGTCACGAGTCCCGCCCCATTTGAGCACACTCTCCCTGTACTTTTCTCCAGCACTCCTGCTCCAGGGATCCTCAGCAAAGAGACCCTTCCAGATTTTCTCTGCAATGGCACGGTCTAGCAAATACGAGTAGTAGACGGCACCATAGGAGAACAAGTGCGGGAACTTGCCATGCCACGTCAGCCACATGTCTGCGAAAACCTTCAACTTGCTCTCCAACGAATGGTACACAGCAGTGGAGTCGAAGTCCTTGTCGCCGTCTTGGGCCAAGAACCTCACCACATCCTCGCTGTGAAGAACCTGGTCTAAGAGCGCCATTTTCGACTGCATAAACGTCTCGCACTCGTCTAGAATGACACGACGGCTCTGGTGCTGCTTGAGAACCTCTTCGCTGAGCGGCTGGTCTGTTTCATAGTGCTTGGCTATACGGCACAACACCCTCGGGTCCCTGCTGAAGGACTCCATCAAAACCGAAGGCAACTCCACGAAATCTGTCAGACACCGTGTTCCTGATAAGTTGTGCAAGTCCGTACGGCCGATCATTGAGTGCATGGCGTGGCCCATCTCGTGGAATATGGTGTCCACCTGCTCGAGCGTGAGAAGCGTGGGCTTGTCGTTCTCTATGCCAGCAAACCTGCCTATTGTGGTGTCGGTGGGGCGCAGAAAATTGCACGCCAAAAAGATGACTGGAAGCTGGTGCTTCTCCTTCTCGTCGAGATGCACCATGCGGCGCATCACCGCAGGTGACTCCGTGCCAATATCCGTGTTGAGTTTTCTCAGACATACGATAGTGAAGTGCGAGGGCAACACCTTTGGCGACCAGAAATCGAGGTACAAGTAGCCTAGAGTCTTCTCGAGGGACTGGTCGTACACCTTGAGTTTTCGAACCTGTGTCTGGTCCCAGGTCTCGCCCTTGAGCGTTGCCACGGGCACCAACTTGACGTTGTAGATGCTCTCGAAAAGCTGGCTGAGGCCACTGATTATAGTTCCCACAGAGAGGTACTCGGAGATGTTCTCCGTGGACTCAGTCACATCGGTCCTGCTCAGCTCTAGTTTACTGAGCAAGTAGTCCCTATCCCACGGCTTCACGCCGGAGATGATATCCTCAGCTGAGGCGTTTGGGTCGAAGTCCTCCTTGAGATCGTAGAGCTTTTTTATTTCATCCACAACGCCATCCTTCTTGGAGATAAGGCCCTTCTGCAAGTTGCTCAAGAAGGTAATGACATTTTCCGGTGTTTTGGCCATCTTGTGCTCCAACTGGTAGTGGGCAAACGACCTGTAGCCTAGCATGTGTGCCAAGAGAGCCCTGTATTTCACAAAGTCGTTCAAAGTGCTCATCTGTGATTTAGAAGAGTTGTGCAATGCAATCCACACACTCTTCCTCACCAGCTCAGACTTGCAGGTCAACAAGAGTGAGGAGGGGATATGTCCCATCAAGGGAATGAGTACTGAGGACGGGTGTTTAGAAGGTGCCGAAGACTGGAAACTGAGGATCTCGGCTTTCAAATCCTTATTCTCTATGGTATTGAACAGGTCGCGGGGGACCTCGCACCAGAGGCTGTCCAAAGCCTGGACCTCGTTATTAAATTGCGATCCAAGCAACGAGATCTGCTGGGTGATGGAAACAAAGTTGTCTCTAGTCTGGGGGTCCATGGCTATTCCCGAACGCTCGAAATCCTGTTTCAAGTACTCGCCAACCTGGATCTCCTCCTCAGTCAAGTTTCTGGTGATTTGCGGGTCATCAAGAATATCCAGCAAGATCTCGTAAAGCTCAACCGTGGTATTGAGAACGTTCATATACTCAAACATGATTTCGTGGGTTTGCTGGGCCGCGTTGACCCATCTCTGGCTGGGATGCGATACTCTTACGAACTCCGCCACGTCTATAACGCGACACAAGATGTCGCTGAGCTGGTCTAGCTTTTTGATGTACTCAATGCGCCCCGCTTTGGAGCTCTTGGCTTCGTCTATCATAGATGCAACGAGCTCCTTTGCCACTTTTAGGGAGCTTTTGGAGAAGGCGACTAGACCGTGCGGAGTGGTGAGTTCCTGGTTGTTGAACAAGCCGACCTTTGGCCCCGAGAAGAGCCCCGAGTTCTGGAATACGAAGGCGTTCTCGCTGTTGAAAAAGTTGAAGTACCGCTGGCTGTCGAAGACACGTCTGAGGTGGTCGTGGGAATCATCACTGATATGGAGCTTTCGTGATATGTGGCGAGATCTGTGTGGGTAGAGCAGCTGCGAGGCAGCAATGAAAGCCGGCTGGAAGAGGCCGCATTTGTAAGGGCCCCGCCGAAGTCTTAGTAGCGAGCGAGGTTTCATGCTGTGTAGGGCCTTGGCCTCGAGAGCAGCAGGTGAAGTATGGGTGAAAAATTGGGCGAAAATGACCTGCAGGCTGAGCTACCCCAGACTACGCTGATAGCCAGTTAGACGAACGAGCGTGTGCGGGCAGGGGTGCAAAATGGGCCTGATGTGAAGGGGAATGTCGCCACAGTAGCTGGTTGTATGAGGTGATCGCACCAGCTGTGCCAATGCTGCTCGAGCTGGTCACACTGATAGTTCTGGTGTTTATGTAAGCAGGAGCCAGGCCTGGTGAGAGCCCAGTGAGCGAAGTGAATACCATCCAAACCAGGCGAAGCCCTCACAATGCCCTAAAGCAGCAATGATCCGAGACAGAAGCAGCCAGCGTAGCTACTAACAATACATCAAACCCCCAAAGCAGAGCACAGGGCCCTGTGCAGTAGACCCAGTAACCGGATCCGCCATTCCCACTCTGGCTCTAAAGTACCTCATCCAGCGTACCGAAACACGCCCAAAACAGCACCGCAGCGTCGCCAGTATCCACAAATAAACGCATTACAGCACCTGGGCCCAAAAGGGTCGCGCTGCTAAGGCTGTGGGGGGCTATGACGTGGCTCTCTTTGTCTGGTCCCAGCACGCGTATGCAGTCCTGACTGGGGTCTCCAAAAGTACCGAAAATTGAGCACCGTATACCACCCTGGATTCAGCACTCTGGGCAACATCATCCAAATCGCCCGCAGAACAGTCTGTGGCCTGCCAGAGTCTAATTTCGCAGCTGCCAGTGCTGATTCCATCGTTTTTGGGGTCTTTCCAACCTGCCAGGACACCTGTACTAACTGCTACGTGGGCGTCCATTGATCTTACATGTCAGCACCCCCCACGCCCCAAATGGCGGGTCAGTACGCCTCGCCGGGCCCGCCGGCCAAAAGGTCCGCTCGCGACTTCCAGTTCGGAACGAGGATCGGCGAGGGGTCCTACTCCACCGTGTTTCTGGCCCTAGACGTGCACTCCTCCAAGACCTACGCCATCAAGGTGCTCTCCAAAAAACACATCGTGAAGGAGGACAAGATCAAGTACGTTAACATCGAAAAGACCACCTTGCATCGGTTGGGCCAGCAACATCCGGGCATCGTACAGCTCTACTACACGTTCCAGGACGAGTCCAGCTTGTTTTTCGTGTTGGATTTCGCCGAGTACGGCGAGCTTTTGTCCATCATCCGCAAATTCGGCTCCTTGTGTGAAACAGTGCTGAAATTCTACACGTTGCAGATCATCGATGCCGTCAGGTTTATCCATCTGAAGGGCGTCATCCACCGTGACCTCAAGCCAGAGAACATCCTTGTAGGCTACGATTTCAACTTGAAAATCACCGATTTCGGTGCCGCCAAACTCATCGGCTCCAGCAACGATGACAATGACGAGAAAATTGACTACCGCGGCGTCAACAGCTCCAACGGCAACGGCAAAACTACCGCGCAGACCGACAGAAAGGGCTCCTTCGTGGGCACAGCCGAGTACGTCTCGCCGGAGTTGTTGAAATACAACAGTTGCGGCTTTGAGTCCGACCTCTGGGCCATTGGCTGCATCATCTACCAGTTTTTCAACGGCCTTCCGCCATTTAAAGGCACCACCGAATACTTGACGTTTGAGAAAATCATTAATGTCAACTATTTGCATCGCCAGGACTTCCCCATCCCGGAAGATGCGCGCGTCATCATCGACCAGCTCTTGGTCGCGGAGCCTCTGCAAAGGTTGACCATTCCTCAGTTGCAACTGTCTGCTTGGTTCAATGGCGTTCCTTGGAACGATAGAAACTACATTTGGAATCGCAAAGTCCCCAGATTTGAGCCCTACGACCCCACCGCAGCTTCCAATGGAAGCATGATGAATTCTCCAACTGCTACCGCATTCCCCCCTTCGGTTAAATTGGGCTCAAACAGAAACATGAACAAGTCCAACTCGTACCAGCAGTTACACAACCAAATCCAGCAGTCTGACTTCAGCTTCATTCCATCGGTCAGTAAAAAAGCGTACCAGCCCGCTACGAAAATCAAAAAAGGCTATACTGTTTCTCCAGGCTTGGCAATTCCGTCGCCCACCCAGATGAATCCGAGTTCACCACCAAAGATGAGCTCCCAGGCTCCCCCGTCTAATCGGCCAAACCTAGGTTCTCAACAAAGCTCTCAAAACTATATCACTGCTGCATCCAAACCGCCACAGGGTCAACCTGCTGCTCACCACCGCCAAGGTTCGTATCCACAACAAAGTGTGCTTCCCAGCGCGAACCAACGACCTACGCAAGGGCCTCCTGCAACGCCTGACTTGAAGCTGAACAGTCCGAAGATAAACCAGTCTCCTCAGAATAATCTCCGTGCCAACACAGCATTCAAAAACATGTCACCTTCTCAGGGCTATTACCCCACTGGTTACGGTCCGCAGTCTGCTCCGTATTCTTCGGGTCCGGTATCTGAGACCATCAATTTTTCCAGTCATCCACCTGTTCCACCTAGCTCTGCGAACTTGGCTGCTATAGCTGCCGCTGGCGGTGGCTCTGCTAATGGTGATAAGAATTCTAAAAGAGTGGCATCAACGCCAATTCAACAGCAGTTACCTGCAGCCTCAGGGTCCAACCCCAAGACTTTGGCCAATTCAGATCCTGCCAATAGTTCTAAGGCCCCCAAATCAGTGAAGCCTGCGACCAGGTCTGCACTGGAGGCGTCGATCATCACATTCAAAGAAATCTCAAGCATGTTGGGACCGAAGGAGAAGATTCTCAAGTTGGACATGCTTATCAAGCTGTCTTTAAGCAATAGAATCGTCAAGAGACCTGCTTCGCAACCTTTGAGTGATGCTGTGATCGAGGGCTTGATCGAGACGCATAACTACCTTCTCAAGAAGACCGCCGTACAAGTTGTGACTGTGGTAACAAACAAAGCGCGGGTGTTCTTTATCGACTCGGCATTGAATGTGATGATGGTTGATTTGCGAGCAAATCAGGGTGGAGACTACCTGATGTACGACTACGAGTTTGAGACAATTGCTGTTGACGAGGAGGAACAGGATATCTTGAACGGAGAAGACGTGTATGGGTATTTGATTTTGGAGCTCATCAAAGAGGGCGGTGACTTGATTTTCTTGAAGCGTATCAGTGATGGAGACCGCTTCTCGCTCAAGGACCGTGTTAAGGTGGTCGAGAAGAGCGGGTCCGAGGTCAGATTGGGCAAGGACTACAGTTGGATCGACTGCTTGTTGCTCGCCAAGGAGCTTGTTTCAAAAGAAACGTCCCCCGCACCAACGCCTCCGGCGTCTGCGCCAGCTCTGCGGCCCTTAAATCCTTCGCTGTCTTCGTCGACGTCTGTTTCGTCTGCCAGTCTGAAAAGCGGCACCAAGAAAGCAGCCCGGCCCGCTGGCCCGCGCAAACCGAGTGGAAAAGCACCTTCCAGGCCAGACACAGCGTCCAGCGCCAAAAAGACGACCAACAACTTCGCATATGCGGCTGCTGCGGCGGCTCACAGATAAGAGGAATCACTAGCATCATGTCTGGAAGCACAACACTGACGCTGCACGTACAGACACTGCCATACATAAGTTTATGCATTAGACACGAATAGCATATTGTTTCATGACAGTTAGGAGCTGGAGCGCTTGCGGAACTCTGCTATCCAGTCCTTGTAGTAGCACTTGTCGTTGAGCACCTCTGCAGTCTGCTCTCTAACGATCTTCTCGATGGTGTTCTCGTTGTGGACCCAATTGTCGATTGCATCGCACTTTGCGAACTGGTTTTCGATCTGCAGTCGATAGCTTTTATAGGCGTAGGGGTCCAAGCGCAAATCGAACTCTGTGGAGGCGTTGGAGTCGTTCTGGGTCTTTCCAGCAATGGTCTCCTTGCGCAACTTCAATGAGTAGGCGGTGCAGAATTGGATGGCGGCAGCTCGCGCCTTCCACTGGGGAAAGATCTTCTGTGCAGCGTAGCTATCGCACTGGTTGAGCTTAATCTCGTTCAAATGCTGTCTGATGGTGTCATCAGTAGCGATTCTGGAAAGACGTAAGAAGGCCCTGATTCGAGAGGAAGAGTGGCAGTTTTCCGGTGTCAAAAGCGCCACTGGCACAGTGGAGTCTGGCAACTGCGGTACCATGTCGCTGTGGTAGAGTATGTCTGAGAGCATATGCCTTGCGCTTTTTTTTGCGTAGTTTGAGTGGATCCTGAAATGTGCCCTTGAATGTGGGGGCAAATGCACCTGCATTTTCGTGCGAAAGGCCACTAGACTCCTTCTACAAGTACACGAAATGGCATCACAACAAGTCCTGCTGCTGGCTTACCGTTACGCCTTCACTTTAGCGGTGTCTGCGTATGTGAGTGAATTCTCAGCCAGCTTCGGTGACGACAACGACGACGACAGTGGCAATGACACTTTGGAGGACTTTGACGCATACGACGCCTCCAACTCGCTCCGTTTACTACGCAACTTTGTCTTGCGCAAGGTAGCCGACTACTACCGCCAAAAGGACATCGATGAGAGCAGCACCACTGTTCTGGCGTCCCTCTCGTACAACTTGCACACGCTTCTATTAGGGCCCCTGGAAAGGGAGTTGCTGGTGGGCCATGAAATCAAGACCCAGACTCTTCTTGATAGCTTGGACGCCAAATATCCCACCGAGCTCTGGCTAGGCCGCCATCGTGAGGACTATGTGGGCGCTAAGCTCTTGGTACTTCTTCGCTCGGTGTTGAAGGCACCGCCTTTGAAGGTGTCCGCGGCAAATGAGCGAGGCGCCATGAGCTACGTGGTGGCGGAATACCTCATGTGGATCAAAGACAATGCGCGCGAAATCGAACTCCCAGACCACATCCAGGACCGCCTTATGCTAATTATCGATGTGTTCGTTACCGCCTCTGGAGGCGATGCCTCTTTTCAGTGGAAATACATCTACGACCGCTTCGTGGATGTCCTCGAGACACATTTAGCAGTCTTGGGCCAGTCACTGTCGCAGCAGACAGAAAACATTGCCCTCGTGCTGAAGCTCAGGGAACAGGGCAACAACTTGATGTCAATTCTGGCCTACGCGCAGGCCGTCCAGGTGTACACCAGTGCCTTGCATTCGGCGTCCACAGCGGCCGCCAGCCATCTCCCACAGCTCTACACTAATAGGGCCATCGCATACATTGGGCTCAATTGCTTTCCGGAAGCCATCACTGACTTAAACAGGGCAGTGTTGGACGACCGTACATTCACGCCTGCGTGGGCCCAGCTCGGTTACTGCCACCTCTATATGGGCACCAGCTTGATCGCATTGCGATGCTACCTCACAGCCATGAAGTGCGTGGCTGGTGAAGTGTATCCTACCAAACTCCCTGACGACGCGGTAGTGAGGGAGGAGTTCAAGGAGCATAAGCTCGCTACTGTGTTGCCGCAGTTTGTGCAAAGATTGGTACAGGCCATCATTCTCACCGAGAAACGGGCGCACCAGCAGCGCGAGTCAACCTCCGCTATACGCGACATAGTGGCCACTGTGCGAGGCATCTTGGCGCGCTTGCGTGCTCGTGCTGCAGACGACGATGTCTCCTACTTCACCTACACCTACGAACAGACCGACAACAGCTTCAGGTCAACAGCGCTGCGGGCCAACCGCCTGCGGCCCAGCATTCTCACAGAGGATGTGGCCCAGAATGTGTTGGCGGGAACCGGCGTGGAGGCTGTTTCTATTCCTGCTGGCTCCTTGGGCCTGTTCGGTACAAGGACCACAGCTGAAAACGCCACAATGTCGGCCGATAGTGGCACAGCTCCTACGGGGCCTCGCGGCTTCACTTTTGTCACGGGCAGAGAGGGGGAAGGCTTGAACTCAGCGGCCCAGAATGTGCGCAACATCCTCAACACGTTTGGAGACCTTTTCGAAGGCAATGTTCCAGAAACCAACCAGAACTTTCCTAACGACCCGGTCCCTCAGGCGCCCCCAGCCAGCCATACTACATCGAACGGTGAGACGCCACAGGAGCGGCCACCTGTAGGCCGCTCGGACACGGTAGGGAATATCATAGGGCAGTTTGTGCCTGACTTTCCGCAACTCTTCACCCGTGCGATGAATGCCGCCGGGAACGAGCAGCGGAGTAGCTCTGGCGGAAGGCAAGGTGCATCGGGCCCTGACTCCACTACCTCAACCTCCACCAGCACTCCGTCTCGTGCCTGGCCGCCCAACGAGGACACCGATATGCCGGACATTCCAGACTTGGACTAGGCAGTTGATCGGTATGTTTTCCTGCACACAGCGTAGTCATTTGCGAAGTGGCGATAAGCTAGGCCGACATTTAGCATCATATAGGGTATAACATATCAGCGATGGCCGGGTTGGAGCAGTCGTTGTTTCAGCTCAAGTTCACTGCCAAGCAGCTCAATAGGCAGGCAACCAAAGCTGCGAAGGAAGAATTGCAGGAGAAAGCGAAGACCAAGAAGGCGTTGACCCAGGGGAACACCGACATTGCCCAGTTATATGCCCAAAACTCCATACGGAAGGCCAATGAACGCGTGAACTAGTTACGTTTGGCCTCCAGAATAGACGCGGTGGCGTCCCGTGTGCAGACGGCTGTGACCATGCGGTCTGTGACGGGCAACATGACACAGGTGATCAGGGGCATGGACAAGGCGCTCCAGACTATGAATTTGGAGCGCATTTCAATGGTGATGGAGAAGTTCGAGACCCAGTTCGAGGACCTCGATGCGCTGACCAACTACTACGAGGACGCCACCACCAACGTCAGTGCGTTGACCACGCCGCAGGAGCAAGTGGACGAGTTGATGAGCCAAATTGCGGACGAGGCAGGCATCGAAATGAAGCAGGGCTTGAACGAGACCAAGGTGGAGATATCCACGCCTCCGGTGGCCGTGACGGAAGAGAAGGAGGACAAGTTGGCAGAGCGCTTGCGTGCGTTGCGGAGCTGAGGGTCCAACCTCTTAGGTACTGTGCCATACCTGAGGACACTATTGTGCTGTTTACAATGCTAGGGCCATTTGCGCGCAATCGGTGTTGCTTACGGTGAGTAACTGACAGCCTAGAAATACGAGACATGCAAATGGTAGTGTGACCAAAAGGAAAGTGCGATTTGTGGTAAGGAAACACAATTAGTAATTGGGCCGATTTTGGTGCGAAACTTGCAAAATACTAGAAATTGATGAAAACGAAATCCAGCGAATAGAGGCCATATCACCCTTCTGTCGAGACATTAGTGCTGTGTAGCATTATGCGGAGTCCTCCGTCAATGGTGAGGCCCATTCTATTATTCCTTGCATTGAGCAAGTGGCCAATGAAATTATGTATTTTCGCCATGCGAGTACAATCGCAACTATACAAAAGTTGAGGCCTACTTAAATCCCCTTTTCCGCACCTTTCCGCACGCACCCAGCGCCCCATTTCACCATGCTTTCCAGAACGCTTGTTCGTACCGCCTCCAGAACCCCTGCCTCGGCCATTGGTGCCGTCAGAACCAAGGTCTCGTTGCCTGACTTGGACTGGGACTACGGTGCGTTGGAGCCCCACATCTCTGGCAAAATCAACGAGATCCACCACACCAAGCACCATCAGACCTATGTTTCCGGCTACAACACTGCAATTGAGCAGCATGCCGAGGCCAAGCAGAAGGGTGACGTCAAGAAGACCATTGAGCTCCAGAAGGCCATCAACTTTCACGGCGGTGGCTACACCAACCACTGTCTCTTCTGGAAGAACTTGGCTCCCGAGAAGCAGGGCGGCGGTGAGCCCCCAGCGGCCGACTCCGAGTTTGCCAAGAAGATCGAGGAGCAGTTCGGCTCGCTCGACAACTTGAAGAGCATCACCAATGCCAAGTTGGCGGGTATCCAGGGCTCCGGCTGGGCCTTCATTGTCAAGAACAAGGAGAACGGCGGCGTCTTGGAAGTCGTAACGACCGCCAACCAAGACACCGTGACGGGCCCGTTGGTGCCCTTGGTCGCTATTGACGCCTGGGAGCACGCCTACTACTTGCAGTACCAGAACGTGAAAGCCGACTACTTCAAGGCTCTCTGGAACGTGATCAACTGGAAGGAGGCCGAGAAGAGATACTTGGTCAACTAGACCCTATTTAGCAATGACTTGTATGGTTTCTAGCTAGAACGTAGCCACGCCGAGGAGATGGGCAGCGTTTTTCGCATCCACCGCACCGGCATCACCGTCGTCTTTCGACACGTCCGCCTCTTCCTCCGCCGGCTGCTCCTCCTCCGGCTTTTGGAGACTTCGGAACGTCCTTGATGTCCACGCGTCGCCATCGGCAGACTGCGACTGTGCCAAGTTATACTTCAAGCTCGTGAGGTTGTCGCGGTTGAGACGCGATAAGCCGCCCTTTTGGTCGATTATGCGGATGTCCAACCGGATGGTCTCCAAATGCTTCAACATCTTTCTGTGGTGGTCCACCTTGGTGAGGGCAAACTTCTTCAACATTTTTTGGAACTTCTTCTCTGTGAACTCAATGAACTCCTTCCTCTCGTAAAGCATTTCGCCACTGATGCGCTTGACTTGCAAGCTGAGAGACTCCTGCGCCTTGGTAGCGTACTCCAACGAACGGAACGCGTCGTTGACTTTGATGGGGTCCAAGGACGACTTGCTTTTAATTTTGGCCGCCTGCAAGTGCTTGGTCTTCGTCTGGGCCTCGGCCTGAAGAAGCTCGCGCATGATCAAGTGACGGTTGGTTAATGCCTCCTTGATTTCGTAAAAGTCGTCCACAAACACCCTGACACCGTCTCCAAGCGTCCCCATGTCGTTGACCAGCTGAATGAGAACCAAGTCAGATTGTATCAGCATGATTTTGCTCAACTTCTCCCACATGTTTTTCATGCCAGGATGGGTGATCTCAAATTGCGACATGTCAGTGAGCTTCTGCGATAACTCGCCGATATGGAGCGACAAGAGCTTCTCCGCCTTCGAGTTCCGGTCAAGCAACTTGTGGAGCTTCTGGCATGTCAAGTACGCAACTTTTATCACGGGCCTGAAGTCCGACAACTCCTCATAGGGGTCGTACGGAAGAGCGAGCTGCTTCAACGTCTTGCGCACCAAGCCGCTGGCAACAGAGGACTTTCTCTTAGAGTTGATCACGGAGTACGCAAAGTCGTTGTTCTCAATGAAAAAGACGAACTCCTCGTCCCGCACCAATATGGGATTGTGCACAATACGATTGAACCATTCCTGCCACACATACATCAACTGCTTCGTCTCATCTTCTCCACCGGTCGGATACGATGTCTCCGCCAGTGGAATTACAGGCACAAACACCTCCAAGTTGGAAATGGTCAAGTACTTGTTGAACCTTACCACCTCAGAGAAGGTACGGCGGATATCTTTGTACTTAGCCTGGCGGTATTTGGGGAGGCCCTTGACGGCAGCATCAAACTTCAAAATGGGGTTGCCAACCTTGTTCTTCTCGATGGACACGAGCTTGATGCTTATCAGGTACTTGTTTGTGAACCTCTCTGGAAGCACCTTACGGAGCTCCTCTTCAGTTAATTGGCCCTCAGCAGAGGCCTGCTCCTCAGGGGAGACAGCAGCATTCTCTGCAGAATACTCTGCAACCTGAGAATCATCCTGGTTTTCATTGTAGTTCTCATTATGGTATGCTTGGTCTGGTACTATGGGTAGTAGGCCTGGCTTCTGGGCCTGCGCCTCAGGCTGTAAGAATTGGTTGCTGGTCTCCGCAAAGGGGTTGTTGTTCTCGAAGTCATCGGGGTTGTAGGGCGTTGCCGAAGCCATTATGTGGGAAACAGGTTATCACTGATGCTGATTCGTGTAAGTTACCTGCTTACGTGCAGTTGTAGGAGCGTAGGCTTTTTTTGGGAAAGTCACGTGATTCCGCAAGTACCCAAGCCCATTATCTCTTTACTATTAAATGAACCACTATATACAGAGGAGGGCGCCCGGCTAGAGTTTCTCTGCCTTCAAGGCAGTGCTGTCGCTTTTCAAGATGTTGTAGCCCCAGAAGCCTATAACATTGAGAACACCCACTCGCCAACCGTCGAAGAGGCCCATTTTCGCAATCTTGTGGAAGTAGCCGGCTGCTGGCTTCTTAGGGGCCTCGTCGCCCTCGTAGTCCTCCTCATTGACCATATCTTCAGAGTCCCAAGCGTTAAAGGTCACGATCAAGTCCTCGTCTGGGTTCTCGATGGTGACAATGCGCATGGGGTCTTCTTGCACGGTCTTGGGGCTCAATAAGAAGCGCACTTGCTCCTTTCTGAGTAAGTTTTCGACAGGCAACTTTATGAAGAACTCGGTGATCAACAACAACAAGTTGAAGAGAGTATAAAGGTTGGGGGACGAATAAGAATCCACGTTGAACCTCACGAACATTAGGTAAGGCGCCGTCTTGCGGAAGACAGTGGTGCTGAACTGGTGAAGGGCTGTTAACAACGCAATAGTTGGTGGTGGGTGCAAGAGGAACTTGAGCGGGTAGTTGCGCACAGACTCGCGCACAGACCGGGTATTGACCAGCTTAATTTCTGGTTGGGGGACCGCGTTTTCTGGGCTCGACGCTGAAGACCACGTCTCATCTGCGACCTGGGGTCTGTTGAACTGAGTTATCATGAGTCTGACCTTGATCAAGTCAAGAGGCATCAAGATCAATCCTGTCAAGACACACGCCAGAACAGACAACCACAAGGACTTCAACGGTTCTGTCAGATGAGTAAGGTCCAAGAAAAAGGGGTCGGGAATGCTCAAAAAAGGGGATATGAAGCCCGTGATCCACGCCTCGATGGTGTGCGATAGAGTCTGGTGGATGAAGGAGGCGTTGATGCCACGAAAAAGGGCAAAAGGGCCATCCTTTGTGGCAATGGCTGTCATTATGTCGATGGTGTGCTTGGAAACAGGATCGATCTTGTTTGGGTTGGACACTTTCTTGATCTGCTTCCCCTTGAGAATGGAGGCTTGAGCCTTTCTGGCGTCCAAGGTCAGAGACTTCAAGGCTGGCTGGGAAGACGACTGGAAGTAGTCGATTTCGCCCTCGGAGTCCGACTCCGAGATATCCGTCTGAAACGGGGTTGACGCTGAGGAGGTGTCCAAAAGACGGGAGTATTTCTTTGCTGGGGCCGTCTTTTCCTTCTTGGGTTGCTTTGCGGATTTGGAGAAGTCAAAGTAGCCCACTTGGAGCACCAAACGAACAGCCTCAAGGGGCTGCGATAACACCACTTTGAAGTAGTTCTTGCAGAAGTTCCACACCAAGTTCTTTAACAACTCAGACAAGTTGTTGACGTCAAAGTACTCCTGGAACTCCAAGTCGTAGACGTAGTTCTTATCAGACACATTGGAACTGTAATCGGTGATCTGGGTGGACTTGGAGAAACTCGATATTCCTATACCTCTGCCGGAGGCAAACAGCTGGTTGGAAGTCTGGCTTGCCACTGAGGAGGCCAAAGAAGCGGTAATCGGCTTGTTCGTGGTGGTATCTATTAAACCCACCCCGGGCTTGAAGATCACCGAGTAGCCAGCATTGAAGCTATCGTGATCGTAGTAGGGCCGTAACGGGTTGTTGGAGGCCATTTTGACTGTCAAGAAGCCAGTTTGGTGGGGGTTGTTTTGTGGATGGCAATTACTAGAGTGTTTATAGGCGATTTTTTCTACGGTGATCAGGGAATATGAGGGAAACAGAAGGTCACCATGGAAACAAATGAAAGTAAACGTGCAAGAAGAGTGTACAATGAGTCCAGGGGCGGTGTGTATCTTTTAATGGGGCCTTGAAACGGTGTCTTGCCAGTGGTAACTGGGTGTATTATTTGCCATAGATACAGACGTAGCGTATGTAGTGTACAGTGGAGCAGAGAAAAGCCGTTCATGGTTCACCCTGCTTGGCCTTGATTTCGCCCGAGCGAGCTATCAAGAACTGGCCAAGCTCACGCAAGGGATCTTCCGGTTTGCTTTTGCTGATGGAACGCAAGCCCTCCAACAAGTGCTCAGTCAAATGCTGGTTCAAGTACTGTCTCACGGAGGAGCCTCCCACGACCTCGTGGACAGGCGGGCCGGCGTGCTTGACGTCATCGATCGAGGGAGTGTTCTCTGCTGGCTTCTGCTTTTTTACAGGCGAGCTGCTTCCATTCTCCTCTTGTTTTAATGTGTTGGTCTGAGGTTCTTGTGGAGAGACCGGCTGGGTAGCCCCGTTCAGAGGACTAGAAGTAGCTCCTGGATCTGCAACAGTGGGCACGGGCCGGGACATGACAACTGGAGCGAATTGGCGCAGAGTACTTTGGCAGTGCTCTAGAGATGGAGGTGGTTTACACTGGGCTGTTCTTGTATACACTACAGACGTTCCACGCAAAACGCGAGGAGACGCTATCTAACCATACAAAATGGACCCCTTCAACGAGGTCGAGGAAGATGCGTGGTCGCAAGTGAAGTCGTTGGAGACGTTCATAGCGTCCACCAAACTCATTACAGAGGCCGCACAGCTCGATTTCGGCAACAACTACCAGGAGCTCGAGGAAACCCTTGAGGACCTCAAGCAAGCTGTGGCAATCTCCGAAAGGACGCCCGAGCAGTTTCGGTTGACTGCTAACGACATATCACAACGCAAGCAGATTGTGCTGAACTTGGGCCACAAGATCGTGGCCCTCAGAAAGGCCTGGTCCGACAAGGTGGACGACCCCAACCGGTTGCGGGAAGTCACCACCATGTCCAACAGAATATCGCAGGATGGCATGGGCGAGAACCCTTTCAATGACAGGTACGCCATGAACGAGGAGTTCGACAAGTACCAGCAACAGGAGGCCATAGCGGACCAGGATTTGCAGCTAGACCTGATTCACGAGACCATGCGTTCGCTCAACCAGCAGGCCGCCATGATGGGCGACGAGTTGGAGGACCAGGGTTTCATGCTCGAGGACTTGGACGAGGAAATGGACACAGTTGGGGCCAAGTTGCAACGGGGTATGAAGAGGGTCAATTTCGTGATCGAGAAGAATAGGGAGCGCGCCAGCGACTGCTGCATCGGCTTGTTGGTGGTGGCGTTGTGCGTGCTTTTGGTGTTGATGATAGTGGTATAGAGGGTTCCTTGATGGCCACAGGCTGGCTGGTTGGCCATGGGCCAGGACTGGTGAATGTACATTTTGCATAGACGAAGAGGGTTCAGCTTGCATGAACGGCATCGCTTGGTCAGAGGCAATGTTTAAGAAGGAGCATCAAAGAGGGCAGTGAGTTGCAGACCGACGATGTTCAATACGGGAGAAGGAGAAAGAAGCATCGTGAGCGCCTAAGATTGTCTTCTGAGGCTCGCACCCACGAAAACACTAACAGCCATTGAGCATATAATGCTGAAGAGGGCTGCCTAAGTTGTCTATGGATTCATCTCCATTAGCGCTACGAGGAGGACACTCTTGTTTCCTGTTCTGGCGGTCTTGCCCCGTTCTCTCCCTTTATATACTATTGACCCCGATATGTTGCAGCCCCAGCTAGTCACCACAGATCCCCACTGGATCGCTGTACATAAGACGTCACTTACATTGAACGCCAGTGCAAAGGCTTTCTCCATTGGCTTTTCTAAGTGCTCAGCCAGGCAGACCTGTTGCTGTCCTGCATAACTCGCGACACTTCACATGCCGTTCCTTGGCCGAAGTTGCCGCCTTTGTTAGTTCTGGAGGTAACTTCTAACGAGTACTGCAACAATAGGCGATCAGCAAAAGCTTCCATACATAACTTCTGCACCTGCAGGTTTTATACGAGGGTATTTTTTATGCTGTCCGCAGCACGTATGCAATTATGAACATGCGCTTTTGCAGCCACCAGGGTTTAAACTACGGTCGGCAGAGGGCCAGTTCTATGCCATGGCAATAAGAAACACAATGTAAGCAGAGTAGGAGACGGGGAATGAAAGCGGGCTTTTAATGTCAGGCCAGCACTGACTCTTCGAAACATCGGGCGGCACCAAGGAACAAAAGTGCAGTCCCTCGGCGGAATGCCACCGAGTTTTCAAATGAGGATATGCTTGTTACCACAAGGGCCTTGTGCAATTCCCGTAACACCTCGTGTTGTCTTCTTTAAGTGCAGGGGGATCGTCTATAGGACACATATATACAGATCAACTGGGGCCCTTCGCTACTTCTGAACCTTTTCATGCTTTTGGTCCAGGCCCAAGGACTTGATGGATTCGGCAATCTTCAGTTCGTAATTGAAGCGTTGCTCAAACAAGACCACCTCAAAAAAGGTGTCCGACACGAGACTATGAGCACGCTCAAAGCGGTAGCGGCGGGTCGAGAGACTGTCTTCTGTTCGAGGTGAGCTCGATGTAGTTGGCGACATTGAGGTGTTAGTGGCACTTTGAGAGTCCAGCGAATCAAGGGACAAGGGCAGGCCCTGCGAAAGTGTTTGCAGGTAGCTGCTATTGTTGCTGTGGATATCGAAGGACTCGATTAGAGCGGTCAAGGCGTCGTTCTCTATGGTTCCCAATAACTCATCGGCGTGCGAAATGTACGTTTGCAACTTGCTGACAAAGTGGTACTGCTCCTTGAAGACCACCGGGAAAGGGTGCACCAGGCGATACTCGTGCATTATTGCCACCGCCTCATGTTCCACGAAAGTTCTGAGAAATGCCACGAAGGTTTTTATGCGTGCTATGCATTCTTCCGCAATACTGGGTCTGCTCAAGCCTCTGGTTCCCTTTTCCACAAGTATTTTTGTGAAGGCCGCCAAGTCGTCACTGAGAGTTGAGGCAGCCTGGTCCCACCCTTCCAACAGTCGGCGCAAGGGGGTTTCGCGGACCTTTTCCACACACTTGTAGTAGAAGAGGTTGACTCGCATGGTGGCCATAGAGGTGATCACTAGGGGTAGCACTAACTGAATGCTCCAGATGTGAAAGGTGACATACTCCATGAAGTCCAACACTTTGCATTCGAAGTCGCTGAAAGACTGCGGCGACATGTTCAGCTCCTTGTCGTTGATACGTTTGAGAATGAGGTTGACGTTGAGCTCTGTCGTGCTCTCGAGCCTTGACTCCGGGTCGAAGAGAAATTCCTTCTGGAGGGACTGGTGGAGCCACGAGAGCTGCAAGCCCTCTTTGGGATAGGCCCGCCCATACAGGAGGAGAATATCGAGGCAGACGTGGGCGTTGTTCAAATCGAAGAGTTCAGGGACTGCTCCGAGTTTTTGGACAGCTAGCAGGGAATTTTCCCCGCAGCCAGCAAGCCATTGCAGCAGGTCCAAAACATACTGAAGAGCATTCTCCATGGTCTGGCCGTGAAGGAGATAGTTTACCACAAGCCGCACCACACTGCGGCGGAGGGTCTCTGGAGGCACTGAAACCGAGTCAGAGAGCTCCGCGTCAGTTGTGTGGTAAGCGGTCTTGAGCCTTCGGATTTCCTGTAACAATTCCCGAAGAACAGGCTCAGTGTAGCCCGAAATGCGTGTATACACACGCAACAACTCGGAAAAGCGAGATAGTACCCCGAGACGGGCCAGCAGGTACTTCTTCAAAAGCGCCATTCTGGCTGCCAAGTCAGCTTTGGTGACGACACCTGGGCCCACGCGGTAACTGGGCAGGTTTAGCAAGGCAGGGAGTCTCTCGAGCACCAGGAGCGTCTCGAGGCCGTGCTCGATCATGGTTCCCTGGAGACTCAAGAGCCTGTGTATGAGGGCCATGCTAGGCGGCAAGGGCCGGGGTTCAATTGCCAGGGTCTCCATTATGGAAAGGTAAGGTGTGGGTGACAGCCAAGATGGACAACGATTGCAAGAGCAGAGCGCCCAAATATCAGAAAACACCGCTCGCGTATACCCCTCAGCGCCAAAGTAGCCCTGGGCAGGTGGATACGACGTGCGGCACGGGGTGATGGGGGTCAGTAGGAAGGGCCACTTGCGACACCTCGGTGAAAAAAGAGCAAGAATAGACGAAACTATATGTAGCGAACGCTGGTGATGCTGTAGAATCTAAAATGCGCCCAAAATCGACTATTCTTCTCTGGTGGCGGGCCTTTGCCGATGACAACGGCTGGTTGCAGGTTGTCGTCACGAAGGCCTGAAGGAGACGTACGAGACGGTGGCCGGCCGTTTGGGCGGAATTGCCTAATACGGCATATCTGGCGGCGCCCTGCAGGTGCTCTTGTGGGAGCCTGGATGAGCATCTAGCGGATGCAGGATGGAATCTACAGCAGGCTGAAACGTCAGATCTGCCTGACAAAGAACACGACTTGGGTGGATCGGGGCCATCACCATATGTGCAGAGGGCCTGCAGATGGCGGTGCAGGAAAGCAATAGGCACCTGCAGGAGGAGTGCTGAAGCGAATACGAGGTGTAGGGCTGAGCGGGTGTATGCATGCGAGTGAAGGTCGTATGTGTGGATAATAGGCGATTTACGGGATACTGGCTGTCTTCGTAGCAGTGAGAGGCTTCTGAGAACAGCTGCCTTCTTACTGGGTAACATGGTCTTTGGTGGGAGCAGGTTGCGGCTAAAGAAACCCCGCTTCATGTGCAGGTCGATACGGCTGATCTGCAAAAAGCCCACCTCCAAAGAAAGCACGCATTCAAACTGTTTCTTGTGGACCACATAATAGGGGCATGCTTCCTTGGAGGCTAGTGTTGCACTCCTGCTGGCCCCGTTGTCCAAATTTCGTCTTTTTTGGTACGCAGCCCGTGTGAGGCCCCACATTTAGGGATGCAGTATGCGGTCTTGCTAAGGGAGGCGTAAATCCTGCTGTTGTTCACGTTCTTGATGACGGCTTCCCCAGAACTCGTATCTTCCCTGGAGGTTTCGCCTGGAACATCGCCAAACCCGCACTGGCGTCTTCTGTGGCATTGCGGCCTGCGATAGTCCACAGCTTGATAGAGTCCTCGACACAAAAAGAACGAGCAGCAAGAGCACCAAGTAGATGCCTGGTAACTGGTATACCTATGATATGACCCACTCATCAGCCCTCATCCTGTCCGACACGGGCCAGTCGTCCATCTCTAAATTCAACTGGGCCTGCGCGACATATGGCTGCGAAACACACTGGTGAACTCGTCTTCAAATCAACTCTTAATAGGCATCTTTGCTAGCCTTAATAATGTCTTATACATCTGATACCGCCTCATATCTGGACCAGGCCAGGCAGAACGCCCCTAACTAGGCTTCTTGTGAAGCTCCCGCTAGCAACGACAATAGACCCCACAGGGGCCAGATGTTTACGATTCTGAGCCTCCTGTCTATGCATTGCTTCCTGTGGAACTGATGAATTCAAAGGGAAGCTAAGATACATTCCCTATCAGGTTTTTACAGATCCTTTTTCAAGGACGTGGAGCAAGGGAGTGCCTGGTCACTATCCCTCCTAGAAAAAAAGTGGCTAACACTCACCCTATCCAGCTTTATCAGAATATTTTGTCTGTATCTGTGGTTGATGCTTCGTTGTGCAATCAACTTGGTGGAGAGATTTCCAGCATTCGATTAGAAAATCGACTAGGACTACTCCGTGTTCGGCAAGGTACGGCGAAAATAGTCGAGGTGAACCAACTTCTATACTGACCGAAATTGTGTCTGCTAAGTTACTCAGCTCATACAATTATCTAGACATTTTTTGCTTGCTAAATTGGGTGTTTCCTTAAGAGTCTGCAAACCCCAATAAAAGCTTCCATCCTCACTAGTTCTCTGTCACCCGTGAACTTCTAACCTAGAAGTCACAGCACTCTATCTCACGCGAGAAACGACTTCATACCTTATCTAAGGGTATCCTGCCACTTCCATATCAGATTGGTCACCGACACTCGTTTACAGCGGAGCCGTGACTTCCCATAGAACTTCCAATATTCTTCTGCTTCCAATCTGTTATCTCACATCTCGGCCATCTCGTTTATTGCAACCACCAGGCTGCCTGGCAACCTCATAGAGACGAGGATTGTCATCTTATATACATAGAAGACTTTTTCACTCCCTGAATCTGTGGCCATTCCTTATACAGCGCTGTACTCGCCCCGGTTCGTATTTCCGGTGACTCTCTCCACAACCTCCTTCACAAACGCAGGCATGCCCCTCAACAAGTCCACAAAGTTCTCCAACACCTCGCGCAACGCGCTCAGGAAATCTATGGAGTTGCCCTTGTTGTACTGGAACCACGCACCGCCCACAATGTAGATGCTCAAGAAAAGCACCAAGAAGATGAAGATCCACGTGAACCAGCCCCACAGCTCGCCGTTGTCAATCGGGTCGCTGTTTCCACTGCCTCCATCTGCGGGCGCATTGTTGCGCTTGCACGCAGCCTTGGTCACCACCGACGCTTCCAACTTTTCGCCGTTCCACTTATCCAACACGAACTGATCTAGATCCTTCAGCTTGTCGTCTTTTTTGGGGCAGATAAAGCGCACATCGGCGTTGACATCGGCGTCGCCCCACTTGAGCCCCAGATACGAAACCAAAATGCCGTTTTCGTCATCCGGGCCCTCGTTTACGAAGGGCTTGTAAAGCACATCAATATCAGAACCGAAAGCGATGATTTCGGTGATGATGGGCTTGCCCTTTTCGAGTACGACTGACGTCACACCACAGATGGATGCGCCCTTGGGGCAGTCGGCGACCTTGTCTGTGTTTTCGCACACGCCAAAGTTCCACTTGGTGGTGGTGGTAGAAGGAGGCGTTTGTCTCACAAGTTCTGCGTTGTAGACGCCCTTTAGAGCCTTAAAGTCGTAGCCAGATAACTCTTTCGCCAGACAGTCGAGCGCAGATACGGCGGAGATAAGCGCACCGAGCGCCACGGCTCTGGAAATGTGCATGTTTGAGGAGAGTGGTGGAGCAGCTATCTCTGGTGAAATGCCCTGGCACAGTGTGCAGGATGGGCCAGCCAAGTGGCACGCGACATCTCGCGACATGGCAAATGTCGCGCTGCTATCGCTTCGTACATGCAGTCCAACTTCTGGGGTCGGGCCGAGGTCTTTGCCATGTGACCTTGCACACCCCCACACTAAGCAATTCCCAGAGTTCGTTTTTTCACTTCTATCAGTCTACTTCCCGAGCACTACTCTTATCCTTACACTCTATCGAAAATGGTCAAAGTCACGGTTTGCGGAGCCGCGGGCGGCATTGGACAGCCCCTCTCCCTCTTGCTAAAGTTGAACCTGCGGGTGTCAGAATTGGCCCTCTTTGACATCGTTAACGCCCATGGCGTGGCGGCTGATTTGCTGCACATTTCGACCCCTGCGGTCGTTACTGGCCACCAGCCTGCTGACAAACAGGACAAGCTGGCTGTCACTGCTGCTTTGAAGGGCTCCGATTTGGTGATCATACCTGCTGGTGTTCCCCGGAAGCCTGGTATGACAAGAGCCGATTTGTTCAACATCAACGCCTCTATTGTGCGAGACTTGGTGGCAAATATCGGCCGCACGGCGCCCAACGCCGCCATCCTCATCATTTCCAACCCTGTCAACGCCACTGTTGCCATTGCTGCGGAGGTTTTGAAGAAGTTGGGCGTTTTCAACCCCAGAAAGTTGTTTGGTGTGACCACCCTTGACTCAGTTCGTGCCGAGACTTTCCTCGGTCACTTGATCGACGAGGACCCGGCGTCCCTCAGAGGAAAGTTGTCTGTCATCGGCGGCCATTCGGGCGACACTATTGTTCCGTTGATCAGCGCCAACCCTTACATTGCGTCCAAGGTTGCGAAAATCTCCGACGCTGACTATAAGGAGTTTGTTCACCGCGTGCAGTTTGGTGGTGACGAGGTGGTGAAGGCCAAGAACGGTGCTGGATCCGCCACCTTGTCCATGGCCTATGCGGGCTACCGTTTCGCTGAGGGCGTGTTGGACTCGTTGGCGGGTGTGCCCACCTCCACTGCCACTATTCCCGACTCGGCATACGTGTACTTGCCTGGAATCCCTGAGGGCTCTGAGTTCTCGCGGAAAGATTTGAAGGGCGTGGACTTCTTCTCGGTGCCGGTTATCTTGCAGAACGGCCGAATCTCCTCGTTCATCAACCCTTTGGACGCAGTGAAAATCACTGCTGAAGAGAAAAAGTTGGTGGACGTCGCCTTAGACGGCTTGGAGAAGTCCATCTCCCAGGGAACCAACTTTGTCAAGGGCTCCAAGATATAAGCTGAGCGGCTTGAGGCAGAGGTGGGCGTTTTCGAGGTATGTTTTGAAGCGTCCAACCTGCAAGTGGAAATCACCGAAATATAGCCCGCATGCGCCTAGGCACAATCTGACGTGCCCCAAGATATAGTCAGCAGGCTGGAGGATACAGTTTGCAGGATGCAAAATGCTGCTGGCAGGGCCCGGAATGTAGGACGACGTACGCAAGCTATAGGAAAGGCACATTACCGTGAACAGTTGTAGCGTGTTAGAAGAAAGCAAGGGCCAGCTTAAGGTAAAGTTATTTGCGTTGGGTGCGTGCCAACTAGGCGGTACTTTTAGAGTGGAGAGATAGCCCATGGACATAGGGCGCCTTCTTCAATTATAACGCTTTTTGCAATTTTGCAGTAATCTGTCGATTATCCGTAAACTCCGAAAAATTATCTTTCCCCCTTACTCCCCACATTTGACCCCAATTACTTTACCCGAAGTAGTCTAATATCCGAGACAACACATGAGCTTCACAAGCGTGTTCTTATCTCCTGCGATCGCAAGCGCGGCTCCTAAACCCGAGTTCCATTGGCCCACTAATACGAACTCGCACGACCAGCTTATCGCTGCTAACATCCCAGACCCCTCGTTTGCGTGTCGCCTTCAAGGAGGGATTTTGCTACAGGGAAGGTTCTCTTCCTTTTTCCAGTGGATGTCGCATTTGTGTCATAGCTCGTATTTGCGACAAAAAAAATTTCACGGGGAAAGGAACGGCAAACCTACTATCCACTTACCACCTTCAGACCACCAAATCCCTAAAAGGGCCGATTCTCCCCTTACACAGCCTATAAGCTGCTGTGAAATTTCTGCCAGCATTAGCACTCCCTCTTCAGCGCTAACTGCACAGCCCTGGTTGTCCTACCACCGCTAACCAGCATCTCAACATGCTACTGTCACAAGTCCTCAGACAGCTTCCCCAGAGTCGATTTTTGACAGCGAGGAACACGGCCCTAGTGTCCAGGATGGCGTTGTCGTTCTGCAAGACGCCATTTTCTCGCCATTCCAAATATCCTCGGCTCTTGTTCACACCATCTCCGTCATCCCTTCTAAAAGTGAGACATCTCACCTCCAGCAGAAGGGCCCTCAACCAAGCACCCAAAGAAAACAACCAGCTGCTGTTGCAGCCACCGAAACAAAAAACACAGACCTATAGGCGACTCACAAAATCGGCCCTATTGGCGCAAGCCTCCAACCGGTTCTCAAGATTGCTCATCCACGTTAAGTGGCCCCTTATCAGGAATAACCGGCCCTTTTCCATAGATGACATGTCTGCGTTTGTCTCCTGGGCTCTTATGGGAAACGCCCTATGGATTGTCTTGGGAACAACCACGTTTGGCTTGGTGTTGATGTACTCGATCCACACTTTCGACCATATTTGGGACACCATTCGCGGAAGAGAGGCCTCGGATGAAGAAAGGGAGAACACCAAAGTACCGCAAAAGGACGACAGCATCTTGGGTTTCATTGCTGGGTCCATTCTCTCGCAAGGCTTGGGGCTTCGCTTCGAGTTCAAGAAGGGCAGCGTTCTTCCTGAGATGAAGGGCGGCATGTTGACGTTCAGGAACTTCAATGTGTACGCCCGCGATGCTCACAAACAAGAGAATTCAAAGGAGAGCCGGCCTCTCGAGTTTGAGGCCCACATCGAGTCCATGAATGTTTCCTTGTCCTTCAGCAAGTGGTACGAAGGTAACGGCCTAATCCACGAGTTAGAGGTCTACGGAATGCATGGAAAAGCATACAAGGTCAACGATGTTCTCGTAGACTCTGAAATGGTGAAAAAGAATCCCTTCAACGCTTTTGCGTTGTCGTTCAGCAGGTACAACGAAACTGCCCATTTGCAGCACGACATCAACGACCACTATCACGAGGAGCTCAAATCTTTGAAGGCACATCCGAGTGTTTTGGACGCCAAGTACGAGCTCTCCAATGTGAAGTTCCACGACTCATATCTTGAAATCTACGACATCCCCAAGCCCACACCAGGCGAAGAACACGATGTGGACCCCTTCAAGATCACCATCTTCAACTGCGACTTGCCCCGGTTACGCGGAAACCGCATATTAATCGACTTCTTCAACGCCAGCAATGTTACCGGCGCCATTAACGACTCAATGTTCACTATCCACAAGCGTCAGCAATACGACGCCTCCGACAATGACAACATGGTGCGTTTCAAGTTGGACGGCATAAATATGGGATCCATTGCCAGCTCCAACCCCCAGCTGAAGTTCAACTGGATTGTTAACGGAAGGGCTGAAATCACCGCTGATATCCGGTTACCGCTGCTCGATGAGTACCCCGATAGCGATAGTGGTTTTCGTGCAGAGTACGGTCCCTTGAGCCGTATCGTACAACTGGTGTACGATGAGTTGAAAAGCGTCACCTCTCAAGGGCGCGCTGATGAAGAGTCTACTTCCTTTGACGACGACAAATCATTGATGAAAGGCGCCTTGGCTGCCATTTATGAGACTTTTCAACACAAGACGGAATCTCCTAAAGTGATTTCAGGCCAAATGGACAACTCAGAGTACGTTTTGGTCAACGTGACAGTGAAATTCCATGACCTCAAGGCGTCTTTGCCGAGGCTGCTCCCCATGGCGTCGTCCACTTTGATTCCATTCATATCGTTGCCCAACTTGCGGTATTTGATTGGGTTTATCAATAGCAGTGACTCGGAAAACAGACCTCCCATCGTCGTCAAGACTACTGTTATTGAGAAGATCTCGGACTTGTACAACGCCGATAACTTGTCGCAAACGAAGATATTCGACGTTATCATTGGCGACATCTACGACGAATTGTTGAAAATGGTCAAGCTCGACGAGAAGCGCATCATAGAGCAAAGTTCTACCTTGTGGTCGCACTCTCTTGCCAGCCAGTTGGTTCTATTGGGTCTTGGTGTTCTAGCATAGGACCACAGTACAAGCAAAGTATAGTACTTATTAATGCATGACGAAATGAAATGGCCTACCTTTTTTCCGTGTCCAACACCACCTCTCCTGTCTCCTTATTTCTCCTGACTAGGGGAACCTCGAACTTCAGGCCCTTCTTTCCGAAAATGTCGTCGACGAGCTCGTTTTCGATGGGTTTGGCGCCTATTCCTAGCACCACACTGCGCTGCCGTTTTTCTACTAGAGCATTTGCAGGCTCTTTTTTGGGCTTAGCTGTGGTCTGCTGGCCCTTCCAGCCCATCCCTCGCAATAAGGCTGCCCCAAACTGCTCGACAGGAACAGCATCGTAGTCTTGCCGGGTGCTTTCTTCCGCATAAACACCTCCAGAAGCTTCGGACACTGGAATCTGAAAATCCGTGGTGTGTCCAAGCTTCTCTCCCTTTATTAACGACTGTCGTATTCTCTCCTCTTTGCTCTTCACAGAGGGCTCAGAATCAGTAACAGGTGACGCAGTTTCCGCCTTCGCGACAGGGAAATTGAGACCAAACAGGAGAGAGTTCTCCTCCGTGATTTCAAAGTCTTCTGCGTGCTCCTGGGGCGGTGTCTTTCTTCGTATCCTTGTACTGAGGTCCTTTAGGGTGATGACAACAGGGCCAGAAGTGGTCTTCTGGATGGCGCTGTCTGATGACAAAACACCGCCTTTGTCCTTGTCAAAGCCCTTAATGGTGATGATCTTGCCCTCATCGTCAGAATCGGAGTCCTCAGCTAGCACACTCTTCTTCGATGTACTCTCATTATGGGGCAGTTTTGGTCTGTTCAATTTGGTGGAAGACCCTCCACCAAAGGCGAATTTAATCTTGGACTTACCAGTATCTGGCTTGGACACGCCCCCCTTCTTTAAGTTAAACTGTAGGCCCATCTCTTCAACTCTTATATGTGTATAGTGGGCTCCTCATTACTCCATTTCTGTCACAAAACCACGAACTAACTGTATACGCGTACAATAAAACACCAAATCTCAACTGCCATTTCACTGCAAGTGCCCCAATTTTCAAAGAAGACACCCGGGGTATGCCGCATAAACCTCCTGCAGGAAGTAATACCGGTCAGGAACTCATAGACCCCGACCTAGCCTTCCAGAGCACCCGATTGCGACCCTCTGAAGATAGTTATTTCTCACCAACCGCTACCTCAGTGATGAGCAGCAACAGCCAGGCCTCCTATTATGACGAGATAACGGACATTGATATGGAGGGTCTGATGGAGGAGGACGAGAAACACGTCCAGTTGCCCTTGGATCTGTCCCCTGTGATGCAAAAGGGCCATGACCTCATGTCACTCTTATCAGGTAGACAGTCCTCCAAAAGACCCAAGGAGGTGGCAGAGAAGAAAATGCTACAAACCAAACCACCATCTAAAGAGACCCTGGAAGTGGTGATTATACCCTCTGATGATTTTCCTGCCTTGGACACGTCTTTTACGGAGGAGGCCGCTGAGACTATACGAAAAGAACAGGATCTTATAGCCCTCGAGCAAAAATTCTTTAAGAGCACCACAAAGGCAATGTCTGCCAAAGATTTCTTGTCTTTTAGAAACACCAAACCTGTTCTGGTGGAAATTGAGGACGTGTCGGAGGAGCCTGTTTCGATCGAGATAGATCCCGAAATCGACTTGACGAAGTCTTTGGAAGCAAAAATGTTTGGTGCTGATAAGAAACGCGTTTCCGCGAGAGATCTTCTTGGCACTTTGAGGCCACTGGAAAAGATTTTCAAGCAGGCAAGCAAAATGTCCAAAGCAGATGACCTCTCCAAGACAGAAAAGCTGACGAAGTCCAGGTCCTTCCAGGACCTTTTTCGTCAACCCAAAAAGACCAAAAAAGTTGTTCTTAAAATAATGCCAGATGCCCTAAAGCAAATCCATCACAGTGCCTCCACTACAGTTACATTGAAAATTCCCCCAGAGCAGTTGAAAAAAGTCACACGGTCGTTGAACCCGCTCTTCACGCAAAGTTCCGGAAGCAAAGACGGAAAGAGCGCAAATGACGTGTTTAAGTCGATGATGTCCAATGCTGCTGCTCAAAGCTCGTATAAGGCTGCAGTGGCACAAAGCTTGAAGGAAGTACCTCTTCCTGACATTCCACAAGAGCATTTTCACATCGTCCCAGAGGAGGAGGTCATAAATAATGCTCATGGTTTGAAACAGCTCAAACCAAAGAGCCGTCATTCGGAAGTCATCCAGGACTCGGAGCCAGACACAATGGAGACCATTTGGTCCTCGCTGGTGTCTTGTGAACCACCAGTGTACACTACAACTCTCACTCACTTCAATGAAAGATCTGACCTATTGCATTACATTTTGGAGAGTGTTCCTGAAATAATGAACACACCTGCATTAAGAACCATTTACGAGAGGTTTCTTGAGAGTCGAGTAGGGCTTGGTCAGCGGGACTCGCTAACCTGGCCCCAGTTATTTGAGCCCAAACGCGTCTCTGATCTATTAATTTCAGGAAGTGATAAATTGCACATTCAAAACTGGCTAACCAGTGCTTTTGACAGACTAAAAGGTCAGTCCTTGAAGGCTCCCCGAAGTACACTTATCAAAAGAAGACGGCAAATTAGAAACAATAGTCTTTACGATGGTTTCGATGGTTTTGTGGTCGCTGATGAACTGGACGACGAAACTGATGAGGACCAAGACTTATTCGTGCCGCTTCTCATATTACATGGCCCTAAGGGCTCCTGTAAATCAGCATCGATATATGCGGCTATGTCAGAGATGAACGGGTACGTGCATGAAGTCAACTCCGGACAGGGAAGAGGACGAAAAGATATTTACAATAGTTTGCGCGAGTTGTCGACCACTCAGTTGGTTCACAGAAAAGACGATGCCAATGAGTTTCAGAAGGGAATCATTCTTTTGGAAGATTGTGATATTCTTTTCGAGCATGACAAGAGCTTCTGGACCGTTGTTTCGGACATCTTGGATATCTCTAAGCGCCCCGTGGTCATCACATGCACGGATTTGTCGACTATTCCTAAGAATGTCTACCTGTTTGCAGCAGAGGAGGAGGCTGTTGTTGATCTTGGTACAAAAGACCTCGATGCGGTTCACAAATACTTGAGCTTATGCTGTTTAAGCCAAGGAACTGAGCTTGATAAGGAGGTCATTAACAAAATTATCGGTGACTGCTCTGTCGGCAAATCGATTGACGTTCGTAAGGCCTTGATGGAGTGCCAGTTTCTCTGTCCCGGTCGCAATCAATTAACCTCCCTTAAGATGGTGAAAATGAGCAAGGAGCAAAGGAATACGGCCGCCCCAGATGCCTCTCTCACTGAAATTTCCACATACTTAGAGCTCTTATCTGCCTCGGATGTCTTGAGCTCCAACTCCCACTCGAGCCTTCCTCATGCTGCGCAAGCTAATGAGCTCATAGACGTGTACGCCATTGACGAGTCACTCTTGTTGGGGCAAAAATCGTTGCCATACGAGCTTAATATCGGAGATCGCTTGCATGATCATGTTAGGAGTGTCTCAGTCTCTCCTTACAATCTCAGCAATGACCACAGGACCACATTCAACGAAATACGAACCACAGTGGGTGACTTCGTGGGCTCGCGGTCCAAGAAATTACCCAAGATATTGCAAGATATCTACAGCACACGCGAAACAAGATCGCGTTCTGTGTTATCGTCGTCGTCCACACCTCTTGGATTCAGTCAGGAACGGGTCCCGGAATGCACTGGTGTTCCAGAGATCTCCATTCTCAACTCCTTATCCAAAACTCCATATATATTAGAACTCGCTAGCTTTGCTCGATACTGGGCAGGCTACCAAAAAGTGCTCGACAAGATGGAGGCAGCAAGCGCTGATGAGTTCGCTCCCAGCATCAAAAGGTTCATTGGTTGGAGGGAGTTCCAGCAGAGCACATCGAGCATCCTCGAAACACTTTCATGAAGTCATTGTACATCTGTGTATACACCACTATAATACATTCTGCATCGACACCCTGTAATTGCTAGGTCGGGGTGAAGTCCACCTAGATCAATCTCGTTCTGGACTTGAGCATGCCGCCTCCAAAGGAGCGCACCGCTTTGTGCTTGAAATCCGTAGACTGGAGACGTCTCCAGGCCTCCTCTATGTGGTACGGTAGTATGGGCTTCGCCAACTCATCAGGCTTATCAAAGAGATACTTCCTCTTGTGCTGTTTGAGCAACTGGTCGCTGGTGGTCTGGCTTATAGTCTTTGCAAGCAACTTCTCCTCGGCGATCTTAATAGCCATAGCCTCCTCCGTCAAGGAACACACGATTTCGAATGTGAGAAAGCCGAGGATGTCGATCACGTCATCGTTAGGTCGAGAATCGCACAACTGCGCGATTTGAGCCCATTCACGGAAACGCTTCGCCTTTCTAAAAGTGAAAGAGGCCTGTCGACACTCTGACCAGTGGACATACTCCTCCTTGGTCATGTTTCTGGTCCTGTCATCAGCCATTTTCAAGCGCTTTAGGGAGGCCATGGTCGCGGCCTTCTCGTCCTCGTCGACCTGCTCGCCCTCCTCGGCGGTCTCTAAGTGCTGTTCGCTGAACATGAATTGCAACTCCCACGGTAAACGGATCTTCAGCTTCTTGTAACGCGAGAGCATTTTGGACGAGTCGTTGGCAGCCTGTGTGGAAGCAGTGGCACCACTAGCCCCGTCGGCAGTGCCCTCTATTAAGGACTCGGTACCTCCGCTCTCCTGGTCTTTGGCGTTCTTACGCACATCTTTCCACGACAAGTAGGTTCGAAGACGGTTGACTTTGGCCTTGTCGTGGCGGATCAAGAATATAACGTCCTCGGGTGCGATGGACTTGGTTCCACGCGTAGAGGCGGTTTTGGTGGACTGGATGAGGATCTCCATGACCTGACCCCGCACAATCTCTTCTATCATGGAGGTCGTTTCCACAGGAGCGTCATTGGAGCTACCAGAAACGAACATCATCTGCTGGATCTCCACGCGGTAGCGGTACTTGGACGCATCTGACATGGCATGGGGCGGATAACTAGCAGAGTGGGGTCCTTAGATGTGCCTTCTATATGGCGGGTGGCAAACTGTGGAATATTGGCTTTTGAAAAGGTGTCCGATTGTTACAGTAACGAAAGCAGCAGCCCGTCTCGTGGGCTATTTCAGATGTTAATTGGCACCCAAAGTGCAGCCCAATTCGCTACCGTATAGGATCTGGAAGTGTCCTTGAGTGAAAAGATGGAAGTAGGCCGAGTGGCGAAATTACCGGGAGTCTGAGACGGGGTAGATACAGGTGCAGCCTTGCCAGTATGTTTTGCGCCAAAGAGGGCCCCTATCTATGGAGTCTATGTATGCTTTATGTCCTCCATGGTTGTGTGTAGAAAGCCCTACTGAGGGAAACGGCCGGGTAACGTTCGCGAGTATATATAAGGATGGAAAATCCTTCCTCATATTTGTCCATCGCCTACTGCGCAGAACACGACAGCCCCAGCGGCCAGTCGGTATGTACACTCCAGAACGGCACTGTTTGCAAAGTGATGAGCACGAGTGCATTTGGCTCGAGACGTCATGTCTATGTGGAAAAAACCTAGCTACCTTACTTTACTTTGTCTGAAACGCGAACAGTGTCCTAGATATGGTCGAACATTTACTAACAGGACAAGATGGTCGCAAAATGAAGCAGCGTAACGTAAATTCACAAAACGACTCAACAGCGATGGAATGAAGATGTGGTGTTGAGTCTTGAGTGTTGATTCAGTAGAGGCCTCGGGAGGATAGGTAAAAGATCGGTACGGATAGAGTCCTAGTTGAATGTTTTATCGCCGACTGTGGACGTCTTTATGGCCTTGCCATCGACCTGTTCTCTTGTAGGTTCTTCGTAAATGCAGTTGAAGGTCGCCCATTCTCTCTGGGGAAAAGTGGCATCTTTTTTTTGTTGCAAAAGGCCCCTTTGAAGGCTGCCAAATGGCCGTTTCTGTGGCATTGGAATATGTGAGCCATCCTTCATTTTTTCTCGTTTTTTGAGCTTAATCCTGGCGTTACCCCAGCGTGGTGCTGTCGATGTAAACAGGGCATTTTCGCGTTCTCTACGAGACCCCAAAGATGTTGATTCCGCTCCACTATTGGGGTAGAGACACTGGCGGAATATTTGAGTACGTTCCCAAAAAGAATGGGGGCCAAATTCTCGACATCGACTCTGAAGCTTTCTGAGTGTTCATAAATCAGGCGGGAGACCTGTCCTACTGTGCGAGAGTCACCAATACGGGCATGGGGTCTGCAGGTGGTCTGGAAGAGGAAGCCAGTGGAAAATGAGAATTATAGCTGTTGGGCGCGTAAGAAGTTGAACGCGGATGGAAGTAGTCCAAGAAACCCCCATCCGCTCCTCTCAGCGACTTGACTTGTGTTAAGGGGCTATAGCATTACCCTCAAGTGGCCCTTCTAGTGGTGTCAGTAATCACGAGCCTTTCGGTGAAGACAATATGTGCAAAGAAGACTGGAAAATTGTAAGTGGGCCTCGGGGAATAGATACGCTCATTGCGGAGCACTTTGCGGTTCTCGAAATGCATAGTAAGCTGTAATTGCACCATGGCCACTTCGCAGGTTGGGAAATGCGTAATGCGGGACACGGATAGCGCACACGAGTGCAACAGTGGGTTTATGGAGGTTCAATCCGCGAGTGACCTTCTTCTCTCGCGCGCGTCTGCTGATATAGGAAGAGACTGTTGGAGAAGGAATTACTCTCCTCGTGTTGCCCCAAATATCTAGCAAATACGGCGTACTCCCGCGTGCCCTCAGAGGGCCAACCCCCGCCGTCTAGCCCCAAAACGGTCGGCTTTGAAGAAGCCACGTAGTAGTGCCTCCTCCCACAGCACCGCCTTTTGCAGCCAGATAGGCCCAGTTGTCCCGCAGGCAAAAAGCTCCTCTTTCGCAGCCAGCTTATAGTTTCTCCTGCACATACCACGTCACGTGCCATATCGAATCTACTCTTCTCTCCATCCAGCCCTTCTACTCCCCACCAATGGCGCTTTCCGTGATCGAGAAGATCCGCGGGCTCCAGCCGCACGAGCGGTTTTTCTCGTTCGAGTTCTTTCCGCCCAAGACCGATGCGGGTTTTCGCAACTTGCTCGCTCGGTTGAACCGAATGCTGGCCCTCAATCCTCTCTTCATAACCGTGACCTGGGGCGCCGGCGGGTCCACCAGCGAAAAGTCACTCGACCTCGCAACAGTGTGTCAGCGCGACTTGGGTCTCACCACCGTTTTGCACTTGACGTGCACCAACACCAACAAGGAGGTGATCGACCAGGCCCTCTCCAAAGCAAAAGAGAGCGGAATCCGCAACATCTTGGCTCTCAGAGGCGACCCCCCGCGTTCGGAGGAGTACTGGACGCCCAACTGCGACTTCAGCGGTGCCGTGGACCTTGTGCGGTACATCAGAGAACAGTACGGCGACTACTTCTGCATCGGTGTTGCGGGCTACCCCGAGGGCCATGTTGAGGGCGCAGACAACACAGGCCAGAACCCCAGAAAGGACCTCCCGTACTTGGTCGAAAAGGTGGCCGCGGGCGCAGACTACGTGGTGTCGCAGTTGTTCTTCGATGTGGACAAGTTCCTCGAGTACGAGCAGTTGTTCCGGCTGCACCCGCAGCTCCAGCACGTGGAGTTGATCCCGGGCTTGATGCCCATCACCACCTACAAGGTGTTCACGCGTGCCACCAAGTTGTCTCACGCGTCCGTCCCCGCGTCCATCCGCCAGCAGTTGGAGGCAGTGAGCCACGACGACGACCAGGTCAAGGCCCACGGAGTGAGCATCATCAGGAACATCATCAAGAACATCGACGAGCGCACCGAGGGCCGGGTGCGCGGCTACCACTTCTACTGTCTCAATCTCGAGAAGGCCGTGGCGCTGGTCCTCCACGACTCGGAGGTCTTGCATCCCGTGGTGAGCAAGGAGGACGTTTCTGGGCACGACGAGGCAGTGGCCTCCGATTCTGACGAAGAGACTGCTCCTGTGGGCGCCAAAAGACGCCAGCTGTCGATCAATGAAAACGGGCCTGCTTCGGAGGCCCAGAGAACGCTTATTTCGAAAGCCTTAGTGGACGACAAGCGCACGTTGGTGGACATTTCCACCGGCCGTGGGGTGCTCGGAAAGGACGCTACGTGGGACGACTTCCCCAACGGCCGTTTCGGAGACTCTAACTCGCCGGCATATGGAGAAATCGACGGCTACGGGCCCAACTTGAAGCTCCACTCGGCCCAGGACGTGCTCACTCACTGGGGAGAGCCTGAGACCCCCAAGGCGTTGGCCAGGGTGTTTGTGGACTACCTCTCCAGCAAAATAGGCGTCCTTCCGTGGGTGGACACGCCCTTGTCGCCGGAAACGGCCCTCATCCAGGAGGAGTTGTTCGAGCTCAACGCCCGAGGCTGGTACACCGTCTCCTCGCAGCCGGCGGTGGACGGGTGCCTGTCCTCGGACAAAATCTTTGGCTGGGGCCCCAAAAACGGAGTGGTGTACCAGAAGCCGTTCGTCGAGTTCTTCATTCCTAAGAGGGACTGGGACAACGACGTGCTTCCGCGCCTTTCTGCACTCACAGCAGACAAAACTGTCACCTACTACATGGGCGACTCCAGCAACACGATCTCGTCCAACTTGCCGGTGGGACCCAATGCTCACAACAGCAAGACCGCCATCACGTGGGGTGTGTTCCCGCTGAAGGAGGTGTTGCAGCCCACCATCGTGGACTACCAGTCGTTCAAGGCGTGGAACGAGGAGGCTTTCTTGTTGTGGTTGGAGTGGGCACGTAGCTACAAGAAGGACTCCAAGGCGTACCGGTTGTTGAACGCCGTGTACAGCGACTACTACTTGATCAGTGTGATTCACCACGACTTCCGCTCCGAGCACGCGTTGTGGGACGCCCTTTTGGGCCAATAGCAGCGAACTGGCACCTGGAAGCTCTAGCCATGTGCCACAACTTGAGGAGAGTCCCTCTGTATATCTGTGGGCGGCGTTTTGAACGTCGCCTGACTCAAAAATGTACGCATAGTGCTGTATGAAAAGGACGGGCCAAGCTTGCGAAGGGCCATATCTGTAGAGACGATGCTGTAGAGGTAGTATCTGAGGGCGATGTATAGGAAAAGGTAGCGTGAGATTGGGTGCGCTTGGCCCTGAGTTTTGTGATGTTCTAAGGGTGCCAGTATAAGTACATACAAGATAGGTACACTCATCATGTGTCGTAAGATCATTGCCTCCTCTTTATATACTTGAGTTGCAGTTTCCAGGTCGCGTCTCTCTTCCTATGTCTCCTCCCCGTACCCTTCTATCTTTTTCAGCAACCCACTCTCCCAACTTTCTCTTCTCAAACACCAGCCCACTCTGCCACCTTCTCTCTTCTCAGGGCTGCTTCGCCAACTCCGCTCGCAAGACAGCAATGTTCTTCTCCGCTAAATCGCCCTGGAGCAGCTCTGCCAAACCCCTATTTGCTGAGTCCACCCCTAGAAACTGGCAGGTCGCTCTGTTGAGCATCAAAACGCCGTTCAGCACGAGAGTGCCCTTGTTGACCAAAAGCCTCGCCCCAAGCGCCTCTGCAGGGTATCCTGGGGTCTTTCGGAGAAACGGAAGCTTGTCATTGAACTCGTAAGCGAAACTGTAGTTGTCGAAACTGTCCCTGAGAGTGAGTTTATACGTGTCAGACGCCACTATTGGGGTCACATTGTCGTCGTCCATGTTCACCTGGCGAATCACGCGCGATTTTAGTCTGTCCACAGATCGTTTTTCTGGGTCTCCCTGCTCTTCCCACTCGTCCAAGCGGGCTAGCCGCGACTTCGCTATGTTCTCTATATGGATAATGAAGAAGAGAATGGGCGTCTGTGTAAAGTGCTCCAGCTCTAGAAGGTGGTTCTGGGCCTGGAACTGGTTGCGTGCGGCCACCAGAACAGTGTTCATCAAGAGAGGACGGAACGTAAATGTGGACTTTTTGGTGTTTAAGGCGTTAGGTTGTCCCGTGTCGCGTTTTGTTTCTGCGACACTGGCTACGCAAAAGCGACCTATTTTCTCTCTCTGCCTACCCTGTTAAACATGTCGCTCTTTGTAGAGGACAACGACGCCTATAGCGGTGACGAGACAGCCAATGAGGTACCAGCTCCACCAAATGAGGCCCCTGGCCTAGGTGAAGGCTTTCCCGCCCTCTCAGAGGAGCCCCTGGTCTTTCCAGTGAGAGTCCAGGACCCTCCCCACATAACGCCCGTTTTCGAGGCCAAGGACGTCAGCTGTTCGTTGCTGCTTCTTTTCCACCAGGAGATCGTAGACACCATGCTTTCAAAAGACGGTCTTCTTGTTTTGGGACGTGGTTTGGGCTGGGAGGTTGTTACTGCAAACCTCCTCTACGCGTTGAGCTCCCCCAAAGTGTCGCTAGTCACTGGCGGCCGCAAGATCCGAGAAGGAAAACGCAGTTTGGTGCTTCTTCTCAACTCCCGGGATGATGAGGCCGTCAAATTGCGCGACGAATTGATGGACTTGGTGTGGATGAACGCCTCTGCCGATGGGGCCACGGACGTGGACCTTGAAAAATCGCCATTGACCATCATCGGCTCCGAGACCACCACTGCCGACAGAAGACGGCGCATCTACGACGAAGGCGGCATCGTTTCTGTGACTTCGCGGGTTCTCGTGGTAGACTTCCTCTCTGGAATACTATCACCCAACGACGTGACAGGCCTCTTCGTGTTGCACGCTGAAAGGGTCAGGGAGACGTCCAATGAGTCGTTCATTGTGCACTTGTACCGCGACAGCAACGACTGGGGCTTCGTGAAGGCGGTTTCGGACGAGCCTGAGGCGTTCACGGGCTTCACCCCGTTGGCGTCCAAGTTGAAGGTCTTGCGCATAACCAACGTCTTCTTGTGGCCCCGCTTTCATGTGGATGTATCCACCTCTCTCATGACATCTGGAAAGAGCCTCTCACAGAAACAGAAAAAGGAGATTGAGAAACTCCGCTTCGTGACCGAGATCAATACCAAGCTCTCCTACAAAATGAACAAGATCCAGGCCGCGATTCTCGCGTGCTTGAACTCGTGCCTACAGGAGCTCAAACGACACAATCCCACCTTGGCCTCGGAGTACTGGGACATGGAGAACATCCACGATCTGGATTTCGTTCTACGAGTACGCTTGTCCATGGACTCGCAATGGCACAGACTATCGTGGACCTCCAAACAATTGATGAACGACTTGTCGACCTTGAAAGACCTTCTAGCCAATCTCTTGAATCTTGACTCGCTCTCCTTCTACCAGATCGTCCAGGGCATCGTGGATCTGAACACCAGATCGACCACCAACTCGGTGGGTCTCACCAATACCACCATTATGAGTCCCTGGCTCAATCTCGACGAGGCAGACACCATCATCTCCTACTCCCGTGACAGGGCGCTTGCCAAAATGAAGATCTACCACAACCCCAACCATGCTATAGACGTGGAAACAGGCGAGCAGCTGGAGATCCCAACTGCTGACGACCACTATGACGAGGAGTACCTCCTAGAGGAGTTGCCCAAATGGGACCAGCTTGGCCTCCTCCTCGACGACATCATGCACGAAAAAAGCGTCAGCAGTAGAAAGAGCGATGGCCCTGTTCTCATCATGTGCTCTAGCTCCAAAATCGTCAAGCAGCTCGCCGAGCTTATAGCTGGTATGGCGAAGCAGGAGAACACGGCCACGGGAAAAAAGAGGTACAGTAGCAGAAACTACATGGTCAGCAAGCTAAACGATTACTTATCGTGGCAGGAGGTCAGCAGCTTAACCAAAAGACTCAACGTTGACCTTGCCAAAACTGAGGACGACAAAGTGGGCCAAATTGATACTCCTGACCACAATGCAGACGAGGAGCTCAACACCTCGAAGACCTTTTCTCGCGGAAAGGGTGTTCCTGTGAGCAAAAGAAGAAGAACTCGGGGTGCCTCCTCGGTCGCCAGTGTAGCCCAATTACGGTCGGGCTCTGCACAGGGCAGAAGTACCGAGGCTGTCGATATTGACGCTGCCATACTAAAGAAGCTCCAGGACGATATCGTTCAGGGACAAGAAGGAGAGCTGGACGACGAGTTCAGAGAGGGCGAACTCTTTGTTCCAGCTGACGACAAAGACTTCGAAGAAGAGGCCGGAGGCTTTCTACAAGACCACAATGGCCTGCTGGCCCTGGCCAGCTTCCAAATAGAGCACCTTGACAGGTTGGACCAGATCATCATTGAAACCTATAACGACAGGACCAACGAGTCCTTGCTCCAGGAGCTCTCTCCGTCGTACATCGTCATGTACGAGCCGGATTTGTCCTTCATCAGAAGAGTGGAGGTTTTCCAGGCCGTCAACAGAGAGAGCCCAGCAAAGACCTACTTCATGTACTACGGAACCTCTGTTGAGGAGCAGACACACTTGCTCCGAATTAAGAAGGAGAAAGAGGCCTTCACCAGGCTCATCAAGGAAAAGGCCACCTTAAGCAAGCACTTTGAGACGGAGCTGGACAACTATAAGTTTACATTGCGCAAGCAGCAGGTTGTCAACACGCGCATTGCAGGCGGGCTGGACTTCCGCACCGAAACCGACGAGATGCGCGTTATAGTCGATGTGAGAGAGTTCAGGTCGCCGTTGCCCAACTTATTATACAAGGTGGGTATCAAGGTGATCCCGTGCATGCTCACCGTTGGCGACTACATCGTTTCTCCCAAGATCTGCATCGAGCGAAAGGCCATTCCAGACTTGATTGCCAGTTTCAAGAGCGGCCGTTTGTACACGCAGTGTGAGCAGATGTTCCGGCACTACGAGACGCCGGTTCTCCTCATAGAGTTCGACGAGAGCAAGTCCTTCTCCTTCGAGCCGTTTGCCGAGCTACGCAACTTCAAGCAGACGTCTTTGTCGTCGCCGCCTTCCTTGGGCACCAAGCTCCTCCGGCAGGACATCCAGACCAAATTGGTGATGCTCTTGGTGTCGTTCCCCAAGTTGAAGATCATCTGGTCGTCGTCGCCCTACGAGACTGCCCAGATCTACCTCGAGCTCAAGGCCAACCAGGACGAACCGGACATCGAGGCCTCCATTTCCAAGGGCGTCAACCCGCAGATCAAGACCAGCGGGGGCGAGCCGCCCATGTACAATGACGACGCCATTGATATCATCCAGAGCATCCCGGGCATCAATAACGTGAACTACCACATCGTTATCCAGCGTGTGAGGTGCATAGAAGCGCTTGTGAAGCTCACCAAGGACGAGCTCACGGACATGCTTGGAATTGAGAACGGCACGAAGGCGCACAACTTCATCAACCACAGGGTGCGGTGAGTGTCTCTGCCAGGGTTCGCAATTTCGAGAAACTCACGTGATGCGTATTTACGTTTTGCGTCAATCAGGCTATTTACAAAGTGCGGATTTTGGGCCAATGACGCTTCCATGCTGTCTAAAATGACCAAACAATAGCTTATCTTCGTCTAGGGCCCAGTCGACGTATATAAGCTTCGTTCCTTCTAAAGCAGAGCCCGTGGTTCAGCCTAACGTCCATACATACTACCACCATGCGGACGCGAAATATAAGCCAGTACACCGCCAACCCCGCAAACGATGCCTTCCCGCAAACAGACAAGTGCAAGTACAAGTACTTGGAGTTCAAGTATCTCTACTTCAAGCTGCAACGGTTGGTGAACCGAAAAGTTCAACTCAGTCTCAAATACGACCAGTTGAGGACGCCCGAGATCCACTCCACCCTCATAAAGCCCATCACCACCAAGCTCATCGAGTTCGCCAGCAACAGCCACTTGCACTTGGTCTTGAACCGGTACATTCCGGTGCCCAATACAGCCTCGCCCTTCCAGACGCCCCGGTTCGGGCCGCAGTACACCACCCCAAGCCCCTCTTCTCTGAAGACGTCGCTCAGCATCATCTACGTGTTGTTGCTCTTGAGGTACGAGTTCCTTATTCAGTCGGAGAACAACCTCATCCAGTACGACCTCCTCACCACCAAGGCCAGTCTCTGCGAGATCTTGGCCATACGCATGCTCCGGGAGCACAAGTCTGCGGAGCGCATCAACTCGTTGTTCATCAACCCCATGAAGATGCACGCATCGTTAACGCAAAAAGAGACCAACTTCAACACGCTCGAGCTCGCAGTGCTCTCCAAGGCGAAGAAGTTCCTTTCGCAGCCCGTCATTGTCCAGATCTTGAACCGCTTCTACAATGGCGAGCTCATCATAAAGGACTACAACGACAACGGCATCACCGACTATGACCCGCAGTCCATCATAGACTGCTCGGTGGGAGACGGCTCCTTTCTCGCGGAACAGAGCTTGCTCCCCAAGACGGACGACAACAACATCGTCAACTACAAGTTCAACAGCATCTCCATTCGGATGATCAACAACCGCTCCAACATCGTCCCCAAGTACCAGTCGTTGGTCATCAACTTGAAGCACATTGCGTTGACCATGCTCTACTTCGTTCTTATCATGAGCAATAGGAAAAACGAGGATGCCGCATCTGAGGCCGTGTCCTTCCCTTTACGACCGGTTGTTGAGGGCCTTTTCTGGTCCTTGGCCTTAAGCTTCAACTTCGAGCACCTCATCAAGTTCTCCAACATTGAGTTCCAGTTCTTGAAGAAGATCATTTGGACCTACGTGGACATCATCTTGATCTCCTTGATCGACATCACGTTTATATTGAAGGTCCTCCACTACTTCGACAAGGTGTCGTTGAAGGTCTATTACTCGTTCTTCAGCTTGATCTCCATCATTCTCTTCCCGCGCATTCTCTCCACATTCAACAACTACAAATTCTTCAATACCGTGCTTTTGTCGTTCCAGAAGATGTTGTACAACATGGTGGGCATGTTCTGTCTCTTCATCGCATGCATTTTTGGCTTCTATCTCTCCTTCATCAACTTGACCAACCTGAGGTCTTACTCTGACATTGCCTTCGACATGTTGAAGCTCTTTTTCGGCTTCACGCCGGCCGTGTGGAACAACTGGAACAGCTACAGCAATTTGGGCAAAACGGTGCAGTTGGCGTATCTCTTCTTGATCCAATTCATCATCAGCACCATCTTCGCCATCTGTCTAGGCCAGGTCTTTGTCAAGTTGAACCAGTCTAGTAACGAGGAGTTCGAGTACATCAAGACCATCAACTTGATTATCTACTTGAAATGGGGCAATATCTTCCATTTAGACTACATGAAGGCTAAGACCATTTCCAAAAAGTCGAAGTGCACGAGGACCATTCAGCTCGTCAACAACGTGTTGAAGGTATTTAAGGTACCCATCATCCTCATTATCTTTTTCTACGAGTGCCTCATGAAGAACAGCCGCATTTACACGAAGACAGCGTCTACCAACCTCAAGCAGTTTACCTTTTTGAACCGAGATACCGACTACTACGGCGACAGGGACATTCTCATTATGTTGCGCAGCAGCAGAAATCTCGTGGACGCAGACGACTCCGCCCAGAGCATCATCATTCCCAAATCTAGAAAGGCGTCTGTTTTCACCAACAAGGTTAAAAGCCAGTTCTCTCGGCGGTTTAGCCAGGTGGAAGGTAACATCAATTTTGTGAACACGCCCACCACCTCGAACTTAGGACTTTACAATCTCAGGGGAGGTGGTGGAAGCGTTGGAAACGGCAACTACTTGGGCCCTGCTAACCCTATGTCAACGAAGAACAATGCGCTAGTGCAAGTTCAGTCTATCAGTACGCTTGGAAACTTCCGCAGTGCTTCTACTGACTCTCTTTTCATTGACCAGATGTTGAGCAAGAAGTATGGGGCTGCCAGTTCCTCGGGTAGTGGCGGCACGGTCGTGGCGGAAAAGCCGGTGTTTTCCGAGTCAGTGCTGAAGACGCCTATGGGGCCACCAAGCCAGTTTTCAGGCGACCGTATCATTTCTCATTTGAACATTGGCCTGGAGGAGCCGTACAAAAAAGTAATGCCCAAGAGGTCCAAGCGCACCTACAAGAAGCGCAGCAAGAACGACGAGATTTTGCAGAAGCTCGCCGCTCTCGAGGCTCTTCTCTGCAATTTGGCTGACCGGCAAGAAGATGTCGCTGAGCCGATGGACAAGAGCAACGGCTCGATACCTTTTCTGGAGGTAGCCGAGTTCTACGAGGAGAAAATCAACAGCGACCTTTTGGAGGAGGATTTCGAAAACATGGGCACAGACACAAACACCGTCGAGTACAACAGCGGCGGAAACATGTACAACATAGCCGAAGTATCGTTGGACGACATAAACCTGATCCGCATGAGCGACCAGGATGACGCAAACGACAGCGACTCAGAGTATGCCACCGAGGTGTACGAGTCGGACGAGACTTTTTGAGGAAGTCTCGATGAACACATTAGCATGATATCAACGTAGCATACGTGAGCAATAGCATTATAGCGAGAGTGCCGTAGATTTGGGGGAGGGTGCAAAAGAAGCTGTCAGAGGGGGTCTTTACCGGTGAGAATGGGTGCAAAATCAGTGTCGCAAGACCTGGGAGAGAGGTGCTTTTTTGACGCGTGACAACGAAAGCAGCGTTTGCAGCCAGTGACTTGTGACGTCGGCGATCTTGGGGAAGCCCTAAAAGTGCCATTCTTATGCCGGGTGCCAGCGGCAACTTGCACCCCAGATGACCTTTCCCTGTGGGCCCATGATAAACACCCGTACACCATGGTCCCACCCTCAGGTGACGGAGGGGCCGTTTCTCGTTCCCGCAAAAGGAAAGGCCGTTTGGCCATAAGCGTTCTCAGAGGCCAGTGCTCGTTTCCAAGGCTTGCCTTCGCTGGCGCGTGGCCCAGGTTGGCTCCGCCATGGCAAGGAGCCGCCTGCACACAGGAATCCGAAGTTCGGCGTCTTTTCCGTGCCCGTCGTTCCCGTCGTTTAGTGGTTTGCTTAGGTAAGCGGGGTACGAGTCGCGATGGGCCTACAAACACGGTTTCGGTATATAAACGCTCCGTTTCCCAGTCTCTCGTTTCCCCACATGGATCTCATACTTGACGTGCTCGACCACTACGTATTCGACCAGGCGTACGCCGCGGTTTTGCCCAAGGACGGTGCTTTTGCGCAGCAGCTCGGGGCCTGGGGCTTGGGCGCACCCGCCTACCAGAGCCTCGGCAACACCTCCTCCATCGCCACCAGCTCCCGTCTTCCGCTTCCCCTTACCAGGGTGGTGGACGCCATCAAGGCGTACCAGAACACAGCGGACATCTACGGGCTCGAGCCGCAGCTATTGCCGTTCACGGCGTACACGCACGCCTCTCTTCTTGAGAGACCCAACCTTGTTCGGTTGACCATCTCCATCTTTCTCGTGACTGCCATCTTCGGCTGGCTCTTGTACTTCCTGGTGGCGTCCATCTCGTATTTCACGGTGTTCGACAAGAAGATCTTCAACCACCCGCGGTACTTGAAGAACCAGATGTCGCTTGAGATGATCCAGGCCACCACGTCCATCCCGCTCATGGTGTTGTTGACGGTGCCGTTTTTCTTGCTCGAGTTGAAGGGCTTCTCGCGCTTGTACTTCGACATCAACGCGTCCACCGGGGGCTGGTCCGCCGTCTTGTGGCAGATCCCCTCGTTCATCTTGTTCACGGACTGCGGCATCTACTTCATCCACCGCTTCTTGCACTGGCCCCCCGTGTACAAGAAGATCCACAAGCCGCACCACAAGTGGATCGTGTGCACGCCTTTTGCGTCGCACGCGTTCCACGCTGTGGACGGTTGGGCCCAGTCGTTGCCCTACCACCTCTTCCCGTTGGTGTTCCCGTTGCACAAGGTGTCGTACTTGTTCTTGTTTACTTTTGTCAACTTCTGGACCGTGATGATCCACGACGGCCAGTACTTGTCTAACGACCCATTCATCAACGGCACGGCGTGCCACACCGTCCACCACTTGTACTTCAACTACAACTACGGCCAGTTCACCACCTTGTGGGACCGCTTGGGCAACTCGTACCGCCGCCCCGACGACTCCTTGTTTGTTAAAGACACCACCAAGGCCGAGGAGGAGGAGGAGTGGAGGGACCAGACCAGAAAAATGGAGGAGATCAGGGGTGTTTTGGAGGGCAAGGACGACAGGGTGTACGTGGAGCCCAAGTAGTGGGAAACTCTCGCTTTTAATTCTATGCTCAGTATTGCCGATGGTGTAAGGCTTTTTCCTTTTCGTGAGGAGGGTGGAAATCAGGTCTGGTGGATGGCTTAGAACATGTATTTAATATGGATTTTTGCGATAACCAGTTGGCTGCGGTACCTGTAGGTGTGAAGATGAAAAGGTGCAATCTACGCCTGGAAAGCGCTTTATGTCTACGGCCTGCTGAGAGGTGTGCCCATAGACACAGGAATAGACCCCATTCGGGAGTGCTTCAGACGAGGTTTGGGGCAAGCGAGCGCACCATCTGGTAACGTTCTTCTGGCCCCAAACAAGCACACCTCTTGCTACAGAGGCACTCTTTTCGCTATAAAAGAGCATTTTCGGAAACTTGCCACTGCTGTATTCCAGGGGCTTTCAGTAAAAATTGGAGCACTTCACACTGACTTATCCACGCCTTTGTTGCCCCAGCCCCCATACAATTTCGCACCTTTTTGCAGATTTTCAGCTCCTACCAGCCAGGGCCACTACAGCCCCCACCAACACCCAATACTGCTGCAAACCTAGCCCTTTCAAACGGAACAAGCACCTGTATTGTAGTAGATCGTTTTCCTCCTCCCCCTCCTACTCTTCCTCCTCACATCTCCCATTATCGGTATTTTGGTTGTTTCCTCTGTCCCTGCATTCTGGTTTCGCACTAAATAGATCCTACATGGCAATTACGAGCTGACACCAGCACTGAAAAAGCCTATTATCTACCCTCCACCAGATGCTGGTACGCCCTTTCTAAGTCCATCCTCTCCATGTACACCTCCGTCAACGGCTCCAACAGGGCTGTTCGACAAAGCACCACCGGCCACCCTGTCGGCTCCAACATCTCCGGAATCCCCCAACCGGCACTAATGGCCTCCAGCTCCATCTTGACCATAGGCCCCTACAAGCACAGAAAGGACTTGACCAAAGAGTCGGTTTTGCTGAAGTACCAGATCATTGGATACATTGCTGCCGGCACCTACGGAAAGGTCTATAAGGCCAAGTCCAAGACCTCAGCCACCGGAAACGGCCCTGGAGGCACCAATCTCGGCGCCAGCGGCGCCAGCAACAGCTCCAATTCCACCCCTGGCGGTCCCTACCGGCCTCCAAGCTCTGGCAGCGACAGAAACAGCGTCACAAAGAACGCAGCTGCACACAGCATGGTGCACAGTAGGCCCCATGAGGCAAGCAAGAACGACCCCCCGGGCGCAGACATGCCGCTCTTCGCCATCAAGAAGTTCAAGAGCGACAACCACCTGAGCAACAAGAGCCACAACAACCACGACATCAACGGCAACGAGATCGTCCACTACACGGGCATCTCACAGTCGGCCATCCGCGAAATGTCGTTGTGCCGCGAGTTGAACCACAAGAACATCACCAAGTTGATAGACATCATCTTGGAAAACAAGTCCATCTACATGATTTTCGAGTTTTTCGAGCACGACTTGCTCCAGATCATCCACTATCACCTGCACCCCGAGATCAAGCCCATTCCAGACGCCATCGTCAAGTCACTCATATGGCAGGTGCTCAACGGCGTCACCTTCTTGCACAAGAACTGGATCTTCCATCGGGACTTGAAGCCAGCCAATATCATGGTCTCCAGCGCAGGCGTCGTCAAGATCGGCGATTTGGGTCTCGCCAGGAAGTTCAATAACCCCTTGCAGAGCTTGTACACGGGCGATAAGGTGGTGGTGACGATCTGGTATCGTGCGCCCGAGCTTCTTCTAGGAACCCGTCATTACACGCCGGCCATCGACTTGTGGGCGGTGGGCTGCATCTTGGCCGAATTGCTCTCCTTGCGGCCCATCTTCAAGGGCGAAGAGGCCAAAATAGACATGAACAACAAGAAACTGATCCCCTTCCAAAAGAACCAGCTACAGAAAATTCTAGAGATCTTGGGCACGCCCACCCAAAAGACATGGCCCTCGTTGACAAAGTACCCGGAGTACCAGCTTTTCCACCTGACATTCTTGAACAACAACATCACCTATCCGCCCAATTTGGTCAACTGGTATAAGTTGATCGGCGGCAAGAACAAGAACTGTCTAGGCCTATTGAAGGGCTTGTTGGAGTTCGACCCCATTTTCAGGCTCACAGCCGAAAACGCACTAGTGCATCCGTTCTTCTTGGAGCTTCCCAAGGTCAACGAAAACGCCTTCAGTGGCATGAATGTGCCGTACCCCAAAAGACGAATCTACACCGACGACAACGATATTGTTTCCAACGTCAGCAACTTCAACGGCGGCAACGCACAGAGCATGAACAACGTCAAGAGAAACGCATATGACGACAGCATCAGCCGAAAGAGGCAAAGATAGGGTTCCCACTGCCGAGTAAAGCCCGTAATGTGCTCTCCCTTGCATACGGGCTTAGGGAATGCTAAACCTTGTTCGCTGGTGGCCGGAGATTACAGGAAGCTCCAGAGCTCCGGTATATCCGGAGATGTGCCCCTCTTGGCAGCCTGCAAAAGCTGCTATTTTAGGACCATCAGGGGCCCCGTGAAAGCCTCGGCGGTGCATGGACTCCAAAAAGGGCTTTGCACAGTGCGCCTGTTGTGGTGGGGTAAAGTGAGGCTGGTACACTGTTTTTGTGCATGTTCGTCCTGTCCATATCCGCAGAGGTAAGCCTCCATTAGGAAACATCGAGCGTCAGACAGATATGGACGGGGTAGGTGAAACATGCAGGTACAGATGTAACTGGGATATAGCATGAATAAGCATTCAAGGTGTGGTTCAACTGGGATCTAAATGTGTGTAGTGGGGTGTGGCGGAGTCTTTTCCCTGCTGACTGTTGGGTAATTTTTATCAGGGTCCGTTGCAGCTGCGGCCCAGCCTATCAATCGAACGGTGACTAGACAACCACCAGGGGTAGAATCCCAACACGGTGCCGCTATATTTGGTGAGGATGCTAATAAGGGGAGGCAAAAGGGGAGATCCCAATAAGGGCGCAGGCTTTTCACACCCAAAAGCGCTTTTCCTAGTGACTTACAATACGATGGCATTGAGGTTACCCCATTCACCCAAAAAGCGTTACACAGTGCTACTCGAATTACGCAGTTTCAGGTCACACACAGCCGCACCCTGATTGGTGCAGCTGAATCTATCAAGGCACATAAACGCACACCCGTGATCTGGAAAGTTCCAACGACCCACCGGAACGGAGTTTACCCAAAGCAGCAGATCCGGCGCGGGCAGCGGTTGTTTGCAGCGCCTCCGTGCACCAGCAAACCCCAGGCCTGCCGCATTAGGATACGGCCGGTCCGGCGAAGTGAGCCCTGGTCTGTGCCCTGGCGCAAACTTGTCCCGTTTGGGAAAAGCCGATTATTAATCGGATAGGTGTTCTCGTAAGCCTCTACACTTTTGCTTTTACAATAATGTACCAGAAACACCACAAAGAAAAATCAGCTTCCATCAGCCTTCCATACGCTTACCAAGCGCGCGTAAACTCCGCCGGGTGTGACATAGTGCTTAGAAAACCGGCTTATGGCACATATACGGTGGCTTCAGGGGACCGGTCAGGGTATATAAGAAAGCGGTAATCCCGGCTGAGGACCCCCTATTAAGCACCCGCCAGCCCCTAGATCTTTTACCTCATCGGTAACGGCTATTTAGCACGTTATTCCCGTCGGACCTAACTCGGAACCGGCTGTGTAAAAGAAACCGATTTTGCGACTACACGTTATCTCCGCGCGCTGACCCGTCTATATATATATTGCACACAATTGTCACCACTCAATTACAAACAACCCGCAATGAAGTCTCCCAACCAGACTGTGTGGAAGCTCGAGTTCGAGGAGACCTTCCAGCAGTACTACTATTTGAATACGGAGGACAACTCCATCTCCTTCGACTCGCCTTGTGAAGTCAGCCACCGCCAGCCTTCAAACAACACCTTCCTCAACCACCTCAAGAAGAAGACGTCCACAAGCCTGCTGGACTGCTGCTTCAGTCGCTCGGCACTGTCTACCGCTGCTCCGGCAGTTCCGGCAGTTCCGGCGCCTTCCGCACCCAGGAGACGCCTGGTGCTCTCCAAAATCGGCTCGGCCCTCTCCATCCGCACCTCGAAGCTGCGGGAGTCCACCAACTCGCAGTCGCCCACAGGCTCCATGGCCACGCTCGTGAACACCAAGTCATCGACCGATAACGCGGTGGAGACGCCACTCGCGCCGCCCGAGAAGGCTAGCAGCATCATCAGTGGCCTCAACGACGACTACTTGCTCGAGAGCCCTGTCAACTTGGTGCCCTACAACTCCGACATGGACTCCATCCTGTCGGACGAGTCCATCCGCTCGTACTACTCCAACATCAACTCCAACGAAATTTACTACGAGCATGACGACAGCCTACCACGCAACAGAGACAGCGATTACTACACCTACGAGGACGACCTCGAAGAACCCTCCTACGACAAGGAGCAGGAGAGACAGGAGTTGCGGCTCCAGTTCATGCGCGAGTTGGAGATTTAGGCCCGCACTTGCTGGCCCAGCCCTATTCTAATGCCCTTACGACTGTAAATAGCCTGTCTTGTCCATATGCATATAGCCATCATAGTACATATTTATTCAGCAACCTGTAGCCTGTTAAGGCTTTTACACAGCCACTTTGAGACTGCGGGGTCCGTAAAGCTGGCCTTCGTCATCGCTTCTCCACTTTTCGCAATGCCAGCGCCCAAAACCCAAAGCCCAACACTGAAACAATAGAAGGTCAAAAAAACGCGTGTTAATACTATACATCGAGGTCCAACTCTATGTCGATTTCCCCAATCAACTTGTCCATGTAGCCCAACACTCTATAAGTGGAGCTGGCAATCTTGGACTCACTCTTGGACTTCTCAGCTATCTTGTTCTCGTAGTTTTTCTTTGCATCCTCAAGCGCCTTCTCGTTTTCCTGGTTCACCAAGTCCTGGTAGAACATCCTGGTCACCGTCTTTAATCTGGAGAAGGGGTCACCACCCAAGCCCTCCTTCCCGTCAAGGGCCTTCTTCAACTCGGAGATGTTCTTCAACTCGGCCTTTCTGACGTTGGTCTGATTGAGCTTGCGGTTTCTCTCGTTCACCTTAGACATGCCAGAGGTCTCGTTTTGCGCGGCGTTGCTGAGCAACATGTCCTCGAGCAGCTTGATCTTCTCCGCCAACTGCTTTACCTTCGCACCATCATTCTGCTGCTTGGCGATCTTCAATTCGTCCATCAACTTGGTCTTCTGGAACACCGCGTCGAAGCTTCTCATGGTGCCCAGCATCTTCTGCTTCTTCTCGATCATGTCGTTGACGTCTTTGTCGGAAAGGCCCTTGTTGAGGAACGCCTGTAACTGGTCGTACTTCTCCTCCACGTCGTATAAGTACGGCAAGTCGTCGTCCGTCTTGCTCAACTCCTTCAAGTAGCGCTCGAACTCCTCCAAGGAGATATCGCCATCGCTGAAAATGCTGATGGGGAAGTCCTTCTTCTGGCTCCTGTTCTGGCTGACCGTCAAGTAAATGTCGCACTTGGAGCTCGGGAGGTTGTAGGGCTTCTCTGGGATACTTTTGACGTCCACAATCTGGACCATTCTGTAGATGGGCTTCCTGGTTCTCTTGTCCATGCCCAAGTTTATCTTGCCGAAGGTGTCGACCACCACGTCGCTGAAGTTGGAGTAGAAGCAGTGCTTGGCCAAGAGCGATCTGCCAAGCCGTATCTTGTTGATGTCTTCCATCTTGGCCCTTTCGTAGCTCCGCGGCTTGTATTTAGACTTGGTAGCGCTGCCCCAGACCACCTCGTCATCCTCGTCACCGTAGGCGTCCTCCTCGTCCTCTTCTTGCTCTTCATCGTCGTCTTCTTCTTCTTCCTCGTCGTCGTCATAATCATCGGCACCAGCCTGCCGTCTGGTCTTCTGCTCTCTCTGTTTCCTCAACTCGCTCAATTTGTCCAATTTCGAGCTCTTGTTGCCCACGGTCTGCTTAGTCCTGTTGCTCGACCGCGTAGCCTTTTTGTCGCCAGCGCCAGCGCTCTGTTGCTTCATTCTCTGCTGCAAGTACTTCTTCTCCGTGTATCTCTCCATCTCCTGCGATCTGTCGAATAAGATCTGTTCCCTCTGGACCTCGTCCATCTCCAATAAGTTCTCCCTGTCCTCATCATCAATGTACTTTCCTTCCAATGGATAGGGGTTTTTCAACTCGGGCTCCTCTTCGTCGTATTGGTCGTCTGCAGCATCGCCGTCCTCGTCGTCCTCGGCCTCATTGTCTTCGCTGTCTCCAGTTCTGGCTCTCTTGGGGGCACTTCTTTCGCTGTCAGCGACTCTTTTCAACGGGACGTCGTCGAAATCGGCATCTGATTCGTCGGTTCCGGCTCCTGCCAACGCCAAAAGGTCGTCATCCAAGTCAGACATGCTAGCTGTTATGTATTTATTGAGATTTGGTGCTGTAGGTGTTTTATCCAACGATGAATTTTTCGGAGCTGTGTGCAGGTGGCGGCATTTCATATAGCACCATACTTAAGGAAATAGAAGGAGAAGGTGTGTGGTGTGAGAACGGTTTATTCAATTGAGTCGCCACCTTAACATTTCTAAGGTATTCTGGCCCCATTCTCCCCGGTCTACAAATTTCAAAGTTCAAAAACATATATTGTAAAAAAGACGCTGTACGATTTCAATTTCAATACAGAGTAAAAAAAACTTGTTCGAGCAGCCCAAGGGCCTTTCAAGCGGTAGAAAAAACAAACACGAGAGAAGACAGAAGAAGCTGCATTGCCGTATGTGGCCAAGTAGTCGCCAAGAAAACCAGCGCTAAAGTGTTCCCAGAAGCCACCCAACCAGCCGAGCAAAGCTGCTTAGTCAAGCGAGTGCTCATTTAAGCAATAACACACTGGTGGGGGGCAAAGCCACCGCCAATGGACCAGCCATTGTCCTTGTTCTCGGAGGAGGAAGTGTTCTTGGAAGAAGAAGCGTTGTTAGAGTGAGCGGCCATTGTAAGAGTGTTGAGCGTTGGTGAAGAACAACAAGATATTCTAGCGGGAACCCATGTGCCTTTATAGTCCAGAAAACACCACGGACCTGGTATTAGGGTCGACGGCCCACTATCGATGTGAGGTTTTGCAGCAAAAAATGCTACCCTATGTTGCAAATTATTTCCCAATGCGGATGCCGCAATAGAGTTGACACAGGACCAAAAACACCACCGAAGGGCTCGTCTGAGGCCAGATGTGCCAAGTCCTGTGCCTGATCTTCCTAATCTGGATGCCGCTTTAGTGGGATGTGGGAATTGGCTTGACGAGGTTTTGGCGGCGCAGTTGGGACACCCGAAGTGTGAGTTTGAAGAGCCTTTTTGCACTTGTGAAACGCCTCCTTAGGCCGCAGGGCGGTTCTAGGCCGGGCGGCAGCCCAAAACGGAAGCGTTGGTGGGCCCCGCCTGAACGCCGGGTCGAGAATAGTGAGAGAGAAATGGAAGGATGTTCACAAGTAGTTCAGTAGTAGTGTCTTAATGCGGAGTGGGGAGGCGGTTTGGATGGTTTCCAAAGGTTTAAAGGAATTCCAGAATGAAGGGGCCCTTTGAGGCTGCAAACTGGACAAAGATCTGGGGGTGTGGAATAGTCATCAATTTCTCATTTCGGTTGTGAATCTCTCTGGTTTTGCTGAGATTCTTTGTAGATTTAGCAAAACTCCATAAATACAAAAAAAGCCAAAAAAACACATTCTCGTTCGAAAACCCTCACATAGACATCAAAAGCCCACCCCACCCCCAGATAAGATCCCACGTTGTCATAGCAGCTCGGATGCTGAAAAAAGCGTTCCTTACCAGCTCCTCTGGGCAGTAGCACCAGGCATTTTCGCACTCCAGTTTTTCGGAATATTCGCAGCTATTATTCGCACCATCTGTAACATAAACAAGCGTTTGTGAACGCGTTTCCGCCACCTTCCCTTCCTTTTTCCACAAAACATACTTCAGAGAGCCCATAACTCAAGCCCTTCTCAGAAATGCTCACGAGATCCCGCCAGCTCTGATGACGACCAGCCTCACGAACGCCTCCTCTGGGGCCCCATCTGGGCCCATCCCAGACACAAACGCCAGCAGATCTCGACCCGTGCTGAAACTGGCGACGCTTTCGCGTTTCCAGGAGAACGCTGAGTCCTACGACGACTTTCTAGACGCAAACGAGGACATCAACCTCTCCTACTCCAGATTCTCCCAGATCTCTGGCATCTCCATTTCCAGAGGGCCCTCTGCTGGCGACACAAACGAGTCCGGGTCTCCTTTCGTCAAGCGCGTCCAGAACTTGCTGCGCAACATCACCATAGAACACGCCGAGGGGGCCCTCTTCAAGCCCCCATCTTCCAGACCGAGGTCTGCTGCTTCGTCCATCTCCAACCGCCGCAAGAATACTGGTCTCTTGAAGGACCGCGAATCGCCCTTTCTAGATCCCCTTCCGGTGCCACCAGTCCCGAAAGGCTTCTTGAATCACCAGAAAATCAGGTCTCAGAACAGGCCCTCGGGGTCCATTTTTGACCCGCTACCAGAGCCTTCTTCCAGGGACGTGGAACACACGCCCGAGAGACCGATACACCAGCGCAACGCGTCCGTAAAGGTGTCGCTTACGCCGGCGCAGCGATTCGAGAAACGCCCGGGAACAAGACTGACCAATGCATTGGAGAACTTCCAGTTCTCCACGTTGGTGGGCAGAGGTGCCTTCGCTAACGTATACAAGGGCATAAATCTCAGGACAAACCAAGAGGTGGCCATCAAGCAGATCGCCTTGGAGAAGGACCAGGACGTCATGGAGTTGATGGGCGAGATCGACTTGCTTAAGATCTTGAAACACCCCAACATTGTCAAGTACCACGGCTTTGTCAAGACATCCACATCGCTTAATGTGTTTCTCGAGTTTTGTTCCGGCGGATCCTTGCGCCAGCTATACAAGAGAAGGGGACGCGGAATCCCCGAACTGGAGGTCATTCCGTACGTGAAGCTGATCCTACAGGGCCTTAACTACTTGCACGAACAGGGTGTTGTCCACAGAGACGTCAAGGCTGCCAACGTGTTGGTCACGGAACACGGCGAGATCAAGCTTGCCGATTTTGGAGTCGCTACGAAGGTGTCCTCTCAGCACCATTCGGTGGTTGGCACGCCCAATTGGATGGCACCCGAAACCGTGTTAGGAGGCGAGGGCCTTTGTACAGCCTCTGATATTTGGTCTTTGGGTGCAACTATCATCGAGCTTTTCACCACCCATCCCCCATACCACGAGCTAAACGCTATGGCCACATTGCATGCCATTGGCACCGACGAGCACCCTCCTATTCCCAAAGGAATTTCGCCATTAGCAAAGGGATTCCTACTCGAATGCTTTCAAAAGCAACCCAGTCTTCGGGTAACTGCAAAGCTCCTCTTAAAGCACAAATGGCTAGCGCCTTCTCATCCCGCCGCTCACAAACCATTAAGAGTGATATCAAATACCGTGCAGGCTAATAAAGCATCCAACGACATGAAATCCTTCAACAGCTACTCAGAAGCGAATGAGGAGAACTGGGACAATGATTTTGGAGAGTTCAAACCCCTGCAGCTCAAAAACCAGGTTTCGGCATCCAACCTCAAAGTGGAGGAGAGAGATATGCAGACTGAAAGCACCCTCTCAACCAGGCTTCCGACCTCTAAAAGCGAGCTCTTGAGAAGATTCACTGAGAACAACGACGACCTCGACTTTGATCATGATTCCAGCAAGCTTTTATTGAACAACAACGAGGAAGATGGTGCTGGAGACGAAGAGGAGGAAAATCTCGATCCATTTTTGGACCTCGAGATCGAAGACTTCGACACCAGCGACGTCGAGGTGCAAAACAAAATGGAGTATTTGGTCAACAGATTCACACACAAAGTCGATCTTATCTACACCGGAGATGACCAGGTGGTTGCAGCGCTTATCAGGGTGACTGGGAAAATGCTCCACTTGGTAAAGAAATACCCACACTCGCACGAAGTCCTCATCAGAGACCACGGCATATTGTCGATTCTTGAGCTCTTGGAAAACGCTCAGGAGTTGCCAAAACAGCAGAAATTGTGGTACCTTGCATTATCAGTCTTGAACTATATTTTTGCGAACAACACCGCTCATTTCGAGAGTTTCTGCTTGCTAGGCGGAATCCCTGTTGTCACCCAATTCCGTGGTATCACTTACGATCTTCCAGTGAGACAGCAGGTGGTGAAGTTCGTCAGACACTTCCTGAAGTCTGAGCGGGCATTATCCATGTTTGTTTCAAGTGGAGGGCTCCGGGTGTTGTCCAAGTTTGTTGAAGAGGATTTCGACCTAACCCCGGAGTTTCCGTTGGTTTCCATCGACTGCATCCACGATATTCTTTCGAAGGATCTCACACGCTACAAGTCAGATGTGTGTCGAATTCTCTCAAGATACGGCGTGATTTTCTGGTTTGTGGTCTTGCTTAATCGGTTGACGAAGTTTGAGTCGCAGAACTACACCAAAATCACTGCTGTACAGGCAGACGAGGCTGTAGAGAAGATCCTCATCATCGTACGGTCGTTCAGCCAGTCCGAGGCCCGTGTGAGGGTGAACATCTCCAGCACAGACCTCTTCAAGTTGATGATAAAGGTATACCCGGCGTTAACGTTCAAGAGGCAGTTGACGCTCTTGAAGTTTTTCAAGTCCGTGTCTTGCATCCCGGAGTTGTTGAAGCAGTTGTATAATGCTGATATCCTTGAGTTCATGATCGACTTAATGCTGCAGTACACCACTTCCAGCGAGCACTACAAGGAGGTGATCAACATCATCTGCCCAACTGTGTACAACTGCTGTTACTTGAACCATCCAAGAGAACATCTCATTGTGAAGCTTGGGGCCGTTCCACTTTTGAAGCAGCTCTCGCGCATGAACCTCCCGTTCCGGCAGTTTGTTCTCCCCATTCTCTGCGAGTTGGTGTATTGCGACGAGGAGGTCAGGACGGTGTTGAAAAAGCACGACATCTTGTCAGTGTACTTCGCTCTTTTGGTGGACCCCTACTGGCAGGCCAATGCACTCGACTCGGTGTTGCACTGGTCGCAGCAGAACCCCGAATACATCGTACTCAACACCCCCAAGGCCCTCGACTGTCTTGTGGGCGGGTTCATGCTTCCCAAGGCTTCCAACCTAGAGTCTACGCTCGATAACTACTTGAAGGTCATCACCAACAACAAGGAAGTTCGCGAGATCATGGTGCGTGACAGTATAATTACCAACATCTTGCTGAAGTTAAATGTTCACAAGAAGAACCCGGTAGTGCAATTGAGCTTGCTAAGGATCCTTAAGAGCCTCTTGGCCCACGCCAAGGGTGTTGACTCGCTCCGGACCTTGACGGTTTTGGAAAACGTCAGCACAACCTTGCAGAGCTTGAAGGCGCACCAGAGCTCGGTCTTGGTGCAGGAACTCGTTTTGGAGACATCTGAGTTGATGGGGCTCTAGGTATATGTGCTTGTATGCAGGCAACAAACATCCCGCGGATAACTTTTGTGGGGAAAACCACAGATCTTCAGCTAATCAATAGTATAATAGCATGATTCCCATATCGTATCCGTCGCCACGGGTTTCGCAGCTCGATGCCCACATTCTAGATTCTGAGCTTTTTTCGCTTTTGAAGGAGCAGCTCACGGGGATTTTCCACCTCCACAACACCAAGTGGTGGACCTTTCACCAGCACCCAGAGCTCTACAGTTTGGCGCTCAATTTGCTTGTTTTCAAGCTCACTGTGTGGAAGACAGGTTCTTCTTATGGGCTGTCATTGCAAAACTTGAAGCTCACTTCTGCCGATGGAAAGAAGATCGGCTTTTCAACGAGGGGTCTTCTTCTAGCCACCATCATCGGAAAGTACCTCTTCGACAAGTTGCAGTCGTACTTATACTCGCTAGAGGACGAACCGCAGGCCTCGCAGAACTCCTTCAAGGCACTCACAATGAAGCACAAGACGGCCATTCTCACCAAGATCTCCGACGCCATCAAGTTGTTGAACTTAGCAAACTTCACGCTCTTTCTCGTCAATGGAAAGTACCCTTCGCTCACACACCGCATTTTGGGAGTTTCCTTGACGCCCATTGTGACGGACTTGTTGAAGTTCAACGGCGACAAGGTCAATTTCGAGTTCCAGAACCGCCAGCTCGTGTGGAACGTGATGACGGAGTTCTTGGTGTTCATCTTGCCGTTGCTCCAGTTAAAGAAGCTCCGAAAAATGGCCCACAACATGCTTGAGCCCTACAGAAGACGGAAGGGAAAGAAGGAAGAGAAGAGCGCTTCTGTCTACAGTGGCCTCCCCCTTTCGCAGTGTGCCATCTGCCACCGCAACAACGAGCTCAGCGACCGCAAGTCCGCCAATTCGCTGTTCTTCGTGACCAACCCGTACGTCACGAACTGCGGCCATGTTTTCTGCTACATCTGCCTAGCGACTCGATTCAACGCGTTGGAGAGTGGTGACGAGGACGCGGAAGCCTGTCCCCGCTGCTCAACCAAGTTGACCTGGTTTGAGGAGTACGGACGCGACAAGAACGCCGTCGACCAGGACGCTATAATGGTGGAATACGAGGACGCCAGTGACGACGAGGCCTTAGAAAAGCAGCCCCAACAGTCGGAGGAAGAGGCAGAGGACTCGGATCAGGAGGAGAACTACCCCGAAAACGACCTTCTGGATGCGGAGGACCTCGATGTGGACGCCAGCGACGTCGAAACGGACTTCAGCGAAGCCGAGGAGGACCTTGAGGACGAGGCCTTCGAGTGAAAAAAGGATAATGCATATGGATGGTGCAAATCTGTAGTGGGGCAGTGTGCCGTATGGAGTACGGGGCAGTAGAAGTAGAAGAATCAAAGTTGTCGTAGGAAGCTTGCTGTTCCCACTGCATCGCAAAGTCCGTTTCCTTGGCATCCCTGTACCCCCTGTGGTTTCTGGTAACCTCATGGGCCAATTTCGCAGTCGCTTTTTCCCTCCTCACCTTGTCACTACACCTCACACAAATGCAACGTTTATCTATGGTAGTTTACAGTAATCCTAAGCAACAAGCGACGCCAACAATTGCGCGCCCTTGTTGTCCTTGTCAGAAACCAAGTCCTTTCTGATCTTCTTCAATGCCTTGGTCAACGCCTTCAACTGCTCCTTCTCGTCCAGCAACTGGAGGACCTCGTAGACAGCCACCAAAACAAAGGCGCCCTGGCCACTGGCCCAGTCGCCGAGCTTCCCGGATTCCAACACATGGTCGGCGATTTTGGCCGCCAACTCCGCGCCCACACCGCTGATGTGGTTGCCCTTGGAGCGCACAAGCTTCTTGGAGCCATTGTCCCACTTGTACTCTGTTCCTTGCACCAAGGCCTTGATGGATCTGGAGATGAAGGGGGTCTTGTTGACCAAATGGAAGTCTTCCAAGACGTCGCCCTTGATGGTCATGTCAAAGATCTGGTCCACAAGCTTGGGCCGCAAAGTGTCGTTTACCTTCTTGTTGTCGGAGGAGGTTAAAATGAGCTCCGTGATGAACTGCGCGGCGATGTTGGACGACAACAATTTTTCAAGCGGAACGTCCTCAGCTGCCAAAAGCGACTCGTAGAGCACGGGAAGTGCACCCGCCTGCAAGTCCTTTCTTCTCTGGGCCTGGTCCTTCTTGGAGGTCTTCTGGTACGCCAACTTCTCGTATTTGAGAAGCTCCTGCTGCACCTTAGGCGCAAAGTAGCGGCCATCCAAGCCCTTCAACAAGTACAAGATGGGTCTACGCGAGAACTTGTCCTGTACCAACTCAGGGAGCTGTTGGGGAGTGAACAACTCCTGGCTGAACGCCTTGTCTGTCAACTTGGTGTCGTCCACCGTCATGAACATGGTGATGAGAACGAGGTTTCCGTGCTCGTTTTTGATCAACTTGTCGCTGTGCTGGCGCAACGTCTTGACAAGCGTCTTACGCTCTTTCGCATTGGCCAACGCGATCAACGTGGACGCCACCTCGGCGCCCTCGGGCGTGTGCACCAACTCGGCCACCTGCTCGGCCAACAAGTCGATGAACTCCCTGATCTGGGTGTCGTTAGCATCCAAGTCCTCCGTCAAGAGCGTGGTGTACTCGCGCATGGCTGCGTGGAGGATCTGGAAGCCGGTGGAGCCCTTCTCCACGGAGGCGGTAATGGTGCCCACCAAGTTGGTCATGATCAACTGTCTTCTCTCGGAGGACTCAGCGGCCACCTCCAGAACGCTCTTGCCCTTGCCGGAATCCTTGAAGGTGGCGTACTCGGAGCCCCAGAACTCGCGGATCATCTGGTACTTCTGCTCGGCCGTGGAGTACAACACGTACAAGTCCTCCACCACGTAGGCGCCCTCCTTGTGGCGCATCAACTTGCGCAACTTGCCGTGGAGCTCGTTGACGATGAGCGCACGCGACTCCTTCAGCCCGTAGTGCAACAACTTCACCAAAAGGTACTTTCCGTACGAAGACGTTGCCAACTGGTAGTAGTTGCCCTTGAGTGCCTCCACAACCTTGTCTCTTCTCTCCTTGGTCGAGTACTTGACCAACGTCTGCACCACACGCGACGCGTCGTGCTTCATCACCAAGTCGAGAACAACGTCCTTGGAAAGGTCCCAGATCTGGTTGCACAACTTCTCGCGCACCTCCTTGGGCGGCGTGGGCTTGTTGACCCTCAACTTTTCCCAGAGGCTCTTGATATGGGCCACCTCGGTACCTGCCTTTCTCTGCAACTTGCGCTCCGAGAGCTTCTTCTTCTGCTCAGCGTGCTGCTCCTTAGAGGTCTGCTTGTTGGGGTCTCTTTTGGCCACGCCGTCGCCGTTCTCGGCCTCTTCATCATCTTCATCACCTCCTGAAATGTCTTCCTCGTCCAACTCGTCCAACTCGTCTTCGTCGTCGTCTTTGTCGTCCAACTCGTCCAAATCGTCGTCCTCACTGGCCTCTTCGAGTTCGTCGCCCAGCTCCTCAATTTCAGAGCTTTCAGACTCCGGAGAAGGCGGATTCGCAGCCACTTTGGCCTTCTTAGCGCTCTTAGCGGCAACAGGCGCCGCCCGCTTGTTTCCCTTGGCTGCAGAACCCATTTGGTGTATCTTCAAAGGGCACGATGAGCTGAAAAAATTCATTTGGGAGATGCCATCACGTGACTACATGCACTGGAGTTGCTTACCGATCATAGACGGATTTGTCGCGTTTGCACCCCTTCTATTCCTCTCCTTACTTGGACCCTAGACCTCTGTTCCGTCTTCACGCCCTTACTAAAAGTACACCATGTTCCGTGCTGCCCCACGCCAGCTTTTCAGGGCATCTTTTGTCCCCAGAATGGCTCTTCGCACCTACTCCAAGGGCACCGTGGAGGAGATCCACGATCTCAGCCAGCTCGCCAAGTTGGTCGGCCAAAAGGATAAGCTCGCTGTGGTCGACTTTTACGCTAACTGGTGTGGCCCCTGCAAGGCGCTTGAGCCCATTTTCAACGCTTTGGCCCTGAAAGTGCCGGAGGTGAACTTTGCGAGGGTCGATGTGGACGCCGCCCAGGACGTTGCGCAGGAGTACGCCATCACCGCCATGCCCACATGTCTCTTCTTCAAGAACGGGGAGAAGATCGAGACCATCATCGGTGCTAACCCCCCCAAATTAGTGCAGTTGATCGAGACGCATTCTGGCACCAAGCTTAAGTAGAGCATTAGAAGGACACATCAAAAGACACAATTACACTGTTTTTCTCGAAAATTTTGCCGAAAACACATGCCTGGACCCCGTAGCGGTCTCTTTCACAGCCCTGAAGCGGCCTCCTCTTAATTCAAGCCCCATTCGCTACCCCCTAAAACACCCCAATAAACCGACCTGCATATAGCCTCTATCCGCAAGTGCGTTGAGTGGCGAACCACCAAATAAGGCACTATACCAACTACCAGACCAACACAGCACACACACAATGGTACGTCTATTCCGTCCACAAATTACGTGCTCATACTAACGTCCAGGGTCAAGGTCCGTCAGGCATGCCGGGCGGCGACGGGTTCAACAAAAAGAAGGACGACAAGAAGAAGGAAAAGCCCAAGTATGAACCACCTGTGGAGTCCAAGTTTGGCAAAAAACGCAGAAAGGGGCCCGACACCGCAGTCAAGTTGCCCAATGTGTACCCCAACACCAGATGTAAGTTGAAGTTGTTGAAGTTGGAGCGGATCAAAGACCACTTGTTGTTGGAGGAAGAGTTTGTCACCAACCAGGAGGCGTTCAAGCCCACGGAGGCCAAGCAGGCGGAGGAGCGCGAGAAGGTGGACGAGTTGCGGGGCTACCCGATGTCTATCGGCACTTTGGAGGAGATTATTGACGACGACCACGCCATTGTGTCGTCCACGGCGGGGTCCGAGTACTACGTTTCCATAATGTCGTTTGTCGACAAGGGCTTGTTGGAGCCCAGCTGCTCGGTGCTATTGCACCACAAGACGGTGTCAATTGTGGGTGTTTTGCAGGACGATGCTGACCCCATGGTTTCGGTGATGAAGTTGGACAAGTCTCCTGCCGAGTCGTACGCTGACATCGGTGGCTTAGACTCGCAGATCCAGGAGATCAAGGAGGCCGTGGAGTTGCCGTTGACGCACCCAGAGTTGTACGAGGAGATGGGGATTAAGCCGCCTAAGGGTGTCATCTTGTACGGTGCACCCGGTACAGGTAAGACATTGTTAGCGAAGGCTGTGGCCAACCAAACAAGCGCCACGTTCTTGCGCATTGTGGGCTCCGAGTTGATCCAGAAGTACTTAGGAGATGGCCCGCGCTTGTGTCGCCAGATCTTCCAGATTGCGGCTGAGCACGCGCCGTCCATTGTCTTCATCGACGAGATTGACGCTATCGGTAGCAAGAGATACGACTCCACATCTGGCGGTGAGAAGGAGATCCAGAGAACTATGTTGGAGTTGTTGAACCAGTTGGACGGTTTCGACGACAGGGGAGACATCAAGGTGATCATGGCCACCAACAAGATCGAGTCCTTGGACCCGGCGTTGATCAGACCAGGCAGAATCGACCGTAAAATCTTGTTCGAGAACCCTGACTCTAACACTAAGAAGAAGATCTTGACCATCCACACTTCCAAGATGAGCTTGGCTGACGACGTCAACTTGGAGGAGTTGGTCACATCTAAGGACGACCTTTCTGGTGCCGACATCAAGGCGTTGTGCACGGAGGCAGGTTTATTGGCGTTGAGAGAGAGGAGAATGAAGGTGAAGGCCGACGACTTCAAAGCGGCGAAGGAGCGGGTGCTCAAGAACAAGGTGGAGGAAAACCTCGAGGGCTTGTACTTGTAGTTAGAAGATTATACGCGAAGCATGAGAAGTGTAGAACTACGTTCGAGCAAAACGGTATCATAATTTCGTTATATTGTACAGCGACACCAGTAGAGTACGATGATAAGCCATTAAAAGAGATTCCTCCCTTACACAGATATAGAGGGGACTTCACACGGAAGAGTTTGTCGCTCACACATTAGCAACCACATACCGCAATCACAACCTTGGTGCTGCGAAGCAGCTCAGTCATTTCTGTTGTTCAAGATGCGCAAGATGAACATGAACAAGTTGATGAGATCCAAGTACAAGGAGATAGTTGCACGCACCTCATCGTCCAAATGGGTGGTTTTCATGATCTTCTGGGTATCGATGAGCACGTAGACGCTAAACAAGATGGCACCCAAGCCCGAGTACACCATCTCCATGGTGCTGGATTGGTGAGGGAAGAACATGAGCACCATGCCCCAGGCAACCAAGGCCCACACGCCCATGGAGACGATGCCCTGCCACGAGACGAAGTCGTATTTCGTCTGGAACGCAAAGATCGTGAGACCAATGAAGATGATGAATGTCAACAAGAGCGCCTGCACCACTACCTCAGACTTGACCATGGCGCAGGCGAGGCCAAGGCCGTAGGCCTCGCAGAGCGTGAAGCCGGCCAAGAGGAAGAGGTTCTTGGGGTACGACCGGGCGTACACCGAGGCGCCTATCATGAAGCCAACAGAGCCTGCGAGGGACACGAAGAAGAGCCAGATATTGTTCATGTTCCACTCAAGAAAGGCCCGGTTGTTGCGGATCATGAAGCCCACCAAAACCGTGGCGAAGACCTGGATCAGGAGAAGCGCATACACCTTTCTGACAAAGAGCTGTCTGAGTGGCAACTCGCACTCGGCGACGTTTACCAGGAACTTGAAGTCGTCGGGAACGTTGTCGCCAGGCGTTCTGGGCAGCTCAAAAGAGGCGCTCTGGCCCGCGTAGGGGGGCGCGGGCTCGTCCTGTGGTAAGGGCGTGAAGTTGCTCATTGAAGGGTGGCGTAGGAGTGGTACTATAGAGAGTTCTCCTAGTGCGAAATTAAAGGGGGGTGTCTTGGGTGCTGTCTGCAGGAGCATCAAGGGTCTTTGGTTCGAGGTCTGGAGGCAGCACCCTTTTGCCGGTTCTGATGCGTAGGACTGTAGTTTCCTTGAAGTTGACCCTGTCACGACACAAGGGGCAGAGTCCCACGCCCTTTTTGCCCCTTGTCTGGCCTCTTGCCAGCAGACTGGCGATGCTCTGCAGAATGCACTCTAGACAGAAGATGTGGCCGCAAGAGGTGGTGGTGGCGCTCGTGACCTCATCAAAGCAGATGGGACACTCCACGTCGCTGAGCTTCTTGACGGTCTTGGGCTTTTCCGCAGGGTGGGGGTTGTTGAGAAGGGACTCTGTGTCCTGCTGAAACTCGATGATTTCGAGATCGCTGCCGTCGGACTCGTCGGATTGGACGTGGATCACGTGTGCTGGCGGTGCCATGGTGGAGGGTAAAGTGGGACGCGGGTTCGGGTAGGATGCCAATTTAGGGGGATGCTATCTGGGGTGCTGGTTTGGTGGGGCGGCAAAATGTCATATGCTACGCTTACGCGATGGCTTTTACTGGGGCCGAAAACTGAATTTTTCAGGGTGCATAAGTAAGAGCCAGGGTCCCACAGAAAAGGGCCGGATCGGCAGGAACTGAATATGCAGAGAACGGGCCTGTACCGCGTTCTCTGAGCTTCTCATCGTCAATGCCTAGAGGGCAAGAAACACCTGACGGCTCATGAAGACCAACCTTCCTGGTAAAACATGTGTGACGTGCTGAAATATACGCTCAAAGTAAATCTCAGACCTGCAATTTGCAACCCCAGGCCCGACGCAGACGGCACCAGAAGCACCCACAGGCGCCCGAAACAGACCACATGTCCTCCCTGGGCCCACACGACGCCCCAGGCGCTTTTGGAGCCTGTTCTGGGCCCCGGCGCCTGATTTCCCCAGACGGTCTTCCCCGTGCGACACGCGACATTTCGCTGCGACATGGCTGGCGTGGCTGGCACCAGACCCACACAGCAGAAAACACCAGCCTCCACGGCATTCTGGCACCTAAGCCGAAACCTTCCATTGTCGCAGGAACAGGCCTTCTAGAAGTACTTGGTAGTGCCAGTACCATCTTCGCCAGTGGCCCTTTGAGCATTTCGGTGCGTTCCCGTATTCTATTCATACATTTCGCTTCTTTTAGGTCTCGCACTAGCACCAGTTCACCATGCCTCCAGACCACACCAACCCATTGGCGGTGTTTCTACCACACCACTTTGCGAGCCCCAACGACTACCCCACGGAGGTGTTGGCATCACGTTTCCAGGCGTGGAGGCTGATTATCCGCGACTTGGTCACCTATCTCAAGGAGTATTCCAGCGTTCAGGAGGAGATAGTGAGACAGCAGTTGAGACTCCAGCAGGCAGTGGGCGCGCCTTCCTCCGGCACTTCTGGTCAGAAGAGCAGTTCTGGCCACCATGGCCTGGCTTCCGGAACCTCCCGAAAGGACGAGGTGGCAGCCATCAACCGCTTCTTTCTTCCGGTGGGAAACGGCTCCGTTCAGGACTTGCCGACCATCTTGTCGAAGTTCCACCAGCAGAACGTGGCCAGCGCTTCCAAGTCGTTGAAGGACTTGAACACCATCATCATTCCTAAGTTGGAGGAACTCAGACGCGACCTTCTTGTCAAGATAAAGGAGATCAAAAACTTGGAGAACGACTTCAAGACGTCTATTGGCAAGGAGATCGCAGAAACACGCACTTTGTTGGCGTACTACGCCCTGGCAGTCGACACCGCGTCCAAGTTGGAGCACTCGTCGTCATCCTCCTCCATTGGCCCGCTGGGCCACCACAGCGAGTCTGACCTGTTCAAAAATGACCCGTTTTTGGTCAAAATTCGCTTGGAGAAGCAGTTGAAGCGTCAAATAGCAGAGGAGACCGACTTGTACAAGGCCTACCGCAACTTGCAGACGTCCGGTGGAAAGTTGGAGTCCATTGTGGTGTTGGAGATCCAGAACTACTTGTCCATGTTCTTGACCCAGCTCAAGAACGAGCATGCCACAATCCCCGAGTACCTTTTGCCGCACCTCAACAACGGGTTCTTGGCCAAGGAGCCCAACTTCGAGTGGGATTCTTTCATCTCGCGAAACTTGCCGTCGCCCTCCTTCTCAGTAAGTGCCGTGGGAAACAACTCGTCTACCGTCAAAAATGGCACTTTTGTCGACATGTCGTTTCCACCTCGGACGGTGGCGGACCTCTCAATCCCCGACTTTGACTCGCCGTTGAACCTTGCGGTCAGGGAGGGAGAGTTGCAGAGACGGTCCAAGTACTTGAAGTCTTACTCCAGCGGCTGGTACGTGCTCACGTGCAACTTCATACACGAGTTCAAGACCGACAACCGCAAAAAGGACCAGACGCCTGTGATGTCGTTACTGCTTGACAACTGCACCGTCAACGAGCACTCCAAGGAGAACGACAAAAGCGGTCAGTTCAAGTTCCAGTTGTACTCCAAGCAGTCGAGCGGCCTCATCAACCGCGGCCACAACTCCGTGTTCCGCACAGACACTTACAAGAACATGATGGACTGGTACAACGACATCAAGTCTTTGACCAGCTTGCCCACCCCGGCCGCGAGGGCACGTTTCATCAGTAAAAAGACCAAGTTCGCGTCCGCCAGCGGCACCAACAGCAAGAAGATCTCGAGGGCTTCGTCCCTTCTCTCTACTGGGACGGCAAACAAGTCGTTGAAGACCGTCAGCACCGTGAACCAGTCCGTGAACTCCGCCCGTTTCCTCAACCCCAAGGGCACCGAGCAGCCGGGGTCCAGGCCGCTTTCGCAGACATTCACCACTTCTTCAGCAAACTACCGGTTGTCGTCCACCTTCTCGCAGAAGAACAACAACCAGTCTCCCAAATTGAACAACTTGATCAACAGCGACGGCACCATCATCACGCCCGTGGAGTCGTTCCGGGAGAACCACCGGTCCAGCGACAACCTCGTTCCCGCAACGCCTCAGCATTCGCAACAGGGCCACCCGCATCAACAGCAATACATCATTACCCCCCAGCAGGTGCCGCAACAGGCTATCCCGGTCCAGGCCAACTCCAGTCCCCAGTACTTATCCAACCCCCAACAGAACCCCCAACAGAACTACCCCTTCTACATCAGCAGTCCCAACCCGCAGGCGAACCAACTTCCAGGACCCGCGCAGTTCTACGACCCCATCCAGCAGCAGTTTTTCACCATTGCACCGCAGTCGCAGGGCCCACAGCCCCAGTACTTCCCGTCCTCGCCCCAGCAGGCCCAGCCTAGCCAATTTGTTCCCGTGGCAGCCCAGGGAGCGGTTCCAGAGGGCCAACAACCGGTGTATCCCATAAATACGGCGAGCTACTTCACGCTGGCGTATGCCCCGCAATTTGGTGCTGAATCGGGCCACCAGGCACCATACCCCGTCTCCACGTTCCAACTGGGCTCTGCTCTGTCTAGCAGGAATCCCTCTCTAGTCCACGGGCATGCAAATGGAGTGCTGAAGGCGACCAATACCGAGGCCAATGGGGCCCCCGCAGCTGAGGTGCTGGTCTCTGGGACCAACGACGACACCGTAGTCAACACCAACGACTCAGCCGTGGCCCAGCTGCTCGATAACGATGTGGATACCTTGGACAGTAACCAGCACACCGAGGTTGAGGACAAATTGGCCAAGACCTCATTGGGAGACGAGCACTAGCCACCGTCCTTTCATCCTGTACACACCTGTTTCACCGATCATGCTTGACTTGAATAGCCAGTTTTTTTAGTTTTCCCTGTGTATTTATATCATTAGAAAGGTCATGACGGTGTGTAGAGACATGTGGCAGTGAGCAGGATTTTACGTGTGGCATCGTTGGATGTCTGTTTAGATCGTGACGTACAATATATGGCTTGAGCATTTCCAATTCTGGGGTTTCATGGTGATGCAGGGATAAGAAGCTGCGAAAACGGCCTTGTGTGAAGTTGAGAAAGGCGAGTCGAGAAAGGTTGAAAATGAGGAGGAGCAGAACTTAGAGAACATGAATCTGCGTGCCTGTACGGATCTGTCAAGCCTGATGACATCCTCGTACAGTAGCGGATGCAAATTACGAGCTGCAACGTCGCAGTGAAGACGTCTTCTCGTCCCATAACAGCTTCTACCGAACAGTGCATTTACATTTCCTCCCTAATCCAAGGTTTATATTATACTATACTAACGTTATGCCGGACTTAAACAACAACACCCGAGTTAGAAGCAATTCTGGGCCACAAGTCAGCACACTCCTTAGCGACGGGACCAGTGATGGCGGAACCCTTCATCTCACCCTTGGGGTTGACGATGACACCGGCGTTGTCCTCGAAGTACAAGTACACACCATCCTTTCTTCTCCAAGGTCTGGCCTGTCTGACGACGATGGCAGGCATCACCTTCTTTCTCAACTCAGGCTTACCCTTCTTGACGGTAGCCATGACCATGTCACCGGCAGAGGCGGCAGGCAATCTGTTTAATCTGGCACCAACTCCCTTGACGGCTATGATGTACAAGTTTCTAGCACCAGAGTTGTCGCAGCAGTTGACGACGGCGCCGACAGGCAAACCCAACTGGAACGTTAGTAAATGAGCAGTAAACAAAAAAACGGCGAGACGGCGACAAGATAGGATGAAGTTGCTACTGGAATTGTGAGGTCTGTGTGGTGGTGGTGATTTCACGATCAGTCTGGCATTAGATTCTTTCTTGGTCGATGCCTGTGGTGGTTGTTGGATTCTTCAGTGCTAGAGGGACCCAGGAAATCGGGCTTCCACATCTCAGCTCGCTCGTCTCAGCTCGTGGCAGGTAAGGATGATTCGGTACATACGGACATACGATACTTGTTACCGGAAGACATGTTGTTATGGTAGTATTCTAGGTGAAAGAAAGGAGTTTTAACAGCCTGGAAGAATTTTTCTAAGGCCTCCGCGCTGCACAGGACTCGCACTAGGAAAAATTTTCCATGGCGTGTGTGCAGGCTGGACAGGTTAGGGCTGTAACCCTAGTTCTTATATTCTACACGTGACGAAAAATTCATCACGATCCCTGGGCCAGGGTGGTGTCCTGCATCTGGCGAGGATGTCAACATTCACTTGCATACCGCACCGCATCGGGGAACCTGCGCTCCCAAAGCAGAAATAGTGTGGAACATTTAGACTATTTTGGAGAGGGGTGCGTGTGGACATGTAAAATAAACATTGGAGACCTTCTCCTCCGAATAAGTCTCTACGTCTCCAGAGACAGTTTTGCGCCCAGCAGGGATCGGCGCAGGCACCGCACTCTGCCGCTGTCGCATGCCGTTCCGCGACGCTCTCCGCTGCCGAAGCGCGGAGACGCGTACACCTGAAACAGGGCATCCAGTCGCGCATATTGCTGTGCCTCGCATCCGCTTAGCGGGGGTGTCGCAAAGGTATTTTTGTTTACATGGATCATAGTGAAGAATTAATTGAGCTAAGGCTGGGCATAGGCCCTGCGAGTCCAAAAGGACAACAAAGAGAAAGCTGATGCAATGCGGGCCGTGTGGGCGCCGCTTTGGGTCTATTAATGTTCGGTGAACAACGTAAGAAGCGTGGGGCATTGATGCGTCAGTGGAGATCGCGATGCTGGGGCCGAGAAGGGCGGGGTGCGAACGACGCTGGAGGTCTTGGGACGAACAGGAAGTGGCGTATGTCAATTTTGTAGGATCACAATTGCGGTTCCTAGTTGTTCACCACCTTCAACGAGCCAGGGTTGCGCTGCACCATATCCGGCAACGAGCCGTCGCTGAGCCGTCTTCTGCCATAGTCCTGGGTGGAAGGGTCCAGGTACTCGTTGTTTTCAAACGTGAAGTACTCGTCGTGGTTGGAGGTGGAATGCGAGTTCAGGGTGTTCGCGTTGCTGGCTTGGTGGCCGTGAGAGTAGCGGTTGTTATTCTGCGGCATCATTCCGGCAGCAGCAACAGCCCCAGCAGTGGCGTTTCCACTAGTGAACGGGTTGGGCGAGATGTGGTAGTTGGGGTCCTTTTCGGGGCCGCTCAAGGTGAACTCGTCTTCGTGGTCCTCGTTCTCCTGCCGTCTACGGTGCCACAAGAAAAACGCCACGAGGGCCGCAATGGCACCGACGCCGGCCACGGAGCCCACAACGGCGCCCGCAATGGTGCCGGGGGCGGTCTTCTTGGAGGAGCCCCTTTTCGGGTCGTCTTTGGGCGTCAGAGAGCTGGACGACGACGCATCGTGCGACGCCAGCGCAGATTTGGTGATGTGGGTGACGCTGGGAGTCTGTGACGGGTTGTTGGTGACGGTGGACACGAGCGTGGTGATTCCGGGCGAAGCCAGGGTCAGGGAGTCCGACGAGGAGTCCGTTGTAGAGGTCTTGGAGGACGACGAAGGCTTCAAGGTGGACGATGACGACGTCGCCAGCGACGACGTGGCCAGCGACTGGCTGCCGGCAGCCGACGACTGGGCCAGAACACTGCCGTCTGAGTACAAGAGGAAGTAGCTGTTGCCACCGCAGTTCTCCAAGGGGTAGCCCTGGCAGGGGGTGGCGCACTTGGATTCGTCCACCTGGTCCGATGAGCTGGGCACGGTGTCACCACAGTAGCACTGGTTGCCTTTGGTGAGTGCCACGATCTTGTGTCCCAGACACTGGGTCTCGCAGTAACCGGAAGACTGGTAGGTGTAGCTGTTCTTGTAGGATAAAGAGGACTGGATGGAGGAGGACGAAAAGCAGCCTAATTTGGTGTAGGAGTCGGCTGTGGCAGGCGCACAGAGGGCCACAAGAAGTGCTGCCGTCCAGAGGGCGTGGGAAACCATGGCAGTGAATTTGGGGGAATAGCGAGTGGGAGGGATAGGGCTTCGGTGAGACGAGTGAAAGCCGATTCCCGAAGTGAAGGGGCCCGATTGCAGAGGTCACGCAGAGGAGGGGGAGGGCGCTGGACCTAAGACTGCCCTAGCAGGATACGAAAACGAGCGGCAGTGGGAACTCCAGCAAAAAGCACCTGGGGAAGAAGCAGACGAGCAGATCGAAACAATTATAAACTGGCAGCCCTAAAAATAGCGGTGTGAAAAAACACTCCCTTGGTGTTTTTCCTCGACTTTTCTTTTGGCGCGGGCAATGTGCAGGACACCTCTGTTACCAGGATGTGGTGTGGGCATGTGGGTATTGGTGTACGGGTTTTTCCAACTTGGCGTGGCGGGCCGGCGCTCTCTTTCGGGCTGGGCAAGGGAGCAGGCGGAGATCCGACTAGTGGGTGTTACTTATGGAGGCAGGCTGAGTTTTTATTCACAGGGCATGTGGCATTTATTATCCTGGGCGGACTTGTTTTTTCACACTTAATGCATTTTGCAGCCTTCGTGCGAAAATCTGTAACAACTTGAAATGTGACCACTTAGTGCATGTCCAAGAGATGATCTGCGGTGATGCCCAAAGAAGATTTTGCTGAAAAGGCGAATACGAGCGTCTAGCAAACGGCGATGGGCCGTTGAAGTTGCTTGGCTAAGGGTGTGGTCTGAAGGCTGTGATCCTAGTAAGTGGCTGCATGTGCATGGCAGTTTGCACTTTACACGTGGGACAGGGATTGCCTTTGCTCAATGCGGCAATACCCGCCCATTCCGTCTCTCGCGGGCACATATTCTGAATCTCTGCAGTAGCCCCTGCAGCGTTCGTTTGCAGCTTATTCACACAGCGGTGTGAAACAAGTCAGAGGGGCCACATTAGCTTCATTTTCTCTACACTCGCTCAATACCTGCCTAAACACCTACCTGAACACCTCGTACAACAACCCCCAGCACACCACCCGCTCCTAATTTCAAGTATAGCACTGAACATTCCCCTGCTTACCAGCGTGTTTTCAGGGCCTCAGTTTCTTAGCCCTAATTAGGTCTGGTGTACGGGTGCGTTTGTGGGCCCTCTCCCTCACAAAAATTTTCGCCATTTTCTTCTTGGACACCACCGAGCAGCTGCTACAGTATTCTGTTAAATCGGCGTCTTGCCGCCATTCTCAGTCTCAGCAGCCTGTTCGAAGAAGAACCGCGCCCTTTTCGCTAACCACGATCATTTTTCGTAGATCGTTGTTTGATAGTAGTGGGGCAAACATCTGTAACGGTATGGGATGTAGAAAAAGGCCCATGAGGCAGTTATGACACTCAGCGAAATGTGCCGTTAGCTATAGTGGCACGGCTTCGCAGCTCGCCCTTTGATTATTCGATAGTCTCTTTTTGCACTACACTGTTCACCTCTTATTGGTTTCATCTCACTTCTCGTTCCATATTCTTCCAACTCAACCTACGCGAATCCCATACTGTTCATACTGTACCCCACATTACCTTCACATTTAGCACCACCCGCCTCCGTTTTTACAAATAACGTGACCCATGGCGTCCCCCTCCCCCAAGGACACCCAAATTGTGGTCCTTCAGTACCTCCACGAGGTAAACGAACTTAATCTCCCTGATCTCGCAAGCATACCTTCTGTGGCCCCCGCCACTTCGCCATATCTCAACCAATTGAAGCTCGACCGCTTTCGGGCGGATCTTCCCACTCTAAAAAGAGATTTGGACAAAAACAGGGCTTCCAAGCACTACACCGAGGTAAACGCCTCTTTAAACGCGTTGGTCAAAGCTATAGATGAGAAAACCTACGTCAATAAGCGCTTGATCGAGCTCTTCGATTCCTCCCTCCAGGAGAACGACATGTCGCTGCCTTTGCCTCAGGATGCCCCTATTCCGCAAGATGAGCCTTCTGATGAAAGAGAAGACCCGGAGAGCCTAACCTCTCTCCGCCAGCGATTACTAGCAGGAAACAAGTACTCGTCCTCCTTGGACCAAAAGGCGTCGTCCGAAAAACACAACCAGTACCACGAGTCCCTCCAGGAGGACCTTCTCAGCGACCTAACGTCCTTGGCGGCAACTTTGCGGACCTCGGCCATGCAGTTGGGCAGCAAAATCCTCGACGATACCAAGGTTTTGGGCGAAACAGGCGACAATATGGCCAAGAACGAGGGCAGTTTGCGCACGGTGGGTAACAACTTGAACAGCTACGTGCTCAACAAGTCGGGCGGAAAAATCGGCTTCTGGTTCCTCCTCAAGGTCGCGGTCAGCGTGGCGCTCGCGTTCTTGCTTATGGTGTTGCTAACTCGGGTATTGCCCAAAATGTGAACAGCGGCCTTATTAACTATAAACAAAGAAGGAAGACTAAGAAGAAGTGTAGTATGTATGATATATGAATGGAACAGAAATGACGTGAATATCATAGGATGAAACACAACGTAATGATTTTTTGAATAACCAGAGTCTCATAATCGCAATAAAACAACCTGTAAATGCCGGGGTGCCGCCCTAAATCTCCTCGTGCAGAGCCTGGGCATGGAGCTGCTCTTCGTTCAAGAATTCGTTGTCAGAGAAGGATGCGCTTTCAAGCGCCACCGCCTCCAAGTGCGTGGCCGGGACCTGGTTGCCATGGCTCTGGAACTGTCTGGGCAAGTTTCCGCACCGGTCCTTGCCGAAGTTGATCTTCAAGCTCTTGTAGTCGTCGAACAGCTTGATGCCGTCGATAGCCTTGATGGCGTGGGCGATGTTCACGAAGTTGATGAACGCACAGTTCTTCTCCTCCAAGAAGTTGATCTGCTCGATGTCGCCGAACATTTGGAAGTCGTCCCTCAACTTGCGAGGGTTGTAGTAGTCGAAGTCCATTATGTTGCCAATATAGATGTTTCTAGAGGCGCCGTTCGACACTGCCAACGATAAAGCGTTAGAAAGGGGCCCAGAGTGCTTGCCCCACCCAACCTTGATTCTTCTGTTGTGGATCGTCAACCCATGCAACTGGCACATGGCGAAGAACTGTGCAGCCGCAATGGGGTCGATGAAGGTAATGAAACAAACGTGTCTCTCCTTCAAGAAACGGATGCTCTGCAACAAGCCTCCTCTCACCACATTACAGATTTCCTCGACAGAGGAGTCCTGGTGCAAGTTGCCCAAGTAGACCGTTCTGTTGCCCAAGTTGTTGGCACCTCCCGCCTGAGTGGCAATTTGGGCAGCAGCAGCAGACTGTTGCACCAAAGCACTCAGAATGAACTCCCGGTCGGCGGCAGTCACAATGTGCTCCATTCCAGGGGCCAACCCCAAGTACTGGGCGGCGTTGTGCTGCTGGGTCTTCGTGATGAAAGCACATCTGTCCTTTCCGTAGAAGCACTTCTTCTCCAAGTACTTCTCCTTCAACGGCAAGTTGGCCACACACCGAATGGCGCTCAAAATGGACAAAAAGTGGATGAACGCAATGCCCTTTTCGGGGATGATTTTGATGCAGTCGATGATGCCGTAGCTGGACAAGTCCTCTCTCAACTCCTCCTCGGTGATCAGCTCGCCATTTATGGGGTTGTTCAAGTTGCCCAAATAGACGTTTCTGGTGGCGCCATCTCTCTGGATAGCCTCCATCACGGCAGGCAATATCTGAGAATTCTTTCCCCAGCCGATTCTGACGTCGTGGCCCTTGATGCTCAACTTCTTCAAAATGCAGTCGGAATGGAACAACAATGCCGACTGGTGATCTATGAACGAGATGAAGGCACAGTTTTTAGATGGCAAGATCTTGACGCTTTCAAGAATGCCGCTCCTGACGTAGTCCAACAACTCATTGGGCTGAATGTCCGAGGGGATGTTGCCCAAATAGACAGTTCTGGAAGGTGCCACGGCCGAGCCCGCGTTGGTACCGCCATTAGGCTGGCTCTGTGCAGTGACACCAAACATCATTTCCGGTTGCATGTTGGGGCCCTGAGATTGCATGCTGTTCAACATCTGGGGCCCCCCAAGAGACTGTAAATTGGCATTTTGCAAGCTGTGGTGCTGCTGGAACTGCGGCTGGCCGTACGAGTCGCCACCCATGGAGTTTAAGCTCATTTGCTGCTGGAGCTGGGGACGGTGCTGACCATGTAAGCCATGGTCGGCTGAGAAGGCCGTGTCATCGTGGGGCGGAAAGTAGTCATCGCCAGAACCGAGGTGCTGGCTGGAGGTGTCAAGCCCGTTGAAGTTCGAGTACTGAGGGTCCTGAAACTGCGAGTACTGGTCGTAGGACGACGAGCGCGAGTCCAACTGCGGCGGAAAAGCACCATCGGAGCCTGCCAACTGCTCGTTAGAGCCCTGCTGGTAGTACTGGGGCGGATAGTACGACTGCGGTGGCATGTACTGCTGCGACATGCCCTGGTACGGGTCGTAGTAGGCCATTTTTTGGGGTTATAAAAGCGCAGAAATTACGCTAGAAATGAACAGGGCCGTGAATAACTCACACACAGAGCGGCTGGACTCCTGAAAGTAACTCCAGGCACGCGTGGGCCGAAATGCACGTGTTTTTGGTGCCAAATGAGGCCACTGCTCAGCGCGTCCGAGAGGGTCCTAGAAGGGCGCTTTTTGAACGGGAAAAAAGCGACGGATGGGCGTGATCACGTGCGGTGGGCTCGGGGGTCCTCCAGAAAACACGGGAGGTTTTGGAAGCAGCGAAAGAGGGCGCTTAGTGGTGGACTTGGGGCTTTCACAAAAGTGGAAGGTGGTTTTTTTTGATCTCTTCGCTGCCCTGGTTTTTTGACAATCAGACGGTGCGCGCACGACCACGCCTTTGGGTCGCTATAGGCTACCCCAGCAGGTCGGAGAAATCGGTGGAGTTATCCGCGGGGTCTAGTTCGACGGGCTGAATAGGGGATGAAGATCTTGGGCCAGTGAGGCTGGGGTCACTTCCTCTGTCCTTTTCGGGCTCTTTTCGGTGCGTTTCTGCTCCATTGTCGCTTTCTGAATCGTAGTCTGTTTCTTGTTCTGATGGGGCCATTTTTGCCTCGTTCTGCTCCTTGAAGCCACCAATGTTGTCCTGCTCTTCGTCGCTATTTCTGGCATTGTGCATGCCGGAGTTTTCGTCATTGAAATCTTCGCTGGAGAAGCTTTCATCCTCAGAATCACCCTTTTCGTGCTTGATTATGCTCCGAACGAGCTCGTGGTCCAGCATGGACGAGCGAAGGCGCAGTGCAATAGTCGAAACAGTGTCATCTTCATTTTTGGGCTCTTTTTTCACCAATCTTACGCGTTTCCGGGTGGATTTCTTTTCTCCACTGCTTCTCTTCCTGCCTTCTCTTTTTGCGCCCTTTGGAGGCGAAAGGTACACGGAATCAAGCTTATCGGGGATTTTGGACCTGTCTATTACCATGTGGTCCAAATTCATCTTGTTATCGCTGATGTAGCGCAGGTTGAGGAGTTCTAAGGGGTCATTTTGGTGGTTTTCCAACTGAAAAATGCGCTCTTTCTTGCTGTTAAGCACCTGGAGAAACTTGTCGTTGAGATCAGCAATGGTTCTTTCGTAGGAGGCGGCCAAAGTGTCCAATTCCAGCAGTAAAGTGTCCTTTTGCAGCCGCAATTTGGCATTTTCAAGCTCTAGAAAGGACTCTTTCGCTGCTGCATCGGAGTACTGCGCGGCCATGAGCTCGAGCCAATTGTAGACGTTTCGTTCTTGGTCCACAACCTCAGTTATGACCTCTTCTTCGAGCGTGTCGATGTTGGCAAGGAAAAGCGTCCCCATAGTTATGGGAAACTTGCCCCGAGTAGTCACCAGCAAGGAAAGCTCTGGAGGCTCCAAATCGGTGTCCTGGCTTTCTTCCATCTGAAGCTCCTTTGTGATCTCATCGTAGATGTAGTCGGTCTTGATCCGGGCAATTATGTCGAGCTGTGCTTGAATCCCTCTTATGGCAGTTTTCAGTAGAAGTTCCTGTACTATGGATCTCCATTCTTCTGAGGTATACTTCTCTCGCAATTGAGCCCTTTCCACAACTTCTGGGCTTAAAAGAGCGTTGAAATTGCCCTCAAGACAGGACCCCGAAACCAGGAGTTTGCCCCCCACTTCCACAACATGGAGGTAGAGGACGGACCTTTTGATCGGAGAAGCGTTTTCTTGCCCTTCCCTCCTGTAGATTTCGAGAGGAATGGCCTTTATGGTGCCTTTTAGTGTTCTTATTTCGCTTGCCATTTATCGATTGTAAAGCTCCACATTTTAGAGCTTATCATTTTCTCAATTTTTCACTTTTTTTTGCCAAATTCGCATATATTGCTAAAAGAAAGGGCACCACCCACAGTATATAAGCGCTAGATTCTCGATGCTGGTGGCGTCCTGAATTAGCTCCCTGACGGCCGCCTCCACGCTGAGGCCCTCGGCGGTCAATTTTTCTGAAACCATCAGAACGGCCCTCCCGGCCTCCAGACCCTCCTCCTGTGGCTGCAATTGTTGTCTTTCCGTAGTATCGTCTTGCAACCGCTTCTTTCTTATGGGCAGAATGGTCCACAGGTACAACGGGTCCCAGCGGAGAACGTCCAAAATGGCCAATATGTGGTCCCTGTTGCTGCGAAGGACCCGCAATGTGTGCTCACAACTGCGTGAAAAGGACCCTGCTGTTCCAGTAACCCCAAACCCGTCCACTATATCCCGGGTGAGCCTGAAGGGGACGGTTTCGGGGATGGGGAGCCTTTTGCCCTGGTCAAAGGCAACACCTAAGTCTATGTGGATGGGCTCGCCCGTGTTCTTGTCTAGCAAGATGTTGTTGCAATGGCGGTCTCCTAGCCCCAAAATGTGGCCCACCATAGACGTGGTGGCTATGCCATGGGTGTAGAGAATTCTGCTGTCGAGCCAGTCCTCAGGTGTGAGAAAGCTGTCGAAGAAGAAATGGCGGAGAACAGGCCGGATTTTCTCGCTTAGCCTTTGGTAGACCGCCACCCTCTCTGGTTTTTCTAGCGTCTGGGCGTTTTTCATGGCCTCCCGCGCCTTCTCGGCCTTGATCTTGTCGTGCGCCTGGTGGTAGGGCTTCACCACGTCTATGAGCGCTTTCAGGTTGGGCACGAACTCTATCACACCCGATTGCGGACCCAAAGGTATGGCCTTATATGTCCTCACACGGAGCTCTCTTTTTCGTGTTTCCCTGTCCTTTCGGAAAATGTTGTTCACCTTCTCGAAAACCTGCTCCATGATCAGGTCCTGGCGCATGTCGTCTGTTCCGGACTTGAAAAGCATGCTGTGGACAGATCCGTCGGAAAGTTGCAAATTTGCGATTTTGGGAAGACTCAAGCCGGACGTCGCAATCGTTATTTTAGGGTCAATCTTCTCCATGAAAACGGCATTCTGGTAGCCTGTATTGCTCACGCGAACTTCAAAAGTGGGTGGCGGGATTCTAGGCAAGCTGTTGAGCCAGTAATCGCCCAATGGCATCTTTTCAAGCGAGATGGACCTCCCCTTGGGCGCCTTGTATCGTGCAAGGTGAACACACTCATCGCATAATGACTCCATAAGCCTGAGCTCTTCTCTGCCCGCATTGGAAAACATCCGCGAAAGACGGGTGTAGATTTTGCCTGCTGCAGCTACCTTAAGCTTCATGTCGGTGCTGGAGCTCTCGTCAGCAAAGTCCTCATGCTTCTTTAACGAGACTAGGTTGTAGAGCGTGTGGTAAGGATGATCGTAGCACACCTGTAGTATGAGCTGCTGCAAGCGGGTCTGGAAAGGAGAGCTCTCGCTAGCTAAACGCGACACCAATTGCGTACTCCAGCCTATGAGCTTGTAGCTGGGAATGGAAACAATGTCTTTGTGGAGCCTTTCATATAGCTCGTGCTTGTTAGAGTGCTCAAGAAAAAGTGCAAAAAGCTTGTCCAAATTCTCGCCCGTTTCGCTGTCAGAAAGGGTGCTTTTCAAGTAGAACTCGATGCATCTGTCGGAAAAGTCGTCCTTGCTCTTCAAGAGGGCTTTGAGCTCCGCCAGTTCCGCGTTGAACAGGCTCTTCACCTTGGAGTAGTACTTCTGGGCCGCCTTCTTTTCGTCCGCTGAAACATTGTTTTTGCCGTAATGGGCTTTGAGCTCGTCGATTTCCACCTGCTTGTTCTCCACCCTTTTCTTCAACTTCTTGATCTGCTCATTCAAGTTATGCGACTTATACTGTGTCTCGCAAAAGTTGGCGAGAAGATGGTACACCCGTGCCCGCTGGGAGATTTCGTCCATATCCTGGACCAGATTGAGGATGGGATCAACGTACTTTTCCATGATGCTGGTGCCCAAATCATGCCTGGATTCTGTCATCCACACCGCCAAAGTGGCCTTTATCAAGCAGGGGTCCACATTGAGGCTGGTGAGCGGAAATCCGGCCTTTTCTGGCAGCTGCAAATTTTTGAGCATGGCCACCGGAACGCCCGTCTGGCCCTGGGCCCAAAGAGACTGTGCGGCCAGAAAGGCAACCACATGGGCCACACCCTGCTGAATGGGCGACTCCTGGAACTTGCTTTTCGCGATCTCGTCGAGAAGAATGGCAGAACTGATGGTTTTTTGTACCTTGCCATTGATCCGCGACAACCCATTGTACCGCACAAGCTCACTCACCACACAAAGCCACGAATTCTCCCTCTGCACCTTGCTGCTCAAGCTCGACTCTGAAAGAAGCTGGAAAGCGGCCTTTCTTGCCAAAACAATGTTTTCACATAAGTCCATGTCAGCAGCCTCGAACCATCTTGTCCGGCTTACATAGTCACCAAAGGGCTGCGAAAAACTCTCCATATCGAGGGATACAACCTCATCGATGCTGCAAATGGCTGCAACGGTTTTAAGCCAGCGGGATAGATTCACGGCATAGTCCCTAGAGGTAGAGGATTCGCTGAGAAGCTGGTTTTTCATGGTGAAAATGTCCAAAACCGAACTTTCAAGGGCCCTATTGGCATCCATTGGAGCATCGTGGATGTGCTTTAGGGTCCTGTAAATGAGCTCATGTTCGCGCACAGACTCGCTTTGAACAGGAATGTCCCATTTCTGGAGCTTCCATGCCCACTCGTAGTTGTCGTTATGGTCGCCCAGATCCCCTACACTGGCAGATCTGGCTACACCCATGAGACCGTCCCTCATCATGGATCTGATCAAAGGGGAGCCTGTGGTGTTTTGTCCCAAGGAAACACGAGCATCGAGAAGACCGCTGGACAACTTGACTTCTTGCGAGGTATCGTATCCTCTCCTGATCACGCTGATTGCGTAGCTTAAGGACGTTTCCTCTGGCAACCCATATATCAAGTCAGGGTCGTCTATGGATTCGTAGATACTGGCTAATAATTCAGTGTCATTTAGCCATCCTTTGGATTCAGGCTCATTGCTGTAAGCGTCCTCCAAAAGAAGAAGCGAGGTCTTGTGGAGCTTATTTCGGCACGCAACGGTGTAGAACTTGGTCAAATCGATGCCTTCGTAGATACCCCGGAATAGTGGGAGTTTCTGTTTCGCGCCTACCCTGATAAAAAGAATGACCCTAGTGAACAAGTCCACTGCTTCATTTGAGGGTGTTTCGAGGCGCAAAAACTCTTCAAAGAGGCTGGCTATTTGGTTGGCAGCGGCCTCACCAACTAGCGAGATGAAGTAGCAGATGAAGCTGGGTAGTGCCTGTTTCGCGAAGGAGGGAACTTTGGCAACAAAACCAGAAAACAACGTGGCTATGCTGGTGTATCTTGCCAACTCCTGGACTATGGCGAGAAACAACTTGGCTGTCCAGATGTCGAAATTGTTCTCGATGATGGAAACCTCCATGTTTATGATCATGCTTCCTAGAGAATCACCCACAAACACCGACTCATCATCTGAAGAATTGAGCAAAACACACGAGTGAAAGTCTAAGGGGACGATAAAATCACTGTAAGTCTCGTAAGACTCGCCAAAATCAACGAATTTCAAGACATCGGTACGATTGAGGTCGAATTTCCAAAGTAGAACACCCATAATTGACTCAGCACAAGCAGCGACTTTAGCATTTTCACTCAAGAGATAGCCTCCTATTAATTCAACAATAGGATTTAGTTTCGTGGTGCTTTTGTTGAATTCTTCGACAGAGACAGACTGATTTTCACCCTGGGGCCGCAAAATTCCAGATCCGTGGGTTAAGCCTCCATCTAAGTAGTATCTCGAAAGATAGCCAGCAGACCATCTCATAAACTGCTTAGAATAGTCTCCTGAGGCTATGAGCATCCTGACGATATTTTCATTGGTCTTGGAAGAATCTAAAATGACCTCGGTATGCTCGAAAACCAACGAAAGTAAGCTCAATAAGTGCCCTTCATGCATGGAGGTCTGGTTCCCGTGAAGTAAAAATTCCTCGATATAAGACGCTTTTAATGGCGACAGTTCTACTCTTAAAGAAGATCTGAGAACGTGAAAAGGGGCCTCTGTGGGGTTCAACTTGGAGACATAGTTCTCTAATAAGCCTATGACTTTGGTAGACCTGAAGGATGCAAAACGGGCAGCCAGTGAGAGAAGTTGGATCACCAACGGAAGCGACTGGTTCACTCCAAGTACATCATGAAGCTTGTCTATTTGCAAGTGTTCCAAGAGGCTTCCTATGTCACAAATGAAGGCATTTTCGCCCATCAATGGAGTCACCATATTGACCACCAACCTAGTCAAGTTGAGGCCGTACTTGCGTCCTTTTTCAAGAGCGAAAACTAGCTTGATCTTCCTCAAGCAGACAAGTCTTTGGTCACTGGTGACCTCTGTATCGAGTAGTAATAATAAACGACGAATGAGAAAGTAGGTGTTTCGAGCCAGCCAGAAATCTGCAGTATTCAGATAGCGCCTCTTTATCAAGGCGTTGAGTAGCTCCATACTGGACTCTAAAGTGATCGTAACCAGTCCTGGAGTCCCGATAATGCTACTGGAGCCAAATAAATTTTCGGACCCTTTAACTATCTGGGAAATTCGGGTTTCATCAGAAACATCTGTATACCGTATAAGTTGATATACCGAAATAAGAAGCTTTTCCTTCAACTGGGGTTTGAGTTGATCCTTTAATAGCTCCGTCAAAATTTTGTGGATCTCGTTTCGCACCCCTCCTTCAGTATAGGCGAGAGGAATGGCTAACGAAATGCTATCAGAGGTCAAGCTTTTGACGTCCACCTGCTTGATTTTTGCCAAACGCTCTAAGAGTGCCATTTTTGAGCCACCAACCTTGGTAGAAATCACTATGGCGGTAAGCTCCTTGAAGTTGTCGCCCAAAAATAGAGAAAGACTGGCGTATCCGAACAAATCGAACGGAAAAAGGTGGATTTCCAAGCCAAAAGTTAACCAGCACTTCAAAATTTCCACCAGAAAGGCCCGAAACAAGGCTTGTGCATTTTGCAACCCCAGAAGTCTGCAAATTTCCTCAAGGGCACGCGCCAAGTAGGGCCGGAAGAAGGAGAAGCGCGAATATTCCAAGAGATTGTACACACAAGAAACCATAATTTGGGTGGAACATTGGGACATCACACTGAAAAAAAGACAGAAAGTAGCACCTGTTTCGAGAGACTGCTGGGGGGTTTCGAATTTATGAAAAAGATCCTTATACATACGCACCTGTTCTGCTCCCGAACACGTCTGCATAAGGGACACGATTTTTGCAGCCAAGACGACCTTGGAATGGTTGGTTGCCTCTTGAAATTTCCCAAGGAAAAGGGCTCGTGTATCTTTTGTGTCGAAATGTCGATTTTGTACATTTAGAAGTTCGAGAAGGAACAGTGCATACTCGATAAAAGCAGCTTCTGTGGTAATGAGGTTCTTGTTTCCACACTGTAAGAGCCAACTGCACAAATCCTGGGAATCGTCTGCGAGAGTAGAGGCTTCTTCAAGGTGCACATATTTAGTATAAATGACCCTTAAAAGTCTAGAAACCACTATGAAGGTGATTTCAGAGCGCTCGAGTTCGTGGTCTGTCAAGCACTTTTCGCCTAATATTCTTACCAACTTCGTCATGATCAAAGGTGAGGTAATAGCATTGTGCAAATGTAGGTGTTCCGCGACGAAATAAAAGCAGTAAAGAGTATCAGCCGGTCCGAGGCTCTGCAAAAAGCTAAGGATGGTGGAGAAGGATAAAGCCTCATCAGAGAGGTTTTCTCTCCAAATGAGTAGCTTTATCGCTTCCACACAATTGACTGATTCATGGGCGAGCACAATGCGGTTGGAAGGGGCCTCTTTTGCAACTTTTGACTTTCCAAACTCATTGTCTAAAGCGTTGTCAAAAAGCTCTATGTGATTACGGCCCCTGTTGAGAAAGGACCCAATGAGATGATCGAAAGGAAGGGTCTTTTTAAGGATGTTGCCGAAACGGGGCCCTAGAAGGAGAGTTTCGGTAGCTATAATGCGGGAGATCAAAAGATGATTGCTTTGAAGCGAAGTAGCCAGAACCTCCAAAGATTCCAAAAGCACGGTAGCGCGATATTCCAAGGTGCTCAGAAGATGGAGCAGCACTTGCTTCGTCTCGAGCAAAGATGCCATCTCCAAAAGACGTATGGCCCACGAATAGCGTATTTCCGCTGTCCGATTCGCCACATTTGCGGATTCGAGAGCTTTCCCTAGGAGCTTCTCCATGCAATCGGTATTCTCCTGAATGGGTGAAATTCTGACCTTACGAGGAGGGCACTCTTTGGGAGAGTCCTTAAGCCTTATAAACATCAGTAGAACCTTCCGTTCGTTCAAAAGAATAAAAGACTGGTTGAGACTGCCTCTATAGACGTCAGTTCTAAGGGAAGGAGACGAAGGTATTTCTCCACCTAACCAGACAATAAAGGAACAGAAGGCTTTTGATGGAATACTGCAAAGAGCAGCCACGTCCCATTTCAAGTGCATCCACTCGAATATTCTTTGAGTGAGGATCTTCTGTCTGGATAAATTGGCTATTCTGGCGACTTCGTTGACGGCATACCATAAACAAAAAGCTTCCTGAGAAAGCGAGTACGGCCCATAAATTTCTGCCAAGTCGATCAAAGACTCAATTTGAACAACCAAAGAGGGGTCAATGAGCGTATGAGCATCTCCGTTATAGTAAAAGCAGATCTGATAGGTAAGAAGACAGGAAATGTTTGCGAGTTCCCTGTTCTTGACAGAAGCAAGACACATTTTTAACAACCGAGAGAGGTCCCTGCTTCTCATGTTCACTCCAGAATATGAGACTAAAGTGTGACAGGTGACGAGACGCCAGAAATCCACTTCTGAACCTTCCGGCAAATTCAAGATGCTCTGAAAAATGCGGTCTACTGCCAAAACCGATCCATTTTGATCGTCAATGGTGGTGTTCATTACTGAGGTTTCCTCCATAGTCAAGTCTTCACTGGCAGCCTGACATTCGGAGATTTCAGCAGAAACGGACATTTGGGAGCTTTCCAAGTGGAAGGCGAGAAGGATTAGGCCCATTACCTGAAATTTGGGATCATTTCTTTCACCCATCAAGCGTAGACAAAATTCTGGCAAGCTGGCTGCAAAATTCAAGGAGTCCCCAACCACACCCAATTTTTGTCTTTTCATTGACGGCTGGGGGTTAGACAGCGTTAGTATCGAGTGAAGAGCCCTTGCGTCATTCTTTTCAGATGTATGAGCCTTCAAAAAGTAAAAAGTTTTTGCTAGTTTGGCCAACCCAGAACATAATAGCCAGGGTCTGGTGTTTTCAGACGTTAAACATATGGATCTGAGCTCAAACCACGACTTTTCTGTTCCATAAAGATCAAATCCTACTTCGGAGGGTGATAACTGGTTCTCCACCGAGTTAAGTTTTGATAGGAGGATTTGAACGAGCACTCCGAGGTTGTACAAGTCTGCCTCAATAGGGTCTGGGATCTCGTTATTGGAACGGATGGAGATATCGGGGTCATCCTCAAAAAGGTCAGATTTCTCTCCGTTGAGTTGTGGAAGCTGGTCGATGTTAAGGTAATCGTGGGTGATATCGATGTTCAAAAAGACCAAAAACTCAGCTTGAAGAGAGTCGAACTTTGACAGGTGAAACTGGATGAAGGCAGTGACTCCAAGCCGGATAAGGCGGTTGAGGAAAAGGGAATTTTCGGTGGAAAACATTACAAGGAGCTTGTTGATGATTTTGAAGACGTTGACCACGAGAAGGCTCTCCTTTTTGAAAACCTCTAGCGTGAGAGTGAGCGGCCCTAGAAGCTGGACATACGCCCCCTCAGACAGTATAGGGAGGTAATTGACTGGAGAGTGGGCATCTAGGAGGTTCAGCAAGGCGGTAAACAGCTCTGTGAGCAAGCTATCGTAGACGGCGGTCTGGAACCTTTCCAAGATGTGGTTGATGAGCCTGAGGAGAAAGGCATAGATCTTGAGCCAGGCGTCGCTGCTGAGGTGTTCACGAACAAAGGCCTGGCTTAGTAGCAGAGAGAGGGTGCTGAGAAAGTCGAAAGCTGTGGGAACCACAAGCTCCGACTCCACAAAGTACGCGTCTATGATGTTGGAGATGACGAAGAGACAGTTCTTATACTTTATGGCGACAAGACTGTGGTTCGCTATGTATTTCTGAAGAAGGCTCCGGAGGCAATTGGCGGCCTTGGAAAGCCGTGTTTCCACCAGGGGGTTCTTGTTCTGGGCATAGATGTTCTTTTCTGTTTCGACCAACTTGAAGAGGGCTGCTGAGAGGATGGCGAACTGCTTGGCGTTGAGGGCAGTCTGGGCCGCGGAAGAAGTTTCTAGAAGGTTGAGGGCATCGTTGCGTTCTTTGAGACGGGCGCTTTGGAGTGAGCTGGCGATGTGCGACACGTCGAAATGCGACATGGGCCATTGGTGGTGTCGCGTGGAATAGACGAATGCGAAATGCGAAAAGGAGGAGTGAGAAGTGGAGTGAGAAGAGAGAAGCGGAGTAAGAAGTGAGTGAGAAGCAGAGTGAGAAGTGAGTGAGAAATGAGAAGCAGAGGAACGATAGAGACGGTTTATTGGCGAGGTGAGAAAGGACTAGAGAGGAAAGCAGGAGAGAGCATGTGAAACAAGAGGCTCCCTTCTGGAAGGGTGAAAAATTGGCTGTAAACCGTGAGAACAGGAAACCAGACAAACACCTTCCAACACCCTAAACTGACCAGAGTAGTGAGAGCGAGCTCAGAGGACTCCATATCTGGTACGCTCAAATGTGCAAGCGCCCAACGTCCCCTTTCACCAAATATGGCGGACCAGATTTGTGCAAGCCCGCAGTTTGAGATGCCACTATTGTAGAAGCCATTTCGGGAAACACCCGAGACCCGCTTTTTGCCACGAAAACGTATAAAGCCCCCAAAGCCCCCCCAAGGGCTCACCTGTCTTGTACGATCCTCCGAAATCTCGTCATTTTCCAACTTCCCACTTTTCCATGCCTCCCACTGTCTTCCTCACTGAGCCTTTGGATTTGAACCCCCCCATCTCCCCCACGCCACTTTTCGCCACGTGTGGCTGCAAAAGCTGCGATTTCTACGCTTCTCAGACTGATCTCTCAAAAACGCTCTTCCTAGCCGGGTTTATATGTCCGATTCTCTGGCTTGTTAACGCCCTTCTTGCCGTGCACGGCTTTTACCTATCGCTTAAATACCGGCCCAGCTTCGGCCCAAATTCGGCCCATATTCTTACCAGAAAGGCCTTCCACACACGAGCTGCACGCGCTGTGAGCGCCTTGGCCATCTACAGCCTTCTCGCGGGCGCTTATAGCGTGGCATTCAGGGTTCCTTCGGTGGTTTTGGAGCCAGAAGCCTAAGTTTCGCACTGACTCGGATCAGCCCCGAGTCAATCCCGAGTCAGCGAAAACTATATAAAGAACCCGGGCCCCCACATTTTGACGGCCATATTTCACACCATGTTGAGACTGCAGCGGCTCTACTCTTCCAAGGCGGGCTTATTGCGCACACCGCTTTACGAGAGCCACGTCAAATATGGCGCCAAGTTCGTCCCGTACGCTGGTTTCGAGATGCCCATCTTGTATAAGGGCCAGTCCCACATCGAGTCCCACCACTGGGTGAGGTCGAAGGTTGGCCTTTTCGACGTTTCGCACATGTTACAGCACAGAATCGAGGGCTCTGAGGCGGCTGCCTTTTTGCAGAAGGTCACTCCCATCGATTTGTCGCTCCTCAATAAGGGCCAGTCCAGCTTGTCTGTTTTGTTGAACAACGAGGGCGGAATCGTGGACGACTGCATCGTGACCAAGTTGGGCGAGGAGTCCTTCTACGTGGTCACCAACGCCGGCTGTCGCGAGCAGGACTTGAAGCTTCTCGGTGACGAAATCAAGGGCTTTTCTGGTGTCTCCCACCGGCCTCTAGAGGGCACTCTTTTGGCGGTCCAGGGCCCCCAGACAGCGCTGCTTTTGCAGAAATTCACCAACGAAAATTTGGCCAAAATCAGCTTCGGCGAAAGCGTGCTGTTGCCGCTCTCTTCCATTGTGAAATCAGACATCCAGTTGTCCAGAACAGGCTACACTGGCGAGGACGGATTCGAGTTGTCCATCAAATCCGAGTCGCGTGAGTTCTTCGAGACGCTTATCGACGAGAACCCCGACTTGGTCAAGCCCATCGGTTTGGCTGCCAGAGACTCCCTTCGTTTGGAGGCCGGAATGTGTCTCTATGGCAACGAGTTGACGCAGTCCATTACCCCTGTGGAGGCATCTTTGGCCTGGTTGGTGCCCAAGACTAGAAGGGAAAACGCCACCTTCAACGGTGCGTCTAAGATTTTGGCGCAGTTGAATGACAAGACCTTGGTGCCCAGGAGAAGAATTGGCATTACTTCCACTGGTCCCTCGCCCCGTACCGGCGACAAGATTTTTGTGAACGAGAAGGAAGTTGGTGTCATCACTTCTGGTTCTCCGTCGCCCACTTTGGGTGGAAACGTCGCGCAGAGCTACCTTGACAAGGTCGTCAAAATTGGCAGCGATGTGAAGATCGAGATCAGGGGCAAGTTGAGGGACGGTAAGGTGGCCAAGTTGCCGTTCGTGCCGAATAACTTTTACAGGGTTTAGGCTGTACAATAGAGAAACAGAACAGTGAAAAGTGCGAAAATGAAGAGATACAAGAAAACACAAGCGAGTAATGCATTGCAATGGACAGTTCAAGAGAACGCATTGCGCAGAGGCCGTTGCTTATGCCTATTGGAAGGAGGATACTTCTATTCAAAACGAGAAAAGTTCTCGTTTAGCTTGTAGATGGAGAGGCCCCTAGCATTCTTTTTTGGAAAGAAAGGTCGACAAGCTGGTCTAGTATTCAGAAAGGCTGTTTTCTGGCCTCTTAAGCTTTCATCTGCTTTTGGGAGGAGGTTTCTTCACAGCTAGTGATAGCCACAGGAAATTGTCACCCAAATATGGTCATTCCAAACGTCATACAATTGCCCAGCCATGAGGTATAGATTGGAAAGAACTGCAACAAACCTTCTTCATATTGTATGAGAGTCTAAAGAGTAGGATGTGCCATCTAATGGCTATATATATTGTATTCACAAGCTCTCTAGTTTTTTTTGCACCCGAAATCCCGGTTTGAGAATGCACCAAAATAGTGTTAACTATAGAATTTCCAAGAGAACCGTTGCGAACAGAACTCAATTCCCTTTGGTTCATCGACCAAGGGCACTACCTCATCCAGCCAGGGCCCGCTACGTTGAGCTTTTAGAGCTCCTGGCCAGACTTACAAGCTTTCCCCATATAACCCCTTCCTCCCCCTACTAGGGTTCAAGTGGCCCCTATTGACGCTGGCGGAGACGGAAATGCGTTCACAGCGCCAGGGCCCGTTTGAGACAAATTGCACGCTATTAGCACGCAGCCACGACGCATGCACCACGCTAGTTGCACGCAATATGGGCTTTCGGGCGGGTAGATGCCCCCGGTATGCAACGGCCCCTTCGATTTGCGCCCCTTCTGAACGCACCGCGTGCCGGATCGGCGCGGGATGCGCCAGTTGGGAAAAATTGGGCGCGCCGCTAGCGCGCCAAGTGGGCAGGGCCCGGTGTTCGGTTCCAGGCGGTTTGACAGCTCAATGTGCACGTCATAGTAGCTGAAACACTGGAAGTGCTCGCAGCGGCATACAATACGGCAATATCAACCATAATAGCGGTTTTCAACACAATAGCTTCCAACAATTGGGCCCTAACGAATGCGAAATATGTAGTGGCGGAGATAAAGCGCCTGCGCGCACCGCGGTGCGCGCATTTTGTGCGCAGCTGCGAACGCACCGAGCACAAAGATCGCGTCTCACCATCTGCGCGCAGCTTGGATCGTCAAACAACCCCAGTTATAAATACAACCGGGCCCCCCACAACTATCATTTCTTCTTACGTGCTACTACCTTCAAGAAAGCATCGTCTTGTGTTTCCGAGGTCCTCTATTGTTGCGTCCTTACGACCGTATTTCGTCATAACAACATGTCTGGTCGCTCTATTTTGTCCCCCAAACACACCAACAGGGCCAGCGTGAACAAGCTGTCGCCGTTGATGCTGCCCTCTAAGAGTGGGCGGGTCAAATTGGCACGGTTATCGGAAAAAAACGTGCTTACGCCGTCTAAAAAGGCCAAAAGCCTGGGCCTCAACTTCACCATATTTGAGGACGCCCCTGCTAATAGGGAGACACCCTCTCCAGAGCATCAGTCCAACCGGCCGGACCATTTGGACCAAGAGAACATCTTGCAGCCCAAACCCATGGGCTTGGGCCAGAGTTCGCTCGCAGAAAGAAGGCCCTTGGCAACCTTGAGCCCCAATGAGTTCCCTGCGTATATCAGCTATGGGGCCTCTCTTGCTAACCCAGTGAGATTGACAGAAACGTACTATCCGTCGAATTTCAACAATGAGAACAAGTCTTTGCACAAGAAGCTGACTCTTCCTTCCTACATCACACCACCCAGAAAGTCCAAAGCCATTATCTTCCGGTCCAACTTCGCATCGCCCTTGAACGAGGAGGACTACGTGGAGCTGCACTTGTTGACCAAACAGCTTGCTTTGCAAAAAAGACGCCAGAGATCTATGTCCGTGGGCAGAAACGCGGCTAAGTTGCCGTTGGTGACGAAGCCCAAGTTTGACATCTTGTCCAACTAGCGGGAGGGTGTGTTTCATGCGCTTTGATGCGTTTTTGCACTTTTTCAATTTAGAACATTTTGGTGCTTTTGGCAGGACTGCTTGTTTCCCTCACTTATGCTCATGCATTCTTGGTGCCTTTTTACCATTTTCAGTGCATTTGAAGCACTCCTCATCTTTTTTGCACTTCTTACACTGGCACATTTGCGCTTTCCAGCACTGCAACCTTTACGATTTTCATGTATCACTACTTTTTCCTTCTTAACCACACTTAATTCAGCATATGATACCCGTCAATAGCGATTTGAACAGAATCAGCAGCGTAGAACTGTAGATCTAGTGTTTTGCAGACTATAATGCGGACGCTCGTGTGACGTTAGGTTACACACAATTGACTCCACACAAAAGACCTGGATTTTCAAAGAAGGAAACCTCCACCTCTCCTCGTATAGCCGTCCTGTTGTTCCACTGCCCCTCCCAAAGGCCTCCAGGCCTCCGTCCCCAACTTCACCAAACCCAGCATCTGTTCGTGTGGCTACCGATTCCCTTAAAATTTCAGTCGTTGAAAAACCACACTACTAGCAGCATGTCGAACTCCATTCTCCAGGCGTTCAAGGGCTTGAATGTGGCTGCGGCCACCGAGATCTCGCAGCACGAGAACATATACGAAGTGCTGTACGAATACTTGTCGAAAATCAAGGATTATAACGATGCCAAACTGTTCCACAATTGTGTGGTGGCCTTGATCAACTTGGACAGGTACCACAAGGCGCTAGAGTTGATCAAAAAGGTTCCTGCTGAGGTGCACGACAGCTTCCCGTTAGAAAAGGCCTATGTCTACTACAAGACCAACCACACAGCGCTTTTGGTGGAGTTATACGAGGGTTTTCCGCGGGACACCCACCTGCTCCAGTTGCGTGCTCTCAAGCACATCGTGGCGCAGGCGTACTACCAGAATGGACAGGTCTCGCAGTCGCTCGCTTTATATCACGACTTGATCGAGACCAACGCCAATATCGACCGCAATTTGGACTTGTTGTGCAACGAAAGGGCAGTTGTTTCGCAGTTTTCTGACCGGCGCTCTGTTTTCGAGGATTCTGCTTCTGAGGACAACTACGACGTTTTGTTCAACACAGCGTTGATTGAGTTGGCGCACGGTGACCGCGAAAGGGCCTTGCTGCTTTTGGAGGATGCTGCGGAGAAGTGTGCTGCTCAGAACATGGACTCCAGTGAGGAGGACGTACTCGTTGAGTTGGCGCCCATAAAGTTGACCACGGCGTACATTTACCAGGCCACAGAACGGAAGGACGAGGCTCGCGCCATTTTGGCCTCTTTGGCGGGAATCAGCGACCTGATGATCCTGCTTCTCGTGAAAAACAACTTGGCCTCTTTGTCTGAGACACAAGCGAACCAAAACTTGGTGCACCGCGACCTCGACTACGAGTACACCTTCCACCATTTGCAGCAGAAATTGACCCGCGCGCAGTTCCGCACCTTGCTCAAGAACCACCTTCTTTTGAGCTACAACACCAACACCTTGTCGTTGTCATCGTCGTATTTGAGCCCCAAATTCCTCAGCCAGTACGTCGCGGATTTCGCCGGTGACTACACTTTGTACATTTACAAGGTTTTGGTCAGATTGGACATCACTGTCAGCGATTTGGACGACCTCAACTGCAGCAGGGCTATTGCTAGAAAGATCGCAAAATACATCCGCTTGGAAAAGGACTCCAGAGCTGTGGTCGCGGCTGCCTTGTTGTTGGTCTCCGTCAACCACAAAACCGGCAACTTCTCGCAGGCTTTGCCTGTTTTGCAAAAGGTTGTTGACGAGAATGAGCTCACCCCTGGTTTGGTGGCTGTTTTGGTGCTGTTGTACGAGTCCTTGAACATGGCCAAGGGATTGGACGAGTTGTTGGACCGCTTGACGCTCAGAATCGAGAACCTCGGCTCGGAATTGGCCAACGAGACTGTCTACAACTTCGCTCGCGTGTTGGGATTCAAGAACTACAGCTTGGGAAAGACCGAAAACGCTAACCGCATATTCGATGTTCTACAGAAGGCCAACAAGGAGGACATTTTGATCCAAAACGTGGTAAACAGCTCCGCCGAGGGCCTTCTTTCTGTGGACGCTTTAACTGCTGAGACCAAGCCCGTGGAAGACTTGTTGGCGGTTAACCTTGACCTGTTGGTGCCGCGCGCTATTCCCGTTTCTAAAACCAGAGCCAGCAGGGCTGCGAAGGCCCAGAAGGTGGCCAAAAAGGCGCGCAAGCCCACGTTCTCGAAGACCAAGGTGGTCAAACCGGCTGCGGACTTTAACCCGGACGATTTGGACAAGGAGCGGTGGTTACCGTTGAAGTTGCGTTCGTACTACAAGCCGTCCAAAAAGGAGTTGAAAAAGAAGGCCGCAGGCGGACACCAGGGCGCTCTCGAGCCGGAGAAGGCCATCACGCCCACGCCGTCATCCGCCGCTAGCAAGAAGAAGAAGAAGAAGGGAAAGAAGTAACGAACCAATGCACATCTTCATAAGAATTACTATACGCCCGCATCCGGCAGCATCATGCGGCCTGCACATAGACCCATTCCGTCCTGCATGCGCGGCGGAACCGGAAGGGATTCCTGCATGTAGTGCTGGGCCATGGCAGTCTGCCTAGGAGGGGCCGTTTTAGAGGGCCGTTTTTCGAGGAGGGACGGACGTGGATGGCCGGGATGGACTCGTCTGATTGGCCGCTGCGTTCTCGTTCTTTTTGCGCCCGTTTGCGCCCCGTTTGGGCCCCGCTTTTTCGCGCCTCGCATCGAGCCTCGCCCGATTAGGAAGGCGCTCGCGATCGCTCCCCAGCTTTATCTTCCTGATCATACGAATATATAGAAGGCCATTCCCCACACCCGCCTTCTTTCTAGACCCAGCTCTCAGTAGTTTAATAAACCCTAGTTTCGGTACAGTTATTCCTTTGAGGCATGATCATTCAAGAGAGTTACCACTATAAGTACGTTCTCTCCTTCTAAGTCAGTTAGTTGCCCCACCATGTCTTCCACCACCAATAATTCCGCCACGGCTGGCAAAAAACCCACCGTGGCTTCCTCCAACGTGCGTGTGCTTACCCACGCCGACACCCCCAAGGCGGCACTTACGCTTTTGGGCGCCTTTAAGGACGACGCCTTGGCCAAGCTCCTTGTTTGCCACTTTGAGGACGCTCAGAAACGGGTGGACTTGGAGTTGGCCCTTTACGAGGCGTACATCAACCAGCACATTGCCAAGGGCATCGTTCTCGGCATCGGCGAGACCGAGGCTGATTTTGAAACCGTGGCCCTCTGGTCGACCCCCAGCTCAGTCGACGAGGGCTTGGACTCTTTCCTGACGTTGATGGAGTCTGGCTACGGCCACGTGTGGGATATTGCGGGCGAGAACGGCCGCGAGAAGATCTTCCAGAAGATGTTGCCGCTCTTACACGATACCTGCGAGCGCATTTTTGCGACAGACCTGCGTTTCAACACGAAGGGCGTCTACACCTTGGTCTACGTGGGCTCGCTCGACAAGGCCAGGGGCAAGGGCAACGTCAGACGCATGTTCGAGTACATGTTCCAGAACCACATCGACGTGCCCGGAACTGATAGCGTGGCCTATTTGGAGAGCTCTGCCAAGTCCAACATCCCCATTTACGAGCGGTTTGGCTTTCACTTCTACGAGGATATCATGATGGGTTCCAAAGCCAACGACCGGGCTGTCGAGGGCCGCGACTACGCCGTCATGAACGTGATGATCCGGGGCTCTTTTGGCGAAGACTGGCGCAACGCCGAAAACGAGTTCTCGGGCTCTTCCAAATTGTAAGCAATAGCTGCAAAAACTGGATAGCCGTGTCTTGCGGCATTTATGCAGCGAAGCTTCGCTAAGATCCACCGGCTTCTGGAAGTCCTGAAACGGTCACAGGGCTCAGTCACATGACATAACCCGATGGGGTGCCCAGGGGCGTTTGCACTTGTTTGTGCGCAAGTTTTAACGTATGCCATTTTTAATCCCTCACGTAGAAGTGCGCGGTTTTGGCCTGCCACGCGCAGTTGCGTAGCAGACGAGAGAAGAGGAAGGGGCGACGATAACTATGTTGCAAGAGTCCCGGAGATGGGCTCTTACGGCGTATGTAGGGGCACGCAAGTAGCGGCGGTGTGCGCGCTGGTTGCGTTGAGACCCGCGCACTTAGCGTTGACGACTACGCCAATAGCGCAAATTGCACGCATAGGCCACTCTCGTGGTATATACACAGCGCAGATGTGGTGCCTCACCGCAGATGTAGTGTACATGTGGCCGTGAGATGTTGCTGTGGAGTAGACCGCCAGGAACTTAGTACAAAAGACGGCGGGCGTAGGGTTTGCTGCACATCCAGAAAGCTGGTCTTGCGCAACTAGCGCATACGTCAGCGCTAACAGCGTCTACCCTTGCGCATATTGCGCCCTCTTTCGCATAACAACGTTCATCGTACTATATACATTACTCGTCCAACGATAACACACTTTTCTGCGACGGCAAGGAGTGCTGCGCAAACTCCGCCTTCACCTGCGCACGCAAGTTCTCCTCCTGCGCCTTCGTCAACGGCTTGACCACCTCGTCCACGGGAACGAACGCAAATTTGCCAAAACCAAACTCGCGATCGCTCATCTTGTTCAAAACATACAACTGCGAGCGCACGTAGCCCACCAAGGACTCCACGTGGCGCATGTCTACGTTGGGGTTTCCGTTGAAGATGTTTCTCCACAACGCACCCGCTAAGGTGATGTCGTCAGTCATCAAGCCCTCGTCGTAGGATAAAACAGCGCCGAGAAGCTGCGTGTGGTAGTCCTTCAAGTAGCCCTCGATGATGCGGTTGGAGGTGATGCCGAGGTCCAGGGCCATGCGCAACTCCATGTCGCGAAAGATGCGGTCCACTAACTTCTGCTGGTAATTGCGGCCGTATTTGAAGGGCATGGCCCGCATTCTGACGGACAAAATCCAGTAGTGGAGAGCGGTGATCTGAAACCACTGCGAAAACGACTGTGGGAGCCCTAGCGTTTCGTAGTAGTACCTAGCAGAGGGCAGAAGGGGCTCATTCGGATAGTACATGCCCTGCTTCTTGCACTCGCCAAAGTAGAAGGAGCCCGCCACCGGGCCTGCACGCGACTTGTCCATGTCGATGCCAAAAGTGCTGATGACCCACTGGCCCATGTTCTGCTTCCACAGCGACATCTTGTAGTTGTCAGCCTCCACCTGGTGGTCTGATAAGAAGGGCGTCTTCTTCTTGAATGCCCGAGGCTTGATTTTCAAGTCCTGCTCCACCTTGGGCAAGGTCGAGTCCTTAGCTAGGCTCAGGGGGGCACTGGGCTCCTCCTCAAACTGCTTCCATTGTGAGACGGTGGACCTGAGCGCCACACGCGAGGACTGCGAGAGCGCCCTTAAGCCTATAAGCGGTGCTTTGGAGAGCATGCTGGTGGTGAAGAGTGGCGGTGGGAGAAATTTTTCTGTGTGTGCAGGAGATAAGGGAAAGCGTGTGGGAGGAGGCGGAAAAGAAGAAGGGTGGAAGGGAGGAGAGAAGAACAGTGGGAGAAGAGAGGAGAACGGCTACAAATAAGGGTTGGTGACGACGATGCTGGTGGCGCAAGTCCGGTTGGTGCAGCTGCGGGCTGCACAGGCATGCACGCGTCGCCGGTGGCTGCTAAAAGCGCGGGTGAGGACTGAGGGCCAGAGAGGAAAAGGGACATTTCCAGGAAGTAAGTATGCGAGCAGCGTAGTTCCTGTCCGGAAGCCGCAGTGTACCTTTGGAGGGCATGCCGATGCGTCGTCCAGAGCGCGAACCGGCCTCGTCAAGGCAACGCACACACCAACGCTACAAGCGCGGAAACTTCCCGCTGCCAGCGCGCATCTCCACCACTACGCGCACCAACTGTGTCCACGCACGCCTCCTCCGCTACATCTCCCCATCTATCACATTCTATTCATATCTACAACTTCGTGATTCTCTGGGCCTTGCGCTTGCGCTCGTCGGCCTCCACGGCAGTCTGCTCCTCTCCGTGGTTTTTCCAGGTGTTGTAGCCCCAGTTGTTCTTGCTGTAGAAGGACTTTCTGTCGTACGATGTCAACGGCAAGCCGTCCCTCAAGCGATACACCAAGTCGGGGTTGGAGGTGTAGTAGCGCGCGAATCCCACCAAGGTGCGCCCGTCGTCAACGTCTTGCAACAACGAGTTGAAGTGCGGCGCATCGTAGGTGTAGTTTCCGCTCTGCATAAGAACACCCTTCCAGAGCAACTTCACAAACTGGTTGTCGCCCTTGATCTCGTCCTCGCCGACGCTCACGAGTCCCTGAACACGGGGCTCCACAACCAGGAGGTACGCCAAACGGTTTCCGGCATCGTAGCGTTTTTGCAACTGGCTGATTACGTAACTGAACGACGTCAACGGGTGCACCTCGTCGTTCTCGGCCTGGATTCCCTGCACCTTGGCCCACGGAGAGAGGCGGATGGCCAAGCGGTCCGGGCCGGTGATGGTCAACAAGTGGTCGATCAACTCCAATACGAAGGTGGCTCTCTTTTCGAGGCTGCCTCCGTACCTGTCGGTTCTCTGGTTGGACACTGGGTGCAAAAACTGGTCTATCAAGTAACCGTGCGCACCGTGGAGCTCGATGTAGTCAAAACCGGCCGCGAGGGCGTTTCTGACCGCCTTGTCGTAGTCCACGTAGATAAGTTCCTTGATTTCGGCCTCGGTGAGCGCATGCAAGGGGTTTCCGTGCTTTTCGGCCTCTTTCTTGTAGCTCTCATCGGGGTAGACCACCGAGGGGGCGATGAGCCTCTTTCCAGCGGCCTTGAGGGCGTCAGGGTTGCCCACACGGCCCAAGCCCCACAACTGGACGCCCAAAAAGGACTTGTTCTCGTGCACCTTATCGGTGATCTTCTTCCATGCATTCACGTGGGACTCGGTGAAGATTCCAGGCACATTCGGGTAGATTCCCAACTGTTCCGAGGCAAGCGTGGCCTCGGTGACCAAGTACGAGCCGGGGTACTTCGACCTGTCGTCGTAATACTGCAACTCGAGGTCCGATGGGGTGTGGTCTGGCAACGCTCTGAAACGGGTGGTGGGGGCATAGATGATGCGGTTGGAAAGCACGTTCTTTCCAACGCGGATCTCCTCAAAGACCTTGGTATCTTTCAAAGGGCGAGTCGCAGACATGTCTGGGTTTGGCGGTGGTGTGGAATAAACTTTATGGCAGCCGTTAGCCAATATATAGTGTGGGGAAATTGCCGGATATAGTTATTTCCGCGACTTCAACGGCCCGCGGATGAGCCAAGAACAGAAACGGTATTTCTGCATGGCGGGGTAGGCGACTGGAAGCAAGACTTACGAAAGAGTAGAGGTGGGAGGGAAGTGTTGCGGATCCCCAGAAATGGCCATCTTGGGGAAAGTTGGGGCTTTTTGGGTGTGAAAAATGGGGCTTTTCACGCGTGGAATGAAGACAAGGGTTCCCAAAAAAGGAAGGGTGTGTGGCTTAGGTGGAACGCGATGAGCGAAGCGAAATGGGTGCAAAAGAAATGGGAGAGGGCGATAAGTAGCTGAGATGACCGAGGATGGCCCCGTTGGTGCTGCTATAGGGACATCAGAGAATGGCGTTTGAAGGTTAGGTGGAATTCCCGGAAAAACCATATATGTGCCAAAAACTGCAAAATTCGTCAAAATCTGTGAAAACTGTGTCCCGGCAAACGGTGTGCGATTGTGCGAAGAGTAGAACGCTGAATGAGGGCCTGAACATGAGCTGAACATGATTGGCCAACTCCAAGAAATGAAAGGTGGTGTCTCCGATATGTGCTGTTCGTCGCTGATTGGCCAGCCATACTGTAGCCAATTCGGTACATAGGTCCGGTGCGCATATTCTACTACTACTGGATGCCGGTGATTGCCTGAACTTCCCCTTCTCCCATATATAGCCCCAATTGTGGTCTTTCTCTGGAACCAAAACCCGCAACCCTGCCCCAGTCATATTTGCGCCTGTTCGCACCTGACTGCAAAAACCATGTTCTTCTTCTGTATTAGGCGTTATCGGGCGGTCACACTCTGCGACGACAATAGCCGCCTTCCAAAAACCGCTGAAAGTTGCTCTCAAATGCCAAATCCGCTCTTCATAGTCTCTTCACTATATGGAATAATGAGCAGCAATCGCCTCTATATGCACCTAGCGCCTCAATCATTGGTAAACCCTAACACAGTGGTCCTTGCCAATCCAGTACCAGCCCCCAACTACATCAACTCCCCTCTAATCGTAAACCTGTCTATGCCTATAACTTAGTTGCCGAACGCCTTGTCGAAACCGGTGAAAACGAATCTGTATCTGACGTCACCCTCCTCACATCTGGTCAACGCCTCCCGTGTGCCCTTCTCGGAGATAGGAATCTGCTCCACCCAGGGCTTGACGCCCTTCTCCGCGGCCAACTGCAACATCTCGTTGGCCTCAGCCTTGGAGCCCAAGAGCGACGAGCCCAAAGAGCCTCCGGAGCCCAAAAACGAGAAAGGAGATACCTCGAAAGTGTCCTTCACAGGAGGCAAGCCCACGGAGATGAACTTGCCGTTGACCTTCAAGACAGAGAAGTAGTCGTTGATGGCGAGGCCGTCCACGCCGGAGGCGCAGTTCAAAATCATGTCAAACTGGTCATGGTGGTCCGCGGCCCAGGTCTTCTCCTCGCCCGTGGCAATGAAGGAAGACGCTCCCAACTTCTTGGCCTCCTCCTTCTTGGCCAGGGATCTCGAGAAGGCAACCACCTTGGCGCCCATGGCAGCGGCAAACTGCACAGCCAAGTGGCCCAAACCGCCAATGCCGATGATGCCGACGGTGGGGTTCTTGATGCCCTTAATGTTTCTCACCAAAGGCGAGTACACCGTCAAACCGGCGCACATTAACGGAGCAGCCTCTTCGGACGACAACGCATCGGGGATGCGGAAAACGAACTGCTGGTTGGCAATGGAGTGCGACGCGTAGCCACCCTGGGTCACGTAACCCTCTGAGAAGTGGTCCACCGCATTGTAGGTGCCCACTCTCTTGGCACAGTACTGCTCGTTGTCGCTGTTGCATCTGCTGCAGTCGGTACAGGCGGTAGAGGCGGCGCCCACACCCACTCTGTCGCCCACCTTGAAGTCCGTCACCTTGTCACCAACAGCAATCACATGGCCCACGATCTCGTGGCCAACCACCAAGTCGTTTCTCTTCATTTCGCCCCACGAACCCATGGTGGTGTGGATGTCGGTTCCACACAAGCCGCAGCAGATGTTCTTGATCACCACATCCGTGGGCTGCATGGGCTTGGGCTTGTACTGCACCAACTTGGGCTTGTTCCAGTTCTCCTTCTTGTCGACGCCGTAGCCTTGGAAGTGTTCGGGAATTGCAGAGGGAGACATATTGGGGCGAAGTTTTCTGGGGTCTCAATTGGGGAGAAGTTTGCTGGGGTCTCAATTGGGGAAAACTCGCCCTAGTTATACTCCGCGAGCCTATTTTCCATTACAAAGCAGCAACGCGCATAGCCGACATACACGTAATCGCTTCCAGTTCCACCGACCTGACTTTTGCAGGGTGCCGCAACCTTCGGATGGCCGCCTGCAGGCCGCCAGGAAAAAACTTGCAGCATGCATGGTGCGTGCGCGTCGCCGTTTATGCGCGCAACTAGCACGCTGGCAGCGGGCACAGCGCCGGGCCAAGTCCCCCGTGGCTCGCTCCATGTGCCAAGGCTGCGCGCTAGCTGCGTGCGGATGATTTGACTCGGGAAAACTGCTATCTCGCGCTCTGCCAGCCTCTTCCACGTTACGAGCCCCAGCAGTTGCTGAGGAATGACAGCTGCAGCGTCTCGCTTACCGAGCGTTAAAACCGTTATTTCCGGCCGGAAAAACTTACTAAGCGATGACGTGCGTATCCAGCACCACGTGACAAGTCACGTTTGGAAACTCACGTGACTGCCGCGTCCTGCACAGCTTTGCTGCAACCCGCAGAACATGACACAAAGCCCCGATAGCTATAACCACGAACAACAAAAATTGAGCCCAGCGTACAAAAAGCGCCCGCCTCCTGATTGCATCGCGCTACTAGCACGCAGCATCCATCCACGCCAGCGCCTGCGTGCATCTCCCACACGCGTCTCCAAAGTGTGCGCGCGCAAATAGCTACCTCTGCCGAAAACAACAACCTACTCAATCTCCACATCTACCGGCCCCCACCATGGTTTTGTATAAACGAAAACAGGTGACCTATGTCAAGCCTCCACCTGCGCCCTATGATCTTTCGGCCGAGGTTTTTGTAATTCCGCACACCAAAGAATGGTTTTACGACTACGAGGCCTACTTGGCCCGTATGGATTACTACAGAACACGCAAATTTGTATGTGAAATTACCGGAAACTCGTGCTTGACCTTTTTCGAGGCCCAGGACAGCGAAAGCAAGGAAATCAAGGATGTGGAGCGCAACTTTCCCGAGGCCCTCCGCGAGCACATATTGCGCTTTTTGCAGTTCAACAGAATCACCCGCTTGGACCAGTTAGTGGACAAGGTCTATCTGATTTTCAAAAACGAGTACTTTCCGGGTGAGACCATCTTCATCAAGGGCTCGCTACATACAGGCGCCGAGGAGGACCATGGGAGCACGGTTAACGAGGATGGCACTATAACCTCGGTCAAGCAGAAGGGCGTGATACGCGAAAAGGTCCAATACAGCAATCCAGCAGATGGGCTCACCACCAAGTATTTAGTGGCTCGTTTGAGCGACGGCCAGCAGGCCATTGTGACGAAAGACAAGATTTCCAGGGACAGAAACCACTTCACGAAGTGGCTCATCAAGACGTTTATCAAGCTCACCATGTCGCGGTCCCACAAGGTTGGTGCGCCGTGGGTGGTGAAGGACAAATATGCGAAAAAGTACCGCATTCCACAGATATATCCGGAGGATCTCGAACACTTCAAGTTCTCGACGCCCAGTGGAGAAATTCTCTATGACGAGCCTAATGGGGGATCCTTGTCGGCCCCCAAGGCCGAGGCTCTTTTCCTCGAAAAACGCGCTGCTTTGCAGAAGAAGAAAGCTGCGGCTTCCAAAGGCCTCAAGAAGGGCTCTCTTCTCAGGAATATGACTCCTGAGGAACATTCGCATCCTAAAACTCCGCCCGTGGGTGCCCAAAGAAGTGACCCTAGAAGCAGATTTCCCCAGCACCACCTACCCGATCAATTGCAGAGGGAGTTGTTGCAGCAACAAGAATCGGGCAATGGCAACCAGAGTATCAGCTCTCTCGCCGCCGCAATTCCGCCCTCGAAAAAGCACATTGTGTCTGATCTAGAGCTAGCCTTTGATCTCCAGAACCGCAAACCGATACCTGAAAAGCTCAGGTTGCCGCAAAACGCCCAGATTTGGAATAAAAAATTGGTAGAAGAGCTCACCATTGACACCAACAAAGACGATGATCTGGACATCGAGATTGTGGAAGATGGTTCCAAGGAAGAGGAACAGGCTAGAAAGGAGCAAATTGCCTTATTCAAAAAGCAACAGATCGCTCGCATCAGCAGGCCTGTAGTGACAGCCATTCTGGAAGCCTTAGAGACATGGGTGTTCTTGAACATTTACCATTCGGTTTTGAAGATCGATACTTTCACCTTTGATGATTTCATCTACGCCATGGGCTGGAACCACACCCAATATACTGATATTGGCAGATGCGACATGTTGGACGAAATTTGGTGCGGTGTTCTTGGGGCCTGTGTTTCGAGTCTGCCCAACGAGAAGTCCAAAAACAGGGATATTCCCGGTTTGCTCATCACCTTACCCCCTAAAGAGTCTTTCATTAACCCTCCTATTAAAACCACTCCGAAGACGGAGACTAAAGAGGAAGAGGAAGAGGAAGAGGCTCGTGGTTCTGACAGCGAGCAGGAACACAAGGCACTCAAAATCGAGGAGGATGAGTCTGCTAATGAATCTGGGTCAGAAATCGAGGGCTCTAAGAAAAAGAAGGTGTCGAAAAAGGACAAAATCGAAGAAAATGGAGAAGATGCCGATATCGAAGTCATTGAAGACGAGGAACTGGAATCTGAGGATGATAGTGATGAGGAAGAGGTCAGCAAGTTTCACAATGCTTACCAGGTGATTAACCATCGTGGAACCCTGTGGCACGAGCGTTTGCGGAAAAGAAACTTTAAGGATGGAAACTGGCAGACCATCATGCTTGGAATTCTTTCTTTGGTGGAACATGTACCTGCTTACAGTGACACTATCGAGCAGGCGTACCGAATTTTAGCCCCTTTGGAGGCTGCCACTACACCCGCCAGTGTTTTGACTGAATTCTACAAAAATATGGATATCGACTTGAGACTCAAGGTGTTGAACATCATTGCTGGTTTGCTTGTTAATGGAACTCGTGTTCGCACTTATATTGATGAGTCCTTGGACAACTCCACGACTTTGAGAAGAAACCGGTTAGACAATCTCAGGGATTACAAGATTTCTCTTGATACAGCTCAAAAGGCGCATAATGCCATTTTTGAGATCTTGCTTGCTGAAGATAAGGAGAAAGAGAACTTGGAGAAAAAAAGCAAAAAGAGTAATGGCCTGGAAAACGATGATGCTAAGAGCGCTAGACGAAAGACCAAGTTAGACCTCCTGGCCCCAGAAAAGACCGAGGAAGAAGAATCATTGGCTGCGAAGAACAGCACTTTCAAGGAAGCCTGGGAAGAAAGACAGGAGGCTTTAATCAAGCTCAAGGAGTACAAGAACTCTAAGAGAGAGATAGAGCTGAAACTTCGCGAAATAGACTGTCAGCGAGTGAGGCTTCTTGGAAAGGACCGTTTGTACAACAGATATTGGTGGTTTGAAAACAACGGTTTGCCCAACTTGCACGTTACTGCAACAGATGAAGATAATGAGGATGAAGAAGGCGACAAAACCAAGGCAGAAGAAAACGCTGACGACGTTGACGATGATGATGACGATGAGGTTCTTGAAGAGACCTATCTTATGGGCAGATTGTGGATCCAGGGGCCGACAAATGAGGATTTGAGAGTTCACTTCAAGACCAATGCCCTGGAAACTGAGAAATTTCATGACGCAAGCTACGAGATCGAGCGTTCTTTGGGTGAAGTCGAGGAAGAGGAAACTGAGCCCGAAATGGTGGATTTTGGCGATGGAAAACCCCCTTTGAAGAAAATCAACTACGGACATCTTCCGAAGGCCTTTACGCAGACCTCGGAGACCTTTTATTCGTTGCAGTTCTCTTCAGACAGGGTTGTACGTCTTGAAGACTCAAAAATAGTGCCTAGAACGACGTTACTTGACGATCTTGGAGGCATTCCGTTTTCTGTTTATGCCACTGACTTTTCTACCATGGAAAGGAAGATTCTTGAGGAGGCCCCTGCTCCGCTTTTAAGTGGATGCGACTGGCGTTACTACGATAATGTGAGCCAGATTGAGCAACTTATTGAGTGGTTAAATCCATGGGGCCTTCGGGAGTCCCTGTTAAGAAAGGAGTTGGTTGGAGTTAAGGATGCTATCACCTTCAGTATCGAGGCCAGAAGAAAGGCGCTTTGGATGGACGGCATTCCAGACTCAGAGAAGGATCTCCAGGACCTGATTCAACAGATCGCCGAAAAAATCAGCGCTCTTGGTGCGGACGAAATCGCAGCCATTTCGGAGGAAGAGAGTGACGAGGACCCTGTTTCCAGAAAACGCTCCTTCAGGAAGAAAAAGAACTTCCCCAGAAAGAAGGCCAGAACTATGTCGCCTTCGGAGGTTCTTGAGAGTGGAAATGCCGACGAGTTGCAGGCCCTTCTCGAGAAGCTGCAGAAGGAATTAGCCCTGAAAAAAGAAGACAGAGAGCACTCGCGTGTTTTGGAATGGGTCAACTCGTGTGCTCTTGAAGAGTTCGACAAATCGCTTTACGACGGAGGGGATAGGCCCAAGCCTGCAAAGAGGGGAAGAAAGCCGGCCACTAAGAGCGAGTAAAGGGAGGTTTGTAATTATGTGCGTGTAATATAAAAGGGTTTTATGTGTGGAAGTGGCAAGGAGAAAAGGAATAGAGAATGGGGCTGGAGTGGGTGGTCTTGTTGAGACATTCGGGTCCAGTGTCTTTTGAGGGTTTGGAGGTTTATGGGCTCTTGGGCCTTTTCGGGTCTCAGAAGTGTTCTATCCAACTACTGATAACGAGAAACCTTGAAGTAGATGTACTTGATACCCAACTCATAATCTTCTTTTTGCTATACATCATTTCTCCTCCTTCCTAATATACATTTACACCTCTAATATACATCTAGTCAATGCCTAGCCCTCTTTCTCCCACCGTTCTCCTCAATGCCCCGCTTTTCCGCCCGGGACCGCCGGGCCAACTCCTCCAAAGCTGCCTCCTTCTCCCTCTGCTGCTTGGCAGCCCTTTCTCGCAACACTTCGTTCCGGATCTTGATATCCTCTCTGGCCTGCTTGTCTGCCGATTCTAGCGCAGTAGAGAGCTCGCCAAACTTCTCCAAATTGACTTCCGCAGCTTCCCCAGAGGTGCCGCCGTGGGCCGCCAGAATACGCTTGTCTAGAGCTATGGTGAAACCCTGGTTGTTCTTCCAGTTGGACACGGCTGAGGGAATATGCCACTTTTCTCTTTCCTCCTTACTTAGGGGCGGCCCACTGGTCTTCTTCAAAACCGGAGGAGGCGGGGAGGGCGTTCTATGCCGGTTTTTGCGTAGCTTGAACTTGGGCGGGAGCATCGGGTCCTCCTTATAAGTCTTGATTTGAAAAGTACGGCCCCTTTCGACGTCCTCTCCATCGAAAGAATTGGGCGTGTAATCAACATAGGATGTGGCGTTGTCCCTGGCCTTAGCCTCCACATCGACGCCGTTTTTGACGTCAATGAGACGATTCACTAGCTGTCTGGTTTCCTCCAAACACTCCTTGAGGGAGTCATCGGGCGCAGTGGCCAAACTGTAACGAGGAAAGGAGTGTTTGAGGTTGGGATACCGCCTTTTCAAGGGAATGGTGTCCTCGTGTGAGGTCTGCACTTTGCGGGCCGATCTAGCGTTTGCAGACGCTATTGTGGCGGTATAGTCCACAGTTCCGTCGCTTTTGATGTGCAAATCGGCGATAGTGGACTCCAGCTTTTGGGGATTGGGTACTATGGAGGTGTTGGAAGAGGCGAACACCGTCGTCACCTGGGAAGGAAGGGTTGCCAAAAGACTGAGGTTGGGCCCCGTGGAGGCCACGGAAAGGCTCTCAGGGCTTATATACGCGCTGTTCTTGGGCCTGGGAAGAAGAGAACTGAACATGGGGAGAGTACGTTATAGTGAATAGCCGAAAACCCGTACACCAGATGGCCACGAGAAGAGGGACTGCATATATGGTAGCTGAAGAGTAATAGGGCCAGGAAAGGCGGAAGAAATGACCTTGTGGGCTCTACAGTTGGCGTCAGGGCGTGTCCGCGGATACAGCCCTGGCGGCATCTTTTTCCTTGTTGTCAAAGATAACAGCATAAATTCGATCTGTTCTTCTAGTATCTCTCAAGTCCTTTTTATAAGACCCCAACTGAGCCACACAGCGTGCTCAAAGACAGGTGACTTGCCTCCACACAAATGCTAACACGTATTCTCGACACGCTGTTCGAGGTCTTAGGCTTCCTCCCGTTCTCCATCTTTTCGTTATCTCTCGTCCTTCTGTCGCCATATCTTTCGCAGCCTACGGTCCTGCACAAATACTCTTCCATATACTCTATCGCTGTCTACACCATCACTTTAAAAAACACCAAACTTCTGGCAGGTCAGGAATATCCACATGCCAAACTTTGTGAAGCGCACCGGCGGAATCATGTCTTCCGGGACCGCTTTTGCGAATTCCAAGTCATCCGGCGAGACTCTGCGGGGACCTGCAATAGCGTCAAAGGTCTTGTAAAGCGAGTTGAACAAAACCTGCTTCCAGGTGAGCCCGACCGCGCGCACAAGCTGTTTGGACGTCAATTCCTTGTCTTCGGTCAATTTGGATGTTTCAGTGGCCTCGGGCTTGTCGCCATGGACCCTTTCTGCCATCAAATCAGGGTGGTCTGTAACAACACCATATTCTCTCAAACGCGCCAAACTGCACATTCTGGAGTGATACTCGAGTTGCTGGTACATGTTAACCGTCCACGAGTACAAGCTGAGGTTGTGGGCCTTCAAAAGAGGCACGAAAGTGCGGAGAAAGCCCACGGACCAGGTCTGGATGTATAGCACTGAAAAGCCCGTGGTCTTGAAACGGATGCGGTTTTCGGGGTTGGCCTGCGCATCGAGAAACTGGTTGTAGGAGATATAATGGAGGGCTTCTCCCCAGAAGGCGGTGATGTTCACGGTTTCAAACTGGGTCAAGCCAAACGGGCTGGAGACGTTCTTGAACGCGTCCTGGAAGAAGGGGTCCTGGTTCAAGAACTTCATAAACGACAAGGTCCAGATCCCAAACTGGATGCGGTGCAACCACCAGCCGAGGTCGTTGCGCACCGCCAACAAGTCCTGGATCAAAAAGCGCAAGCACTTCGGGGGGTTCGTGCCCTTGATGTCGAGCATCAATTTGTGGTCGTCGGACTTGTGCTCCTCCACATACGAGGCGAACCACTCCAAAACCTGGCGAAACGTCATGAGTTTCTCGCCCGATCCGATGGTCTGCAACTCCTTCAAAACAGCGTAGTCCGTTTTGAGGATGTTGTAGTCGGTCTCGTTCCCGTCCTTGTCGCAGAAAATGCGCTTGGTGGACATGTCGTGCGACACAACCAACACCTCGTCTCGCGAGAGCCAGATGTCGGTTTCAATAATGGTGGCGCCTGCGGCGTAGCATTTCTGGAACCCAAGGAGGGTGTTTTCGGTGTACTTGGCCTTGAAACCACGGTGGCCTCCGATGAGGGGACTCGCAACCAGCATGGAAAAGCGTCTATATGCGAAAAAGAGGTGGGATGAACGGAGACCGGTTTTTAAAGGGCCCATACAGGCATTTTGCAACGTGTGCGGCCGGAAAATGGAACTGCCAGTGCATATGGAAGGCACGTTCTGGTATTAACTGTGGGGAATATGCAGGAGGGGTCGAGGAGATGAGCCATTTGAGGTGCGTAGAAAAGGCCTGAGAAGGGCATTTGGGTGCACCCAAGCAGAGACCCTGTTTAAGCAGCGCTGGATCGCTTGCAGCACGCTATTTGTACCACCAGCGCTGTTGGTGTGAGGCCTATCTGGGCGCTGTTGGTGCGCGTTTTGCAGCTAGAAAGACACCCTCTACAGGTCTGACCACACTACTTGCGCACAGTGAGTGCCGTGTCTCGCTACATGCTCGCTGAGTGCGCGCATCTGTATCCTTCGTGTACTTCGGTCCTTTCTAAAGCTTTGCGGCCGTGCCTTGGTCCACCACGAGCCGGATCAACAGATACGCAATGGACTCCGGCAGCGGCAAGAGAATTCCCTCGGGATTCGTGCTGGTGTCGCCGCCGTCCTCGTAGATCAAGTGGCGCACGAAGTCCACGTCGAACCAGCGCGCATCCGCCAACTCGCGGTCGTGCTCGAGGTGGATCGCCTCGTTGACGCCGTTGAACTCCACCACGCCCAAACACCCGATCATCAAGTTGCCGGGGAAGGGCCACGGCTGTGTGAACTGGATGTTGATGGAGGAGCACACCACGCCCGTTTCCTCCCAGATCTCGCGCTTGGTGGCCACCTCCACCGTTTCGGAGGGCTCCATGAAGCCCGCTGTGCACGCGTACATCTTCGTCTCCGCGTAGCGCTTCAGCAACGAGAGAAGCACCTTGGTGCGCTCCACGTTGGTGATGGCGGTGATGATCACGGCGTCCGTTCTGGGAAACGACACGTTGGACACGCGTGTGTTCTTCACGGGACACTCGTAGGTGGGCCGCGCGCCATCCGCGTCCTCGTCCTGCCCTGCGTCCGTTTCCTGCGCCACCACTGCGTCGTTTATGCAGCGCAACTTGCCGCCAGCGTGGATGGGGACCACCTTGGAGCCGCAGCCAGGACAGAACCGGTTGCGCAGCATCCAGTCCAAAAACATCTTCCCGTGCGAGTAGAGCGACGCCTCCTTGTGCGTGAACCCCAAGTAGTGCTTGCGCGAGGTGCTGAAGAACACGTTCTTCATGTCCACGGGAACGTTGCTCGCAACATGGTCTCGCACGAGCGCTGTGACCTCCGGTGCGTGCGTGAGGTCCACCGCAAAGTACGGGATGCCCTGGTAGCGCCCCTGGTGATCCAAGTAGCGCTCGTCGTCTGGCTCGGCGTGGCTGCCCGCGTTCTCCTCCTCGTACGACTTCAAGTGCAGCAAGTTGAGCCCCACGCTCTCGTCCTCGATTCCAAGAAAGAGGAAGATGGGCTTACCAGCGTCCCTCATCTGCGGGTTGTGGTCACGGTTGTCCTGGCTCCATGCGTCCACGGCCTTCGTCCACTGGGGATTTGCTGCCAAGCCCGCGCGGATGAGCGCCTTCCCGCTGACGAGCTGGTTGTTGCCGTTGGTCAACACTATGAGCTTCTCCTCCTCGGCAGCCCTGTTCACCAACGGGTCCGCATTGGAGAAGAACACGAACCTCGTTGAGGGGTGCGTGACCGCACTGTGAATGAAGTCGTTGTCTTCACGCAAGAACGACACTCGGTTGAGGATTTCGGTGCCGAAATACATGTCGTTCTGCTGCTCGTGCAACGCACCGGAGCGATTGTGGGACATCTTGTAGTAGTGCTGCAATTTCTGCGCAGAGACTAGATTGAGAACCCTGCTGGACGTGTGGAAGCTGCTGCTGTACGCTGCCAGGAGCCGAGGTGTCAAATTGCGCCAGCTGCCGGGGTGCATTGGCTGGCCAGAACGTTAGTAATCCTGCTGACGTAAGCGCCGATTGGCGACCGGCCGATTGGGGCCGGTAGCGCCGCCTATGGGGGTATGGCTCTTGCCTTCTACACTTCACCCGACGCAGCTGGCCTCTATTCTCTATGTACAGTAACCCTGTTTGTTAGTAGCTTCTTTAGGCGCCGGTCGAGACTCGATCAGATAAAAAAATGTTGAGACACTGTCCTCATAGTATGTCGGAAGTCAAGCGTTCTAATATCCAAGTTGTTCATCATAAAGTCCCGATGTGTGGTACGTACGTGTAAACCTCTTCTGAGGGCCCAAATAAAATACAACGAAATGAATGTCTGGGTGTTAGTAGTGCCGTGGGGCTCTGCTGCTCTCTTGTCAGCTATCCTAAGAACTCTCCTCATTGTATATCGGAAGTCTAACGTCTTAATTCTTTTTGGATCATCATTGAAGGAGAGCAGGGGCGCGACATACCTTGAAGCAGAAACCTGCGAATTAGATGGTTTTGGCATCCTTGGCTAACTTAGCCTATGGTAACGCCTCTCTTAACGGCGTTAGGGAGGCCCTTGATCCACGACTTGCGGGTCTTCTTGTCGATGATCACGAAGACCCTTCCGGATTGCCGCATGCGGCCTGTTCTTCCCACCCGGTGAACCAAATCCACCGAGGTGTTCGGCAAGTCCATGAGAATCACGTTTTTGATACCGTTGAAGTTCAAACCCCTCGCAAGCAAGTCCGTGGTCACGAGGACCTTGATTTTGCTGGCTTTGGCGTCTTCCTCAAGCAATTGGGCCTGATTTAAAAAGGGCTCCAATTTCGCCTGCCGGTCCTCGGCGGAGTCCTGGCCTGTGATGCCGATGACGTCCTCCTTCCTGTGCCCGTATTTGCCAGTAAGGGTATCCACGAGAGGATAAACGTCCTTCTTGTTGTTTACGAAGATCAAGATGCGCTTGACGTAGCCCTGCTCTGTTCCGTCGTTGTGGATGGAGTAGAGGGCCTGGGCCAAACACCGCGTTTTGGACCCGTTGAATGGCGACTGCTGAGCGTCAATTACCTTCAACACAATCTGCTTGGGAATCTTGTGCAACGACGGCGTTACAATATTGATCACCGAGCTACTGTCCTTGAACATGCTGGTGATGGTTTTGTTGAACTCCTTGGGAATGGTGGCTGAGCAGAAGATGAGGTCCTTGATTCCTGGAAAACGCCGGAGAGCAGCCGTTGTATCAGCGATCCACGACTTGTCCATCAATGTGTCGGCCTCGTCCACCACGCAGTATTCCACAGAATGGAGGTGACGAAACGGGCGTCTCACATTGAGCAAATTGCCCAAACTTTCGATCTTCGCAGGTGTCGTCACCAAAACGTCCACACGGCCGCGGGAAACAGCATCGTAGAGCACGGTGTGTGCGTCTCCGGCACCGAACTTGACCACCCTCAAATTCAATGAAGCCAGGTTCTCAGCTTCCTTGAAGAAAGATGCGTATTCGGAGTTGTGGGTAAACTTCTCCTCCAACTCGAAATCAACGCTCGCAGCACGCTGAACCGTATCATAAACCTGCTCTACCAATTCATGAGTAGGAAGAAAGATAACTGCTCTGACGGTACTGCTTCTGGCAGCCTCCGCGTAGTCTTCCTTGGAACGAGCAAGAGCCACCATATCGGCCTCCTTGAGCTTGCTTAGAAGCGGAGCCAAATATGCCCAGGTTTTTCCAGAACCTGTCTCGGCCGCAAGTGTGAAAACCTTCAATTTCGAGGCTTCGTTTTCCGCCACTAGTTCCTCAAAAACGCCGTTCTTCTTGCTCTTTTGAGATGGCACCCTCCGGGGCTGATTGATCTTGCGGATAGCAGCAATTTGCGCCGGCAGCGGCTTGATTTGCAACTCCTCTTTGTTGGAGATATACGTGCTTCGCAAATTATAACCGTGTTTGATTTCGTTAATCATAGCTGCTCTGACCGAAGGAAAGATTCTAAGAGCGTCAAAAGAGTCAATTTTTTGCATGGCCTTTTCGGCACTTTCAACCAACTTGTTCCTCGTATCGTGCAATCCAGAAAAATTGCCAAACAGAAAAGCCTGCTTGGGCTTACTGGTTTTTGGCGCTTCCAACTGCTTGGAGGCCTTCAGAGGCACCATTTGAGCCGTTCTTTTTCGGGCCCTGGCGTAACCACGGGCTGCCAGAACCATAGAAGGAACGTGTGGCCGTCTAAATGCGGCTCTAAACGCCATTGGAACGGCGTTCGGAGGCACCATAGGCGTCAATTGCCAAATTTTTGCGTGGAAATACTCTTCTTATATAGAAAAAATTTCAAGTGGGTCGTGCACCGATCGGTGGTCCGAAAAATTTCACCGTTCTGTTAGGGCTCTACAGCACACCTTTGGACGACACGAATGATGACAAAAGGCGCTGTTTCCGGGGTATTGGCCCGTGTTTCAGCATGCTGCAATAGGCAGTTTCATTCCAGTGCTTTTTTGGGTGCAAAAGCGGCTCCTAACAACAAAGATGGCAAGAAAAAGGTCAAGCAGGGATTCAAAACTAAAAACCCCTCTGCGGCACCAGGCAAGGCTAAAAAGGGAGGAATGACGCATTTGGGCTTCCGTGATGCTGTCAGAGCCTTGAAATTTGAGTCCAACGCCTCTTTTGGCGATTTAAAGGTCCTGGAATTGGGATACAACGGGCTCGAAAACAGCCTCTCCAAGGTGGTCAAATACTCCGAGAACACAGAGAAGAACTTGCGGCTTTTGGAGTCGTTCAAGAAGTTTCAGTACCACGAGGTTTTCCCCAGGCCGGTGTCCTTGGTCACGGACAACACTGTGGCCATATCGGCGCAGTTTGTGGACCAGCTTGAGAACAGCTCCGTTCAAAACCGTCTTTGCGTGGTGGGCGAGAAGGGCATTGGAAAGTCCACTCTTCTTTCGCAGGTCAAGGCGTTAGCCGCTTCCAAACACGGCAACGATGTTGTTTTGTTGCATTTCGACCACCCTGAGAACATCGTCAATGGCACCCTGGACTACATCTTCAACAAGAAGCTCGGCAAGTACCAACAGCCCATGTTCACCAAGAGATGGATCAAGAAGGTCCGTGCGGCCAACGAGGGCGTTTTGAGAAAGATGCCGTTGACCAGAGACGTGACTTTCGTAGCCAAGAAGGTGGAGCACAACTTGAAGAAAGGCGAGCACACGTTGTACGACTACGTGTTGCTCAACCACGACTTCGGTAAGGTGGGTGCCTCGGGCGCGCTCCAGTTCTTTGTGGAGGAGTTGCAGCACCACTCCAAGGACATTCCCGTTCTTGTTTCTGTGGACAACATCAATGCCTTGACCACCAACACGTTTTCGAAATACAGACACCCAGATTTCACGCCCATGCACTTCACGGAGCTTGAGGCCGGCAACCTTCTCGCTCAGCTCATCAGCGGCGACTTGGTTTTCAAGAAGGGCGGTGTCTTGGCGGCGGAGCTGTCGGACGTGGGGGCTGGAAAGACGCTTTCAGTGGGCTTGAAATTGGAGGAGTACGACCCCTACTGGAAGACCGAGCAGTGTGACGCCAGCGTGGCCGAGTTGTTCTTGAAAAACGGCGGTGTGCGCCCCTTCCACGTGCAGAACCTCTCCAAGGCGCAGACAAGGCTGTTGTTGGAATTCTACAACGCGGTGGGCGCCTTGCAGGTGAGAGAGTACCCCACCAAGGACCTTTACAAGACCGCGGAGGAGTTAATGGAGGAGAAGAAGGCCAGAAGGGGCGTTAAGGAGCAGGAGTACGACCCGCAGGCGCAGCTCGCCAGAACGGTGGAAAACGCATTCACGGTTTCCAGTGGAAACCCTGGCAACATCGTGCAATCGGCCCAGTTGACTTACTAGGCAGGCCACTGTAAATAGACGCATATACGATGGGAAAAGTATATTGGTAAGTTAAGGAGGGGGCCGGAATCATGAGGGTCTAGGTTAGGTCCCTTTGACTTAAAGATATCTCTGGGGTTTGGGCTTTTGTGTGGGGCTTTGTAAACAGTAAGTTTTTTTCAATATTGGATAAGTTTTGCGAAATTGAAAGAAACCTGAAGCAGAAGAACTGTGGAACTGAAACCCTCGACGAGTGCAAATTTGCACCTTCAGACGGAATTGGAGTAGCAGGCAGTTCCACCGACTGCTAGAGGATGCCTATGGCTCTGTTTCGCCAGCAGAAAGTGACCTGTGGGAGGTAGGATGATTGGTGGAGTGGGGCCCAAGAGGGCCTATATTTGACAATATGAAAGGTGCCTTTCTCCTTCTTCAGCGCTTCTTCTTCCCTGCTATTCTTTCACTTCATCTCTACATGTCTCCAACTCACTACCCCTCCCCTACATCTCGACCTCTTCTCTAATGCCGTTTATAAAATACATACCTACGTGAACAAGGTGTCCTCCTCTCTCAAGTACTCGCCGATATCGCCCTGTCTGAACGCCACTATGCCCGTGGGCTGCAAGCTCCTCGCCTCCGCGGTCGACTTGGAGCTCACGCCAAAGCCCAAAGGAACATCGTGCATCGAGTACACTATCACGCCCGCGTGCTCGGGAATGTCGTCGGACATGCGGCCGATGTGGGCCTTCAACACGTGGTTTCCGTACAAGAAGGGCATTTCACCGTTGGTCTTGATCCACACCTTGAACTTGGCGTACTGCGCCAAGTAGGGGAGGGCGGTGATGTGCAAACGGAACTTTCCAGTCTTGGTGAACTTGCCGAAACAGGTGCCCACAGACATCAACTTCTCGCGCGACACGGACGTGGCGAAACGCGCCAACTGCTCAGAAACATAGTACACGCGGTCCTTCTGCAAGCGGAAGACGTGCGGGTTGGAGGGGTTGTCGATGAGAAAGGAGATGTTTCTGCCAATGTAGTTGGCGAGCTTCTCAAAAACCACCTTGGTCTCTTCCTCGGTGAGCGATCTCATGATGTGGGCTGCAGTAGCTAGGGTCTGCCTGTAGAAGCCTGGCTGCTGTTGGCTCGCTGGGGGAAGTGGAGCTGTGAGGAAGCCCTTTTGGTGGTGGTGGTGTGTAGAGATTTTTCGCGATGAGCTTTTTGGTGCTCTTCTCCAAGAATGGAGGCCCCCACAAAAGACGCCCCAAACGATGCTTCCGCTGCTCCCGCGCCTCCCATTGGCCAGCAGGCTGCTCTTCTGGCTGCTCCGACCAGCAAGCCCAAGGGCCGTGCCCAAAACGGCAACCGCTCGTCCGATTTCAAGCGCGCCAAAAGGCCCCAGAGAGAGCCCAAAGTCACGTACGTATGTTGCGAGAAACGCCCCCCAAACCCCAGACTAACCCCAGCGAGTACACCCAGCGCGTAGACGAAAATGGAGTGCCCTTGCCCAAGTCCGAGAGGCGTCCTAAGAAGAAGGTGGCCTGCATGATAGGCTACTGTGGAACCGGCTACAACGGCATGCAGATCCAGAATAACCCCGGAGTGAAGACCATTGAGGGCGAGTTGTTCAGCGCCTTTGTGGAGGCAGGCGCCATTTCTGCGGAAAACGCCGACGACTTGAAGAAAAACGGCTTCATGAGAGCGGCTCGTACTGACAAGGGCGTCCATGCTGCTGGAAACGTCATTTCTTGCAAGCTTATCATCGAGGACGAGGACATTTTGGACAAGATCAACAGCCGGTTGCCTGCGCAGATCCGTATTTGGGGCATAGACCGCACCAACAAGCTGTTTGACTGCCGCAAGATGTGCTCCTCGCGGGTTTACGAGTACTTGTTGCCCACCTACAGTTTGTTGCCCCCCAAGCCGAAGACGGTTTTGGCGGAGTTGATCTCCCGCAATCGCGAGGAGACACCCGGTGTTCTCCGGGACGACGCCGAGGGCGAGAAGTGGTGGAAAGAGACCCACGCGGCCATTCAGGCCCAGTACTCCGGCGAGACCCTCGCCGAGGTCCAGAAGATGTTGGACGCCAAAGTGGCCGTTCTTGAGGACGACGAGGACCAAAAGAGCCGCATTTTCGACGCCAACGGCGGGCTCTCCGAGTACGGAAAGCTCGTAAAGGCAGTCAAGGCCTTGGAGAACGGCGCCAGACGGGCGTACCGTGTTTCTGGGGACCGTTTGGGCCTCTTCAGGGACGCCATGAAGCAGTACGAGGGCTCGCACAACTTCCACAACTTTACCTTGGGCAAGCACTTCAAGGACCCCTCGGCGCGCAGATTCATGAAGCTCACCACCGTCTCCGAGCCCTTCATCATCGAGGGCACGGAGTGGGTCTCCATCAAGATCCACGGCCAGCTGTTCATGTTGCACCAGATCAGAAAAATGATCGCCATGGCTTCTTTGGTGGTGAGGACGGGGTGCCCCATCGGCCGCATTTCCGACTGCTTTGGGCCCACCAAGGTGAACATCCCCAAGGCGCCTGCTTTGGGCTTGTTGTTGGAAAACCCCGTGTACGAGGGCTACAACGAGATCTTGGAGAAGTTCGGGTACCAGCCCATTGACTTTCTGAAGTACCAGAAGGAGATGGACGCGTTCAAGATGAAGTTCATCTACGACAAGATCTACGGCGAGGAGACCAAGGAGAACAGCTTCTACGGCTTCTTCAGCTTCATCGACAGCTTCAAGAGGGACCAATCCGAGGGCAACGAGGGAAAGCACGTTTTCGACTTTTTGGGTGCTGTTTTCGATAACGGGGCCCAAACAGAGCCTGTGGTGGAGGACAAGTTTCAGGCCAAGGACCAGGAGAATGTGGATTAGGGGAGGAGTTTTGAATACAAATTCTAAAAGACGGCAACCAACAGTTTTGGAGATGGGAAGGTGGGTGAGTGAAAGAGGCTTCGCAAGTGTAGTGTAGGTGGTGAGTGATACCCTGATATCCCATCAGGACTGTAGTAACTGTGCAATACGGTGATATGAATGTGTTTAGGATGGTGAACTGAGTTTTAGGGCTATAACCCTGCGGTGAGGTGAATATTGATCTGAGTAGTGTCAGGAGGGGGTGAGTATTGGCAATATAGTGTGAGGTAAAGGTATATTGGGCTATATAGCTTGCGAACAGTGCTTTAGGCTCACTAGCATGCGCTGAAAGACGGGCTCTTCTGCTCCACTCGTGTTTTCGAGAAACATGCAAGCTTCAATCGCAATGTGGTTCAAAGAACCCTACGGGGGATTATATAGTGGTGCTTCTCTTCCTTTTGACCTGGTGTCCCAAAATACCCCCAGAACATCCCTCAAGACATCCCAAAACACCTCTGGAATTTGCAGGGATTGGGATATAGGGAACAAGATGAAAGATGTTTTTCAGGCAAAGAGGCAACTTCGGGGCCCAAGATTCTTTTGGTAGTATGCCAAGTAGCTGTTCTCCTTTGCCCTAGCGAAAGGCCCCTGGATTATCTTTCATTGCCAGCATGCATCGTTTCTCCTTCTTTCTTCAAATGTCCTCTCTTCGCTATTTCCTCCCCTACAACAGCTCCAGAATTATGATTAATATGCAAATGTATGGATGGCCCATCACCGCGCCAGCGGAGGGGCACAAAGATCGAAAAGAAACACTCCAAAACCAAAAACACTGCTCTCTGTAAGAAAACCTTCTCAGACCCGCCTTCTAAATCCAGTTGGGGTTCCCATTAGTGCCCATGTTGGGCGACGGCTTCTGCTGCTGCTGCTGGGCCCGTCTGGCCTGTGCCTGCTTGTCGTCCGCGATGTTCTGCGGCACGTACCTCAGGAAGCTGGAGTCCGCAAACCGGCTCGGCTGCTGGCCTGACGGTGTGTGGAGGTGTGGAAGCGGGACAGGCATATCGTACACTCTCTGTTGCTTGGCCACATCGTCCTGGAGCGGCGGCTGCTGCGACCCTGATGGCTGGCCGGCCGCAAGCTGGAGCTGGCCAGACACAGGTGTGTTGGCAGCACCTGTGGCGGGCGCGTCGGCGGTGCCCTCCAACTTGCTCTGCTCGCGCTGGCGCTCCTGCTGGAACTTGTAGAGTGTCCAGTCAAACACGTAGTCGTAGCGGTAGTTCTCGCGCTTGAAGAGGTCGCGGAACAACTTGCGGAGGTAGGGATAGTCGGGCTTGTCGTCAAAACGGAGGTTCTTGATGTAGTTCATGTAGTCCAAGAACTCCTTGGGGAGGCCCTTGGTCAAGATGTCGTTGGGCGTGGTCATCTTCTTCTCCATGATGCGGTCGTACTTCTGGCGCTTGGTGGCGGCCTTGAGGCCCTGCCACGGGAGCAGACCGCGACAGAAGTAGATCAACACGTAACCCAACAGCTCCAAGTCGTCTCTGCGCAGCTGCTCGATGCCCAAGTGCGTGTTGATGGACGCGTAACGTGCGGTTCCCGTGAGGTTCTTGTTTTCGCGGTACGGGATGTGGAGGTGGGTGCGCGGGTCGCGGTACTTCTTGGCCAAGCCGAAGTCGATCACGTTGACCTGCGAGCCTCTTCTGCCGATGCCCATCAAGAAGTTGTCGGGCTTGATGTCACGGTGGATGAAGCAGCGCGCGTGGATGTACTCGATGCGGCAGATGAGCTGGTCTGCCAACAACAACACAGTCTTGTAGGTGAACTTGCGGTTGCAGTAGTTGAAGAGGTCCTCCAAGGAGGGTCCCAAGAGGTCGATGACCATGGCGTTGTAGTCGCACTCAGTGCCATACCAGCGCACAAAGGGGATACCCACGCCGCCACTGAGCGCCTTGTAGACCTTGGCCTCGTACTCCAACTGCGGGTGCTTGGCCTTGGTGTTCTCCAACTTGATGGCAACCTCCTCGCCAGAAATGATGTTGGTGCCGAGGTAGATGTCGCCGAAGGAGCCCAGGCCGATCTTGCGGCCGATGCGGTACTTCTTGCCCACGCGTAAGTCCATGGCGCTGTAAGGTTGGGGAAGACCACGGAAAAGTGGGGGGTGGTTTCTGTGGAATGGGTGGCCACAAAGGGTCGAAAAAAGGCGAGAAAACAGGAGGCGTGGGAGAACAAAATGCGACTGAGAAGAACGAAAATGCTGCCAGAAAAGGAAGTGCGAAGGCCGAAAGGCTCACTACTTGCTAATTGCTACGGGGCGAAAGAGGCTGGGGAAGAGGACCTTCTTATGTAGGGACGCGGCGGGCTTCTGCTCGGCAGAAGCTGTTCTTCTACGCCCTTCTCTTGTGCTTATCGCCAGTAGCTGCATGCAGGCGCAGGCGTCTGGGGGCGGCCTCTCCTACATATACACGGGTGTGACAAGATGGACATGCTGTGACACCAACACTGGATATACTGTGACACCGACACTGGACATGCTGTGACATCGACACTGGACATGCTGTGACACCAACACTTGACATGCTGTGACTGGACATGCTGCGACACCAACACTGGCCCAGGCCTACTAACACTAACTCTAGGGCGTCCTAATACTGTCTCCAGACTGCGCCGAATGGCCCTCTGCAGAACACGTCCTACCGCCTGCGAACAGACCCAAAAACCGCCTCCTGCGGCCAAAACGCGACGTAGAGTGACATTTACGAACGCTCTGAATGGTGGTCAGCAACAGGCTGCTTTCTCCATGCGGCCGGTTTCCCTTGCGTTTCTTACTGCTGGTTTGTTCCTGGAGGACTATTTGCTTCTGTATGGTATGCCTCAGCCAATGGCCTACATTCGTGTGGCATTTGTCGGACTGTACGAGTATACTCTGCTCCCTGTCGACTAACTCTGCAGATACTTGCTTTGAGCCTGCCGTTTTGCTGAAGTGTCCCTGGCGATAGGCCTGCTTCTGTCATTTTCGTCAGACCGTCTTTTCGCACTAATTTTAGTGTGGTTTGCCAGTATTTTAGTGTGGCTTCCCACTAGCTTTTCTGCATTTCCCGCTAATTTTCCTCACCCGCCCACTAATTTGCCTGGCTCTCCAGCCAACTTTCCTACTCTCCCGCTAATTTTTCTCCCCGATTTCCCTGCCCCCAGTACTCTGCTTTTCGCGCCATCTTATCTGTCCTCCAACGTCCCGCTTTCGGTCTGCCCACTCCTCCTTCCTATCTTGCCTCCTTCTTGACCCGCTACACCTGTCCCACCTGCACCGGGACTCCCCAATCCCTTTCTCAGCCCCTTCTCACTCCCACTATCTCCCTTTCCTTCCTTCCCTCCAAAACCCGTACACCAAATCGTATCGCCGGTGGCCCGACCTGCATCTGACCACAGACGTGGTCATTAACCTGCAGCCTGATAAGCCGATTTTGAGTTCCATATGATCGTCTGATACCAGCACCCCACCACGCGTTTCTGCGGATTTCACACCCCGCTACAGTTGTCACATTAGATATTAATTGCTACGGAAGCCTCGGTATTAGTGTATTAACGTGGGTAAAGCAGCGCCCGCTGCACCGGCCCGCCTACTTGGAAGCAGTGGGCTTCTTGAACTTGTTCAAGAATCTCTTGAAGTAGTCGTTCTTCTTGACCGCCTTGTCAGTGGTGTCGGAAGACTTGTTGACGGCGTCCTTGGCGTCCTTGCCAGCAGTCTCCTTGTCGGCGCCAGCCTCTTCGGCGACGGCCTCGGGCTCGGCTACAGCAGCAGCCTCCTCGGTGGCGGCCTCCTCATTGTCAACAGTGGGCACAATCTCGCCCTCAGTAGCCTCAGCAGCCTCAACAGGAGCCTCGGTGGCCTCAGCAGCCTCAACAGGAGCCTCGGTGGCCTCAGCAGCCTCAACAGGAGCCTCGGTGGCCTCGGTAGCCTCAGCAGCCTCAGGAGCCTCAGCAGCGTCAGGGGCCTCCTCGGCACCAGCCTCCTTGTCGCCAGCAATCTTGGCAGCAACGTCCTTCTTGATCTCCTTGACGTTGTCGGTTAACTCGTTGGAAGACTCGACCGCCTCCTTCTTGGTGTCGGCCAAGTTCTCCTTAGAGCCGTTGGTGAAGATCTTGGAAGATCTCTTCAATTTGTCCTTGATGCCCATGTTGAATGTATGTGAATATGTAGGTTCTGGGTAAAAAAAGTGGCGAACCGTCTGCTTAAATACTTTTTGCATACTTGCAGTCGGCGGTAAAAAATAACGCGCGGCCTGCAGCGCCGCTTTACCTAAACAATGCCGTTTCTAGGTGCGAAAGGGCCCGGTTGAGAAGTAGACGATAGCATAACAAATAAAAACAAATGACTCCGCGGTGCCCAATACGGAAAATGTGCTGCTTGTGTCTGCACCGCGAATGCACCGACTGTGGGCTGTGGTGGCGGGTTTTTGTGGACCGTTGCACCCTGGACCCCGCCGACAAAACAGACATATGTCATCCCCCCCGCAGAGACACCTGCCATTTGCCTCCAAAATTGGCAACATGCACCGACACTTTTGTCGGATACGTGTCGCCTTTTTCCTATACCTTATGGGGCCATCGCCTTGACGCCTGTGTTTCGGCATGGTCTAGCCGTGTCAGTCACGGTTGTGTGCAGGATACACACTGCACCCTCTATTGTGACTTATTTTTATCCGCGAGACGACGTGTCAGAAAATCATCACGGCAGACAATTGTAATGGCCCCAAACCGTGTCGGGAAGGCTTCGTGTCAAATTCCGGTAAGCCCGTATCTCTCATGACGGGTGTCTTTCGTGTTTAGGGCACATGATCAAGGCAAAATCGCCATTCTCGAGATACATCCAGATCTGGGCATTTTGCGCATTCTTGTCACGTCACTGCATTTGTCAGCGTTTACTACTCCGTAGCAACAAATGTCTGCATACGACAAATTGTCACTCTTCGCTACAAAATGTCTGCAGCGATGGCTCCATGCGTCCGCACGTCAGCCGCACTGTCTGCGTGTTTGTCGGGTATTTTGTGTCTGGTTTAGGGCGTGCGTTTTGTGTGCGTCGCCGTTAGAAACAGCCAAAATATGGCTTACGTAACATGTATATTCTTCGCGTTAATGTTTCAGCTCTTCAGCAGTCCCATTGAGTGGGCAGGAGCATTTGCGACGCAGGTGCCACAGAAGTAAGTGCTCCATCGAGTAATACAGCCAATTCGGGTGGCAGGGGATTTTCCTCTTGGCTATTTTATGGAATTCTAACTTTAAGATTTTGTCTGCATAGAGAAGAATCACGGCCAAGTGCTCGTATCCATGACATTTGAGTGATTGTTGCAAAATCTGGTTGTCCCTACATTCAGAACCTGCGCACTTGAGCTATTGTTCCAGTTCGACACCCCCTAGATCCTTTGCAGAAGTAACTGATAAGCCCTTCTGGAAGCCTACAATTTCAAGGTATAAAGTTTCGAAGGTATCAGTTCCTAAAGGATAGAGTTCCTAAAGGATAGAGTACCTAAAGGATAGAGTACCTAAAGATTAGAGTTCCTAAATGGCATATCCATTTTAAGGTATACAGCTCACCATAAAAACAGTTCCCAAAGGATTGACTTCCTAAAGGATACATTTCCTAAACGATCTACTTGCTTAGAAATGTAATACCCAAAGGGTATACTTCCCGGTGGCTTGATAGCGCTAGTCTGTTAAAATTCCAGAGCATAGGAAACCTATTGAAGAAGCCTGAATGGGTTTGCCGAACTGAATACAGGCATGGAATCTAGGGACACTTCACTGTGCCCAATCATCACGTGATCTGAATATTCTGATGAACCATGGTAAGGGAGTGTTTGGGTGTAAATTGCCCAGTATAAGTGGAAATAGACCACGCACGGGAAATCAAATACTCTACTAGCATAAGGGTTCTTGAATTGTTTCAGGTGGGAATATATCTCGCTGATGAGGCACCAATTAGTAAGGCGCACCCTTTCGGAGTGTGCGTCCGGACTTATCTCGATTCGTGAATAACAATAGATAAGAGATATGCCAAAGTTGGATACCACGCCTGAAAAAGGATAGTAGAGGTATACGCGCCATTGCATATACTGTGAATGGACAAAGTCAGGACCCCTCTAGGTATTTTACCGGGCCCTCTTTGTTTCACAGTTTAGATATGGCCCTCAGCTCGAGTCGTCGCGTAACTACGCCCTTATTTCAGTATATATCGAGGCTTTTCTGTCAACTTCCTCAGAATAACCACTTTTTCATCTTGGATGCTCAGGGAAATAGCTAGGCGCGGCATGATGAGTGCATTTGCTTTTTCCTCGTCTTGCGGGGGTTTAGTGAGGATCTGGGAGAGATTGTAGGCTTCAATTGGGGTAGTACACATTGCAAATGGAAGGTGAAGGGACTGAGTCACATGCCACTGCGAGAGAAAAGACTCACATTTAGAGAGCGGACTGAATAACATCCAGTTTCTCACCTAGGAAATTCCCCCAACAGTTGTCCACAAATTCCACAGTCGGTGTCTACTTATAAAAGAACATCTTTGGTCTCAAGTTTAGTCCTGGATTAGCATATCAGCAAGGTCCCCGAATCTAACACTCTCTGTGGAAACTGTCACTTTGGCACCGCTGCTTCAGGGTGGTGATGATGCCTTTGGAGGACCCGCACACCCTTCAGAAAAGTAGCAGAATAGACCTAGGAGGACCAGTACTGCTTTTGGAAGCCAGTAAAGCTTCTATATATGCTGGAAGAATAGTTCAGACCGTTTAATCACCCTGGTTGTGTATTACGCACCTCCATTTTGCTCCCTTGAGTGGCTACTGCTAGAGGTAGGAAACACCAGCTTCGGAAAGTGAGCATTCCCCTATTGTGTTTATTTTCCAAGAAGGACCATCCTTAACACTGCTAGTTTACAGTGACCAAAGGAACTTGAAATGAACGGTGTGTGCAAGTTTTGAATGGCTCAACACTACAGGCCATTCCCGCAAAGAAGCAAATCCTCCCAATTTGAACAGACCAAATTACCAGAACGGTGCTTGGCCGAAAGAACGTGTTGGTGAGCAGACCCTCCTTATATATGGACTGCCTTGCTAGCTCTCAAATTCTGGGTTGTAGTGCATTCCAGCACACTTTTGCAACCTGAAAGGCCTATTTTCGCGTAACTCTTCAGAGCAGCAGATTTCAGTGTATGTGTTGATCGAAGGCGTCAAGCAGGCTTTCATAGAGGCAGGAAGTGGCCGTGCTGACTTGAACTGCCTCTACGACCGAATAAATGGAGTTCTCCCTTAAGGAAAAACGGAAGAAGACTATTATAAGAGTATTCGGGAACTTCATGCATACTTCGGAATTTCAAAATGAGAAAATGCCGATCCGGAGCCCCTAGAAAGCCCTTTTAGGGACTAAAATCAGACACGAGCTGACCCCTCTGGAAACTTGCCCCAGAAGTATCCGAAACGCAACCCACCAAGCCATTTTGTAAATTGCAGACAGGGCCTGATCCATAAACCTATGTGGTTGCGCATAAAGCCTGCAGGCCCCTTCCCTCATTAGGCCACGGATGTGTGGCGCATACTTTGCATTCTTCCTCTTAGGGCTCATTTTCGTGTGGAGATTAGCCGTGCGTTGTGGGCTTAGGAGGATTTTCAGGTCACATGACTTCCTATTGCGTATGTCTTCAAATGTGTAGTGGACGCCTTTCTGGCTTTTCTTAGCTAATGTAGCTGGACCAGATCAGCCATATTTTTGGCCTCATTGGGATGGTGCACCCTACTGATTCGCAGACATTTCTCCTATACACAATGCCATACTCTTCTTGAGCCGCAGGCCCGGGTGGCGTTATATCCAGCGTATCCATTGAAGACTTTCAACAACCACAGGGAAAAGCAGCCAATTCAGCCACATCTGGATAGTACTACCGCTTATGGTCAGCTCGGGCCGGACTGCATACAACCCAGCGAAAGGGGCGGGTGCTAAGATCTAGCCGAATGCGGTGCGAGCTGCATGAGCCGCCGATCTATGCATGGCCGAACCCAATTGGGACGGTTGCTTCTGGCCTAATACAACAGTGGCTGGCTGTTGCTGCGGACACAGATGCAGCCGATGCACGACAGGGGTGATCGGCAGTACGCTACTGCACCGATTTGGCACGTGAAATGGACCACATGGTAATGTCTCATGGCCTAGATGCCTGCGTAAGCGGTGATTGCCCCGCACTAAGACCGCTAAAAGACAATATACGGCAGTTCGTGTACGCACAGATCGCAAATAACGTGCATGTGGTAGCACGGACAACCGCAGCACGGGCCTGTAGAGGTACCGTTATGTGCATGCCGGCGGTCTACCTGCGCGCGGGAGAAATTGTCTGGCGGGCTAAAGGCAAAAAATAGGCTAATCCTACAAAAATACCAACAGGGCCTAGAGTGCAGTGGGGTGCAAATGTCTGGCTTTGCCGGATTTGCCATTGCCCTGTTGGAAGAAATGTCGTGCGTGCTGGTGGAGAAGGGCGAGGGTGTCTACATGTGATTGCTCTCTTGTATCAGGTGTAATTGTCTGTCTGTTGTGATCTGTCCCCACTGGATCCGTTGCCGCATGCGGCCCCGGTCGCATGGAAACTCCGACAGTGGTGTGGTGTCTGCACCGAATGCGTTATGGCATACGACTTCGTGGGATGCAGATTCCGACACTGGTGCGGTGTCGGCTGTTCCCCGACAATTGTCTAGCCTACGTTTCTCCGTCAATTTCGTAAATTCCTGCCAGCAGGGTCTATACAATATAGCTATATGTTCCAAGCAACCTGGTGGTCGTTTTTGGACGCTGCTGCAACCACGCTAAGAATGCGTGTGGCAATAACGTCCACCTCGTCGGGAGCGTCCCGACACTCCGACATTTCCGACTCTTTTGCGTCCCCAAGACCTGCTGTGGGGACCCCAACAAAAGGCCCCTCCTCTGGTGGGGGAAGAGGCGGTGGAGGAAGTAGCGGCTCCTCTCGATAATCGCAGTGTCTGCACTGACACTGGCCCAATGACTCTTCGTGGTCCATGCAGACAGCGCTGTCTGCTTCGTTATCCCAGCTGGCGAAGTAATTGTCTTTCTCCATGTGGAAGGAGCTGTCTGCAGTGGTCAATGCAGTCGCAGACGATAGACTGTTGGCGACCAGAAACGATATCAGCAGGTTGTTGGAGTGCTGGGTACTCCTCTTCCGGTAGTTTTGTGTCTGTCCCGCGAAGAAGCTGGGTAGCGAATTGGATCTCGAACGGGCCGTGTATTGTCTGTCGGCGCTGCAGAAGGTGCGGGTCTCTTCTGTCGGCGTCAGGATGGGGTCTGATTCTGCAGACGTAAACTGCGGGTGGGAATGCATGGTGGGGCTCAGATTGACCAGACGCAGCTGTTTGGCGAAGATGGTGGACTTGAGCTTATTTCTTATTTTCTTCCTGGCGTGGCTCCTCATGGGTTGTAGCTCGTGGACCCTCATAGTGGCGAACGGCACCACGGCCACCAGCGGCAGAAGACCGATATATAAAGGACTTGCTGCATCCGCGGACTCCAATAGAGTTGGAAAATAAAATTAGACTTCAGTCCAACGGGCGGCCGGCCTGCATACGGCCGGCGCATGTGCCAGACCGCACATCCTTGCGTGGATGTCGGGAAAGTGAAAAATGCGACATAACCTGCGCCTTATGTCGGGCGGCTCCTTTGGAGCTGCGGCTTTGTGTCGCTATTGTTAATTTATCTGCATGGATGCCAATTGTGGATGGCCATGCCTCAACCGGGAGTCTAGAAGCCTGTCGCCATTTGCTGTGTCGGCGGGTAAGCTCTAAGCCCAAGTGGGCCTGCGGAGGGGCTCTGCGGACCTCACCACTCGGACACTTGATCGCCATGCCGAAAATGGCAGCCACTGACAAAAATGTCCCCATGCAGACATTTCCAGTTCCCAAAGGCCGCGCGCCAAAGTCCCCCGCCCCCAACAGACATTTTGCCGACATGTCAGTCCACCGCACATATTAGTTATCGGCATTGGCCGACCTCTCAGGTAGTACCTCCTATCTTGCAAGCACCCGCACTAATGGGTCGTATTTCTGTCTGGTGAGGCCTGCGCCATGTGTGATTCGGTTCGTTTATTGTCGTACACACCGCATACATGGTCTTATCAATGTCCGCTAACGCCGGGACCCTAGAAATGTCCGGTGGAGCAGGGCCCCACCTTATTGGTCGACGCTCTTTACGGCTAGTGGATTTCAACCTCTTCCGAGCTCGGGGGCAACACGCCATCTCCCAACTTGGGTGGGTACTCGCTAACAGCACCGCTTTGGGACACACAAGTACACCACTCTTCTTTGGGCACGGCATCCATGGCCCTGGGGATGTGCAAGCCACATCCTATCCACGTAGCGTTGTCTGGGGTTAATGTCTGCCTGGAAGACGGTAGTGGGCCTGACAATTGTCGGATTTATACTTACTGCAGGTGTTGCATTGGGCGGGACGGCACATGTCAATGGTTAGTGGCAGTGGGCGGAGGAGGATAAAAATCGCTCTGAAAAATCGCCTCCACAAAAGTCGCTTCGCAAACACCGCTGAAAAACCAGACAAAAATCACCCTCAGTCTATGGACACGAGCACGCAACACATGTCCGCACACACGCCGCCTAGGCCTGTGTGTCTGACATGTGCATTGGCGACGTTCCACTGGCTCCAAACCTTGCGCTTCGACAAGTCCCAAGACTCCAGGCATTTGTCAGCTGGGCAGTGCACGACCGAACCAGTGTCTGCAGTATAACCCAGGCTCCAAATGCCGAGCGGTAGGTTGTAGAGCGCCAGTGCTTACGTCAGAGCTGTCTGGGACACTGGCCAGCTTGCAAGGGACGTCAATTTCAAGTGTCTGCTAACCCGCCTATTTATTGCACCGGAAGGACCATTTTGCCAGTCTGCCAGATCAACGAGACAAGTCCGTGGGTTCAATGTCCAGACGCTTTTTTTGACAGGGTTACCAGTAGGACCTTCTCGTCGTCCTGGGCTCGAAGCTCCTCTTCGATGTCCAAGTTTTCCTGAATGTCCCACAATTGGCTGTATAACGAATCCTCTTTCTCGAGTAAATGGTAATGTGTGCCCTCCTCCTGGACCTGGCCCTTATTAAGGACAATAATCTTGTCACTGTCTGCAATTGTCCTCAAGCGGTGAGCGATGGAAATGCTGGTGTTGCTTTGCAGACGGAAAACTGTCCTTATGGTGCGCAAAAGGGCCTGCTCCGTATGGGTGTCTAGCGCAGAAGTGGCCTCGTCAAAGAAGGTGATTGGAGCCTTTTTCAAGAGTAACCGGGCAATGGCGAGTCTTTGCTTTTCGCCGCCGGAAATCATCATACCTCGTTCGCCCACCATGGTGTTAACGCCTGCTGGAAGGTCCTTCACCAAACGGTTGAGCTGGACCTTTTCTATCAATTCGGCGATTTCAGCATCAGTGGCATCCAAACGGCCGTAACGGATGTTTTCGAGGATGGTATCGTTGAACAAGGGCGTTTCCTGGGGCACGATTCCTATGTTTTTTCTCAAGGAGTCGAGGGTCACTTTGGAGACGTCCTGGCCATCGATGAGAATGCGGCCGCTTGTGACATCGTAGAAGCGGAACACGAGTCTAAGAACAGTAGACTTTCCACTCCCGGAGGGCCCAACAATGGCCACCTTCTGGCCTGCTGGAATGGTGAAACTGGCATTCTTCAATATGAGCCGGTCGGGATGGTACCCAAAGGTGACATTTTCGAAGCGAATTTCGCCTGGAAGCGTCCCGTTCAAGACCAAAGGTCTAGCTCCCGGCGCGTCCTTGATCTGGACATCGTAGTTCTGCAACTGGAACAAGTTCTCCATGTCTAACAACGACTGCTTCAAGTCGCGGTACACGGAGCCCAAGAAGTTCAACGGCACCGACAACTGGAAGACCAACTGGTTGATGAGAACCAAGTCACCCACACTGAGCGAGCCGGAGGCCACGCCCTGGCAGCCCATGTACATCATCGCCGTCAACGCCGACGTGAAAATGAGGTTCTGGCCCGCGTTCAAGTACGCCAACGACGTGGCCACCTTGATGGACGCGTTCTGGTACTTGGTGAGCGCCAGGTCGTACTTGGACACCTGGAACTGCTCGTTGTTGAAGTACTTCACCGACTCGTAGTTGATCAAGGAATCTAACGCCACACTAGCAGCCTGGTTGTCGGCGTTGTTGGCCTGTCTCCGGAAACCCGTGCGCCAGGAGGTGGTCTTGATGGTGAAATAGGAGTACCCGATCATGGTCATAAGCGTGACGGCCGCAAACAGTAAGCCGTAGTTGTAGGAGAGAATACCACACACCACGGAGATCTCAAACGAGATGGGGATGATGTGGAAGACCATGGCACTGAGTACAGAGCTGATGCCCTTGGTACCCCTGTCAATGGCCCTAGTCAAGCCGCCAGTCTGCCGCAGAAGGTGGAACTGCAAGTCCATGTTCAAGAGGTGGCGAAACGTGTTATTTGCTACCCTTTTTATAGCAGACTGGGAGACAGACGCAAAAACGGCGTTGCGCAACTCACCTAGGAGGACAGCCCCGAAACGGGCGCCTCCGTAGGCCAAAATCATGGTCCCCATAACCGTTCCCACGGTGCCCAATTGGTTGGCCCAATCCACGTTCATCTCGTCAATGATGCTCTTGAAGAAGAACGGCACCTGTATGTTGAGGAGCTTGGACGCCACCAATAGCGAGAACGCAAACACGACCCGAAACTTGAAGCCTGGGTTGTTTTTGGGCCATATGGTGGCGAGAAGCAGCCGCACCATCTTTAACTGAGAAGTGGACACCTGCCTCCCGAAGAGGAAGGTGGACAGGTCCCTCTTGGACTCCTGGAGAAAGTGTCTGGAGATGGAAAAGTGCCTGGCACTTATTAGTGTCGGCACCACCGTCCGGACAGCCAACCGGTGTCTGAACACAGAGACCAGGGGTCTGTAAAAGTGTGGTGTCTGCTGCAACACGCGTATGATCGGCGTTCGAAACATGCTGGATGCAGACGAAGACAATTGTCGTGAAGTACCAAAGGGAATGGTATTACGCAATGGGGTAGGTAAAGAGGCAAAGGCTAAGCACGCGATTAGTAGTGCGAAAATTGTTAAAGCTGTGAAAATGTGTGGAGCCCCACTATCTGTCGGATCTACCCGGTGCGCTCGGCCCGATAGTCTGCGGTGTTAGTGTCGTGGACCGGTTTCGGAACGCTTGTGGTAGTTTCAATGGCAGTGTTGGGGGATTTGCATAGTGGAGCTGGAGCTGGACAAAAGTGTTCCGGGTGCAAAACCACAGTGGTGTTTTAGTGAGAACGCCCGACACTCGAGCAGTCACAGGGCCAAGTACGAGACGAAGCCAGACACAAAGAGAACGGATGTTTGACAAGAAGACAAAAGGAAGGAGAAGGGTGCAGGCAAAGAGGCATTTGAAAACTGGAATTGCCCTCACAGGACAGTTGTCCCACACAACATATACAGTGTATGAGGTGCCTGCTGAACAGGCCCTTTTAAACTGCAAAAATGTTTACGCAACCCATTTGCACCACCGCTCCAGAGAGCACCCAGATGCTCGCTACAGACCTCCACACATGTCCGTTTCCATATTCATTCTATGCGCGTATGTCGTTATTTACATCACCACCTTTCTAGTTCTCTGAGTTGGCCTTCTCCGACAACTTGGCCTGCTTGACCAAGTTCAAAGGCGCGTCCATCTTGGGCAACAACACCTCGATCATTCTGATTCTGCTGTTCTTGTTGAATTCCTCATTGCGGAACAAGTTCTCCACCTCGCCGGTGGTGGAGACCTGGTACGTCTCGTAGTCCTTGGCTCCGAAGACAGGCAACAACCCCAAGTTGTTCCAGGGCTGGATGTCGTTGTAGGTGGCGGTCTCGCCGTGAATCAACCGCTCGATAGTGTAGCCGTCGTTGTTCAACACGAACAAATAGGGCGTGGTCTGCCACTTGATCATAGTCGAGATCTCCTGGACCGTCAACTGCAACGAGCCGTCACCCACGAACAAGATCACTCTCTTGTTGGGGTCGATCTCCTGCGCAGCCATCACCGCGCCCAAGGTGGCGCCCACGGTGAAGCCGATAGAGCCCCACAACACCTGCGAGATGCCAATGGTGTTGTTGGGGAACCTCGACTGCACAATGCCAAACGCAGACGTGCCGGTCTCAGTCACTATGATGTCACCCTCCTGGAACCACGACGAAACCTTCGTCCACAACCACTCTTGCGTGAGTAAGGTCTTGGGGTCCGAGGGCGAGTTGGTCAACTTCTGCTGCGGAACACCCACCTCCTGGTAGTTGGCGGCGGCCTTGGCGACGTGTCCCAACAAGTTGTGCAACACCTCCTTCATCTGCACACCCGGGAACGTGGCCTGTCTGATCTTGGTGTAGTCCGAGTGGAACTCCACGATGTTCTTGGTCTTGTACGAGTACGAGAACGAGCCGGTGTTGAAGTCAGACAACATGGCGCCCACCGACAAGATCAAGTCCGCGGACTCGACGGCCTCCTTGACCTCGGGCTCAGACAAAGAGCCCACGTACACGCCGCCAAAGCGTCTGTGCGACTCGTTGATGCCCGACTTGCCCATGGGAGTGGTGAAGACCGGGAAGTTGGTAGCGTCCACCAACTGCTCCACCTCGGCCTTGCAGTCGTGTCTGGAGGCGCACGCGTCCACCAAGATGACGGGGTTCTGTGACTTGGAGACCAAGTCCAACACGTGCTCCACCACCTCGGCCTGCGCGTCCGGGTCGTTGGGCTTCAACGACAAGTCGATGGGCGTGTCCAAGAGCGACGCCGGGATCTTCAAGTCCACCAAGTTGGCCGGCAACCCCACGTACACCGGGCGCTGGTGCACCCACGCCTCGCGGATGCACCTGTCGATCTCGCCGGGCGCCGAGTGGATGTCAGAGATGAAGGCGGTGGTCTCCGAGATGTTGTTGGACATTCTGTGGAACACCGTGAAGTCGCCGTTGCCCAAGGTGTGGTGCAACAACAACTGCTTGGCCTGCGACGAGATGGAGGGCACGCCCACCACGTGCAACATGCCGACGTGCTCGGCATACGACCCGCCCACGGCGTTAAGGGCAGACAACTCGCCCACACCAAAGGTGGTCACCAAGCAGGCGAGGCCCTTGACTCTGGAGTAGCCGTCGGCAGCGTAGCCGGCGTTCAACTCGTTGGCGTTGCCGGCCCACCGCATTCCGTCAACCTCGTAGATCTTGTCCAAGAGGGAGAGGTTGAAGTCTCCGGGGAGGCCAAAGATGGTGTTGATCTTCAATTGGTTCAATCTCTCGAAGAGATAGCGTCCAAGTGTGATTTCTGACATTGTATTGAGTTTGTGTGATGGGGGCCTTCAAGTCGGTGGAGGGGATGTCTCCTTATATATAGCTAATCAGGCCACCTGAGGGGCCCCTGGCTGCGGAGATGCTGCACACCTCTGAGGCTTATGCAGGAAAACCGCTGGTTTCCGTTGCCATGAGCGCATTTTCGGAATATTTCGGAGTCTGTAAGCGCATATTCCCCGGGAACAGCCGATTTTATGCGCTTATGACGCCCTGGCGTGGTACGGGCATGCCCTTATGAGATCCGCCGGAGGCGCCGGGCCCGCCAAAAGGGCGACCCGGGTATGCGCTAACGGAGCGCCGTAATCCGAGCCAACCTGCCGGGCCCCGTGCCCGCCAAAACGGCGTCTCCAACCAAGGTGGGGCAGGGGGCTGGGCGCGACATGCAGCGCGACATTGACATTAGGTGCGACATTGACATGCAACGCGACATTGACATTAAGTGCGACATTGACATTAAGTGCGACATTGACCTCGCGCACGACTATGGCACCATTTCGCCCTGTGCCTGCACACTCTCTCACGTGCGCCAATCACGTGGGCGCACTCCCTGCGGTTACCCGCACATCCACCTCAAATCACCTGAAAACCATGTGAGCCCGCCCTCGTGACCAGAATCCGCTGTTTGTTTTTCCTTAACACCTTCTCCTGTGCATAACACACTCAATCACGTTTTGCAGTCTGTTGTTCGCACTGGACCCTCTGCCCCACACAAGCGGCCTCCCTATATATTGGAGCCAGTCGCCCCGCCGCACGCCACTGCTGCTCAATTGGTAAGTGTCGCCTTGCTGTTGTTGTTGTTTGTTGCAATACTGACGCCAGCCCCACTAGAAATGTCCAAAAGAGAAAACGAGGACCACGTCCTGGACGTGGATAAGAAGTACAAGCCCGCCAAAAAGGACGACATTGCCATTGACTCCGAGCTCCTAGGCCAGCAGTCGTCCTACGCAGAGGGCGCCGAAAACGGCAGCAGCGCCTCGGGAAACCCACAAAACGACCGTAGTCCCCAGGGCCACCCAAACGACGAGCCCCACGAGTCCTCCATCGCCGCACAGGCGGCCGCGGCCGTGGCCGCTGCCCAGGACCCTGCCAGCGCTGCCGCAGCCGCGTTGAGCTCCCAGCATCACCACCAGCAGCTGCACCAGTTGCAGCAACTGCTCGCGTACCAGAACGCCGTCAGACAGCAGCAGCAGCATAGCCACGACACCCACAGCACCGACTCATCGCTCTCGCAGCTGTCGCCGGGCTCGCACTTCGCCACCACCGGCCCTGGCAAGGCCAACCACGGCTCCGAGGAGTGGCACAAGCAGAGGCGCGAGAACCACAAGGAGGTCGAGAGACGTAGGAGGGAGTCCATTAACCAGGGCATAAAGGAGTTGGCCGCGTTGATACCCACCCAGGACACCAACAAGGCGCAGATCTTGCTGCGCGCCGTGGACTACATCAAGCGCTTGAAAGAGAACGAGAACAATAATATCGAAAAGTGGACGTTGGAAAAGTTGTTGACCGAGCAGGCGGTGTCGGAGTTGAGTGCGTCCAACGAGAAGTTGAAGCAGGAGTTGGAGCGCACATACCGGGAGATCGAGCAGTGGAAGAGAATTGCGGACGGGAAGGAAAAGAAGTGACGTGGTCTGTGCCGGGAGGACCGTGTGCCGGGATGCACGCGGCCGTGTATTTTTATATGTGTTTTAGTTGCGTACTTTGTATTCTAGTTGTATTTAAGGACCAGTACCAAGGGCCGTAGGAAAGCGTGAAACGTGTGTTTTTGTGATACCCAGGCTCCCAGTTGTCTTTTCAGGCGTGTTATTAGTGTATTCTATACGTGCAATGGCATGCTGTGTTGGGACTCTGCCCAGCTTTGGATTGCTTGAGCAGGGTCGATGGAGTGTCTCTAAAACGAACAGAAATATGCTGCAATGTCATAGATTTGCCCAGTGGTGCGGTCCTGGCGTCACGTGCACGTCAGGGTATTGGCACTTTCGTAGCCATCGCAATGGTGGTTGCGAAAAGTGGTGTTCATGCTGCAGAGGCTGCAAAATGGTGCTGCAGATGCGTTCTGCTAATTTGCCTAAATGGCGGACAGCTGCAAAACTCGTATGTAGAACAGCCGCTTGCCAAGAGTGTCGTCTCAGAACCCTCCTTATTGTGCCTTGAGAACCTGCACTGCAGCCTCTTTGCAACCGAGGTGTATGGTTACGTGCAGAAGCTGCGAAAACAGCAAACCGCCTCAAAAGGCGCGTCCGTCATCAAGAGCGGTGCGGGCGGCCTCTGCGTAAGCGCCCAACAACGAGAGGTGGCGATTGACCTCCGAGTCGTAGTCCACATAGTCGTTTTTCACGTAGAACAAGAAGGGGTCCACCTTCATGGGCTGCATATCCGGGACCTGCCCTATAAGCGAATCGGTGGGCTTCTGGAGGAGAAGCAGCATCATCTCATCCTCGTGCAAGGCCGTGAAGTCGCGCAGTTGCACGTACGAGATCAAGAGCTCGTCCTTGGTCAACAACTCAAGCAAGTCCTCGTGGGTGAGGGAAAACACGCTGGTGAGCTCCTTGTTGGTGAGCTCAAACATCATGGCCGTGGCGTCGCCCAGTCGCGCACCTGTGCCGACCAAGCTCTTGAGCTGCTCGCGCTGGGAGTCCGTGAGCTCGTTCTGAGCAGATACAGCATCGCCCGAGTCGAGCAGATTGAGATACTTCTCGTTATAGCTGTGGTACTCCCTCCAGTTGTCCCTGTCCTTGAGGAAGTAGTACAAGTCGTCCTCGTGGAGCCACAACCGGAGCTGTGGCACGAAGACGTGGCCGTTGAACTTCTTTCCGAGGAGTCCGCGCCGGTACTCGGTGGTGAGGATGTCAGTGAAGTGGCGGGGCACGTAGCCAGCCTCGCCCTCGATCACGGTTCGGACGAGCGGCAGCAACTCCTCGAGCAGCAGAAAGTGGTTGTTGCGGCAGTTGTACACCTGGAGCGCCATATTGGTCTTCCGCTGGTCCGTGGGGTCGCGCTGGAAGTCCTGGGGCAACTTTTTGGTGTACCGAGAGGGCGCGGGCGTGTTCGAAATAGCCAATGCCGTGATGTCGATGTACAAGCCCGTGTCCACGTCGATGAAACGCGCGTCGATGTTGTTGTTTCCGTTGCCCCACTCGCGCAACGTGAGGAAGGTCCCGCAGTCGAGAAAGTAGCGTCCGAAGCCGTGCTCGGTGTTTTCCACTATGAGCAGCTGGTTGAACTGCGCCAGGAGCCGGTGGAGCTCCCTGATGGGGACCTGCACGTCGATGTCGTTGTCCCACGGAAACGCCATTCCGTTCCAGTACCACAGGAGAAGCAGCCCGTGGGCCACCCACGACGTGATGCCGTGCTTTCCCGTGAACAGGAGCCACGCCCGCACCATTCTGTGGAGAACGAGTGTCTGCTCGTACAGGCCATACTTGATGCCACTGAAGAAGCGCCAGTCGTAGTGGTCGCCCAAAAGGGTGCCGAGGAGCCGGGCTTCCGAGAAGTACTTGGGCGGGCCCCCGTTTTTGACGGCGTTCTCCAGCTCCTTCAAGCTCTGGTAGTAGTGCAACTCGTCCTTGGCCATGGCCACGCCTCCGTGGAGCTTGCGCTGGTACTCAGCGAGGGCCTCGTTGTGGTCGAAGACGAACGCTTCCGGGGGGATGTGCACCTCGTGGGAGTCGACCACCTGGTCGCTGTTGGGGGGAAACGCTTTTTGCAACCGCTCCAACTCCACGAGCAGGTTGATTCTTCGCAGCCCAGACATTTTCAAGTAGCTGTTTACCATTGTGCTATCCAAGAGCTTGGTCCTCTTCGTGGGCGTGATGTTGTACGAGCCCGTTTTGGTGAGGAAGATCAAGTTGGAAGGGACGGGCATGTACGAGTAGAGATACAGCTTCGCTCCAATAACGGCTCTTTCGCTGGTCGTCCGGCCCACGGGGCCCCGGACGTTGAATCCCGGCCGCAACTTGTTGCCGTCCTCGTGGTGGTAGGGGAGGTCGGCGTCGTTGACGCAGAAGGACGCAGGGTCCACGGCTTCGTTGCGCTTGAAAATGTGGGGTGTGTCGTTTTCGGCAGGTTCCAGCCTCTTTTGGGCGTTTGTGTCGGAAGACGCCTGGCTTGGTTGGGCCGCCTGGCCGTTTTGAGAAGCGTCCTTCTCCTTTTCGGAAGCATCCTTCTCCTTTTCGGAAGCGGCCTTCTCCTTTTCGGAAGGGTCCTTCTCCTTTTCGGAAGCATCCTTCTCCTTTTCGGAAGCATCCTTCTCCTTTTCGGAAGCATCGTTTGGAGTAGCTTCCTTTTGCTTCTGGGAAGCGTCATTTCCGTCTTGGGCACCCTTTGACTTTTCGGCATCCTTTCCGTCTTGGGCACCCTTTGACTTTTCAGCATCCTTTCCGTCTTGGGCGGCATCCTGCGCCTCTGGCGTTTTCGCTTCCTCCTTTTGCTCCCCGTTCTCCTTCGCTTTCTGCTCCTGTGTAAACGCCAGCACAGCGTTGCTGATGCGCTGGTTCTGCGGCGTATAGATGGGGTCTAGGCCGTTCTTGATCCTTTCTTCGTCTATTCTTTTTAGCTCCTTGTCGCGCTGTTCCGCGGCGATCAGAGCGGCAATTTCGTGTTTTCGTTGCTCCTCCTTCATCATGTCTATTTCGTCGTTCCTGGCGTCCATGATGGAGCAGCTCGGCTTTTCGCTGGGCCCCGCCAAAAGGTACTTGTTGAGAACCGTCATGTCGGTCCAGTCGTACCAGTGGAACGGCGCCTCCACAAGCGCGTCTGGGTCGTCCTGGAGGCTCCTCCGGATCCAGCTGTAGTAGAGGGCTATGGTCAACCGCGGATCGAAAGGCTGGATGGCCGGTCTTTCGTCAAGGCCAATCTCGGCGTCGTAGTAGTACGGGGGAATGTTGAATTGCACGTCTTCAGGCACAATCTGTGTGTCCACAAGCCAGAACTTGTCCTCCACGTCCGCACTCAACTTCTGCGTGGTCATCGTTGTGACCTGGACGTTGAACAGCAGGTCGCTCTGCAAGGTGTGGGTGTCTCTGGAGCCGAACATCATGGAGCCTAGCTGCTCAAAGTAGTTGAACGTGGAAGAGTCGCGGAGAACTTGGAGCTGCTGGGACGTCAACCCGTGGGACGACAGAAGGATGGTGGTGACCACTGCGAGCATGAGGAACACCACCACCGCTACCTGGAGCCGTTTTCGGCGGATAGGCATGTACATGGCCACAGAAGGAGGTGTGGTGGTTCGGCCGCTATCAGGAGTGGATAAGTAGATTAATACCCAAGTCCGGGGTCGTGGGAAGCTTGGCAACGGGCCTAGTTCGCGGATTATCCAGGTAGCGTCCTATGTGGATGACAAAATTTATGCCGGATTGGGGCACAGCCTGGAAAATATCGACAAAAATATTTGTGCGCTGCATTGAGAGCGTCGCACCTCGCAGTGACAAGGGCCGTTTTGGGAACCCGGGCGTGTATCAGACCACGCCTACAGCCCGAGTGCAGAACGGGAGGCACAGCATGCTCCGCACTTTGCCGCGCGCTGCTGCCTTCGCTTAGGCTGCCCAGAGACGGCCACGTCATACCATGAAACCAGTCTTTCGTCAGGGCACAAATGATAGTCTTGCTGCGAGGTTTTTTCTTGGCACTGCACCCACCCTCAAAATATTGCAGCAAGGTGCCTTGTGCTCGTGTGACCGTAAGAGTGGTGGGCGGGAGGCGTCTGCGCGCAGGCGGCCTGCGGTGCCCCGGAAATCTGGAAGCCTGGCATCTTCCGGTGCTGTGGTGCCATTTAGGCGCTGCGGCCGAGCGGGGCTCGTGTGGTGCACGGGTGCGGGTGGCCTTTCAGGCCCTCCTGCTTGGGCAGGAGCGGTTGTATGCAGGCCGGATGCGACAGAAGGCCCGTCGCTGATCTCTTCTGCAAAAGGTTCCGATTACGGAAGGAACATCCTGCATGTACCTGTCTGTCGCGTCAGCTCTTCGCGAACAGTTGGACATTATTGGTGTCTGGGGGCATAGAGCAAGATTTACGTTGCGGAATGGCCGAAGCGAGTGTAGCGACTGTTGACTTGGTTTGTACAGGGCAGCGCCGGGCTGTGTGCAGGCGTCCTGGGTGATGCTCTGCGCCCGCTTGTCGTCGGTGCAGGGATCGGGTCTGGACGACATTGCGACATTTGGCTCCCATCGTCGCGACATTGTCCCAATATGGCAGGACTGTACAACACCCACTGGAGCCCATGCTGGCCATTCCGCGAGCCAAGAAGTGTCTACCCTCCCCAGCAGTCCCTTTGCCGCCCACTTCGCCGCGTTTCCGGATCAATCCGAAGAGCCTGCCCTCATCGCGACATCGCGACATCGCGACATTGCATCGCGCCATCGTCGTGCGCGCACCACCACTTATCAGTCGGCGAATGCCGCGTCCGGCGCCATATGCAGGACCACTTATTGCAACACTATGTCGTTGCCGTGCCCAGGCAAAGAGTCACACAAAGGGCCACACTGTTCAGCAGGCCTGGGGGCCCGGAGCAACCTCCGTTCCCAAAACGGCAATGTTGGGCAGGGGGCCTCTTTCCTGAATCCAGCAACCCAAAAACACTCGCTCTCCATTGCCGTCAGGGCCTAGTATGCTGGCACAGTGGCCCGCTGCGACCAATTTCCCCAGACTGTAGCCGATCTATGGAATCGCGGGTGTATCCGAATATTACCGCCGATTATGCGGCCCGGGTAGTTTATCGCGAGAAATTACCGGCCCTCTGAGTTATCGCTGCAGATAAGGCGTTTTGTGCTGCGACTTTATCTGCACCACACACAATACTTAAGATGAAGTTCATGTTCGAATCTGGGGCCTCCTCTTTTCTTCTACAACTCCACAATGACTGCCTTGGACCTGGTCTCAGACGTCGCCCGCAGAGTGGTCCGCAAATGGACCACCAAAGAGGGCCTTTTGGGCGACTACGACTACGCCTATCTCTTTGTTCCTGAGATACCGTTCGTGGCGAGGACCCCCAAGACCCAGCCCTTTTTCGGCCTCAACTCCGAGATGCCCCTTGTTCTAGGCTTCATCTTGGGCCTACAGCACGCGCTCTCCATGTTAGCGGGCGTGGTGACACCGCCCATTTTGATTGCGGGCGTGGCCAACCTAGCGCCTGACCAGCAGGAGTACTTGGTCAGCGCCTCGTTGATTGTCTCGGGCATCCTCACTATTGTCCAAGTGACCCGTTTCCACATCTGGAAAACGCCCTACTACATCGGAACGGGCCTTCTTTCGGTCGTGGGAACGTCTTTCGCCACCATCACCATTGTCATGAAGGCCATTCCCTCCATGTACGACAAGGGCATCTGCAAAACCGTGGACGGCGTCAAACAGCCGTGTCCCGACGCCTACGGCCACATCTTGGCCACTGCCACCGTCACCGCGCTTCTCGAAATCTTGTTGTCGTTCATGCCCGCCAAGTCGCTCAAAAAGATCTTCCCTCCCATCGTCACTGGCCCCGTGGTGCTTCTCATCGGCGTCAGCTTGATCCAGAGCGGTTTCCAGGACTGGGTCGGCGGCAGTGGCTGCGTGGGAGAGACCTGTGGAACCGCACACCCCTTGCCGTGGGGCCTGGCGCAGTTTGTGGGCCTCGGTTTCTTGGTCTATGTCTCCATCATTCTCTCCGAGCGCTTCGGCTCGCCCATCATGAAGTCGTGTGCTGTGATCGTGGGCTTGCTCATTGGCTGTATCGTCGCTGCGGCCTGTGGGTACTTCTCCGATGCAAGCATCAAGGCTGCTCCTGTGGCCACCTTCCCTTGGGTCCACACCTTCAAATTGAAGGTGTACGCACCAGCAGTGCTCCCTTTCCTAGCCGTCTACATTGTTCTCATGATGGAGGCCATCGGTGATATCACCGCCACCTCCGACGTCTCCAGATTGGAGGTCGAGGGCGAGGTCTACGAGCTGCGAATCCAGGGCGGTGTCCTCGCTGACGGCATCTCTGGCTTGGTCTCGGGCTTGATGACTGTCACGCCTATGTCCACTTTCGCGCAGAACAACGGTGTCATTTCCATCACCAAGTGTGCCAACAGACGAGTGGGCTACTGGTGTGCGTTCTTCATGATCGTCATGGGAATCTTCGCCAAGTTTGCGGCTGCCATCGTTTCCATTCCCTCTGCTGTTTTGGGTGGAATGACGTCGTTTTTGTTCACGTCTGTGGCTATCTCTGGTATCAAGATCATTGCCACTACGGAGTTCACCAGAAGAGACCGTTTCTTGCTTACAGCCTCGCTCTTGCCGGGAATGGGTGCCATCTTGGTGCCCAACTGGTTCAACGGTGTGTTCACATACAAGGGCGGCAACACCGCCTTGCAGAGTTTCTTCGACGCCATCGTGTTGGTCATGGAGACCAGTTTTGCAGTCACGGGCTTCATCGGCGTGATTCTCAATTTGTTGTTGCCACAGGTCGAGGACGACATCGAGGAGATCAACGAGCTTGTTTTGGAGACAGTGGGCTCGGCTGACGAGAGAGCCATGCAAACCTATGCCGAGAAGGAGAACTTGAAGTTCCACACCCGGGTGCAGGAGGGCTCGTCTGCTTCCACCGAGTAGGATAATGAAACTTGTGGGTTTGAATATATTGCATGAAGGACGAGAGTGTAGAAGGCTGATGAAACGGGCATTGCGGTGGGTCGGGCCATATGGAGGCCCATTAGGGAGAAATGAGGATCTGTAATTTTTAGTGAAAGTCGTGAATCGGTGATATTAGGCTCTGCAGAGTTCTTTTTTGACCAAAATACGCTGGCTCTTTTCTCGAGATTTGTCAAGGTCTGAGCAGGCAACTTTCAGTGAATGTGCAGTTTTTTTGCGGTAATTTGATAAACTACAGAATCCCACCAATTCCCTCAGCCCCATCAAATGTTTGCAATTCCCTTATGCAGTCTCTCCCTTCTTCCTTGAGGCTTTTGACCAGCTCTACGGCTCTAGCACAAGCACTCGCAATCCACTCTCTTTCCTCCTTTCAACCGCCCCAGCCCTGTGAAATGTCCATGCAGGAACATTCCCCAAAGGGAGAGTGCATGCGAAAGCGCTATCCTGCATGTGGCACAAATTACTGTGGGGCACCAGGCCACCATGGGCGGCATTTTTGGCTGCAAAGCCGGGGTAGCGTCCCAAAGAGGATGCAAAACACCTGCGTCGAGTACTGGGGTCCTATGAGGTCTTGTTGCTCATCCCGATCCGGCGAAAAAATGCCCGCAATAGCTGCCCGAGCCCACGGGCATTTTGTCCGAGGTAATCGCACTGTACTTAAACTGGGGCATTCCCAAATTTATTCACGCTTTTTCACACCCAAAACATGAGTGCCATTACTGCCATAGCGCCCCTTCACGGGAAGTTTCATAAGTCGCCGACCGTGCCGCTAACGGTGCTTCTCCGACTCAATCAGGTGCTCAAAAAGACGGTTTTCAGTCGCAAATTCTACGCTGAAATCAACGACAAGGTGTTGAAGAACGCCAGCTCCGTGGACACAAACTTGTACTTTATCTGCTACTTCACGCTATTGCTCTCGAGCGTGCTCAACAACAAGCACCGGATCAAGCAATTTTTGGTCAACCAGCGTGCCAACGTGGTGGCCTTGATCAACGGCTGGGCCATCTCTACTACCGGAAACGACCTCAGAGAGTCCTCCAACAAGAGGACCGCCGCCTTCTTCGAGAAGAACATCAAGCGTGAGGTTGTTCCCGAGAAGAAACTGCAGTTGGCGGTTCACTTGAAGGAGATCTCGTCGTATCTCTCGGACATCCGCATTTTCAACCGTTTGACCGACTCCATCAAGTACATGCCATGGATCATCGACGAGTTCCGGGCCTGGACCGACCCAAAGAGCTCTGTTCCCAAATTGGACCGCTTCATCAACTTTGCCCAGGCCCTCAACTGCCTCGTTTTGGAGTTGCTCGAGAACGCAGGCTGGTTGACGGACCATAACTGGGTGGGAACCAGTGACAACAACTGGTGGTGCATCGAGACATACATCTGGTGCTCACGCGTCTGGGGTGCCTATTTGCTTATCGAGATCGTGGAGCTCTTCAGAAGAGTGCCTGTTAGCAAGCGTGACAAGCTGTGGAGAATCAACGTCTTCCAGCAGATGGTGCAGGTTCCTTTGGTGCTTCACTGGTCTTTATACGAGGGCTGCTTGACGCCTTTCTGGGTAGGCCTTTGCGGTAGTGGTGCCTCCTGGTGGGGTTTCCGCGACATGTGGCTGTCGCTAGAGTTGGACTAGAACAGAAAGTTAGAGCGGTATTAATGAACGTGGTATTTATTGGCAGAGCCCTAATGTACAAACCAGAAAAGAAGCAGGTGAGAGAAACCAGCACCAGCGAGAAGGGGACTTGCGGAAGGGGCTTCTGAAAGAAACCAAGTAGATGGTATAAGGTATAATCTGCAATTAGTTCAGCAAATCCCGTAACGTCCAGCAACGACCTGATAATTACTGGCCTTAACTAGCGACCGCAGTCTTTTCGCCCCTTTCCAATTGGCGTGATCGGTCAAAGTAGAGGTTGGGGTGCGTGATGTGCAAATTCTCAGCCTTATTGGCGCCCTTGGCCAACTGCACCTTGTGGGTGAGCTCGAAAACACGTGTACAGGCCACTGTGTACTCGTTGCGGTTGACGTCGTCCACAATGCCGTTGATGCTCTGCTGGTCTTCGATTCCCATATCGTTCAAGTTGGCGATGAGGGCATCGACTGGCAAATCACGGTACGGACACCCGTGGAACTCGCCCTTGGACGGCTTTGGCTTCAGCAAAATGGACGCACAGTCCACGGGCCTGTAGTTTGTGCGAGCACCCTCCAACCCGTAGGCGTGGCGCACATTGTATTTGTACTGTTTGTTGAAATCCTCGACCGTCATCTTCTGCTTGGTGAACTGGTAGGTCCAGAACTTCAAGGCCTCGTCCACGCTCATGCCTATACCCTTGAGGAACAACACAAACTGCTGGCGGCCATTGTAGCGCAAGTGCGAGTTTGCAATCATGTTCTTCTGCAAGTGAGATGCACACAATGGGTAATGGCGCGTGATCTGTTCAGTGGTAACGGACTGGGCGTTAATATCTGAGGCTGCCAGGGGGTCAGAACCAAAGGCACCCGCGTCGTACTGAACACTGGCAAAGCTGTGCAGCAAGTTGTTGAGCAACGGCAACAAACGGTCATCCTCCTCCAAGCGCGGAATTGCCTGAAAGGTGCGGAGCAACTGGCGGCCCAAAAGGTCCTGAAACTCGGCTGCCAATAAGCTGAGCTGTAAGGTGGACGGGATATAGGCCTGGCCCTTGCTTAAGTAAACCTGGCGAGACGCCACCAAAAGCGGCACCAGCTCGAAGGGAAGCCGGATAAAGCTTTCACGCGAAGCGATGTGCTGGCGGAGCTGTTCGTTGGTGAGAGAAAAGGTGGAATCGCCAGAGGACTCGGCCATCAAGGCTGTGCGCACAGTTCCACCGGAAGCGGCGTAGAGGTGGTCCAAGATAGCGGCCTTTTCGTCTGCAGAAATGTACTCCCACGGCAAGCGGGACGCGTTCTGGGCAATAAACTCCTGCTGTTCGCGGGGCTGTAGAAGACCGTAACGGATGCGAAATAGCACCGATTCGGCGCGAACAAAGCGCCGGCGCAACTCCTCCGTGCGGCAGAACACCAAGCGAAGAATGTAGTGCGAGTAGTGGTCTTTTTTGCGCTCCTTTTCGACCTCTGGAGCCGAGGTTGTGCCAGAAGCCGTCAACGGAAGGTACTTCAACAACAAGGGTCTCACAACGGCCTCGATCTCGCGGATGGGCTTGCTGCGAGCAAGACACAGTTCGATCTCCACAAGGATCTTCAATCTGTCGATGGCCCAGGTCTCAAACTCCTCCAAAGTGACCTCATCTAAGGGCGGTGTGTCGTAAAAAGAGAGACGCGACAGGTACACAGAGGGGGCACCCAGGAAGACGCCCTTGGCTGCGTCGAAGTTGCGCCTGCCCGCGGTTCTGCGCTTGGCCTGTCTGAACATGGGAAAGGAGAAGGAAACGGATTGGGCTAGTGTAGAGATGAATGGGTGCACAGTTTGTGTGTTTGGCAAGACGCGTCGCGTGTCACGTGGCCCGGTCACGTGCTCGGGTCACGTGCTACATTCACGTGAGTTCATACGCGCTCAAAAACCTTCCACTTTCTTTCATACGCCCCCATGTCTGACGTACACATCGACAGCGGCGTCTTCCACAGACGCTTGTCGCTTCTCCAGCGGCACCTTGCGCAGAACGCAGTGCAGTTTTCCTCGCTTTTGTTTGTGGTGGGGGCACGTGACGATGAGTCCACCTACAAGAAGTCTACTGTTTTGCAGGTGTGGTTGCTTGGCTATGAGTTTGCACACACGGCCCTTTTCGTGACTCAGGACAAGGCGGTTTTCGTCACTTCCGAGGGCAAGGCCAAGTACTTGCGCGGCTTGACCCAGAAACCCACCACCAACTCGTCGCTGGTGGAGATCTGGACCCGCAACAAGGACGCTGCCAGCAACAAGCAGTTGTTCGTGGACTTGGCCGCCCAGGCACGTGGATCCGTTTCTGGGGACGCCAAAATTGGTATCATTGCCAAGGACACTCACAAAGGCAAGTTCGTGGACGAGTGGACCGAGATCTTGGGTCCCGAGGGGCTCCTGACCGCCGATGCGGCGCTTTTGGTGTCGCAGGCCAGCGAGTTGAAGGATAACGAGGAGTTCGGAAATACCCGTGTGGCCGCCAAAGTGTCGGCGGTGTTGATGGACACGTTTGCGAACGAGATGATGGTGGTGGTGGACGAGGAGTTGAAGACCAAGAACTCCGACCTCGCCGACAAGATCGAGGCCAAAATCGACAGCAACAAGTGGTACAGCAAGAACGATCTCGGGAAAAAGCTCTTGGCCTCCGACAAGGAGTTTGACCCCGACTTGGTGGACTGGTGCTACTCGCCCATCGTGCAGAGTGGCGGGGACTACGACTTGAAGCCCAGCGCTTCGTCGAACGACAAGCAATTGGTGGGCGATGGTGTGATTCTCGCGTCCGTGGGCTTGCGCTACAAATTGTACTGCTCTAACATTGCACGGACGTTTTTGATCGATCCCACTCCGGAAATCGAGCTGAACTACGACTTTTTGGTGTCTTTGCAGACCCACGTGGCAGATACCTTGTTGAAGGCGGGAAATCCTGCTAAAACCGTCTACTTGGGCGTGCACGAGTACGTCAAGAAGAACAGGCCCGAGTTGGCGGAGCACCTCACCAAGAACGCGGGCTGGTTGACGGGTATTGAGTTTCGTGACTCCACATTCCTTTTGAACGGGAAAAACGAGAGGAAGTTGGTCAACGGCCAGATCATGTCTGTGACGCTCGGTTTTGGCAACTTGGTCGATAAGAACAACAAGAAGTACGCCTTGTTGCTCACTGACACTTACAAAGTGAGCGATGCCGAGGCCATTTTGTTGACTAACTACAACAAGTCTCGGTCCGAGATCTCCTTCTACTTCAAAGACGATGAACCCAGTGGCAAGAAGGCCGACGGAAAGTTGAGGTCGCAGAAGGATGTCAAGACGGAGAAGGCGCTCGCTGCCAACGACGCCAACTCCAAGATTTTGAAGTCCAAATTGCGCCACGAGTCTTCTACCAGTGACGACAATGCCAACGCGGAGAAAATCCGCCAGGAAATACAGGCTAAGTTGCACGAGAAGCGGCAGCAAGAGGGTCTTGCTCGGTTTTCTAAGGCTGATGCCACAGACCTGGCGGACTTGAAGCCTGTTTTCAAGAAGTACGAGTCTTACTCTCGCGAGTCGCAAATTCCTTCCACCGTGCGTGACTTGAAGATCCACGTTGACTACAAGAACCAGACCATCATTTTGCCTATTTGCGGAAGACCAGTTCCTTTCCACATCAACTCGTTTAAAAACGGATCTCAGAACGAAGAGGGTGACTACACCTACTTGCGGTTGAACTTCCACTCCCCTGGTGCCGGAGGCTTCAACGCTAGACGTGCTGAGTTGCCTTATGAGGACACACCTGATGCGCAGTTTGTGAGGTCCATAACCTTGCGTTCGCGCGACCGCCAGCGCATGGTGGACGTCTACAAGGCCATTCAGGACTTGAAGAAGGATTCCGTCAAGAAGGAGCTGGAGAAGAAGCAGTTGGCGGATGTGGTCAGCCAGGCCAATTTGGTTGAGGCCAAGGGCCTGCGGGTCAAGAAGTTGGAGCTGGTCTTCGTGAGACCGCAGCCCGACTCCAAAAAAATCGGTGGTGTTTTGCAGATCCACGAGAACGGTTTGCGGTACCAGCTGCTGTTCCGGGCTGATCAAAATGTGGACATTTTGTTTTCCAACATCAAGCACTTGTTCTTCCAGCCGTGCAAAGACGAGTTGATCGTGGTGATCCACTGCCACTTGAAGAGCCCCATCATGATTGGAAAGAAAAAGACCCACGACGTCCAGTTCTACAGGGAGGCCAGTGACATGGCTTTCGACGAGACGGGTGGGCGCAAGAGGAAGTACCGTTATGGAGACGAGGACGAGTTACAACAGGAACAGGAAGAGAGAAAACGCAAGGCGTTGTTGGACCGTGAGTTCAAGGTCTTTGCGGAGCTTATCAGCGACGCTTCGGGCGGAAGAGTGGACTTGGACATTCCTTTCCGCGAGTTGGGCTTCCAGGGTGTTCCTTTCAGATCGCTGGTGTTCTGTATGCCCACTAGAGACTGTCTCATTCAGCTCATCGATCCTCCGTACTTGGTGGTGACTTTGGAAGAAATTGAAATTGCACACTTGGAGCGTGTTCAGTTTGGATTGAAGAACTTTGATCTCGTGTTTGTCTTCAAGGACTTCTCCAAGCCGCCCGTTCACATCAACACCATCCCCATTGAGGTGTTGGAGGATGTGAAGTCGTGGCTCACGGACGTGGACATTCCGCTCAGTGAGGGCCAAATGAACTTGAACTGGGGCCAGGTCATGAAGACCGTGCAGGCAGACCCCTACGAGTTTTTTGCCGAGGGAGGTTGGAACTTCTTGACGGATGGAGGCGATGATGAGGATGAAGACGAGGATGACGAGGAGTCCGAATTCGAGGCCTCGGACGACGATCCCTCTGACGAGGAGGTGGACAGCGATGCGGCTTCTGAGGACGACTACTCGCTGGACGACAGTGAAAGCGACGCCAGCGCCGCCAGCGATGCTGACAGCGATGATGGCGATGATTGGGACGAGATGGAGAGAAAGGCTGCGCGGGAAGATAAGAACAGGGGCCCTGACTAGGTCTGGTGTTAGGGGTGAAGGTGAAATAGGAAAGATGAAAAAGGACAGTGATGTAGGGACGTGACAGTTTTCTGAAAGATGGTGGAAGCACTGCTGATATTGGATATTGCTCTGGAGAAGAATGGTGCAAGTGGCCGTGAAGATATCTGTGGAAGAACACTAGTGTGGTGTAAATGTGGGGTGTACTTATCAATTCAATTTTACGCATTAGTGCATTTTTTGCACCAATTTTGGCAAAAAGTGCATAGTTGAAGACCAATGGTTATTCAATGAGAAGCGTTTCAAAGGTCGCAGAACATGCCAAACCACCCGATCCAGGCCCTTAAGGAACTCTAACGTTTTTCTTCTGATTTCAGGGCCACAAGCTACGTGTGGAGTGCCACATTCTACCTTTGGGTAATGCTGCAAACAGTAAGCATCGCACGGGTGTAGCCATTATTTGCCACACAGCAAGCACGGCCAAAAACCCTTGAACCAGACCCGCTAAGAGGCTTCTAGTCCTTTCGAAGGCCGGCCATTCTCCTAGTGTTCCCTAATCTCTCAGGAGACTCCCTCGTCTAAACAATTGTGGAACCCTATACGACGTGGATCCGCCCAAAAACCACACCGAAACAGCCCCAACCTCCTTTAAAATTGCACTCGCACGCAGCTGGCAAGTCCACAGGCCGCTCCCTTCTCTTTCCCCCAGGCCTACGCTCCTGCTAGCTTCAAAGGGCCTGGTTTAACGTGCAAGGGTCCAAATCAGCGGGCGTGCGCCTACCGCGCTTCCTCAAAAACGCCCAAACCTCTCCGCCTCAGCACCCCAGCCACTTTCGACCCCCAAAGCTGCAGCTGCCCCCTGACGCCGTTTCCCAGCTGCGCTTCGTCTTCTCCCATCTGCACCGTCCACAGCTCGCGAAAAAACCAGCTCGAAAGCACCATGGCTGAAGCAACAGACGACTACTCGTACGACTACGAGTACCTCTACAAAATCGTGTTGATTGGCGACTCCGGCGTCGGAAAGTCCAACTTGTTATCGCGGTTCACCCGTAACGAGTTCAACCTCGAGTCGCGCTCCACTATTGGCGTGGAATTCGCAACCAGGACGTTGGAAATCGACGGTAAACGTGTCAAGGCCCAGATCTGGGACACCGCGGGCCAGGAGCGCTACAGGGCCATCACCAGCGCCTACTACAGAGGCGCCGTGGGCGCCTTAATCGTGTACGACATCTCCAAGACCGAGCTGTACGAGTCGGTGCTGCGGTGGTTGAAGGAGTTGAAGGAACACGCGGACGCCAACATTGTTATTGAGTTGGTGGGAAACAAGTCCGATTTGGACCACTTGCGCGCGGTGCCCACGGACGAGGCCAAGAGCTTCGCCAACGAGAACAACTTGCTCTTCACCGAGGCGTCTGCGTTGTCGTCTGATAACGTGGACTTGTCGTTCCATCAGTTGTTGAAGAACATCTACGAGATGATCTCCAAGCACCAGTTGGACACCAACGACGTGAGCGCCAACAAGCCCTCCGGCGGGCCCACCATCTCGTTGACGCCGGCACCGCAGGAGAAGAAGGGCAAGAACAACGGCAACTGCTGCTAGAGTGTCGGGCCTCAGTCATGCCGGCGGCACAGGCTCTACAGGTCTGTCACCGGCCCGTTTTCTGACTTGTATCATCTCTGAGGCGTTGCTATCGCGACATCTGGCATTCGTTACTCTGGTTAGTTTGGCTTGTATCTATAAAGGAACGCACGATGGGCCGTAGGAAGCGAGAAGCGTCGGTGCTGAAGGGGGAGATGACCGCTACAAGAGGCCGTTTGAAGGATTCTTTGCTATAGTTTTTGCAAGAAGCATTCTTTTTGTCATCTCGTGTGTGGCTTGCTCTTTTGATGAAGCTCGCCTGCAAGGTATACTTTCGTACCCTTTGAATGGCATTCATGCCCCATGCTCGTTTGCCACTGCCGTTACAACTTACGCAAATATTATATATATTCCTCCATTCCTTCTCTTTATTCGTACTATACACACTTATGCTACATTAGAGGCGTTTTCCGGAGCCAGTTCCGTTTCTCGCACCGACTCCCTGAACAACTCCAGTTCTCGCAGGGCCTTGGAGCCCAGCTCTGTTCTTTTGACTCACAGGCGTCTTCAACGGCTTGGAGATGCCGTATCCCTTAACTAAGCCTAGCCGCTTTTTGGCTTCGGTAGGAGGGCCGCTCTCGATACTTAGGCTCACTATCTGCTCTCCTCTCAAGATGATCAAACCTAGGGCTCTTTTGTCCTCCACCACTTTGGCGCCATTGTCCTTTTTGAGCTCCTGGTACGATTTCTTGGTAATCCGGGATTCCTCTGTGTTACCCAATACAAGGTTAAGATGCTTGTCGAAAGCCAAAAGCTGACCCACGAAATTGCGGTTGTCCACAGTCGTTATTCTCAAAATGTGGTTGACCAAATCGGACATTTTCGTCTTTTTGCTGACGGAAACAGCGGAAGACTGCTTGTTAGTATAAAGAGATCCATTTTCTGGGTTTCTGAAGGCCTTCACACATACCATGGTGGCTATGTTCTGTATTCTAGAGGTCTAAAAGTCGCTGTTAGAAGATAAACTAAGGTGAAATATCTCATCGTCGTGCCTGTACCACATTAAATGCTTTCCATACACAACAAGAACGCGTAAACCTACACTTTTCAGCTTCCAATTGCGTCCAGAAGTCGCTATTTTCACTATGTCGGACCCCAAAGAAGACCCTGTTGTCGAATCCGTTGTCGAGGAGCCTGTTTCCACCGAAGAAGGTGTCAAAAAACGCGCTCTCGAGGACACTACTGAGGCCACTAATGAAACTACTGAAAAGAAGGACACCAAGAAGAAGAAGCAGAGAAGACGTCAGTACGCCGATGACTTGCCCAAGGAAACCAAATCTGAGGATGAGGACGGCGACTCTGACGAAGGAGATGAGGACAATTTGGAGGAGGAGGCTGGTGACGAGGACGAGTTGTTGGAAATCGACACCTCCAACATCATTACTGGAGGCAGAAGAACCAGAGGAAAGGTGATTGACTTCAAGAAGGCCGCCGAGGAGTTGGACAAAGAGCACGGCACTGTTAAGGAGGATGACGAGGACGAGGAGGCCGAGTTTGACGAGCCAAAGTAGGGCAGGTAGAGATAATGTATGATATAAGGGAGAGAGAAAAGGACCAGAGGCTAGAGGCTAGAGGCTGAGAAAGCGACACTGTAGAATTACGATAGAAACAAGATGACGGACAGAAAGGAGAAGTTGCAGAGTCAGGCCCGTGAGCAGAATTTGGCGAGTCAGGGTCTTGGTTGAAAACCATGCGAGAATTTGTTGGCTGACTGGAGGCCTATTAGTGCAATAGGAGGTATAAGCGTGGAGTAGCGCAAGTTCTACTTTTGGGCGTTTAGGAGGCCTTACGGGGCGACACTATGAAGCGGAAATGAAGTAAGGGTTTCCGAGGACTTTTCTCTGATGTTGAGTGGCCTTAGTGGTGTTTGGATGTTGTCCGTCTGAAGGGTCAAATCTCAGTTATGCCGGTCTCATTACACAAGAACAGGTCGGAGCTGAAGAGAAGGAGAGCAGCGATGAGAGTACCATTCTATAACATACGGTCTGAAATCCCGCACAATGCACGAAATGGTCAGAAGGCGATCCCTTGGTTTATATGGATCCCCAATGTTTAGAGAACAACTGCCCACAAAAGGCAGGGCTTACTTCGGTTTAGTGTGAATGTTAAAGCTATGGCAATTGCTCCAAAAACCTATAAAAGGTTGCTTTTGCACCGAATTCGCTCTTGCTACCTTCGTCTACCTGCCTAACAAAGAACTCAGCAAACCAACCGCAGGCGAAACAGACCTAAGCAAGTGCCCTAAGGGTGGTACTTACCCTCAAGCAACGCTCATTCTCCAACTGTTTCTCCGACTGAAGGCTTCTTCAGAGCCCGACCCAAAACCAGGCTTCTCCACTCAACATAGCAGCAAAAGGCTACACTAGCTAATTACCACATCTGTATATTTGTGGAGGTACTATCTATAACATCTCCTCTGCGGGAAAAATGCAAAGGGCAAACGGTCTCGATGGCACGTCGAGTAGAAGGTCAAGGAATGGTGGCTAACAGTGCGCCATGTTGTAGCCGTAGTAGGGGTTGGTGTAGCCCACAAAGCGGTTCGCAGACGGCAAGCCCATGTAGGCGGGCTCGCTGGCGTGCGGAACGTACTGGTATGTAGGGGTGTAGGACCAAATATTGGCGTTTTGGGGTGGGTTGGCCTTGGCCCAGATGGAGTCGTGGGCGTATTTGACCGGGGACAGGCTCGTGGGCGAGGGCGTGTACGAGTATGAGGAGTCGTACACCGGCGACGACGGAATGGACGACGCGTAGTGGGACACCACGGGCTGGTAGTGCCCGTGGTGCAGGTAGGCCGCGGACGAGAGAACGGGGGAAGACCCGTGATTTGAGGCCGGCGAGTGGTGGTACTGAGTGGACACGGGCTGCTCGGGAGAGCCGGTGTACTTGTCCATCCACGTCTTCCAGCACTCCTCCAAGGTCTGGATGTTCTGGGCGAAGTTGACCACGTTGAGCTGCCACTTGCACTCGAAGAGCCAGGTGCGCTCCTCGCGGTTCAAGAGCTCCACCTTGAGGCCGGTGGCGCCGCACCACGAGCGGTTGGTGAAGGTGTTGTCGTCGTTGAACTTGTTGGCCAAGATCAAGGCGATCACGAGACGAAGGAAGATATCGGACTCGCTAAGGTCGTCGAAAACAGCGTTCAGGAAGCGCTGGTTCATGTACTCGAGGGCGATGATGATGGTCGACTTGGGCAACCGCGTGGCGAAAAGCACCGACACGATCAAGCCGTCGAACTCCTTGGTCGGCGACTTGTTCTGCTTGAGCATTCCGAACGTGCACCAGCTCAAGAAGGTGGACATGTTGTTCAAGTCGTACTCTAGCACAGGGTTGATGCCGCCGTTGACGGGCTCCTCAGCGGGCTGTTGGGGAGGAGCATATGGCGCCGCGTATGGCTGGTAGGCGGGCGCCGGGGGGTAGTAGCTGGACACGTACTGCTGCGGGTAGTTGTAGGCCGCCGCAGCACGGTGACCAGCGGTGCCCAAGTTGTGGTTGTAGTAGGACTGGGCAGGGTACATTTTGGACGAAAAGAAGCCAACGAGGACTTAGTGAAAAGCTCGCTGGGGGGGCCGGGATAAGCAAATACCTCGCGGCAGAAGGCAACACAGAGCTGTGCGAAGGGGCAACAGACGGTGGTCTTGGGTTCCGTGTCGGCTGTGCAGACGCGAGCAACGACGAGGAAGTGCTTTAGATGAAATAAACCGATGCAACGAAGTCCCGTTTATAAGCTAATATAACCAGGGCTGTGTGTCGTTGTATGGAGCGGAGTATTTCAAATGAAAGCAAAAAAGGATAAGGAAAGTGTTATGTCTCTACAGAACCATGGAAAAGTTTTCTTAATTATACGCTCGCCTGGCCAGCCGACTGTTTGCACAGGACGGCAAACTTTTCTTTTGCGGTGCGTGCACGCCCGGTTTTTGTGGCCCAGGCGGCCTGCACGCGGGACGCCTCCGTGCAGGACGCTCGGGCCCGCCTGCACACAGCGGGCGTTTGGCCTGGTGTTAGCGGAGGGTGTTTGCAGTGTGTTTTGCCCAGGCGGTGTTCTGACAGGGACTAGTGGTGCTGGGGTAGCCACAGATAGCCTCGGCATGTTTTCCCGGTAATGCGGTCGCTAACGGCTACAGATGGCCACAACAAGCCAGCTTTGTGTTGTCATGGGCCCGTGGGCTTTGTGCAATAGTCGGGGATTTTGTGTCAGGATTCACCGGCCAACATGACCGTCGGAAGGGGCGACATGGGCCCAGGCCTCCTTGCACAGGCACTTCGCCCTTTTCGGGCCGCCGGCGCACGTTAGTCATTTCGGGCCGATAGCAGCCGAAAGTACCAGCATGTAGTGTCCAGCGGCCGCTTCTGCCGAGCGTGTGAAGGTAAATGTCGGTGCCGATGGGTGCGATTGAAGTCAATGTCGCGAAATGTGGAAAATGTCGCAAAAGGTCGTGGTGTTGCCATGCTGCAAATAAAATGTGGCATCGTCTCCTACTTGGTCCCTCTGAGGCACTATTCTGGATGGATTGTAGCGTATTGTATACGGGGAACACAAGCAAAGGTTCATTTTATGGGGTACTCACCCAAAGGTTCATTTTATGGGGTACTCATGCAAAAGTTCTTTTTATGGGGTACTCATGCACAAGTTCATTTTATATGGGATACTCGTGAAAACGTTCATTTTATGGGGTACTCACCCAAAGGTTCATTTTATGGGGTACTCATGCAAGAGTTCATTTTATATTGGGTACTCATGCAAATGTTCTTTTTATATGGGATACTCGTGAAAACGTTCATTTTATGGGGTACTCACCCAAAGGTTCATTTTATGGGGTACTCATGCAAAGGTTCATTTTATGGGGTACTCATGCAAGAGTTCATTTTATATTGGGTACTCATGCAAATGTTCTTTTTATGGGGTACTCATGCAAACGTTCATTTTTACTGGGCACTACACTGGACTAACGTCGACTTTCTATGCCTGGCGCTGTACTAGTTAATTGTCGACGTTGTGTGCTGGGGCACTGGAACTGCTTTATTCGCAGCCTTTCCTACCTGTCTGGCCTTTATTAGTGCCTTCAAAATGGTGGATTTCACATATTGGGACCTCTAATACTCGTTTATTCGCAGCCCTTTTACACATCTGGCCTCCCACTCCCTCTTTCTCAGCCCATATCTCTTGCACGCTTCTATCCCTCGTTTATTCACAGCCTGCTTCATATGTCCGGTCCTTATTGCTTCTTCATCCGTAGTCCAATCTACACACCTGGGCATCTGTTACTCGTTAATTCGTAGCCCATTTTACACATCTACCCCTATCACACGTTTATCCGTAGCTAATTTAATACGTCTGCGCCCTATTACTTTCATTCACAGCTTGCTTACACAACGACCTCTATTACTCGTATATTCGTAGTCTACTGTACATTTCTGACCCTATCCAAGAAGGTTCGACACCTTCATGGTCTTGTCGTCCTCTGCACTGTCGGCAGGAAAGGTCTTGGTGAACCCAAGAATGCTCCTTATAGGCGGTAACTGGGTGCCCGAAAACGCTATGTTGCTCGTCTCCTGCTGGGCCTCGTGCTGCTGGAGGTTCTTGCTGGCAGCCGCTAGCAAATTGAGCGAGTTGATGCTCTTATCCGCCTGCGCAGGCTGCATGTGGGGCGACTGTGACGGCGTCTGCAACGGCGTTTCATTCGGCGAGATGACGAAGCCGGGGTTCTTTCTCTCCTCGTTCGAGACGGTGTGCACGCTTGCACTGCTGTTGTTGGGCAGGTCCGGGGCATGTAGCGGCGTGAAGCCCGCCACGTTGTAGAGGTTGACCAGCGAGTGGTTGGGGGAGTTCGGTCTGGACTTCTTGGACGGCTGGTAGAACTCCAAGTTCAACAGCGTGGACGACGTCTGCTTGGGGATGTTGAAGTAGCTGTTGCTGGTGCTGTGCTGTGCGTGGGGGGTATTTCTGGAGCTGAGCGGCTTGAGAGGCGCCATTCTCTGCAACGAAGAGAAGCTGTTCATAGATGATAGGTTGGTGGCGCTGGACGACGTCACTTTCGGGAGCGACAGCAACAGCGTGGTGGAGCCTTTAAGCGTGCGCGGCGCCTTGGGGTGCTGGAAGTACTCGTTCAAGTTGGAGAACGACGGGCCCTTGTGCGTATGGAGCGTCTGGTCGGGCAGCGTGCTCAACAGATGGACGGCCGAGTTCGCAGTGGAAACCGTCCCGGATTGGCTGAAAACGTGGCCCAGTCCGAGCAGCGTGTTGCTCGCGGACTTCCTTATTATGGGGAGCCTGTGGTGTGGGGGCGAGTCGCCGTTGGCAGCCATTTTTGTGTCGGGGGGACTGTTCCTCGCGCCCGAGGGAGACTGCTGCATCTGGTAGTTGGTGGGCGACGACGGAAGCGAGAAAACGACCGGTTTCTGGTCAAACTGCTGCGGCACTTGCACAGGAACACCAGGCTGTGGAATAAAGTAGACAGGATAGGGGGCGTACACCTGGTTTCCATTCTTGTCTATGGAGATGGGGATGGCAGCAGTGGCCGCGGGCATCTGCTGGAAAACAGGCTGGCTGTAGCCCACCTGCGCCTGCATCTGCTGGAGATGCTCGAAACTGACCTGGCGGGCGTATTCTTCCAGCTGGGGAGCGGTCTGCTGCGGCTGCTTGTTCTTCCGCTTCCGTGAGCTCGGATTATTGTGGATGCGCAAGTGGCGGGTGAGCTCGTCGGACCGGGAAAACTTCTTGGAGCAGCCCGGGAAGGTGCACGGGTGCGGCTTTTCGCCTGTGTGGGTGCGGATGTGTCTAGTTTGGTGCTCGAGCCTGTGGAAGGCCTTGTCGCACATGGTGCATTTGTAGGGCCGTTCCTCTTTGGGAGGCTCCTGAACAGACATGGGTCTTGCGATGGGGGGTTCGAGGGGAAAAGGGAAAAGACGGGGCGTCTGTAGGCGTGGAAAAAGTCGGAAGGAAAAACGGGCGTGGAGTGGTGGAGGCCCCTCTATATTTATTTGCCAAGTTCCGAGCGAAAAAGAAAGCGACGGATGGGGGGCGCACAAAAAGAAACCGTGCGTATGTGCCCCGTTGCGCGAGCAGAAAATATCGGAGTTTTTCCGGAAAACTGCGGGTCCACCGCAGCGACCAGTGCCACAAAGACAGCACATGCAGGATCTGGCGCATGGTTTCTGGATGTGGTGCCTGTACGCAACCTCATGGAAGCGGTCCACAATGAAAAGTTTTTCCGGTGTTGGCCCGGGGTATCCCCACGGGAACTGCAACCGGACCGAGATGGAGGCATCGCCGGAGGTATTCTGCCGGTATGCGGGCTCGTGCGCGCGGTGGGGTGCTGTTTTAGGACTGTTGTAGGTGCGCAGGGTGGCTGTTTCTGGATCCAGGTCCGTACCCCACCCCCAAAGGGGAAGTCACGTGGGGAAATACGCCGAAACTGCTCCTATTCTAGGGTTATTTTCTGCACCCCCACTTATGCCCCAAAATTGCCCTGATATTTTGTGCCCACCGGCCATCCCGGGCCGGCTCCGTTTCTGTTTTGGGCCTGCGGGTTAGCTCGGAAGCATCTTCTGGCTGCCCCTATATTCCTGGCGTTGCGCCCCCGCATATCCATTCTGCCGAAAATAGGCGCGAGCTTTGTCAGCTTCCCCGGGAAAAGTCGGCCCAAAGAAGCTGCAGCCGCACCCCGCCCCGCCCTCTTTATTTTTCCCGCGGAGGGGGGGCGTGGCTTCCCGTTTGGGCAGCGCTTCCTCCCCGCCCCCACTTTATACGATGGCCGTTGGTGTGGGGGATCCCCCACCGCCGATGCACCCCAGACGCTTATCTGAGGGATCCCCCACCACCAATGCACCCCAGACGCTTATCTGAGGTATGGCTTATGTTTAAGGGGAGTGGGATCAGGTGGGATCCCCGGTTTGAACCCAACTTTCACATGCGTGCACTAGCTTGCTATAAAAGCCCGGAAAAACTATCCTGGCGGCGTATGTGCACATGCACAGGTGTGGCATCTGGGCCCCTGCTTGGGAAAATTCGCCATATGGGGCACGTACCGAGGGATGGCTGCAACCCACCAGAATGAGCCTTAGATAGGAGCTGGTGGGCGGCCGAGGGGTATATTGGAGTACGCATACGGTGCTAAACCGAGGGTGCACGTTGGGCCAGAACGTTAGCAACCCGGGGAATTGAGTTGTGGTATCTGTAGGGGGGTGCCGCATACATGTGTCTTTCTGTACTGCCCCTGTATTATTGCATCGCTTGTGCGTTTACATGGAGCTATATTATCCTGGCTGTGGGCCATCTGTTTCCAGCAGTGCCTGGGTGTAGGCCCGCTAAGGAGGTTCTAGATGCGCGGCCCTTCTTGTATATTCGTGGGTCGGCTGCTGCCTCAAGCCATGGTCTGAAGGTGTCTGCTTAGCTGCTTATGGCCTAGAATCCAGCACACTTTTGTGAAGCCACAGCCCAGCTGCTCAGTGCCTTTTGGTGCGCCGGGCTCTTTCTCTGAAATGTTCTTTCTCTTTCGCCGTTCCCCTTCGTCGTCTTTCTTTTCGCCCCCTTTGTCGTTCTGTTCTTTCCCTTCCTCATTTCTTCCTTCCTCCCCTCACAAATCGTAGTTAAAGTCCAACCACTGGTCAAACCACTGGAGATTGCCCAAGAGATCATTCAGCTGCCCCTTCCCTGAGCTCGCCGCCGACACCGGCGTGGTGGTCGCTTGCCTATTGGTCGGGGTGGTGTCCGCGCTGCGCAGCTTCTCGCCGCGGTTTCGGTGCTGCTCAAGAACCTCATTGAACTTGTCGTCATTCTCCTCCAGCTTCTTGCGGCGCTTCTTGTCGCCCTCGTTGTTGCTGTAGCCAAAGTTGTTGAACACCTGTTTGTTCACGTCCGAGGGCCCGTGGTCGATGCCGATGCGCGTCAAGTCCTTCTGACACTCCTCCATCCGGAGAGCCAAGATGTGGTTGCACATCTTGAGTGCCCAGAGACACTCCTTGACCATCTTGAAGCGCGCAGTGTGCACCACCTTGCCCTTCTCGTTGCGCACAGGCAGGTTCTTGAGAAACTTCAAGAGCCGCATGGCGTTCTCGATGAGGTGGCGCGACTCGGAGATGCGCACACCGCCGTGGATCATGGTGAGCGCATTCACGCCCACGTTCATCATCAAGAGCATGTGGATGTACCAGGGCGAATAGAGCAAGCCCGCAACCTGCACCTTGTTAAGGAGCTTGACGATGCTCTGCAGCGCCTCCACCACCATCTCGAGCTTGAGGGCGTTGTTGGCGATGCGGCGGCCCACGAAGTTGAAGAGCACGCGGCCGTGGATGCTCAAAATGAGGTCATAGAAGTGCAACTTCACCTGGACCTTGACCAACGACGACACGCTGTCGGAGGAGCCTGCGCTGAAGATGTCCGCGTCGTTGTCGAAGCCGTTGGCGTCCATCCACAGATTCAACTTCAGCACCTCCAAGTTGATCTGCTGGAACTTGACCAGCTCGTAGTTGTCGCGGGCCGACGTGTGCACGAAGTTGGCCAAGCGTGCGATGTGCACCATCGCGAACGCCGGCACCGTGAGCCAGTCGTCCTTCTCGACCTCGGCCTCGAAGTCCATGGAGGGATACGGCCTGCGGATGCCCTCGTCGTTGAGGCCCCGGTAGCGGCCGCTCTGGAGCCCAAAGAGCCGGTCGAACGAGAACACGCACCAGAACACGCGACGGGCCTTCAACTGCTCGTAGTCCGTCATGTGGGCCATGGGCGTGGAGGCCACCGCGAGGCCCATGGACCGCGTCATGGTGATGGCGTGCCCCATGGCCATGTACGAGGAGGTCTGGCGGTGGGCCACGCGCAAGTAAAGGCTGATCAAGAGCAACAGCTGGATGAGCTCGATGGACTCCCACTCGAACGCGAGCGTGGACACCACCCTGTGGCTGTACTTGAACAAGCGCTCCTCGGTGACGAGCGCGTCCTGGCTGGGCCCGTCCGGCTTCTGGAACTCGGTGAACCGGAGCGCAAGCAGGTAGATCAAGCAGAGCATGGCCAGGAAGAGCTTGGTCTGGTGGCGCTTGGCGTCGCGCTCCAACGCGCTCTGCTTGGTGTGCACGGCGTTGTCGTCGAAGATCTTGTTGTAGGCGTCCACCTGCTCGCGGAAGACGGTCTCGTGCAAGATGGCGAAGAGCGGGTTGATCTCGCGGAAGAAGTAGTCGATGTAGAAGGCGTTCTCGCGCGGGAGCACGAAGTCCGGCAAGCTGGGGAGCGCGTCCGACAGGAGGTAGTGGCAGCCGGACATGTTCCAGCCGAAGAGCTGGGTGCGCGGCACCACCACCTGGCGCCTGCTCTCATCCGACAACGTGTCGTACATGGCGCTGCACAACTCGATGATGAGCCCGTTCTGGTGCCGCCGCAGGTACCGCCACTTGCTGCTCAACGACGTGAGGACCCGGACCACCTCGTCGTCCTCGTCGTCCTCGTGGTCCTCGTCTCTGTCGTGGTGTGGGCGGAACGTGGTGCGGTTGTCGTTCAGCAAGAGCAGCTCCAAGTACTGAACACGGTTCTCCAAGTGGCTGACGTAGTGCGCCTGGGGGGGGCGCACGATGGGCAAGCCCGCGGTGAGCTGCGCAAACCGGTCGTCTCCGTGGTACGTGGGCTCAGGCACCCGGTAGGTGTCGGAGGAGGTGTCGGGGGCTGCGTCATTGGGAAGCCGGCCAGGGAGGGCCTGTGGGTGCGAAAAGGTGCAGTCCTTCTTGTGCTTGACACACGTGGTGCACGGATACGTGCCCGTGCACTTGATCTTCTGGGTTCTGCAGCGGTCGCACGCCTTGCTGACGCGCATGCGGCCCTTCAGGCTGAGCTTGGGGTCGGTGGACGCCGGCGTGGGCTGCAGAAACAGCAGTCGGTGCAGGGCCACGCCCGGCTGCGTGAGCGGCTGCAAAAGCTGGTGTTGCTGGTGCGGTGGCGGCCCGTAGGCGCCCAATTGGGGAAGAAACGAGCTGGGCCCGGGCAGCGGAAGCGCCTGTGGGGGGTAGTTTTTCATGGCCGGGAGGAGCATGGCAGCCGCATTGGGGTTATTAGTGTCTGCGGGCCCGTAGTCCACCAGCCCGCGCATGTTGGAGTCGCCGACACTGCCATTTTTGGGACCGTAGCCCATGAATGTCTGCGTGGGTGCACCCGTGAAGGTGGGCTGCGCGTACGGGGCATCCGACACGGGCTTTTTGGGCGACACGGGGTCGTCGGATGTGTGCGTGTACTCCAGTGCCTGTGCGCGCGAAGGCGTGGACGAGAAAGTGTCGGGGTCTCGCTTGACCATTGTTTTAGTGTGTATGTGCGTGTGACATATAACGGTCGATGAGATGGTTTATCGGGGCCTTCCGGGAACGGCCCGATCCTTGTTGGTGTCGCGTGGTAGGGACACGACCTCATAAGGCTTGGGGGGACCCTGGCAGCGAGCAAGGGGCTGAGGCCTTAGCGAGGGCCGTGGGCGGGGATGTGCTGTTTGGGGTGGGGGCGCGCGATATGCCAGAAATAAAGCGTTGAGTGTTTTCGTGTGGTGCAGTTAGCACAGATAGTCTTTTCGGGTGCCAAAAGTAGCACCCACAGTGGGTTCGTGTGCCGCAAATAGCACGCATCTCTTCCCCCCTACACCATGCCCATGGTCAGTCATAGAATCGTTAGTCTAGCTAGTGTACATATATGCAAAATCTATTGTGCGTAGCGATCGAACACAGGCTGTGGGTGCTCGGGTGCGCCATCCATGGCGCTTTCCGGTTTCGGGTGGTCCCCGGACTGGACGTAGGTGCCGCTATCAGAGTGCGACAGAACACGGCCGTCGTCGTACATGATGGGCTCCTCGTGGTGGTCAAAATGGCCCCCGTAGTACTCAGGGTGTCTGCGCTGGTAGTGCTTGACAGCGGACGGAATTAGATCGATCGACCACATGACAAGAAGAAGCCCGTACCAAAAGGAGATGGTCCACTCGAATACGGCAGACAAGTTCTGCTTGTCCTTGTACATGAAGATGCCGAAAAGCAACGCGAAAGCAGCGGCTGCGATCAACCACACGCACTTCATGAAGAACGACACCATGTAGAGGTTGGCCCACCGGCTGGTTCCAAAAATAACTCTCTCGTGGTTGGGGTGCAAGCGGTGCGGGTAGTTGCCGAAAATGAACGAGTTGAAGAAGTTGAACAAGCACGCCAAAAAGCAGAACCCGATGAACACGCCCACCATGGAGAGGTGCACCTTGTGGAAGTTCTTGGTGTTGAAGATGGACACCATGATGATGCCGAGCTGGCCAATGGCCGCGCACACAATGCTGGTGATGGCGAAATGGTGCTGTTTGCGCGACACAAAGGGCTGTAACTTGTGTTTCACCCGGAGCAAGTACTCCATCAAAAGCGTGCCCACGAAGAAGATGGCCTGGAAGCCTGCGCACGAAATGAAGAGCGGCTGCAAATTGGTAGCGCCCACGTCACTGATGTAGACGGGGTTCTGTTTGACGGGCCCCATGAACGCGTAAATGGGGTGCCCCTGGATGGACCACGCGGACAACATGGCAATGAGCATGCCCCACCATACTACCAACGCGACGAGGGGGATGATGTACCAGTGTATTTTCTTGAACCGCAAGAACTTGGGCGTTTTCTCGACCGGATAGGACATTTTGGGGTCTTCCAAAAACGCCGAATGCCGTGGGGACAAGAGCCTATTATATAGTAGCCCAGTTTCATGTGAGGCTGTGGTGCATCAGTGCATTTTGTCTGGCAAAAAAAAAGAGCAACACAAGACGCGCAATGATGTCACGCGATGCGACTACTTCTGCGCCCATGGTTGCTGCGCGACAGGGCCCTGCGCTTCGCTTGCATGGAAGCAGACATCAGACAGTGCTGTGGCCACCAGACAAGGACACATGCACCGACAAAAGTCTGCTGCCGACACCCGGTGCTGGCCAGCGGCTTGAGAAACGCAGACAGTGCTCATATGCGCCACTGCAAGAGCCGGCTCGTGTAACCAGCATAGCCCATTTCGCGGAGTGGCGAGGCCGGCTGCTGTTGAGTGGGCGAACCCATACCCAGTGGAAATAGTACGGAAAAAGGGTAGGATGTCCCTTAATTACATTTTGGGCCATTTGAAACAATCAGACAAAAATCGGACAAAATTCTGAAATCCCCCTCGCGCAAACAGACATTTACAAAGCCCGACATTCCCATTCTTAATTGGGATACCCCAACTGCTGGAAATATGCGCATTTCTGAAACAGGTGCTGCCCTGCACACATCCAAAGCCCGTTACTTTTATCATCCTTTCAGGCTCCGGGTGCTTTCTCGAATCCCCCCCACAAAATGGCAACGCCCTGCAAACCACACGCATCACTAATGTCTGCATGATAAGTGCTCTTTGCAGGGTCCCACGCAGACATGGCACTTCAGCATGAGATTCCGCCATCCAGAAAATGTCTGCGACTAGCAGCAGCCGTACAACGCCGGTCTGGATTTCGCAATGTTCGTAAATTAATACAAATTCGCCACTGCCCAGCGTGCAGCTTTCCCAGCTTCTCGTTTTCGTCCACCACTAAGATGTATATTCTGACTTTTGCTCATTTATGTGGGCAATCGGGACCATCAGCAAGCCACCACTTGGACAAGACACTTTTGTATGGGCCCCGGGCCCCTAGCATAAACGCACCGCCCCGAAATTGCGCTTGAATAGCACATCCGTACACCATTGACTCGCGCTCGTAAACCATCGCGACATTGTCGCGCATGTCGCGCACTTGCCTCGTAAACTGCGCAGCCAGCGGCGCACTTCTTCTATGCTTATGTGGCTTTGCACCTATTAATCATGGAGCGATCTGCATTTGGGCATTGTCAGCATTCCACAAGCCGTGGTTGGCCTATCAACTGACACAAATCCTGGAATACTTTTAGGCACAAATATGCTGCTACGCAGCACGCATACTTTTCACAGAGTATATAGGGGCCATCGGATTGGGGGTATTTTGTCTGGAGACCGCCATTTGGTGGTGAGCTGCCATTTATACATCCAGACTTATTTTTGGCGATTTTGCCAGACAAAAAACGCCCAATACAGGGGAAGCTGCACATGGCGCACCAAGCAGTCCCGCACCACAGCCTGGTTGCCGTTCGCGCGTAACAGCGGTTGAGTGGCGTGGCTCTCGTTTGGTGAAACAGGGTGGAATGTGCAGCCTCTCAGGAGTTGCACCCCGACAATAGTGGGGGCAGGTGGCCAATAGGGAACCTGCACATAAGCATTTCGGCGCCCATGCAGTGCGCACGGAAAGTCTAACTGCGGCCCATCAAAAAAAACGTTAGCCGAGATATTATTGGGCGTTTCATGCAGAACAAGTGCGTGGCACGCAATTCTGTGCCAGCGGGCCTGTACACAGCCCGGATCCTACCGCATGTGGTAATGTGCGCAGGCACTGGCTGCCGGTTAATCTGGGTCACAGCAACTTGCATGCATACAGACGCATGTTGCAAAAAAAGCTCTATACACACCGCGCTTTTACAATAGCCCTGGTACCACACCCCTGGCTACGGACACGCCAGTTCCAATTTTCTTGTAGGTGACTCTATTAATTCTGCAGAAGGCTTGGCCTGCGTGCAACATTGCAGCTATAAGTCGGCGCAACCGTTTATAGCAGGCGGCATATTTCTGCAAAGATGGTCCAGGAGCACGCGCAATGGAAATGTCCGCGGATAAGTTTTTATCAGAGAATCTGCTCATGTAATGCGACGCTGAATAACGCGTGACTGCGTCGCAGGTAGAAGCGAAGTGTCTGCTTTTGCCCACACTTTGCGGGGCAGGTGGCTTCCTCTTACGGCGAGATGCTCAGAAGCATGGGTTTCATGTTAACAAATAGCCACTTCTAGATCCGGCGCGGCATGCCTGTCGGGCTAGCTATTCTCAACATCGCACAGAAATCCCAGAGGGCAGAGTTGGGGTAGTTTACGAACCAGCAAAGATGCAACACATCTATTGTTTTTGTGTGCAGGACGATCACGCCGACAATCCCTAGATTTATTATTATTGGCGACAAAAGTCTGCGTTTCAGCGTCCATGGGGCACAAAACCGGTTGCTGTTGTAAGTGCGTGGATTCGGTCATAGCACGAAAACCGGGCCCCCCCAAATCCGACACGAAGCCCCTGACTGGCGCCACCAGACAGACAGACATTAGTAACCCGCGCTGGTAAGTCCGTGGGGCTGAGAACAGAAAAGCGTGGCGGGCCTATGTTCAGCGATCCTCCTGTGTGGAGACTGGGCTTACGAGCCTGCGTAGCATGCAGCAGCCCAGAACCGTTACTTGAGGTGGTGAATAGACTGCCGACACTCAGGCATCGAAGTGTGAGCAGGCGTTTCAGCACGCAGTTGCCGACGATCCCGACAGCATGTCGGAAAATGTACCAAATAGGAGGGGACGGAAAATAACTCCAGTATGCATCTACGGTAGCTTACCGTAACAGGAGGCAAGTCACGCCGAAATTCCTCCAAAACCTTCCAAGGAGGTGGTAGCACACAACAGGCGCCCAGTACCGATTCACCAAAGAAGGCTACTTTTGCGGGTGTCTGGGCAGATGAAAGTCAATTGAGCTACCGGCTGCAGAAGCTGCATAATTAGCTGCGGATTGCCATGCACCATGCACAGTCATGCCTAGGAGCGAGAAATGTCGCGCGGTACAGAATTTCCGTGATAGTTGGCATTGACTCCAGACATGCGCACCGCCTCTAGCTGGACCCGTGCAGTTGACTAGCAGCAGCGCTGGCGTAGATGCGCATGATACCGCTGCATGCCGTGAGGCGGCCCAAACGCTAACAGCACGGAGTTGCGCTGCCTGTACACAAAGTGCGCGAGGTGCAGAAGCCACCAAGGGCCATCCGCAACCAGACCTGCTGCAACAAAACCAAACCGCGGGCAATGAAATGTCGGGCATGCTCTTGTTGGCCGGCGACATTATTTTTGGCCAGTGCCTGCGGCCTTAACAAATGTGCAGTGCGCGTCATGCGGCCACAGTGGGCCGCAACCCAATGCGGACAACCACCCGAGCGCGAGCCATCCAGATGGCCGTCGCTGCAGGCGGCGCAGGTAGACCCGCTGCATGCAGGATATACACCCAATACCAGCTTCTGTTTTACGCGCCTGCACACAGCCGGGACGGAACTGGGCCGCGCCTGCTATTATTACGGTGACGCGCGCGGTGCGTGGCGGTACAATAGCGGTCGCCCGCGGGCCTGGGGTCGTGCGAGGCCCAGAATCCCACCGGTGCATGGCGCATCGGCGCTTATATCCGGCACTATTTGCGCCAGTGGTTTCATCATTTCTTTTTTGCGGTGTTGTGTGCCACTTAGTTTGCCGTTTCCATGCGCTGCATGCGCGGGCTTTTGGGTTTCGGGTTTCTTTTTGCTGCAGCCCAAGCGTATGTCGCAGTCGCTGCAACAGATTAAAAAATTATTGTGCGCCTGCTTGGTTATTGTACGTGCGCCAGCACCTATATCACGGGGTAATTATAGGCCGTATATATACCGCCACCTGCCCTACCTATACGTCGCCACCCCAATGCCACAAGACCACCACATCCAGGCGTACCTCAAGTTGTGCTGGGTGCTATCCACCTCTCGCAACCCGCTCGATCCGGTCGCCGCTCAGTGCCACTATGAGCGCTTCGCTAAGAAGTACCTGCGCTTCCTCGTACGCCTCATAGACACCCTCAAACTCCTGCTCACCAACTTGGTGATCTCCTTGAACTACCTCCACCGCTACACACTGGCCAACTCTGTGCACCAGCCCCGCATTGAGGACGACGGCAGCGATGCAGGCGCGTCCATCAGCATGGTGTGCTACACCATAGTGGCGTCTCTCGTGCTCCTGAACAAGAACTACAACGACCAGTCGTACACGCTCAAGACGTGGTACAACATCAGCCACGATCAGCTTGGTTTCAAGAACATCTCGCTTGCGTTGCTCAACCAGCTCGAGCAGCACTTCCTCTCGGTGGTCAACTACCTGCTCAACTTCAACAACATCAGCAACAGACACGACCGTTTCTGGGACCAGCTCACGCGCCAACTCACGCTCCACCACCCGTACCTCATGAGCTGCGCGCCCTACATCGTGCAGTTCCAGAACCACGTATCTGCGGACACCGCGGGAGTGGTATCGGGCCTCTCGTCACCACGGTCCGCACGCAAGTTGCTCACGCCGGTGTCCAAGCTCGCCAAGATGTCAGCGGCGCCGGCTCCAAGCCTGCCCATCGGATCGTGCGTGTTCAAGTCGGGCTTCCCCATCCCCACGCCGTTGATTTCCACGCTGAGCTCGCCCAACTACTGCGCGAGCAACTTCTACACAACCGCATCGCCCTTGACGCCCATAACGCCCTACTACAACAAACATCAACTTCACAACAGCGTCAAGAGACGCAAACAGGAGCTTCCGCCGGCACATGCGCCGTTCCAGCCCCTGTTCGCATACTGCCAGCCCGCGCCCCTGCAGGAGCAGTTCTACCAGTGGAAGGCGCCGTTTTTCACGCAGTAGACGCTCCGGACGCAGCCAATGGCACTTTAGCATATAGACTCACGAATTATGATTAATGCACATCCGGGAAGGTCCCGCATTTTGCAGCTGTGTAGGAGAAATGTCGCGCGACATGCTCTGCGAAAGGGCGACAACTTCTGTATGTGTTCCTGTACACAGTCCTGCGACATTTGTCTGCAGGCCTCCGAACACCGCCGACATTTTCCTACCCCACGACACAGGTCATCTCATCGCACCACGCCCTCTCATGGCCAAATTCGGTGTCTGCGGCGTGTGTCGCGACAAAGAGGCCAAGTACAAGTGTCCAAAATGCGACATTGTGTACTGCTGCCTCGCTTGCTTCAAAGACCCCAGACACGACCACCACCAGGTGCAAAAACCGCCCAAACCGGCAGACACAGAAGACAAAAGGACCGTTACCGGCACAGCAGACAACTGCCCTGTTGCAGACACCGGGTCGCGTTTTGAGCGGCTTCTCAGCGACCCCGCAATCAGCGCCATGCTCCGCCTCAAGCCCTTGCAGGTGCATTTAGCAGTTCTTATAAAGATCCTCCTGGACCCTGCAGTGACCAATGAGGCCACGCCAAGTGCGCGAATGGAGGTGGCCAATATGAAGCTCTGTGAGTTGCGCATGGGCGGGCCCGAGGAAAACGAGCTAGTGGAGGAGTTTGTGGGCAGGGTGGTGCATCTTCTTGACACCGACGAACAGAGAATGGGTTATCCTCATTTCTCTTGACACCGACGAACAGAGAATGGGTTAGCCTCATTTCTGTCCTTGGCATTTTTGAGCAGTTTGAGGCACGAAAGCATGGACCAGAAGCCTGAGTGGAGCCGAATGGGGGCCATCTGACAGGACCAGAAAAGGAGGACTGAATTTGGTCCGATCTGACCTGACACCGTCGTTTGAGGCGTGGTCCGGAAACAGGTGCACTTCTCCGAACAGTACAGTGACCAGTTGGAATCTTTCCCTCCATGTCTGCTTCATAGCAGCACAAACCTCGCCAAGTAGGGCATTTATTATTGGGCCTCAGCAGTGATGACAGGTTTGGTTGGTGTTTGCATACTGCAGCTCAGCTGCGTACTCTGTGTGAGCAGAACGTGTTCCATATATGGCCGGCGCCCCTTGGGGCGGAAATACCCGGCTTTGTCTCATAATATCAGAATGGCGTGTATACGCCTTTTGGGCTCCGTGAGAGGTTGTTGCAATACCATCTCTTGAGAAATGACACGGTTTCCTAGGCTACGTGGCTTTGCTCCACAGACATTGCCTCAGCGTGTATATTGCATGGGGACTTTGTCAGCCTACAACCCAAGGATATCCAAATATACTGCTTTTCGTAAGCTCTAATAGGTGGTACTCTCCACTGTTACTAGTGCGAGCCCTACAAATGACAGTGTCCTCACCTAGGCAGCCCAAAATAGCTTGAGACGTCTGTGTACCGTTTGCGCGTGTGGCAATATACCGCGTGGGTATCGTTCCCATTTTGCTGGTCTCTTCTCTGTAGTAGGTCCTGGTTTAGGCCAGTTAGTGATATTCTTGGTCACGTGACTGTTTACCAGGCCCTGGTTCCATGGCTACCCCAGTTCCCAGGTTCGAGTCTACACATCTTCATTATCTTCTACACACTCTGGCAGTTTGGCAACCCACGAAAACAAGACTACAGGCCTATACTAGAGGCTCTTGGTGGAAACTCCAACACTACGGTATATTGCAAGTATCTGGATGCACGGCACCACTGGACCACAAAACGTGGTTATCAGCGTCAAAAGAGCGTCTTTCGTCACGTTCTCGTCGCAGTCAATCAGGTCCTCTTCAGCACGCATTGTGGGCCTCTTTGGCCCTTTTCAGAAACACCTTCGATCCTTTGCTCCCCGAGAACACACCTCTTCGCACAGTTCGTGCCCTTTCTTCGCACCTCTTCGCACAGCTCGTTCCCTTTATTCGCACCACCTCTCCATTCTCTCCTCTAGACCTTTCCGCCCCACACGCTCTTCTGCTTTCCCTTCAAGGGCTTCTCTGAACGCACCCGGAACAAAAACCCGCCCAAATCGCCGGTCTTGTCCGAAGGGTCAATCTCCTTCTCAAAGTCCCCGAGCTCCAAATGGCCCGTCGTCACGAACAAGTCGTTATCGTCCTTGCCGCCAATGGCCACGCACGTGACCCGCTCGGCAGGAACCTTCCACCGGTTCTCAGCACGTGACTCGCTCACCTGCACCACCTGGCCCGTGCCGAAAACAGCAGTGAAAATGTCGTCGTCGGTGCTGATGGCAAACCCGTCCGGCTCCGGCGAGGCCACGTCCGGAAAGAGCGTGCGTGCGTCCACCAAGGGTCTTTTGTTGCTGAGGGTGTTGGTGGCATAGTCGTAGTCGTACTGCCACACTGTGAAGGTCAAGGAGTCGGTCCAAAAAAACCGCTTTCCGTCCGCACTGAAGTTCAAGCCGTTCAGAATGTACGTGTCAGAAACCATGGTCTCAATACTCAAGTCCTGGCTGTTGATGCGGTACAACCGGCCCTCCGGCTTCACGCCCTCTTTTGCAGTAATCGGAAAATCGTTCATTACTCCGATCCACAAGTGGCCCCAGGGGTCCACAATTCCGTCGTTGGAGCGAAGCCTCGTTTTCTGGGCCTCTGTGTGGGGGTACCTGAGTATGTACTCGACTTTTCCCGACAAAAAGTCGCCCTTTGCAACGCCGTATTTGGCACACACCAATAAGACGTTTTCGTCACTGGTGAGCGCAATGGCGCCGATGGACTCGCCTTCTGTGTGCATTTTGACCACATCGTGGCGGTTATTGTCTGAAAGCCAGATGCGGTGCACCTCGGCCTGAATGATGTCCACCCAAAGAAGCGTGTCATTTGCCTTGTTGTAGGTGATTCCCTCAGTGAGACGGCCCCTGTAGGAGGGAAGGATGATCTGCGGTTAGTGTCCGACAATTGTCTGCAAATGCTGCACGATCCGGAGATGCGCTGCACGCGGCGCACGTACGTTGTCCTTGGTGAGCGTGTATTCGACCATGGCGCTATTTGCGCACCCAAACTGCCTGGCGGATGCGGCCTTCTTATATGCAAAAAATGCGTCGCGAGAGCCCCGCCGCACCCCAGCAATGGCCCCCACCGTATGAGCCTGGGAGACACTCCGGTTCCGGAGACAGCCCATGAGCCACCGCATGTAAATTCAGACAATTGTCGCGTCAGACAATCGGACAGTTGTCGTGTTCAGACACCTGTCTCGTGGGGCGAGGTTTGGTTGCCAGAGAGCACGCCAGCGCCAGTTTTCAATGGGATGGGCCTGTCAGTTCGCCCCAGCCGCGGGAAGGGTGCCTATTTGAGCAAGGGCCGATCTGCGCTGCCCCACTGCCCCCACCGCTTTCTCGGAGCTCTTTTGTTGTGTCTGAGCGCACCCAAAACGGAAGTGCTCCCGGGCGCGTGGTACCTGAAAAATACGTGAAGTGCTAGAGCGCACCCCACAATAGCTGCATATATAGACAAACTCAACAACCTCGTTCGCATATCACACTACTTCCGACGCGCCAGAACATACCTCTGGTCTTAAACCCGAATTTAGACTCTTTAGATCTGTCAACTTATTTTTTCGTATGCACATATAACGGCCTCAACGGCCCTAAAAACCTTCCTGATTATTTACCGAGTCTGTCCCACTCCTTCACCAACTCTACCATGGCCGCACTGTTGATGGACGCGTCCATGACCTCCAAAGGTACCTGGTTTTCGCTGTGGTCTTTTGTCCGGAAACGCCCCAAATTGGTCTCTGTTATCAAACGCGTCTCAAAATCGGAGTCTGTATGCTCGAGCAACTCTGGCCACGTGAAAAGAAGCAGATCGGTGTTTCTGCTGAACGGATTGATGTCTATTATCACCACCTTGTCGAAGGGACGTGGAACGTACACGTCCATGATGTAGCTTTTGTTAGGGAACTCGGAAACAACCATAACCTCTTCGAAAAAGCGCCTAATTCTGGCCACTATGGTCGGTTTCAAGTCCTCTAAGTAGTCGTAGTAGTTCAAATCCCGCTGCGAAATGCCTATAATGCGATGCTCATGCACGAAAACACGGAATTCCAACGCCGGATTGAGGTCTATCCACTCCTTTATAACAAGCTCAGGCTCCACAGTCTCACTGAGATCCTCTTTGTCCACACACTCGTCAAAGGCATAGCTCAAGTCGTGCACTATGTGGTCGGACGCGTTGAGAACAAGGTACACGTCTGAAACATCGGCGCACCTGAGGGTGTTATTGACCAAGATCCACTTTGCGTCCTTGGGAGCAGACCAGTTGAATTTTACCATGAACAGGCCCTTGAAAGCCTTTAGAGTGTCCACCAACCGGCTGTGGAAGGCCGAAAACGGCGCCACAGGGTCAGTTTCCTCATCACTATCTTCCCAGTCACTATACTCGTTGTCGCTGTCTGCGGAGATGTCGGCTTTAGGCCCGTGTTGGGGAAGCCGGATGCTGTCGCTCTCCAAATAAGCTATAAATTCGGCTGGAAGTGGCCCGAGAACAGCCGCTTTCGGCACGTGACGCGGGAAAAACCGGCTCCACCGGGAGTACAGGCACGCCACCACCTCGCGGCGCCGCAAGGCAATCTCGCCAAAAACAGCGTACGTTCTTTCAGGCATACCAATCAGAGTTGCAGTGGCTAGTTGAAGTGGCCTGCATCGCAAAAAAAGCGTGCCGCTACCGTTTTGTTGTCGCCCACTAAAAAAGTGCCTTTCGCCACAGACAAACAGATCAGCCACGTCTTTCCACGCGCCAAACCCGTCTTTCGGTCCTATACCCCCGGCCAGACCGCAGCAAAGGGTTCCCGAAAGAGACTTCTCGCGAAAAAAGCGTCGTTCCAGCCCCATTGCAGCCCACACAAGCCAAAATGGCCCCTGTTCAAGCCCCCAAGACGTTGCCCTCCAATGCCACCTTCAAAGACAAGGAAAAGCCGCAGGAGGTCCGTCGCAGCAATATTCTCGCGGCACGTGCCGTCAGTGACGCCATCAGAACGTCCTTAGGCCCCAAAGGCATGGACAAAATGATCAAAACCAAGTCCGGAGAAATCATCATTTCCAACGACGGAGCTACCATCTTGAAACACATGGCGGTGTTGCATCCTGCTGCCAGAATGTTGGTGGATGTGAGTGCAGCGCAGGACATCGAGGCCGGCGACGGAACCACGTCAGTGGCCATTTTGACGGGCTCCTTGTTGGGAGCCGCTGAGCGCTTGTTGAATAAGGGCATCCACCCCACTTTGATCGCAGAGTCCTTCCAGCGGGCCGCGGCCAGAACATCCGAGGTCTACTTGGACATGTCGCACAAGATCACTTTGGACGACAGAGAGATTTTGATCAAGGCGGCCTCCACGTCCTTGTCGTCTAAAATTGTGTCGCAGCATTCCTCCACCTTGTCGCCTTTGGCTGTGGACTCGGTCTTGAAGGTGATCAACGCCGAGAAGAACAACGTTGACTTGAATGACATCCGTTTGATCAAGAAGGTCGGCGGTACCATCGAGGACACCGACTTGGTCAACGGAGTCGTTTTGACCCAGAACGTGCTCAAATCCGCCGGTGGGCCCACGCGCATGGAAAAGGCCCGCATTGGCCTCGTGCAGTTCCAGTTGTCGCCCCCCAAGCCCGATATGGAGAACAACGTGGTTGTGAACGACTACAGGCAGATGGACAAGATCTTGAAGGAGGAGCGTGCCTATCTCTTGAACATCTGCAAGAAGATCAAGAAGGCCAAGTGTAACGTTTTGTTGATCCAGAAGTCCATCTTGCGTGACGCCGTGAACGAATTGGCACTCCATTTCTTGGCCAAGTTGAACATCTTGGTCATCAAGGACATCGAGAGAGACGAGATCGAGTTTCTCGCCAAGTCCACCGGGTGCAAGCCCATTGCTGACATCGATAGCTTCACCGAGGACCGTTTGGGGTCTGCGGAGTTGATCGAGGAAACCGAGTCCTCAGGCTCCAAAATCGTCAAAATCACCGGTGTCAACTCCAAAAACGTCAAGCCCACCGTTTCCGTGGTGGTGAGAGGCGCCAACCTGTTAGTTTTGGACGAGACCGAGCGTTCAATCCACGATGCCTTGTGTGTGATCAGATGCTTGGTGAAAGAAAAGGCGTTGATTGCTGGTGGAGGAGCCCCCGAAATCGAGGCTTCCAGGGTGTTGTTCAAGGAGTCCAACAAGTTGAGTGGCGTGGAGCAGTTTGTATACCAGGAGTTTTCGCAGGCTTTGGAAGTGATTCCCACCACCTTGGCCGAAAACGCCGGCTTGAACTCCATCAACGTCGTCACAGACTTGAGAAACAGACACGAGAACGGCGAGCAGAACGCCGGTATTTCCGTCAGAAGATCCGGGGCCACCAACACCTTCAATGAGCACGTTTTGCAGCCAGTTTTGGTGAGCACCAGCGCCATCACGTTGGCCTCCGAGTGCGTGAAATCCATCTTGCGCATAGACGACATTGCCTTCAGTCGCTAGTAAGTGTATATACTACAGGGTGCATAATAGAACGTTCGTACGGGTTCATGCTCTGAGCTGCTTAATCCTCTTTTTGAGCGCCTTTTCGGGGTTGAGCGCAAAGAAGCACTTTCTATCTGTAACGGCACTCTCCTCACGGGAAGTTTCTGGTACCTGTTTGGCTACCTTGATGCACTTTCGGATGGTCCTGACGAGGGTCTCGTATTGGTCTCTCAGCGAAGCCTTCTGCGGCTCCTCAGGGACCTTTTCCTCCTCCCTTGACTGTCCATTTTCCTGCTCTATGTGCGGTTTTTCCTCTTCCTTAATCGAGGGAAGTGCTTCTTGCAGGGTGTGAACATCCAAGTACTTTTTCTTCAAATAACGGTCGGTGATGCGCTTGTCGAGATCGTACATGGCCGCGAGCGCTATCTGAGGAGGCGTGAAAAGGAAGCACACGTCGCTGAGAAGCGCATGCTCCAAAAGCCATGTTTTGGCCTTGTCGTAAAGAGCCCCTATAGTGTCCACATTAACGTCGTACATCACGGGAGAAGGATGTAGCAACGTGGTCTGGAAGTCGAGAAAAAACCCGTACAAGGGCCTAAATGGGTGGTGGACGAGTAATGTAAACTGCAAAGACAGCAACACGATAAACTCCAAGTCTAGAATGGCAGCTGGCTCTGTCTTGGGAATGGCCTTGCAAAAAGACTCAATGGAAATGAAGTAGTTCTCGGATTTTGCAGCAAGAAAGAGGGTCGTATACAACACGTTCTTGGGGTGGTACTCCATAACAGAGTTCACAAGATAGAACTTTCGGAAAAACGATGCCGCTGTTGCCTTCACCTGAGTGGGCATGTTAAAGTGGTTGGCTGTGGTGATAATACTCTGGCAGTAATAATGCAAATATTTGGCCTCTTCTTCAGGCGTAAGCAAGTCAAGCATTTTATCTCCTGAGAGCTCTGTGTCGTGTTCAGCAAAGACCTCTGGAGAGGCGTTGTAAGCGGCGGCTCTGGCCTCCTCAAAACGACTGATTGCGCTTCCCCGGCCCTTCTCATTGACCAGGAGTTTTGCATCTTCGAGACTTTCTGGAGTGTACAGCCAGAGCTTGAATTGTGTAGAGCGCCTGTATAGGTCGTCCACTGAGACGCCCTTGGGCCTGGAGTCTGCCATTTAGGTGCTAGATGGTGGAGGTGAATAAATCAATATAGAGCCTGAGAAAGACCCGTGCACCAGGACAGGGCAGAAAGTGTTTCGGGAGAAGAAGCGAGTTGTTGGGCTGCGTACGCTAGAGTGGAGGTCAGTAACGTTCAGCTATGGGTCTCGTTCACCCAGCTACTTGTCCAGTAGAGACGTGGAAATGCCCCATGAGAGTCCTATCTTAACGGTATGCAACTTACGTCGTGCGTAACATTCAGTCTAGAATTGGCGGTGCATGAAATTTCAGAACCGCCCTTTTCAGCACACCAGTGCTGTTGTTCATATTTAAACCCACTCCGCACAGGCACGTCCCACAAACGTCAAAATAAGCCAGGGGTACGACACCTGTCTCAGCATCGCACCACCCAATTCTTCTTCGGTCCCCATGAATCTGGCGCCAACGAAATCGACCCCCATAAGTCCGGGCCCAGATTTACGCAGCGCGTAAGTGTCAGCCGCATGTCCTCCTACACCATTTTCATCGCTTCTCTTACTATACACTCACACCAACTTGACCGACCGCGTAAGGCCCTTCTTGATACCCGTCTTCTCGCCCTCGTACGGGCCCTTCGCACCCTCGTAAACCTGTCTGACGGACTTGAGCTTCTTCTGCGCCTTCTCGTACTTCTTTCTCTTCTTGACTCTGGCGTTTCTGTTCTCGTTGCTTCTGTGAGGTGTAAGGCCCTTGTTCTTGAGAATCTGGAAGTTCAACGCCCGCTTACCGTCCTCACCCACATTCTCCTGAAGCTGCGCCAAACGTCCGTCACGTGCCGCTTGTACCGCCATGTCATGGGCGTCCCGACGGGCCTGTTTTTTGCCTTCTTTCTGCTGCTTGATGGTCTTATAGTAGGTGTCGTCTGCCGCAGACTTGACCTCTCCGGCGGCCCTTTCGTCGTCAGAACCAGCTTCTTCGCCGTCCAAATCGGCGCCGTCGCGGCCGTGTAAGCCTCTTTTACGGGCCTCCTCGGTGAGTCTCTGCTGCCTCTCGAAAAGACGCTCTTTATAGGGCAAGTCCGCGTCTCCAGAGTACCGGTCGTTGTTTTTGGCTGCTGCCTGGTCGATTTTGGAGGTGTAGAAACGCAAAGTCCGCTTGCGGCGCTGCTTATCTTCAAAATCGACGTCGTCAGGGGCGCTGGCCTCGGTAAAGTCGCCGAGCTTCTTGTCTGCCACCTTTTTGATTCTTCTTTTGGTGTTGACATCGATGTTCATGCCATTGGGGTCATCCTGGGCATCCTCAAAGTCTTCGGAGGTGCCAGAAACCGACTCCTCGTCGCTGGAATCGGCGACCTCCGCCTCCAAAAGCTCTTCTTCAGATGCCTTTTCATCCTCCATAATTTCGTCCATTTCCTCGCCAGAAACAGTCTTCAAAACGGCCTTTTCCGGAAGCTCATTGGCCTGGCGCCAGACCTCGCGGGCGCTTAAAATAGACTCCATCACAGGACTTTCCTTCATAGACGCAAACAGCTCGTCTGCCAAGCTGTCCACAAAGATGGCGAAATAGGACGAAATCAGGCACAAGTAGGCTGTCAAAGCCACGGTTTTCACCTCTGCCAAAGGGCCCTTCTTCGCCTGCAACTGCGCCAACCTAGGCCTGAGCGACCCGAATTCCTTTACCAACGGCACAAACTCGGGAAAACGCGCCTTTAGAAGCTTGGCCCTGTCCTCTTCATCGAGACTGGCGAAAGACCCGGTTTTCTCCTCCACGGCCACAGAATCGGCATCGAAAACGGCAGCACTTTTCTTCCACTCCTCAGCAGTGGCCTCGTCGACGTAGTCATCCATCTCAAGGTCCTCCAAGTGCTTTTTCTGCTGGCGAAGGGCCTCCTCGGCCATCTGGGCTCCATCGTCGTCGTCGTCACTGACCTCATCGCCTCCATAGTAGTTCTTTTTGGAGCCCCAGCCCTCAGCAACTTCGTCGTCATTCTCCTCCTCATCCTCGTCTTTGTCCTCGTCTTCATCTTCGCCGTTTTCGTCTTCGCTGGAGGCACCCTCGTCCAAGCCGAGCACCTCCTCATCGGACTCCGCGGAGGAGTCATTTCTGTGGCGTCCGTAGTCGCCAGCTTCTTCCAAAAGAACCTTCTCGGTGTGCGCATCAAACGCGTCGACCTCGTCGAGGTCCAGGTCCTCAGCCACGGCTTTTGGGCGTGCCATTTGGGGTGGTGTAAAAAGAGTAGTGGCTCATCTCATCTCAAAATTTCAACCTCACTTTACGCACTCCTCCAACACCAAACACCCAAAAACCACCGCACAAAAAGACGCCATGTCAAACCGTTTGGAGTCGCTCAACTCCAAGAAGCCGCTGCTGGCCACGCCCAAGCCGCTGCTCAAATTTAAGCCCAAGGCCGTTGCCAGAAAGTCCAAAGAAGAGCGTGCCAAAAACGCCCCATCCATCAAACAAGAACCCACCCCACGGCCCCCCAGAGGCCGCGGAAGCACCCATGGAAGGGGCCGTGGCGGTCGGGACGCCTTTGCGGGAACCCACGTTGTTTCTGCGGGCCCTCTAGCTGCTGGTTCCGTTTCCATGGGGAACGCCAACGGCACTAAAATGGGCCTTTCCAATGATAAGGTGTACGGGTCACTGTCGCCTTCTCTGGACTTCTTACTGAAATTGAAACTTAAGGACGGCGTGAAAACACGACTGGATGCTCCAGGTGCCTTAGGGCACACCGTTGCAGAGCCAGATTCCGACGAGGAAGACCCCTCCAGAATCAACATGAATAAGGAGTACCGTTTCGCTGACGAGGAGACCATTCTTTTCCCTGTTCGCCCGCAAAGAAACTCAGAGGCCCTTTCTGACTCCCATCAGTCTCGTGAGCCCACTGCAGAGCCGGTGGACAGCGTGTCGCCCTCCAGAGAAAGCCCCTTGAAGAGCGAGCCTCCCGAGGAGAAGTTACAGAAGATCATGCACGACAAGGAGGAGTTGGAGGCCCGCTTGGCGGTTCCAGTCGATTTCATGGACCAGGAGGAGTACAACATGCTTTTGGACGACCACCAGGCCATAGTGGACCTTCTCAGTGCCGAAATGCAGCATTTGGGCTCGGAAAACACCGAATCTGTCAAGCTGGAGTCCCCGGAGCCCGTCAACGACAAGTATGTGCTCTTCCAGCTTCCCCAGGTGCTTCCCCTGTACCGTCAGGACGCGCAGGAGGAGCAGGCTAGGTCTGCTTTGGCCGGTGACGGCACTTCGCTCAGGGGTCAGGTGGGTCACTTGAACATCCACCAGTCGGGCCGGGTCACCATTAATCTCGGAAATGATAATGTTCTTGAGGTCTCGCAGGGTGTTCCCGCTGGCTTTTTGCAGGAGCTTGCAGTGGTCGAGGTTACCGAAAAGAAGGAGGATGAAATGGAGGTCACGGATGAGAACGGCCTTCAGGTGCGTGGAAACATTTTCCGCTTGGGCCAGTTGGACCAGAAAATCATAGCCACTCCTGCCTTGATATAGGGTGAGGTGAGCTATTGCATGTTACAGTTTTGACAGAGCCCCAGACTACAGTGTTTGGCAGAGTTGGCCACATTGCCAGTGTGGGTTTCTGTGAGAGAGCGATAGGAAAATGAACGGGTTCGGGCCGACAACTGCGCTGCCAGTAATTCGAGCGACTGGCTAAGTTTAGGCTCTTTGGTTGGGGTCTTTATTGATCTCAGGGACTTCAAACATAGCCGCGAATTGGGTTTACCCTGAGCATTCCCTCACACGCCGTACAGTCTCTGGGATTTGCCTCTTCACGAGATATAGATAAAATTCATAACACCTTCCTCTCTACATCTGGTATCCATCAAGGAGAACAGAAGAATCCTGCAGTTCCCGTCTCTTCTTTCGTGCCTTAGTTTTCACGTATCTCTAGGTTTCTCTTGCGTTTTGCACCCTAATTGAAAATCTTATCCGTAAACATGAGAAGACACGCAGAACGTGTTATATTCAACACTCTAATCGCATTTCATGGACATTCTTGCCTCCTGTGGTTTGCGGCTTCAAAACTACGCTCGTGAATTGTACATATTTCCACATCACAGGTATTGTAGGGGACTCACTCTTTCGCACTCATGAAGACTGGTCTACCATCTCAGCTCACAATGACTACCCAAAAACACTCTTTCACACCTGGTCATTGCATGTCTAGCATCTCTCAGACAATTTCGGTGCCTGCAGTTTGCAATTTCTCTTCCTGATTCGCTTTTTGAGGCGATCTTAGCTTGCAGTGGTTGGCTGCGAAAACCAACTCGAATAAGCTGAAAACCAACCTAAAGACCACAGTAAGAAAAGTCAGCACCTATGTCACATACGCAAACATCCAGAAAACACCGCTCTCGATTGCTTTATTTTGCTCGTCTAACTCCCCTCTCCCCTGTTTCTTCCTCTCCTATTTCCTTCTTACTTGTCACCTCACGTCGGTCTTTTATTTCTTCTCGTCCACCCCCTCCCAATGCAATGCTATCTACTGTCCCAACAACCGCGCCGTCAACGCCTCCAAGTCCTCCAAAGTCTCAGGCTCGTCAATCTCCTCCATCTGGTGCCTTCTCTTGGGCTTGTCGACCTGGAACCACTTGGGCTTCTTTGCCTCGGGCTCGTCGTCGCTGGAAATCTCCAAGTCGGCCTCCAAGTCGGCCTCCTGGGCGTCGCTGTAGTCGCTGTCGTCACGGGCCTGTCTCTCCCACTCCTTTCTGCGTCTTTTCTTCTCCTGGCGCTTCTCCTTAGCAGTCGCCTTGTCGTCCACGTCGGCCATATTCATGAGCTCGGTCTCCTTCAAAACGTAGGCGTCCTTCTGGTCGCGGGCATCACCAGCCCTCTTGAAGTCCTCCTCATCCTCCAACTCGTAGATTGCGTGCGCCACGCCCTCGTCGTCAAACTTCATCTTGGTAGCAGTGCCTTTCCCTGCCAACGAAGCCTTCTTGGAAAGCGCCTTTTTGGCCAGTCGGTTGGAAGTGGGGAGAGTCAAGTCCGGAAGCTCGTCTTCGCGGATCTCGTGGTCCGCCCTCTTGACCATCATGAAGTCGTCGTCGTCGTCCTCGTCGTCATCCTTAGAGCTCTTCTTGTTTCCGGTCAACCCCAAGTAGTGCTCAGACAAAACCGTCTGGTTCTGGCGTTCGAACATGCGGTCGTACTTCGTCCGGACCTTCTTGGTCCCGTTTTCGACCTCCCCGTCGTCGTTGGCGGCCTCCAACGCCTGCAACTGGCGCGACTGGTTCTTCTTCTCCTTGGAAGCTGCTCCGCCCTTCATCTTCACCACAGGCGCGCCCGGAAGACCGAGCGACTGCGCGTACTTCTCGGTGGGAAGCGCCTCCACCGAGAATACGCTCTTATCCTTCTGCACGTACACCAGGCGGTAGTAGGAGATGAACGCACGCTGTCCCAAGTTCTTCATGAGTGGGTCGTGAAAGCACAACAGCTGCAACTGCGGCCGGATCAGCTTCTTGCTCTTTTGCTTGATGTTCATGAGCTTGACGTCTATCCGGGCCTTCGTGAGCCGCTGGAGCATGGCCTCCTCCTCCAGGGGCATGAGCATCATGAGCGACTTGCCCTTGCGCCCGAAACGGGCCGCTCTTCCTACACGGTGCACGTAGGTGGCCGTGTCCTCGGGACAGTCCACCTGGATGACCCAGTCGATGGCCGGGAAGTCCAAGCCACGGGCCACGATGTCGGTTGCAAAAAGACACGCGTGCAGCGCCTGTGTGAACTTGACGGTAGTCTCCAAACGCAGCACCTGCTTGTGTCTTCCGTAGAGCTTCAAGAGCTGGATGCCCGGCTGCAACGTGCGGAACGTCTCGTACGCGTACTGCACCTGCTTGGACGACGAGAAGAACACCAACATCTTGGACTTCAAGTGCAGCTTGATGAACAGCCACAACACGTCGAGCTTCTCGTCCAACGGGATCCGCACGTAGTACTGGTCGAGCGAGTCCGGCGTCAGGAGCTCCTCGTCGCTGGACACGCCGATTCGGAGCGGCCGCGTCAACGACAACCGCGCCAAGTCCTGGACGCTCTCGGAGCTGGTGGCCAGGAAAAGAAGCGTCTGTCTGGTGGGCGGCAAGTGGCCCACAATGGAGTCGATCTGCCTCTTGAAGCCCATGTCCAAGCACCGGTCGGCCTCGTCCAACACCAACACCTGCAAGTTGGAGGTGTCCATGCCCACGGCCTCGTTGAGGTGCTGTGCCACGCGTCCCGGGGTGCCTATCAAGATGTTCATCCGGGACACCCTCTCCTTCTCGTACTTGACGTCCTTTCCGCCTGTCACGAGACCGGCCGAAAACGAGTTGTGCTTGCCGATTTTGGCCAACACCTCGAAGATCTGGATCGCGAGCTCGCGCGTGGGCGAGATCACCAAAGCGGCCAACCCGTCGTGTTCGGAGATGTTGTTTCTGATGAGCGCCTCTATGGTGGGAATCAAAAACGCAAGCGTTTTGCCGGACCCCGTGCGCGCAGTGCCCATTATGTCTTCGCCCTTCAACGCCACCGGGATGGCCTTCTTCTGGATGTCGGTCATCAGCAAAAAACTGGCGTCCTTGAGGCCCTTGAGGGTCTCTGCTGATAACGGTAGGTCCCCAAACTGCGACACCGAGGCCTCGTCTGTTTCGGGGTTGTAAGAGTCGATTCGCTCCTGGCGCATTCGCGCTTCATCCTGCTCCCGCTGCCTCTGGGCCTTCCGGTCGCCCGAGTGTCTGGTTTTGGCGTGCTTTTTGGCCATTAGTGGTGGTGGAGATGAGCATCGCACTGAAAATTTTGGTTCGCAATGGGCCCACCAGAGGAAACGAAAACGGCGCACACAAGCGCCCAGGGGCCGTCTACACAAGCCTACACTGCGGCCAGCAACGAGGGCCGCCTCGGAAGCCGTGGCCGTCTATTGGCGGGCGTCTATGGAACGGGCCAGATCACGTGACCACGTCACGTGACCCATACCGCTAGAAGTTCAAGATCTCGGCGTACTGCAACGCCAAGTCGCCGTGGGCGTCCAAGAGGTCGCGGTCCAACACGTCGCAGCACAAGTGCCCTTGTGGGATGTTGTATTTGGCCATGACCGCGGCGAAGACCTGCTTCAAGTCCGCAGAGGCGTCCACAGACGCAGCGTCCACCTCTATCTGGATGAGTAGACCCCGGAAATTGCCGTGCAAAAACACGTTGGACGTGCGCACGACTAGCCGTCCGTTTTCGAGCTCGTAGCTGTTGCCGCCGTCACCCTTTATGGCCTGCCGCTGCGTCCACAAGCTCTGCAAGCGCTGGCCCACCAAGTAGTCGAAGGGGTCGTTTAGGCCCGAGGTAGCGCCGCCGTGAAGATGGGCGCTGGGGATGGTTATACGCGCCGCGTCGTCTGTTTCTTCGTCGATGGTGCCACAGAAGACGGCTGCCGACTTCCTGTTGATGAGCGTTATGCAGGCGTCTTGCAAATACGAGGGCGTCAAGGTGTACAAGAACTTGGTGTGGGGAGAGCTTGTATGAGACCCTGCGAGCTCTGGAGGAATGGCATAGGGGTTATTGCGAAACACCTTGAACGTGAAGCCCCACTTGCCTTTTAGCGTCGGGAGCTCGTTGGACAACTGGTCGTGGAACTGCATGATGGTTTCGGGGGTGACCCGCTGGACGAGAAGAACACTGTTGTTAGTAGAGGGAGGGACAGGGAGGAGAAATTGACGTACGCTGAGACCATTGTGTGTAGAAAGAGCTAGCGGAAGTGCGTGTATGAGATGAAATAGCCGTGTGCCATATATACGGTATCCTTATGGATGTAGAGTGTATTTATGTTGAAATTGTACTTAAATGCGATCTCAGAACACATCTTTTCGCGAAGAGCATCTCCCAAATAGACCACCACATCCCCCACAATGGCTCCCGCAGACGTGTCACAAGATGCAGTCTTCGTAGGTGCCAACAGACAGGCGTTTGCCGCCGACTACCATGCCAAAAACGGGCTCGTGGCGTTCGGTGCCTCCACCACTATAGCGCTCTGGAAGCCGCTCGCAGAATCCTCCATGGGCGTCTATTACACCTTGAAAAAACACACCCAGGAAGTCACGGGCGTTCGTTTTGTGCCCAACACGCCGTTCCTCGTGTCCGTGGCTGAAGACGGGCGAATTTTGGTGTGGAAAGAGGCCGAAAACGGCACCTATACGTTCAAACAGGAGCTAGCTTCACACCGCAGCTCGGTCACGTGCGTAGCGACCATAAACGGGGCTGTCTTCGCCACCGGTTGCTCCGACGGAACCGTGGAGATCTGGGCCCTTTCACAGGATTCTTGTGAGTTCCATTTGGCGCATTCTTTTGCTGTCAAGCCGGGATTTTATCCCACCACGGTGGCCCTCCAGAACATCGACCAAAACGGCAGCTTTGTATTAGCAGTGGGCGGCACCAGTCCCCATCTTTACGTCTACAACTTCACCGTTGCCCCTGGCTGCGAAAACGCGGAGGATTTCGCCCAGATAGCCGTTCTCAAGGGCCACGAGGACTGGATAAAGTGCCTCTCTTTCACCACAGAGACCGAGGGCAAAAACTACGTGCTTGCCTCCGGGTCGCAGGACCGCTACATACGCTTGTGGCGCCTTTCTCTCAACGAGGCTGTCAAAAACACAGAAGATCCGCTGCAATTGGTGCTTTTATCAAACAAAAAACATCCTTTTTCGTACCAAGGAGGTCACGGCGCTTTCAGTTTTGATGCCCTCATCATGGGCCACGACGACTGGGTCACTGGGCTCTGTTGGCTGCCGCTGGAGAAGTCTGGAGAGAAGCAGCTACTCTCTTCCTCCGCAGACACAGCCCTAATGGTGTGGGAAATGGACGAGTCGGGTATCTGGTGCTGCGTGAGTCGTTTGGGCGAAATGTCCATCAAAGGTGCCTCCACTGCTACGGGCTCCTCGGGCGGATTTTGGCTGTGTCTCTGGTTCCAGAATGATGACTCTCAGTACGTTCTTGCGAACGGAAAAACGGGCTCTTTCAGGGTCTATAAGTCCAGCAAAGCGGCCTCCCGCGCCTGGGAGGCCACTTTGGGAATTTCTGGGCCCATCAAAGAGGCCACTGACGTCGTTTGGGCCTGTGGAGGGGAGTACTTCATGGCCACATCCCTTGACCAGACGACTCGTCTTTTCGCTCCCTGGCTGCAAAAAAGACCCTTTAAGACTTGGCACGAGCTCGCCAGACCGCAAATCCACGGCTACGACATGATTTGTGCCGACAACATAAGCGCCACCACCTTCGTTTCGGCTGGAGACGAGAAGGTTTTGCGTGTTTTCGAGGTCACCAACGCCATCAGCAAAGTGCTCGAAGACCTCAGTGGAATCCACATAGAACACAAAGAGGCACTTCCGGAATCCGCAGCTTTGCCAGTCTTGGGCCTTTCCAATAAGGCCGCCAACGAGAAGAGCGAATCAGACCCCCAGCAGCAGCAGGTAGAGGACTATTCTGAGGCCATAGCAGAAACCGACTCGGTTTTGGCATCCTTGACTTCCCCCCCTTTAGAGGACTACTTGCAGCGCTACACCCTATTTCCCGAGGTCGAGAAGCTCTATGGGCACGGCTATGAGATCACCTGCTGTGCTACCAGTCCCTCAGGCGCTCTTATTGCCACTGCCTGTCGGTCCAACAGTGCCAAACACGCTGTTGTGCGCATTTTCAATGTTAAGCGCGACTTCCAGCAGGCCCAAAATGTGTTGGAGGGCCACAACTTGACCATCACCAGCTTGGGATTCTCCCCAGATGGCCGCTATCTTCTTGCTGTCTCGCGTGATAGACAGCTCTCCTTATGGAGAGTTGCTGAGGAGGCCTCTGCCCAGTTTGAGCTTGTCACTTTAGACCCCAAGGCGCATTCAAGGATCATTTGGGACTGCTCGTGGGCTCCCGAGTCCTCCTACGGGGCGTTTTTCGTTACCGGGTCCCGCGATAAACTGATAAAGTTGTGGCTGGTGACCGATTCTGTTTCCGCTATAGATGTCGCCAAACTAGCTTTTCCAGTGACTTCTGTTTCGACGGCTGTTGTGGAAGAGAGCCTTTTGGTGGTTGCTGTTGGTACCGATGAGGGCTCTATTTCGTTCTACGGAGCCGATCTTGCGAGAACGAAGACGTTTCTGTTGCTCCACACAATGGATGCAAATTTGACACCCGCAGGGAGAGTTTCCAAGCTTTCCTTTAGCAAGAAGCACCACAATGGCAGTTTGTTGCTTGCGGTGGCTAGCACCGATACGTCTGTTCGCATTTACACTGTATATAGGAGTGTGTGGGAGAATGTGGCTAGTAAAGGAGAATAGGCCATAAATAATTGCATTGCATATAGAGCAAAGCGTAGGGGCAAGTCATTATAGAAAATGTGTGTTGGGTAACAATCGGGAGGATTTCAGGTTCCTCATGCTATCGATGCTTTTTGAGGTGTTTTCTGGCTGTTTCTGCCTTTTGGAGCTTTCTTGGCCCGGGACAGGCCCTCTCCTATAGGGCATTGTGCAGGACAATGGGTGCAACAGTACGAAAGATTGGAAGAAAAGGGGCATTCTAAGGCACCAAAAAAGCACCTGAAGCCCCAACGCCAGACATCCAATACACTGTAGCGTCAAGCACGTGTGTGTCGTTTTTTCTGTGTCTTCACATCTAAACCCTCCCAGGCCATTTTCACCCCAGTCAGACCCCAGTCCTGCACACACTACCGACTGACCCTGAAAATTGAACACACCAACAACACATTTTCCCCAATCAGCCATGTCAGACAAGTACCCCGCTTTGGATACCATGGAACACGACATTCCCGATGCCGAGGCTGGCGACGGGGACTTTTTGTCGAGAGAAAAAGAGCTTTTGGGCGACGAATTCCAGACAGAAAACGACAAGGACGTTTTGGCCACCAGCGACGACGAAATCAACGATTTCAAGGAGCAGTTTCCCGAGGTTGACGACAAGCATGAGGCCGCTGCTGTGCAGGACGACGACGATGAGTTTGAGGGCTTCGGGGAGGCGCCATCTGCGCCTGTGCTCGGCGAAAGCGAGCATTTAAAGCAGTGGAAGGAGCGTCGTGATTTGGAGATTGAGCAGCGTGAGAAGGTGGCCTCCTCCAAGAAAGAGGAGATTGTTTCCAAGGCTCGCCAGACCATTGACGACTTCTACGACAACTACAACAACCAGAAGGAGCAGCATTCCAAAGAAGCGCTGAAGGAGCAGGAGGACTTTTTGAAGAAAAGAGACGGTTTCTTGACCCGCGGTACCTTGTGGGACCGTGTCAACGAGTTGGTAACGGAAATCGGCGAGTTGCCGGGCGACGGTGCTCGCGACAAGACGCGTTTCAAGGGCTTGTTGGCCAAGTTGAAGGGCAAGGAGGACGCCCCGGGCGCGGGCGGTTACTAGATCCGTGAGTAGATAAAAAGCGATTTCAGAGGTTGTAGCAGAGGGAGTTTGGAAGCGGTGAAAGAGTGACAGTGTCACAGCTAAGAAGCGATACGAAGTACTAAGAAATGTGAGAGCTTGTTGAAGACGTGGCATGATATAGTATGAAGACCAAAAGGGCTGAAGAGGAGGGGCGCAATCAAGTGCGATAATCCTCATACTCACTATCATGATAGCCTTCCTATTCTCGCATCCAGTTGTACCGAAAGACACCTTGGTGCTATAAAAGATTGGGATCATTGCGGACCTTGATGCTCTCAGTATCTGAGCCCATAGTTATTAAATAGCCCAAGTAAAATGCCTATAACTTCCCTCCGAAGCTAGAGAAGGGCTTCCCCCATTGAACATACCGCCCCCTCTCGTGACTAACAGCACCATATACCAAAAGTCGTCCAAAAAGTACATATCCCTCTCTTCCTACATCACCCTATCCACGATCTTGATCAAGGAATCATTCAGGAGCCTCTCGCATTCACCGCTGATTTTCCCCTCCTTGTTGTTTCTCACAAAGTCGTTCAAATTCATCACCTTGAAAACGCCGTAACACATGATCGCCGTCTCCATGCGTTCCCACGTCCTCAAATGGAGCAATTTGAAGCGCGGGTGGTTCTCCTTGGTGATGCGCCATTTGGACAACAAAATCAACCGAAAAAGGTACAAATCAACCCTGTCAATGAAGGTCTTCGAAATACGGCGAACGTCGCGGTCTTCATCCATGCCATAGGCTGGAATCAAGTCCATGGAATTGAAAAAGACGCTGGTGAAGGCGGCTGCAAAACCAATAATCTTGATGTAAGACTTGAAGACTGTCCTCGTGTGGCCCATGTAAAAATTGTGCAAAAATGCCTTCGGCTGGCGCAAATAAGACAAAATCGGCAGTGTGAGTGACACCAACAATATGGCAAACAAGTTGGGTGCGTACAAGAAGTTCACAAGCGCATTGGCCGAGTGGAGCGAGTGAAGGAGGTAGTTTTTGAGCTCCAGTAAATGCAGACGGCTGGATTCTTCTTCCTGGGACGTTTTTGAGTGCTTAAGCTCGTAGTAGCGGTCCAAAAAACGGGTCCTGAAGGACATCACACCGAAAACGGCTGTCAAACACACATTATGAAGAAAGTAACTGCGGGCTAACCCAGTCCATCGGAGCAGATGAGCAGTGGCCAGTTGAGTATAATTCTTCCATATTGGATTCAACAAGTAAGACTTGATGGAGGACGACAAGTAGCGCTGGTTCAATTTGTAGCGTGTGGGCGTCAAGTAGTTGGAGAGAATCTGAGCGAAAATGGCCGGAAAAATGACGAACTCCTTATTCTCGTAGAGGCACGAAAGTGTGGGCGATTTATATGTGCTCACTTTGAGGTATTTCAGAACTTTGGGCGAAACTAGCACTTTCAGGGCCGAGGGAGGATTGAGGTTTCCGTAGTAGGATATCCACAAATAGAGCAGTAAGTAGTCCTTCGGGATGCGTCTATTGGCCTCCGCTGCCATATAGAGAAAAAGCACCGATATCGCATTGGCAATAGCAGCGATTTTACCCTCTGAGAGGGTGTTATTATCCCCTTTAGGGCCCTTTTGGTTGAACTGTTTCTCTAGAATTAGACGAAAAGAAGGGTTAAGTGAGAGAAACGATGCAAGCGCCATGGACCGCGGAACGCGTGCAATGAGAAGAAGAGCGGTCCATTTTGTCCATTTTAGGGCGCCTTTATGCAAAACTGACATTTGGGGAATGAAATGGGAGTATGGTGGAGTGATTATAAGGTGATAAGAAGCGATAAGCGCGTCGGAAAAAGGTGATAATTAGTAGAAACAGAATAACGTCATGAAAAATGAACACAGGACTTACGAGGTTTTGAGTCAAGCTTGGTGAGTTTATGTCACATGCATGGGTAGATCAAGGTCTACGAGAAGTGGGGGAGTGGAAGAGTATTGATAGAAAGAAGAACAGGTGTAAATAGGCCATGCAGGAAAAGTCAAGGCAAATATTAAAGGGAAAGAGAGGTAGTAAGGAGGGATCTGATGTCTGAATCAGGTCTACGGCGGTATTTGGAGTCTCCTTTTTTACCTTCTGTCCTGGATGGATCTGCGGTGGTGTTCGTGGGGTGAAAAATGACGCCAGGCTAAAATATGGAAAGCGTTAGGCGAAAGGGTGAAAAGTGAAATCAGACTTGGTGAGAAACTTGTTGGGGTGAATAGCGAGAAACCCGCCTGGAAATTCATAATTTAGGGAGAAGACCGCGTGAAAACCTCCGAATTTAGGGAGAGACTGACGGAAAAATTCAATTTTCACCCCGAAAATGGCCCGTGCCAGCCCAGAAAAAACAAAAACTGGCCTTGTATTTCTCACTGAATGCGCGTTCCAGGTCCACTATAGATCCATCAGTTTCCCTACCCAACTCGCCCAGTTTTCCCTAAAACTCGCCGAACACTCGCCAGCAACACTAGCAGTCCCCTAGTTTTATCCCTTCCCACTCATCTCCGCACATCTCTCCCAAAACACGTGAATCTTTACCCCCGCAATAACAAACGCGCTAGCGTGCGATGGACCATTTATCGATTTGATTTCTCACACGAGCCCCACAACAACCCCCGAATCGCCCCATATTCTCGCCAGCGCTCTCCCTTTTTGCCCTAATGGACTCCACGCCGCTGCCGGAGAAACTGACTCCCGTTCCCGGCCGCACCCGGTCCCTCAGACTGGCGGCACGGCTGAAAGGAATCAACTTCAACCTCGCAGTTCTGCCAGCTTCCACCGCCAGCATCAGTCCAGCCCACACAACCCGCACAACGCCGGGAGGCCTTCCCAAAGTAGCAGAAACCAGTGTTCCGTTGGAGAGTCGTTTTCCTCCCGTGGCTCCGGGCCTGGACGACCTCAAATACGACGTTCCATTGCCGCTGACAGCCCAGCTCTCAGACCTCGAGATTGACGACCAGCTTCGGCTTCTAGCCCTCAAGGAAATGGCTGTAGTCGAAATAAAAGATAGCATTGCCAATTTGACCACCAAACTCAACCGCAGTGAGACCGAATTGCACCGTTTGCGAGAGGTTATACAGAGGTCTCTTTATAAGGAGCTTACAGCCAGTTCCCAGCGTCCAGGCCTCCACCAACGCCAAAACAGCAATCCGCGCGACGAGGCAATTGCCAGCACGAAGAATAGAACTCGCAGACGGACCCTTTCGTCGTCCACGCCCCATTTAATGCCTCCACAAACAGAAAAACTTCCCCAGTTACCTGCTAGCCAAGTCCAAAATGACGATAAACGCCAGCTGGCACTTTGGTCCAATCTCCTGAAACCGTTTAATCTCATCCAGCAGTTCGATACCATGCTCCAGAACGAGTTCGAGAAGTCACTTATTCCCCAGAAGTTCCCTGAAAAGAACGTACAAACGCACTCCAAAAGGCTCTCTGAGGACTCTATGTCCTCAACCGGATCTGCTCCCTCACCACTCAAGGCCAAATCTGTGGGCCCCACGGTCGATCTAGAGCGTTTCTTCGCCTCCCAGGATGAGGTGGGGACCTCCAGGGCGAGGCCCTCAGAAGACATGCTTCAGCTGGTTTCCACTTCCATCTGGTCGTTCGTCAACGATGTCAAATCCAACGTGTTGTCCTCGCTAGGAGAAGATGACGGCACCAAGCCTCCACAAGCTCAGGAGCCCATGTACAATCTCGATACGGGCTCCACTGTAAGTCTAGTTGACGATACTAGCGTGCAACAACCCGAAAATGCTAGTGACGATGATGAAGAAGACTCAAAGCTCGACTTGTCTATGTACTCGGGCCTCCGAAATACGCTGGACCTGTGAGATAATGTGTTACGATATTTATTGGTTTGATTGCGTATAAACAATGCAGATTTCAAGCGGTGTGAACTGTAGAGAGGTTAGGTTTGTCGATGGCCTTTCTCGTACGGATTCTGGGCTTCCTGTAAGAGCTGTTGGTGTCTCTAGGCCATTTTCTGTCCTTTTCAAAGAGCTCTGGTTCTTGGGACCCTCTAAGCCACTCACCGATTTATGCCTCGTAGCTTTACAACCCCTGTAAGCCCTTTATCACGTCAGCATGGCGCGAGTCGTCGGCCGCCTTGCCGCCCAAGTCCGTCAACGACCGCAAGTCCTTAAGCAAAATGTCTTTCAACTTGTCAAAATAGACGTCCTGTAACATGTTGCGCAAATTGTACTCGGACTTCTCGATTAAAGTGCCCAAATTGATCAAATGCGCCGTTTCCGCGTTAGGACTGCCGTCCAAACTCAACGACAGCGATGTCTCCAACTGTCTAGTCAAAGTTCCCGCAAGTGACAACGCGGGTTTAGTCTTGTTCTGCAAGTCGAGAATCACAGACGATGTCACCTTGTAAAGCGCCGAACTGGCACCCTCGGGGACCACCTCGAAGACGTGGATAGAGTCCCACTTTCCGCTGCCGTCTTCAGTCTCCTTCTTGAACAAAACAACGCCTGCAAAGCCCGCCTCGAGCAGCTCCGTTTCCTCCTCCGCGGTGTCCCACAAATAGACCGACGAAACGCCGGCTCCCCCGTAGTACAAGTCACGGTAAACATCAAAACTCTCGTTGGCCTTGACCTCCAATTGGCGCAATAAGTCGGACGGATAGGGCGGAAGCTCCTCCTCGTCCCCGCTGATTTGGGGGTAATATTTGTTAGACCACGGGGACCGGTAAGAGTCACCATCGCGGTTGTAGTCACACGACAAGTACTCCTTACCGGTGGCGCCACATTTGGACACCTTCAACGGCGTGTCAACAGCCGAAAGCAAGTCTTGTGTCAACTCCTCGTTGCCAGCCTCATTCTGGATGAGAGTGCAAATGTTGTTGAGGTTCTGAGAGACCTGTTTAGGATGGAGGCGTCTCAAGAGGTCCAAGGACGCATCGAATTTGTCGTCGTAGGACATGGCAATTGGTTATGAAGTGGGAATTCGAGGAAAACTGGGGTTTAATTACAGTGTGTTAATACTTAGATTCGCGAAAGATCAAATGGGAAAGACTTATTACTGACGTGGGAGATCGAATGCAATTACAATGCTGCTAATGGCCTAGGAAATCAGCCCGGATGGAAGTGGCCTGAACCGAAGTAGTTGGCGTTTGTTGTGATATGTCCGGTTACTGTCTGTCTGTGTTTGTTTACTGTTTGATGGCTACCCCGACCTTAAATTTGTACTGTAGTACCACAAGAGCTGGGATAGGCCGATCTCGGCTGGAAACTACACAGCATTCCCTCTCGTTAAGTCCATGTTCCATTCTTGGCATAACATGCTGAGGTTTCAAAACCAAAAGGGATCTCAGTTTTGAGTGAAAGACATCCTGTTTGTCATTGTTTTCTGCAAAAACTATCCCAATTCTTCAAATTCCAAAGAAATACGACGAAATCCGAAAACTTACCCAAACTTTCCCAAACATTGCTGATTCCTTGACACATACCCCAAGTCACTACCACGTCTACCACACCCTCCCAGACAACATACAGCTTTGTTTAGGCACCTTCTTTAATTTGATGTCACAAGACTCATCTTCAATATCTGAAAAAACATTTTTTCAAAAACAGCCTTTATGGCCAAGTTGGTAAGGCACCTCACTAGTAATGAGGAGATCGTCAGTTCGAATCTGGCTGAAGGCAATTTTTTTACTTGCCCTATTTGTTTTTATTTCTCTACTCCACCACATCTAAATTTACAAGGTTTCACATACACACACACATACACACACGCAATGCCTGAAAATGCTTTAGCGGAGAAGCATTCTATGGATATTCCCCATGTATCTGCTGTTGAACTTCCCCTAGTCGTCAAAAATGAACAGCGTGCTGTTGCAATGCTTGGTGGAAAGTCCAAGATAGCCAAAGTCATCAACTCAGAATTCAAGCAAACGCAACCGGCAGGTCATTCCACCGATGAAAATGTTCTAGAATTGCGGTTGAGAAAGGACCCCTTTCACCACCCGATCCAATCGCTGGTAAATCACCGAGAAAAGGTGTTGTTGAAGGTGTCCATTCCCAAGCTGAGTCTTCCTACTGATTACTACACAAATCCCTCCAAATACTCTGTAAGAGAACTCATCCGTCGAAATAAGGACGCCAGTGGTGCTTCCCATAAGGTACAGCCCGTTGGCATTATCAACAAGAGCTACCTGTTTAAGGCAATGGCAGACTTCCAGGTGTCCACCAAAAACAATAAGACAGTCCAGGAATTTAACAACTTGGCACACAACTTGAACCACTACAGAGATGTCGCCACATACTTTGAGGCCCATAAGAAGTTGCAAGAGTTGCCTGATTTCAGGGATAAGAAGGAGTACGAAAATAGAGACCTTCAGCTCCCCCCGCCGCCCATTTTTAGCAACATCAGGTTCCCTTTCGACTACAAGTATCAGAAAAATCCGCTCACCACGGTCCTCAAGGACGAAAATGGCGAAATCAGAGTAGTCAGCAAGAAAAACCGCTTGAAATTGCATACCATAATCGTTGACTTCCTGAAAGAGGAAGTTCCCATCGAACTCGCGTCTGAGTTGAAGCCTAAATTAGCAGAGCTCATCGAAAGGGAAGCTGAACTTAGTTTGACGGACACGAGCTTACTTGGTTGCATCAGGTGGCTACAGGAAGTCTTTGAGCTCAAGCCCATTTGGCTCAGGAAGCAATTGGAAGACATAGTTCCCACCGACTACAAGAGAAGTCTCAAGCAGGCGCTTCCTTACGTGACGTATATCTACAAGAGTGGCCCGTGGCGGTTCTGCAACATCAAGTTTGGGCTCAATCCAAGGTCAGATAAGAAGTATTGGCCCTACCAAAGCGAGTACTTCCGCATTCCCGGTTTGCACATTGACAAGTCGGCCAATGTGCCCGACAAAAAGGTGGTCCCCAAAACTGTGAGTATTTTCCATCCGGACTCCACCGTTGCCGTTTCAGAGCATTTAATTTTCACCGGTACTAAAATTCCAGGTACCGTGACCTACCAGGTGGGAGATATCGTGGATAGCGATATTGTGCATCTCCTTAACAAGGCACAAAGAGAAGAATTTGGCTTCTTTAGAGATACCCCTGACTTCCAGGATGGGTGGATTAGCAAGCAGGTTCTCGAGACCGTGCGGCGTATCATCCGCTACAAGCTCCACCAGTTTGTGAAAGAGGAGTCGCTCGACATTGCCAAGATCCTAAAGATAATCAACACCGACTACACCGAAAACGAGAATGACATGGACATAGACAACGACTTCGATGAGACCAGCGCCCTTCCAGCCGCTCAGGACGACGAAGATGAAGAAAACCAGGAGGAAAATGCAGAGATCGAGGAGGAAATCCTGGCGGAGGTCGACGACGCTCCCGTCAACGAGGATTTGGTGATGAGCCGAATCCAGCGGTTGGACAGCAGCACGGCCATGAAGTTGAGCGACCTCGTAGGGTTCGTGAAGCAGGATTCACTTTAGGTGAAGTGAAGAGGAGGGTGATGTTATAGAAATAGCGCAAAGTGTCAAAACGAGAGCATCCGTTGTCCTACGGTGATGTTTTGGTCGTGGTACTGTGTTCTATAGAGGTCTTGTGAATTTAGGACATTTACATTTTAGCGGGGTGTCGTGAAGGCGCACTAATAAAGAAGACGAATGAGCGTGTATAGTTTTAGTCAGAGTTCCATGATTGTTTTCAATTACACATTACGTTTCATCGCAATTCCGCCTTTCTCAGTTTCTAACCTATTCAGAAGGTATGCTTCTCTTTCTCCCATACTATTTGTCCCCACGCATTTTCCACCCATTTTGGTCCGCGAAAAAACACGTTCTCTAATCCATATAAACACATCAGAAAAATGACGAAAGCCACAGAGACCTTCTTGACGTTGTTTGCGATATCGGCCATCTACTTTGCGGCGTATACCGGTGTCATTCCCACCACTACCAAAATCCACGATGAGATCTTGCCCTATTTGCCGTGGTGGGCCCTTGTGACCTTTGGAGCCTACGCGTTGGGCACTTTGGGCTGGGGCGTTCTCACGTTCAAGAACAAGGAGGCCAACTACAAGGAGTTGTTGGGCCAGATTGACGAGGCCAAGGCCTTCTACAAGGAGAAGGGTATTTCCTTGGACTAGGGCGGCTGTATAGTACGAAATGTATGTTGCATTGAGCTGGTTGAAAATGGGCCATTGATTCATTTCATTGGGATTGTAGAGGGGAGGGATCGCTGACAAGGCGTTGCATGAATAAAAAGTGAATGTCATCAAGGGTTTTTGGCGAAAAGGGCTACAGTGTAAAGGGCGCTAGAATAAAGGTGATAGTGTGATGAAGTTATGTAGATGCGCGTAGTCTCTAAGAGACATTGAAGGGCAGGCACTCAAGAAAGGGCCAAACTCTGCCCAAACAAGAGTGACTAGAGCACACGGAAAATCCCTTACTTGCACCCACCCATGCCCTCTTCTTCTACGTTGGCTTATCATCTCAGTACATGCGTGATCTAATATGTGGTCATGAACATCGTTCTATCAAACAGCCTCCTGCTGGCGTCTTTTGGCCTTCATTTTGCGTTCCATCTCCGCAAAAACTCTAATCGTCACAGGCACATTCGCCCAGTTCTCGTCCTCGTCATTCTGTGGCGTCGCAGCCTCCACTTGCTTCTCCGAAGACATCGATTTGGGCATGTTTTCGGCCTTGAGGTACTTCACAGGCGCATGAAAGTCTTCTGGCCAGCGCCCGCCTGATTCGGCAAGTTTCTGAGCCGCCTCCTTTCTCCTGGAGTTCCACGTTTTGACGTCTTCGTTGAAAAGTTCCCAAACACAGTTGATGCACCCACTCATGCAGCAATTATCGGGCTCAGGCGGCCTGTCGGGGACTTCCACACCTGCTATAAAGCGTGATTCTCCCCTATTTATGCGACTGGATGACATGGGCGAGTCGCCCTTAATTCTGCCTCCAAACACCTTGGCTATTCTCTCCTCGGGTGTAAGGGTGTTGTCGATGGAGTAGTTTCCCTCGAAACTTGTCTTGGTCTGCTTGCGGAGTCTTCTGAGCTCCTTTTCACTCATGAGCGCTGCCTCTATGGGCTGCGGATGCGTGGCCGTTTGCATCATCACATCGTAGAATTTGAACTTGTTGGTGTATGCAGAAGCCGAGGTTGCGAGGGCCCTAGAATGAGAGACCAAAAGACGTCTGCTGCAGATGCGGACGGATATGCTGGTACTCATACTAAAGAAGAACAAACTTGTATGTTTTTTCACCGAGAGTAATAGGTGTGGGAAGAAGCTTTTGAAGGCAGTGCCTATTCAGGAGTCATGCGAAAAATGGTTTAAAGATATGCTGCGAAATTGTCAGATTTGACAATAATGTGAGTGCACAAGATAATTAAGATGCAAAATTCTATCATAGCATTCCTCTATTTTAAAACACCACTCTCGGTCTTGAAGGGGGCTTGAGGCTGTCATTCGTACAATTTTTACCTTGGCTCCACTGGAGGTCTTTTTCTCGTGAAACGTACATGCCCCCTAACATCTTCCCGAAACGCAATCCAAAAGTATCTTACCAAAACGAACACTCTATCTCAACAATGCTAAAAGTCACTTTATGGCTCTATACGCTCCACTGCCCGCAATGCCTCCTCTATACTCAAGAAGAAGCCCTTTCCCATAGAAGCCGAGGTCCCAGCACTGCGAGCAGGCGAAGCCAGGCCATCGGCAAAATCTGAAAACGTCCTATTGACCACTTCCACAATTCCCAGCGCCCGAAAGTTATCTCTAACGCTCAGGCTGATGGGCACCCTACTGAAACACACAGAGATCTTATTCTCCTCGGTATACCTTTTGACAATTTCATATAGGGTCTGCGTGGCCGAGGAGTCGATGGTGACCATTCCCTTGCAGTCGATAATCACCAACTTGATGTTCTCGCTGTTGAAGGGCCTGGTCAGTGGCTGAGACGGATGCACCAATAGAGTGCCGTACTTCTCGATTCTGTTCAAACGCGCTTTTAAATCTCCGGAATTTGCAAAGTTCAAGGGTTCGGGAATCTTGACGATAATCACCCCCTCGATCTCCTCAATCTCCGCTATCAAATTGGTCAACTTGTCGAGGCGCTGTTCTTGAGCCACCACTTCGTCCACGGGACTCTCCTCGATCGTTTCGCTGCTGCTGGAGCTATTCACACGGGTATAGGACGAGAAACTCTCCTCGATGAGCTCGTCAGCATTTCTGAAAACACTCGTATTGGGCACCCTGCCCAAAATCTGGATTCTGGACCTAGAGCTGTGCTTGATGAGTCTAATTACGGCCACCAAGACCCCAAGTGTGACGCCCGCCTGTGCACTCCAGAATATGGAAGCAGAGAAAATCACCGAAAACGTGAAGATCTCATCATAGCCCCCAATATCCCAGAAAAACTTGATATCGTGTGGAATCTCCTCAAGAACGGTGATACCGATGATCGTTGTGCAAAGGGCGAGCACACATTCAGGAAGATAGTATAACAGCGGGAGAACGTACACTATCGCAAAGGCCACCGCAAAAGACATGAAAATGCCTGCCATGGGGGTGGTTGCACCCGATAAAATGTTGATTTTCGACCTTCCAAGGGCCCCAAACGAGGGTAACCCGCCTATTAAGCTGACCACAAGATTGGTGGCCCCCAATGCGACCAACTCCCGATTTGAGGAGATGTTGTAGTTGTACCTGGCGCCTAGCGACTTTGTGGCCGTGGTGGAGTCGAAGTAGCCTAGAATGGAGCACAAAAAGGCTGTTGAAAAGACCTCCTTATATAGCGAAAGTTTGGACCAGCTTATAGGGTTTATGAAAAGGGAAGCAGACGAGACAGTTTCTTCCAGAGGGCGCACTATATCGCCTATGACCTCAATTCCGTGGCTGCTCCAGTCATAGTGATAGGATAAGAAGGTGGCCACGACCACCATGGTGAGGAGTTCTGGGATGTAGATTGCAGAGGGCTTTTTGTGCTTGTTGACCAATGTATCCTTAATATGCCTAACAATAAGGACAATAGTGAGGGTGACAAGGGACAATATCACGGTTCTGGCGTGCGACAGCCTGAAGTTCTTGAACACGAAGACGACCTTCTCTATGGTTGTAGTATGGGGCTGGGTTTTCGCCAACTGCGATAACCCCATTTCGATGGCGAACTCGTTGATGATCATGATAAGGCCCATGGCGCCGAGGAAGCCCTTGAGAAGGGCCCGGGAAAGAACATTGTCCAAAAAGCCGAATCTGAAAACGCCTGCCCCAAGGAGAACCCCACTAAGAGCAAAAGATGTGGCAGCGGAGATCTCCAAGGTTGAAAAATGGCCGAATTCCTTCGTGTGCTTTATTGTCTCGATAACCTGGCCATATATCAAGGCACTGGAGGGCAGCGGGCCGACTATGAGAATAGGAACACCGCCAAATATGGCGTACGCTGTAGCGCCTATAATGACGCAGTAGAGGCCCAACAAGGGCGACAAGTGCGCCAAAGAAGTGGCAAAGGACATAACCAACGGGATCTGGAAGCTGGCGAGCGAAACACCTGCCAAGAAGTCACCCAAAGCGCTCTTCCTGAAGTCGTAATTGGGGAGCCATTGGAGCACAGGCAAGTAATAGGAAAGGTATGCTAGAACGTGAAATTTGGGGTTATTTGCAGCCGTCTTCGCCCCCATAAAGAGTGCCGCATCGATTTCGTCGTTCTCCTCGCGTGCACGGAGGTAGCTTTCGACAGCCGGTTCATTTAGGCTAGAGATGCTGCGTATGCTCCGAAGAGAGGGTGTGGACCGATTAGAGTAAAGAGGAGGTCTTCTTGTGGGTGTTCTCTTGGCGTGGTTGGGGTTGGGCGACTCGTAGCGGGATCTATTGGGAGGCTGTGAGCGGCCTAGTAAGCGTGTGTTTTCGTCTGTCATGAGGTACGATGCAACCTGGTCGAATGTGGAGAATTTGCTGATAAAGGCCTGTGTGGTGTGCAGGACCGGAGAAGTGTGGAGATTGCCGAGAGACTCGGCAACAAGCAAGTTGGGAGATGACACAGAAGTAAGGCAAGCAGAAGTCGGGCTGTTGGGGCGTGTTTTAAGTGGAATACGCCACTGTGTGATTGCGGTGGGGTGAATGCAAAAAGTGGGGGAGAAAAATGGGGGTAGTTAATGGGAGAAAATCGCGCCTCAGTATACTGGAGATGTGAGAATGGGAAATGGATTATAGAGGACAAAGTGCGGCTTGGAAGTATGTTGGGAAAACGAAGGCATTGGGGCATGAAGGACGTTCTCTTCTTTTCTTCTAAATCAGGAGAGAAATGGGAAACTAGCGAGGGCACAATTGTCCACTGAGGGCTTAGTTCGTTACAATACATTTTCTGGGACCCTCAGCTGCGAAAAGTCTTTTTACCCAAGCCAAGTACGAAGACAATATAGTCATTTTTGCGCCTAAACATCAGCACAAGACAGCCACGGGCTGGACGCCTTTGACAGCCTCGACTTCTATTCTCAGAGCAGCTTCAATTACTATAAACCTAACAATACACCATGGTGGCCACTGCCTCGCTCAACACTCGCACTGGTTAGTACTTCTCGTACTTCCACAAAGACTCGCCGGGGTTGAGCAACTCGTTGTCGGACTTGGCGAAAGCCAAGCCTCTGTCCTCGCCCTGAGAAGCAATAACGTGCAAGTAGTACAAGAAGTCGCTGAAGTCGAAGCCCGCCCTGTACTTGGCCACGCCCTGAGCGAGCGCCTCCTCCTTGGAGATCTGCGAAACAGCCAACTTGACGTTGTGGGTCTGCTCGTATCTCTCAGCGGCCTCCTTGAAGGAGAGGTCCTGCGACTTGACTTTCAAGGTGTCAGGAAGGGTGGCGGGGTTGTGTGACGCCACAGCAGCCACAGCGTTACCAATGTCGGACAACTTGGAGATGGAGAAGGTGCTAGTGGGCTCACCGAAGTAAGTGACAGTTTTCTTCTCGGTGTCGATACCAATACCGCTCATGATCTCGTAGAGGAGAGTACCCTCCACGGCGAAAAGGCCGGTGACGATGTCCACAACCTTGACACCACCATCTCTGACGGTCTTGGAGTGGGCGGTCTTGATGCCCAACATACCGGGAAAGTACTCGGAGGCCTTAGAAATGTCCATACCGAACTGAGAGGGGATGAACAACTTGGGCTTGGTGGCAATCACGGCCTTCTCGATGGCACCGAAAACCTCGGGGTTGGGGGACACCAACTCCACGACGACGTCCACGCCCTTCAACTCCTCAATGAGGTGGGGCACGCCGGCCTCAGACAAGTCGCCCTGCACGTAGGTGACCTTGGCGGTGGACGTCTTCTTGGACACGTCTCTGGTGAACACCTTGATGGGAAACTGGAATTTGTCAGCGAAAGCGCTGGACTCGAACGCAGCAAGGGTGGCGGGACCGAGAAAGCCGGAGACACCGAAGATGGCGACAGATGTTTTGGACATGGTGATGGATATGTGTGTCAATGGACTGAAGATAGAACTGAAGAATAAACCGATATTGTGGGCGAAAAGGGCGGCTTATATAGGCAGCAAATACGGCTGCGAGACATGTTTCTCGTTTGTTCGCAGCCTAATACGACCTTAGGTAAGCCGGGTTGTAAGCGCACCCGTGCACCAGAATTAATAATTCGTTAGTAAAAGGCGCGTTTAAGTTTAGTAAAAAGAGCTCCTGCGCTTTTAGTAAGAAGAGCAGCATTGCGGCTACACTACCCCTAGGGACAAAAATGCTGACAAAGCAGTGTGGCCAAATCACCATTGTCTGGGGGGGGAATAAACGAGCGGGTGTGGGAGTGGCGTAAGCGAGGCTGCAACTGATTTGCGGCCAGCAGGAGCGCAGATGGACCCTTGAAGGGGCCATCGCGAGATATAAGGGGGTGAGTGAGGGTCTTACCAAAGGGGCTACTAATTGCAGCTACCAAGGTGTTGCTACCTGAAGGAAGCCCTAACCCTACAGGAAGCCATTCAGGCGACAACGCCCAGGGTCGCTTGAGGTGGCTTCTTGTGAAGGGTACTAGAAACAAAGGTGCGATGTACAGGAATGTAATATTGGTCTCCCCAAGAAAAACGGAAGACAGGTTTTGCTTTCTAAAGGGTAGTTTCGTGAAGAGGATTTGCTACCGAGGTGAAGACGGCTTACTACAGAGGTGGGAGTTGTCTTACGGCAGCCTGTGTCCCACAAAGCCGTTCTACGCATGGAGTCCACCACTCTTGTCATACAGATGCGATATCACACCCGTACATCATTTGGCACTACATGCAGCGGAGAATAGGTGGCCAGGGTCCTTCTTGTGATTGCCGGGACACGGTAAAAGGCCTGAATGAGACTGCAAGTACAGCTGAGAGGCTTGAAATACTGCAAGCACTCAGTAAATGCACATTTCCCCTTCCTGCCAACTACATGGCTTGAAAGCGCCCTTATTGCAGTCCGCCTACTGGTTGACATCAGCACCCTGTTACCCCTTACAACAAGCTACTACACACGGCCAGCACAGGAACAAAAGAAACATGGCGGCTCAATGCGGCACTATAATATGCCAATCGGTGCGGCGTAGCTGGCCGAAGGCAACGTCCCAATAGTCTGCACCAGCGCCGAAGATGGCCCGTGTACAGTTACGGATGAATTACGGGTAGGAAACTCACACTGCGCCAATGCGGCATTCTGCGCCCACGTGCCCTTAGTGAAGGTGCTCCCGCATATCCAGACCCGGAGTCACACTCCTTGTTACCCAAAACGTTAGAAAGTACGGTCCCTACGTCACACAAGCGAAATGGGGCCTGCAACTGCGTGCCACGTGCAGATCCGCAGGGGTCATCTGCAGAGAACAATTCCATATCTGGTGACAGATGCATGGAAGATCTGTCGTGCGAGAGGCCTGAGGGTCATAGCGTGTGATATTTTCGAGAGGCGGAGCAAAAGGGGTGGTAGGCCGCAAAATACAGCTCCATGCGATCATGTCGTCCCGAAAGGGCGTCTTATACGGTCTTCCGATCGCGGTCTAGGCACCCGCTTACGTGGGCGTGGGCCCACGTGGGCGCGTATTTTTGACCGTTTTCGGCTCCATGGGCCGTTTTGGGCCTTCTGTGCAGAAGAACTGATCTCTCATGGATGCGCCAGGCCGAGATGGGCATCTCAGTGTCAATGACGGCCTCAGCCTTGCAAAGACACCGTCGAGCAGCGTGGTCTAGACTCGTCGGGGGGGCACGTTTTGGCCGCAAATGGCCAAGCCAAGCGATTCGTACAATTAGCACTTTTCTTGTCGCAGCCAAGTTTTCGCACCCATTGCGCCTCGCGCCTCGCGGGGAAGAAGCACATAAAAGGAACACAGTTTTCAGGGAACAACCTCACATAACCAGTAACATTGGCAAGAGTCTCCAGAGCCTTCTCAGCACTCCTAGAACTTCCTCAGAAAAGACCTGGTTAGCTTATTTCTGTTCCTCTCCCCACCCTTCGCACCCACGCTACATACACTCCCTCCAGCTACTCCCACTCCTTCAAGATGCTCAGACTTGCCCAGTTTGACTACATCTTCGCCATTGGCATGATTTTTGCCTTTCTTGACGCCTATAACATTGGCGCCAACGATGTGGCCAACTCGTTCGCTTCCTCCGTGTCCTCCCGCTCCCTCAAATACTGGCAGGCCATGATTCTTGCAGCCATCTGCGAGTTCCTCGGCGCCGTCCTCGTGGGAAGCAGAGTCAGCGACACCATCCGCTCCAAGATCATTGACGTGACCGTTTTTCAGGAAGACCCTGCTGTGCTCATGCTCACCATGGCCTGTGCGCTTGTGGGCTCCTCCGTGTGGTTGACCATTGCCACGGTCATTGGCATGCCTGTCAGTACCACCCACTCCATCGTGGGCGGTGTCATCGGCGCCGGAATTGCTGCTAAAGGCGCCAACCACGTGCATTGGGGCTGGGATGGCGTGTCGCAGATTTTCGCCTCCTGGTTCATTGCGCCTGCTGTGGCCGGTGTGTTTGCATCAGTGATTTTTGTCATTTCCAAGTACTTTGTTTTGGAGATCAAGACGTTGAGACGCTCCATTCGCAACGCGTTGGTGTTGTTGCCGGCGCTTGTCTTCACCACCTTCTCCATCTTGACCATGTTGATCGTGTGGAAGGGCTCGCCGAACTTGAAGTTGGACCGTTTGTCGACCAGCACCATCATAGCGTCCATTTTCGGTGTTGGTGCCGTGGCCTGCGCCCTCTACATGTTGTTCCTTCACCCTTACTACCACCGCAAGTTGGTGCACAACGACTGGACCTTGCGCTGGTACGATGTGTTCCGCGGCCCCCTCTACTACTTCAAGCCGTTGGACTCCATTCCGCCCATGCCCGCCAATCACCAACTCACCATCGACTACTACGAGGGCAGGAGATACGACGACGAGCCCGTTTCGAAGGATGCCGAGACCTCTGTCGAGAAGACCTCCGTGATCTCTGCTGAAACCGACCCCAGTATCAAGCTCTCCACCAGACAGTACTGGTGGTCGCTCGTCAAGCAGGGCCCCCGCCAGTGGCCCAAGGTTGTGTATCTCTTCGTCATCCACGGCTTCAACCAGGACATCATCATGACCCAGGTTTCGGACGACGGCATGCTTGCCGGTGACCTCAAGACGATGCACTCTTCTGGAAAGTACTACGACAACAAGGTGGAGCACTTATACGCCATGTTGCAGGCCATTACCGCCGCAACCATGTCCTTTGCCCACGGTGCCAACGACATCTCCAACGCTACTGGCCCCCTTGCTACGATCTACTTGGTGTGGTCGACCAACGAGGTCCAGAAGAAGGCCGATGTCCCCGTGTGGGTCTTGTGTTACGCTGCTGGTGCCTTGGTGATCGGCTGCTGGACCTTTGGCTACCGTATCATGTCGCAGTTGGGCAACAAGCTCATTTTGCAGTCTCCTTCGAGAGGCTTTGCGATTGAGTTGGGTGCGGCCGTCACCGTGGTCATGGCCACCCAGTTGGCGCTTCCCGTTTCCACCACCCAGTGCGCTGTGGGCGCTACCGTGTTTGTGGGCTTGTGTAACGGTGAGATGAAGTCCGTCAACTGGCGTATGGTGGTGTGGTGCTACTTGGGCTGGCTCTTCACCTTGCCCGTTGCGGGCTTGATTGCGGGCATCCTCAACGGCATCATTCTCAATGCGCCCAGCTACGGCGGCAACTATACGTTGTCCGGTTAGGTTTTCAGTGATTTTTTCTCCTTTATAGAATGTGTATGAAACTGTGGTAAAAGGAGTAATGGTGGTATCGGAGGAGAAAGGCTGGCATAAGTGAGATAGAGCTTGCAGTGAAAAATCGGTCCCTGGCGCGATTGATACTGCAAATATTCCATTGCCTAGCACGGCCTAGGGCTATGGTTTGTACTGGGCTCTTGGAGCGTTCGGCCTGATTCAGCGCTTTTTTCGCACCCGTTTCGCAGCAACAGTGGCCATCCAACTATCGCTGAATAGCTCGAAATTGCCCATGTTGAACAGCACTGTGGGGCTTATAACGCACCTGAACACCCGCTCACTGTGCAGTCAAGATACAAAAAGCCTCATTCCGCTTTTTTCTGCTAAGACAGGACTCTTGTCACAGGCCTCATGTGCACCCACCACCAGGTACATCTAGAATTTGCAGCCTTATCTCCGCCCCTCTGTATACAACACCACTTCTTCCTCACAATTACAAACTCCTCCTATGCCTACACCCTATATGTAAGCCCTCCAGCCGCATTTCACATCTCACACACCCATTTTCGCCCTTTCGCCCTTTCGCCCTTTCTCCAGTTATCTCGCAAGGCCCGTCCTTCGGTCCCTCCCGTCATTGCAAACCCCGGCTTCAAGATATGCCTGCGTCGTCCTTAGTATGTCCCACACCAAAGCCCGAGCCTGTTGCAGCCACTACCACGTGACCCTGCATTTGGCCTCGGTCAAAACCTGGGGTTTGTCGGAGCGCTCGGAAAACTCGCAGTGGCGCGATCCTATTGGCCAATCGCCGACAGCGAACTTTTATTCGCTCGTGCGAAATCACATATAAAAGCCCACTCCCCCGGAATATTTCACCATCAATTCTGCCATGTACACCAAAATTGCCGCTAGATCCTTCTCCTCCTCCGCTGCCTCCGCCTACAAGGTCGCCGTGTTGGGTGCCAACGGTGGCATTGGCCAGCCCTTGTCGCTCTTGATGAAGTTGAACCACAAGGTGACCGACCTCGCCCTCTACGACTTGAGAGGCGCCCCCGGTGTGGCTGCCGACGTCTCGCACGTGCCCACCAACTCCACCGTCAAGGGCTACGAGCCTGAGAACATCAAGGAGGCGTTGACCGGCTCCGATGTCATTGTCATCCCCGCCGGTGTGCCCAGAAAGCCCGGTATGACCAGAGACGACTTGTTCAACACCAACGCCTCTATTGTCAGAGACTTGGCCAAGGCCGCCGCTGAGCACGCGCCCAACGCCAAGGTGTTGGTGATCTCCAACCCCGTCAACTCCACCGTGCCCATCGTGGCTGAGGTGTTCAAGGCCAAGGGCAACTACAACCCCAAGAACTTGTTCGGTGTCACCACCTTGGACGTGTTGAGAGCGTCCAGATTCGTGGCCGAGATCGCCGGCACCAACCCTGTCCACGAGAAGGTGACCGTCGTCGGCGGCCACTCCGGTATCACCATCGTGCCGATCTTCTCGCAGACCAACCACAAGTCGTTGGACACCGACACCAGAGACGCCTTGGTGCACAGAATCCAGTTCGGTGGTGACGAGGTTGTGCAGGCCAAGAACGGTGCTGGTTCTGCCACCTTGTCCATGGCCCAGGCCGGTGCCAGATTCGCCGGTGCCGTGTTGGACGGCTTGGCCGGTGAGAAGGACGTGGTTGAGCCCTCGTTCGTGGACTCCCCCTTGTTCAAGGACGAGGGTGTCGAGTTCTTCTCGTCCAGAGTCACCTTGGGTCCCGAGGGCGTCTCCAAGGTGCACCCCTTGGGCGAGTTGTCCAGCTACGAGGAGGACTTGGTCAAGACCGCCAAGGAGACCTTGATCAAGAACATCCAGAAGGGTGTGGACTTCGTCAAGCAGAACCCTTAGATGACCCGTATATATGTCACGTGCAATGAATGCCACTATGTGCAGGCCGGACCCCCACCCGTCTATGACGTAAGCGATCGTCCCATGGTGCAATTTTCGCCAGATGCGGATGACGTGCGTTTGTGTCAAATGCATCATGCGGGGTGCTGCGGCGGCGGTTGCGAAAGATGCCCCCAGAAAGGGAGCCAAAGGCCCCACGCGCCCACACCGCACCGTAGTGGACGTGGGCATGCCAGCGGTCACGGCCCCGTACTTCCATTTGAAGCTGGGATTGTGCGTCGTGCGCGGACCAACCCTTGAGTTAAGTGCGCGCTGGTGCAATACTATGCACGCAATTATCGGCCCTGGCCTACATGGCGCTAATACGACGCGTGCAGCATGGAAGGCTTCTGAGGCTTCCAGGGCGGAGATATTGCAGCCCCGCTGGGTACCAGGGAACAGCCGACACAGTTCGTGCGTGAACCGTGTCCAGGGCCAGCCTCAGTGTAGACCCTTTGTTTCGGGGACCAATGGGAGGAGGAGGAGACGCAAGTCTAAACCGCAGGGCTAACAAAAGCTTCGCTCGTGAATGCGCAGGATTGGGGCGGCCGGAAGTGGGCGATATCCGGGGGTGGGGGCGCACTTCCGGGCCCCCGACCGCGCCGTGGGCCCACAACAAAAGTGGCAATCAAAGGGGCGAAAAACGGCATGGAAACGGCCTAAAGGCGCCCTGTAGCACCGTACCACCCGTAGACTCTTCTGGGCCCAGCGCGCGCCGATCGGAAACCCCCGGGGCCGGCACTGCCCCACGTGAAACGCCCTGAAACGGCCCTCGGGGATCCGCCTGGTAACGCGTAGCGGTCGCCGACGCCGAGGGCCGCGCCCCCGGAAAGACCCTCGGAAGTCGCCATTTCCGCCAGTGGTAAAAAACTGTCCCGAGCACCGCCTACACAGTGAAATTAAAGGGGACTTCCTCACCAAACTACGCCCCCACCCGACGCCCCAAAAACGCCGGATTTGGTCCGCTCCACCCCCTCGTTTTCGCCTAGGCCCCGCCCCCGCCGCTGGCTCCGCATCCCCAGATCTCTCGCTTTCGCCCGGTTCTCTGAAAATTCAGCCCTTTTTGTCCACCCTATAGGCCATGGACAAGTTCCTCATGAGTCTGCCCACGCAGCTCTCGCAGCCGTTTGAACTCGGCTCCGACCAGGCTCTTCTCCATTTGAACAATATGGACCTATACGAGACCGCTGTTCCCGAGGACCTGTCGTTTTCTAACTTCTACACCAACGCGAGCCCGCTGGCCGACCTGCTCGACGACCTCGTTCCCATGCTGGAAAACCAGCCCTCGGCACGCCCCCCTCTGCATGTGAAGAACTTCTCTATCGATACCGCGAGCTTCGCCAACCTCTCGTTCCGAAACGCCCCTGAAGCTGGCCCTTTTCCCCAGCTCAACCCCGCCCAAAACGGTTCCTCCCAGGCCCCTGGGGCCCCCACCGCACCCGCGGGCGCTTTTTCAGCTTTCCAAGCGCTCGACCAGGCCCCGAAAAACCCGCAGAACCCGCAGAACCAGGCCCTTCAGGCCCCCGCTGTGGCCACCCCCAGGCGCCCGGCGCGCAACAAGCTGGCGCTGGTGCTGTCTGTGAACGCTCTCGCTAACGCCTATTCCACGCCCTTGCGACTGGCAGCGGCCCAGCTGCCAGTGAACTTGGCCCTGGCCGCCAATAAGGTGGGAAAGACCCCCCACTCCACCAAGCCTAAGGGCCACTCCCGCTCCAGATCCCGGCTCCTGGTGGACAGCAACACGCCCTTGGTGTGGGGAACCGCGTCCAAGCTGCTGTCGTTCCAGAACTTGGCGTACCAGGCTGGAAACCAGGGCCTCAATCCGTTCTATACCCCGCTGTCGTACATTTCTCCGAGAGTGGACGGAACGGATGTAGACGAGCTCGCCACGCCACAGCCCACACCGGCACCCGGCCATCTCCGGACCCTGTCGCACACGTCGCACACATACTTCAGTCCCCAAAATCCGCCATTTCCCTTGAAGCGAAACGACACCCTCGAGTCCATCAATATCGAGGACCAGGACGACGACGCCTTCAAACAGCTTCGCAAGGCCAAGCTGTACGCCAGCATGGCCGGGAAGTCACGCGAGTCGGACTTTGCGACTGACGTTCTGCTCAAATTGGCCACCCAGTTAGAGGACCTCCCCTCCTCCCAGCTGACCCCCGGTCTCCTCTCCCAGTCGCCCTCCAGGCTGTACGGCACTCATTCGCAGGCGTACTCGCAGCCGGGCTATGACCTTGAGGCTCAGAACCCGTTTGACGTCTACAAACAGCCGCAGCCGCGCCCCGTGACCGTCCCCAGCTTCTACAGAAGCCCCTCCAGCATCGACCTTCTCCTGCCGCAATTGGTGCACACCAAGCAGGAAAAAACCAGGCCCTTCACTAAGTCGCATCCCGCGGCCGTGGATCTCGCGTCCATAGCCGCGTACCAGAGCCAGAACAACCAGAACCAGTCCCAGAACCAGGCCCAGAACCAGGCCCAGAAGCCCAGCCAAGATCACAGTAAAAACAGTCTCTCGCACCAAAACCTCCAGAGCCTCAAGAACTCGACCCTCCAGAACCTGGCTCTCCAGCCGAACCTCCAATACTCCATGGGTCTTCTCCCGCCCATGGCCACATTCCCCGTGTCCCAGGACATGCTGTTTTCGCAGCCGCTGTCGGACGCATCCATCGTGGACGTGGCAGAACGCATCTCTCCCTCCGACCTCAAGCTTCCCATCAAGGTGGCGGAAAAGCCCGACGTGGTGGACCCGAAAAAGAAGCATCTGTGCCCTTTATGCCATGCACGCTTCCAACGACCCGAGCACGTCAAGCGCCACTTGAAGAGCCACTCGTCTGAGAAGCCGTACCAGTGTGACGAGCCTGACTGTGGCAAGCGCTTCAACAGAAAAGACAACCTCAAGGCCCACCTCAAAAAGATCCACCACCGCCCGGTGTAGAACCCCTGCATTCCTTACAATATGTGCTGGCAGTGTGCCACGTTCCTTAAGCCAGATTTGCACTGTATCATATGTACTGTATAGTTGACATTATTGCATCTCGTGAGCGTTGTAAGTGGTGCCAAACGTGGCATTTTGGCGAGTTTTCTGACATGGCTCAAGAAAACTGTGCAAATGTTGCAACCGTTCTTCCTCGTGTGAGCCGGGGCATGTACAAGAAAACAATTCAGGTGACTGGGTGCCTTTACCAAGTGTCGTTTAGTGGTTTCTAGACAAACGCCTTCTATATTGCAGTTCTGTTCTGGGGTGACACTTACGAGTTCGAAAGCTGATAGCTATGCAAAATACGGGCCCATGGTCCTTAGCTTTTGCATTCTCAGCCCAAAGTCACCAGAACGAGTATTGCGTCCTCTGAAACTCGCTTGCACCCACGTCACCAAAGGATACCAGAATAAATCACCACATGTAAAGTATTCCGGACTCCGACCTCTTTCATCTGCATTGATGACTGCAAACAGCAGTCCTTTTCTTCCTGATTTGTCATACACTCCCGCTACATCGTCCCCTTTAAGTACATCCTACATCGCAATATTAGTGTGCGCCTTGTCTTTATTGTCTTAACCATACTACTGGCCTTTTATCTACTTATGGGCTCTCACCACCTTGTCGACCGCCTGCACAAAGTAATCCACGTTGGAGTTGTTCAAGCCTGCCACGTTAATACGGCCGTTGTCCGTCAAGTAAACATGGTGCTCGTCGACCAAAACGTGGACCTGCAGCGCCGTCAACCCGGAGTACCAGAACAAGCCCTGCTGCTTGATCACAGGCTCCCAGTTACCCGGGGTTTGCAACTTCTTGAAGCCATCATAGACCTTTTGTCTGACGTCCTTGAGTCTGGCGGTGATGTCGCGAACATCCTGCTCCCACTGGGGCCTGACCTCGCCGTCTGCGTTGTTCAAAATGATGGCGGCCACGCGAGCGCCAAAGGCCGGGGTGAACGAGTATTTGGACCTTCCCGTGGCCGACAACGCGCTCCGGACATTGGCCGCTGAGGGGCCGTCCCTCACCACCACATGGACGGCTCCGGCTCTTTCGGAGTACAAGCCCATGTTCTTGGAGAAGGACAGGCACACCAAAAACTCCATGCCCTCGTCAAAAGCGTGGCGCACGGGCCACACATCCTCCTCGCAGCTGCCGCTCGCCAAGCCCTGGTACGCCACATCAAAGACCGGCAACAACAGACGCAGCTTGAGCAACGCAATCACCTCAAGCCACTGCTCGCGAGTGAAGTCTGCACCCGTGGGGTTGTGGCAGCACGTCTGGAGCAAGAAAACCGACTTTTCGGGCGCGTTCCGGATGGTGTCCAAGACCACCTCGAAGCTCACGTCCTGCAGAACACTGGAGTAGTACTCGTAGTGAACCGCCTCCATGCCCACGTGAGACAACAAGGGGTCGTAGTTAGCCCAAGCGGGGTCGCCCACAAACACCTTCTTGTAGCCAAGACTCTTGAGGAAGTCGAATCCCACGTGTAAGGCGCCCGTACCAGAGATGGTCTGGGCCAGCGCCACCAAGCCACTAGCAGCGCCTTTCTCGCCAAAAACGAGGGCCTGGGACGCCTTCACAAACTCTGGAAGTCCCAACATGGTCGTGTAGCAGTGGCCGGGGTCGTTCTCTGCCAAAATCCGCTTGGCACACACAACACTGGGAAGAACATATCCAGTGTCTCCCAGCTCATCCTGGTAAACGCCAATGCTGAGGTCCACCTTGTTGGGGAAGGTGTCTGCCATGCATTTGTGCATGGTGGCCACGATAGGGTCTGCAGGCTCAGATTTCACGCTCGAGAAGACGGAGGGCGCCATTTTGGGGTGTAGTTGGTGGAAGAGGAAAGTCGGAAGCCTGAAAAATGCGGGTCGGGGAAAACCCGCCTACAGCCGAGGTGCATGGGTTTTTCTCGTTTCGCAGCGATACAGATAAGACACCCAAAATGCCGTGTGCGGCCCGAGGGGCTTAAAAGCGGGTCTCTTGCCTATCTGGACTTCCCTGTGATTGCCGGGTGCTTAGTCGCTCTTCCTCGCTCTTTGGTGCGACTATTGGTGTAAGTGGGAGGTTGATCTTTTGAGGTGCGAAATTGGTCTCGAACCGTTTGGGTGGAAAAAAATGTGATGTGACTCGAACGCTGCTTTCAGGGCGGTGTAGGAACCACAAAAGAACATTTTCTTGGAACACCAAAAGGCTGTAATTGGCTCATGAATCACCGCACATTACCGTTTTGTTCTTCTTCGTTCTGCAACGGCTCTGGAGGTTGCAAATGTCAAAGCTCATCTGCATGATCCCGAAAGCACAAAACACAGGTCCTAGACATATTTCGCACCCATGCATTACCCACATCTGCCTCTATTTTGTATCTATACGTCTCGCCTTCAGGGGCATTCTTCACTGCTGTAAGACCCCACCCAAAAGCTTCCGCGCCTTCTCGGCCACTATTTCGTCCCCTTTTGCGAACGGAACTGCACTGGCCGCAACAAACTTGACATTGTTCACCAACGCATCGTACTGAGCCCTCTGGGCTGGTCCCTCTGCCCCCTCCGACGCTGTGACCGTCTCCTGGAGTTTCTCTAAAACCCGGGAAAGCGGCTGCAGGAAGTTAATGTCGTAGTCAGCTCTATCCCCATGGTAAGTGCTGGCCAATAACTGCGCAGCGTCAACCAGCCGCTGGTTGAACAGCGACAAAAGCATCCCAATAGTCTTGATTTTCTCAAGCACAAAGTGTATGGAGACATTGGTGTTGAGGTTGGCATCCGAGACTGTGGCCTGCAACAAGGCCTTCGTGAAGCACCTGTTTTCTTTGCCTGTTGGCTCGTTCCCTCGGGCCAAATAGGCTTGTAAAAGGACAAGGTTTATCTCCTCCAACTCGATGGAAACTGACAGCTCAAGGTCCAGCTCAATGTTGTTAAATGCCTTCCAGAGCCCCGTGTGACGATAAAGGACCTCTTTGCCCTCCACAAAACCCACACGAACGAGCTTTTTGGCAAACTTGGTGTAGATGGAGACTACCTCCTTGTAGTAGCGCGAGTTGTCAATCACCACTTTGGTGTACTGCGGAATTCTCTCCATAGCAGTCTCATTGTGGAGGATTTCACCTGCCACCTCGCAGTCGAGCAAGTTGCTCAAAAGGTGGAAAGCCTGATACTGTACCACATCATAAAATGGCACCTTAAAGAAGCTGTCGATGAACGACCGGAGCGAGAATTGCTCTTTGATTTTGTGTAGGCAGAGCTTCTGCGACTCTCTGCTATTTATGCTGTTTCCGAGACCTATTGCTGCCGCGGATAAGGCGTATGGGTCCGTGGTGTGAAGGATAGTTTCTATGTTGATAACAACATCCACCTCATTGCGATAAGTAGCCATAGAAGAAATGTTTCCAAGGGCAGAGAAGACCCGTCTTTTAATGAGTGTGATGTCCTTAAAGGACTGGCAAACAGGTGCACATGCCAACTTTTGAAGAATATCCAAAAGGGCCTCCGTGGGTCTGAGCTCGTCAATTTGCGGCATGTCGTCTACTGCGGTGGACGTATAGAGAACACTGGATAAATATGTGAACACCTCATTGACTGTTTCCATGAGCTCGTCGTCAGAAACAGCAGAAAGAAGGCCTGTGAGGACCTGAAAACTTTCAATGACAGCACCCAAGTCCTCAAGAGAAAGGGAAGACTCCAAAATTGTCTCGGATAAGATCTCCAGCGGGTTGACCAAAAGATCAAATACCTCTTCCTCGTCGGTACTGGTCCGAACCTGGGACCTTATATAATGGCATAGGCCCTTCTCGAGTTGAATGCTCTGAAAGAAGCTCGTATACTCCTTTAGGTTTTCAGAGTTGTGGATGAACTGCGAGAGGAAAACGAGCACCCTTGACTGCGCCAAGTCGCCCAAAAGGGTCTCCAGAAGGGCCCGCTTGGTGTTACTCCAGAACACCCTTAAATACTCAGTTTCGAGGCTTGTTAGCCTGGTTCTGCTGGAGTCATTGTCTGCTGTCAAATTGATCAAAACTCGGTAAGCCTCGTGTGCTGCTGCGGATTTGGGTTCTGTCTCCAAGTGTGAAAAGGTGCTGTTCGTGATGGCTACCAAAGACGGTATGCTATTCTCGACTTGGGCACTAGACCTTGTTTCGGGATCCCGTAAAAGATCCCCGAGCGAATTGAGGGCTAAAGAAAGCTCTCCGTAGTCCTCCTTCGCAAATTTGGCCTCAATGGTGCCGAGAACTGCTGCTACAGTCTCCATAGCTACGCACAGTAGGGGACGAATTTTTCAGTGCGAAAATCTTCGTTTTAATTCATGCAATTGACCGTGTATGAGTACTTTTATCTATTTATCTAGTGTTTTGTATCGTAATCCATAGCCTTATGTTGGCTCACTGCTCGAAAACGCGTTCACCGCTGCGGAGCCCCAAAATGAACCGCACGTCGATGCATAAGCTCAAGCTGTAGAGCATGGGCAACAAGTTCAATAAGTCGCGGTCATTCTGGTCGTTGATCCAGCCCTCGATCATGATGGCATTATCCTCATGCATAGCGTAGCTAATTGGCGAGTTGTCCAAGATGATCACGTTCTTCAAGTCGTCTTTGGTGGGGAAGAACTTCCCCAAGTCCTTGATATAACCAACTCCTGTTCGATGGGTGCAGTGGTTGCGGTAGTATCGTTTTGTGAACACCTTGGGTGGCCGCGCGGAAGTGTCGTGGGAGCCCAACGGCGTCTTCTTTTTGTGGTGGCTGCTGAGGACGTCGCTCTCGAGCCAGTCGATGATGGGGTCGGCGTACTCCTTAACGCTGGCCGTAAAGATCTGGAGCTCAAACCATTTGGACACCTCCTTGAGGAAAAAGTCGCAGTACGGCCTCTTATGCGCGTAGTACAAGGTGGCGACGTTGTTGAGCTTGATTTCGATCATGTGGCTGCTCCCGCCATTGGCGTTGAAGGACCGCGGCGAGCCCCGTGAAAGCGAGTGGATGAGCGTCTCGTCAAGGTCGAGAACAAGTGTCTTCCGCTTGCGCTTCTTGCCGGGGTTCCGCAGGAGTGGGTACAACCGCACGGGCGGCGGAATGATGTACTTTGAAGAGGACGTGGGCGACTTTATGGTGTTGGCCATGATGTTTTCCTGCTTAAGCAACTCGGTTTTCTCGGAAATGATGTCTGGTGCAGCGTGCTTGTCGTCCTTGGGCTTCTTTTCCAGGTCGATTTCAGGCCCGGTGGTGCCGAAGAACAGTGAGAAGGGGTAGGTGGTGATCAACCAGAGGAACGTGAGCGGCTTGATGATCAAGTAGTTGGGGAGAAAGAGGATCAGGCTCACCAACGTGTGCATGTACGCAGCCTGTTCAGGATCCTCGCGTGTGTCGTCTGTGGGCGGCTTCTCGTCGTATGCTGTGTTGTCTATGGAGGTGCGTATGGCGGAGTCGTCGAATTCCACGGGGCCATCAGGGTCCAGGGGCTCGCTGTCGGGCGATTCCGGGGCCATAGAAGGCACTCTGTCGCCGTCCTTGTTTTCAGAGCCTTCCGACGCCGTCACCGGATATAGGTTTTCTATGGAGTTGACGAGGATCTTGATCGAGTTCATGGCGGGGCAATGTTGCTAAGAGACCAAGTGCGGCCTTTTGGTAGTGGTAGCGGCCGTTGGGGCCTTAAAACGTGCGAGTAGGGCTAGTATAGCCTCAGATTGCGGTTTGGGCGCCGATGTCAAAAACAGGGCCACGATGCTATACAGCACTTAAGCAGTGGCAACGCCAGATAGAGGGCGGCGAAACGGGGCAGTGGCAGCGTCAGAGCGTCAGATGCAACAGCCAGTGCTAACAGGGGCCAGCACGGATAACGCCAGCTAAACCACACGGATGCCAGAAAGAAAGAGCTGCGATGCAAGAGCCCAGCAAACCGGTTGTCATATGAAAGTGATGGGTGCGGCCCACGCTTCCAGAAGTGTATTGGTCACGTGACGGAAGGTCGGGGCCGTTTCTGTTCTGTTTCTGGCTGGCTGTGCTGCCAATACGGGCTGAAGGGCGCTACGGCTACGGAGTGGGTCACGCGAGCGGCGGCACTGGCGGCTGGCTACTGTGCACGGCCCTTCTGTTTGGTGGGTCGCTCCAACAATTCGCGGTTGGGCACCTGCACGCAGTAAGGCAAAATCCATGACCGGAGGGGCACTTCTGGGCACCGATGGGGACGAAACAGCAACAGAGGTGGGGACGTGGAATAGGAGAAGTGGGGGTGGGTGCGAGAGAAGAAGTGAAAAGGGAGGTGGCAATTATGGACGGGCTCTTGTGTTAGCGTTTGGTGGGTGCGAAAGGGTGGGAAAAACGAGTGTCTCACAGGGCACTGTGGTTTATTTGGGAGGAGGCTTGTACGGCTAATTTGCGTTTTGGGCTGAGGGGACGGTGCTTCTGGTCGATTTGCGGTGTCCTCGGGGCAGATTCTGATTTTTGGGTGCTCCTGCAAGGTTTGGGGCCCGTTTTGCAATTAAGGAGTTTTTAGGAGGCATTTCGCAGATTTTGGGCACTTTTGGGGGAAATGCAAAAAAATCCAGTGACATCATTTGAGAGAAGATGGCTAGAATTCTAAACCTTGGAACGCCGTGCTGTTAAAAGTCGGTGTTGCATTCGTTTAACGCCGTTTCTTCTGCAGACTAGCAGAGCCCCTCCGCAATGTGTGAGTCCTATTGTGGCGAAAATGGAAACAATAGCACTCCGCATTTGCCCAAGTGAGACACCCACGAAACGAGCGATGGCCTTCGAAAGAAGGACCCTGAGCGCAGCAAGGCGTTTGGCAGAAGACCACGAGCTACCGGTGATGTAAAATTGTGCCCCATTGACAGTTCCCTGCCACGTGACCATCACCCCAGTGGATACCCAACCTTCTGTTGAAAACCAGTTTCGTCCCATTTTAACCCCACTCTTCACCTAGCTTCGATTTCCGCTTGTGCGTCTTCGAACAGTCCCCTTCCCTTTCTCCAAAGCCCGCTTGTCACCTTTGACACCCATTATTGCTGGTCCTGGCGTTTACCCCACATTTCACTCGCATCTCCATTTTAATTACACACTCTCATCGTGACTCTCATCACGGCTTCCACAATACTCTCCAACACATCTCCACCACTTCCCTTCGCCATATGCCGTCAATTAAGTTTTCCACTCTTCTATAAATCTCTTACCCTCCCCTAGCTATCGACATCCATGTCGGCCTCGGCCCGCCGCTTATGGGCCATGCGCAACAGCAGCCCGTGCCTCTTATTCGCTGGCCTCTCTGTACTCGTAGTGGCGTTGTTGATGAGCCCCTGGAGCATGGACGTGATATAAGTGGACAACTGCGACTGCTTCTCATCGCCCACCAACAGACTGCTGCTGAGCGACTGCGTCAACCTTCTCAAATTGATGATATCGCCGTTGTCGTCGTCCTCATCCTCCTCGTCGGTGTTGTCACCGTCGTACTCCTCAGGCGTGTTGGTCTGCTCGTCGACAAGAAAGTTGTCCAGCAAACTGGTCTTCATGAGCCGCATGGAGTTGAGTCTGCGTTCCGTCTCCTCGTCGCAGACATCGCTCTCCTCTTGCAGCTCCTCCTCCGGCTTGATCAATTTGAGCTGCGTAGTGTTGTAGCTGCTGCAATACTTGCATTTGAGCCCGAGAACATGGTATAGGGCGTTGGACTTACCCTTGCAGTCGTTGCAGCTGATGATACACCGCCACAGGTTGTAGGGAGCAGGCAACGGCAGCTGGCGAATCTCCTGGTCCAAGATGCGGAACTGAGTTTCCACATTCACCACAGTCTTCTTGCAGATGGGACACTTGTACAGGTGCTTCCGGAGCTCGTCGTAGCAGTGCTGGTGGATGGAGTGGCCGCACTTCATGAACACCACCTTGGCCACAGACGTGAAAAGGTACTCGCTGCAGATGGGGCAGTTGGAGTGCGTGGTGTTGGAAACGCACTTGTGCCTTTCTCGGAGGTCGATCAGCAAGCAGATGTTGCACTCGTCGCAGTGGAAGTAGTCCTTTCCGAGACCTAGCCCCAATCGACATATACCGCACTTGTCGCAGTGGTAGATGTCCTTGGTGCGGTCGTTGTCGTACAACACGCAGATGCTGCAGAAGTAGTTGGCCAACTCTTGCTCGCAGTTGATGCAGTAGTTGTTTTCGGGCACCTGGGGTGTGTTGCACCGCATGCAGAGAATGTGCTTTACGTCTGCCCTAACGAGCTTGTGGTCGGAAACAGCTGCATCGTGGCAGAACCGGCACGGAAACCATAGTCCGCACGTGGGACACTCTACCTTGCAGTTTCTCTGGTAGTGTTCACATCCTAAGATGGTGTTGGACGGAGGGTCAAAAAATGACGGCTGCTGGTCCTCTTCAGTAAGGAGCACCTCGTCGTCGGTATCTGACCCCTCAGACTGCTCGGCTTCCAAGGGGACATCCACCGAGGTTTCTTCAAGCACGAGAAGCTCAGACTCTTTGGGCACCATGGGCTTGTTTTCGGCTGCTAGCTGTTGATTGAGATACTTGTAGTAGTTTCCCATCATCAACCTCGTCACTAGCTTGTTCTTCAGCGTCTGCAGTAGGGTCAGGAGACTCTGGATGCGCTGGATCTTGCGCCGCAACAAGTCCTCTTTGTAGAAGTCCTCCAACGAGTTGAGGTGAGTAAGGGCCTTTGTCTCCTCAAAAGTGAGCCCCTCTATATCAAGCTCGCTTCCGGTAGCGTCGTTTTCGTCGGAAAAGGCACGGAAAGTGCCCCGTGAACGCTTGTTTCTGCGCCTCTTGTGCCTGTGGTGTGACACAGTTTCATCCTCCGGAACCACAAGGTCCGTCAAAAGCGGCTGCGCACTGTTAACGATGGCACCCACACCTAAGGGCTCCGTCTGAGGAACCAGGTCGCCCTTTTTAGGGCCCTCCGTAACGCCGCTGTCTTCGTCTTCGTCGCTATCGTCGGCAGGAAGAACGATGGTCTCGTGAATGATATCTGTCAACGGTTGGAGACGGTCTATGGCTGAGTTGATTGATAGACCGAGGTTAAGCTCGTGGAGAAAGTTCTGCATTTGTATGCGGGTAGAAACTATGGTCTTGACGGAGTTCAAAAGCCGGGTGTGTGCCTGTGGCTCGTCCTCTTGCCCTTCGTGCTTTTTTATCGTCTCTTTGGGCTCATTTCCAACATAGCTCTGTACGTAAAGGGAGATGTATCTGGAAACATCTGCCAGCACCTCCAGTAGCTTAGAGAGGTTTCGGAGGTCGAAAGTAGGCAAGTTTGGAAGTGTGGGCAAGGTGGGAAGCTGACCTAGGTTGGCCAAAGTAGGCAAAGCATCTGTGCTGAGATAATCAGAGAGCCGGAGGTTGAGTGGAAGCGTCAAGTTGAACCTTCCTATTTGATCCAAATCTTGCGTGAGCAGGTCCACCAGGGAGTCCAGAGAATCAGAGTCCGGGAGCCTGCGGCGCATTTCTGAGCTATTTGAGCGCTTATGTAGCCGTAGTGGGGCTGAAAAGTGCGATTTCGGCTTCGTGAACCTATATTAGTGTGGGGCTACTTGCAGGTCTCCTTCTGTAGATCGCACATGAAAAATGCGGGATGGCTTCGCCATCCATCGCGAAAGTAAACCCTCACAAGGCAAGAGTAAAGGCTTAGTACCATAATAGGCAATACAGAGAGAGATTAACATCACAAAAACCTCCCGATCGACTCAGACTCCTTTTCCGTCTCTTATTTCCACGTTTACCATGTCCATTCCTCCCGAAAGCGTGCGTTCTACAATAGACAAGACGGCTGCTTATGTGCTCAAGAACGGTCCCACATTCGAGCAACGGCTCCGGGAGAGCAGTGAAAAGGAGAAATTCGCCTTTCTTTTTGAAGACAGCCCGTTTCACGCATACTATAGGTCGAAAATTGGGTCCTCAGACCCCAAAGTTCTCGAAAACGGCAGACCTGCAAAGCCCCAGGAGGCGCAAAAACCGCCAAATCTCCTCTTTTTAACGGATGCACCACCTGTATCGGCGGAGGACGCAGATGTTATCAAGATAACGGCGCTTTTTGCTGCTAAGAACTCAAATGACTACCTTAAGCCGTTGCTAGCGCACCAGCGAAAGCGTGGAAAACACCACCAGTTTGAGTTTCTCAACGAGGCCCATTCGCTTCATAAGTTGTTTCTTCAGTATGTGGAGCAGTACAAGCTCGTTTTAGCGTACTATGAGGATGAGAACAGCTCCAGTCTGCAGCACATGAAGGAGAAGTTGGACACGCCAGAGGCCTTCTTAGACAGGGCCTTCTCGAGAGCACAGTACGAAAAACAACACAAGCAGAAACTACAGGACGAGCACAAGGCTACACAGGACAAGCAGCGCCAGTATGTGTCGATAGACTGGCAGGACTTTGCGCTTGTGGGAAAAATCGAGTTCTCTGCTGTTGACAGGGTCACAGAGCTAGCAGTTCCCCTCAAAAAGGACGATTTGGTGTACAGATCGCTACTGTCCAAGAATCAGGCACTCGAATTGGCCACTGCGAAGCCTGATCCGGCAAAGCTCGTTAAAGCTGTCGAAAAAGAGGCTCTGATAGGGCCCCAGCCCAAGGGTATGAAGATACGCGCAGCTGGCGAGTCCCGTTTAAAGAGAAATAGAGATGCTCTGGCCGCTGAGAATATGATAAAGTGTCCTCTCACTGAGCAGCTCATTCCTGAGCTGAAGTTTGACACACATTTGCGGGTATTGTTGAGGGACCCTCGGTATAAGGAGCAGCAGGAGAACTACTTGCGGAAGAACTTCACGTATGCATCCAACTTGACGACGGACCAGGTTTACGAGAATATTCAGCGGCTAGCGCGCAAACTGGGCGTAAGCAGCGATGAGCCAGTCAAGAAAAGGCCCCAAATAGGGCCCCAGTAGGGACCAAGAAGGGTGTAATATGTAGAGTATTGTATAATAGAGGGTATGGCCCTGGGGCTATATATACCAAAAACGTCTTTTATTGAGGGACATCAGTAGAGGAATCATAGCGTGTTAATGATACCTGGAAATGAGATTGACTGTTATTGCGTGCAATAGTACGGCACTAATACTTGCACTACACACAGTAACAATTCTAAATTTGCAATCCTTTTCTGGAGGAACAAACCCCTCTAGAGGCCCTAAAAATAGTGCTCTCTATATGAAGCTGTTTCACCAAAGCCCTGAAATGGGCTGTTGTGCTCTCACGTACCCGTATCAAAGCTCAAACATTTGTCTTTCGTCACGGTAATCGTCATACCGGTTTCCTTAACTGGTTCCCTCTTCTCAATTCGAAGACTACTTCTGGTACCGATAGATTTATTAAATACACACTAAACAAGGAAGAAGTACCAACAAAATAAATGTATTACTTTTGCTTGTATGTACTTAAGCCTTCAAAGAGGAAGCTCTTCTCTTCTTGATCTCAGCCTTCTCCGACTTGCGCTCGTGCAATCTCTGGGCCAACAACTGGGCGTACTCAGCAGCAGCATCTCTCTGGTGCTGGGCGTTCTTGATCTTCTGGGCCTTCAAAGCTCTCTTTCTCTGCAACTTCTGGGGGGTAACCAAACGCTGGATTCTGGGAGCCTTGGTGTAGGTCTTGTCGCCCTTGACAACCTCACGTCTGATGACGTACTGTCTGACGTCGTCCTCCTTGGTCAAGCCGAAGAACTTTCTGATGTGGTTGGCTCTCTTGGGGCCCAATCTCTTGGGGGTGGTGGTGTCGGTCAAGCCCTCAATGTCGTTCTCGCCCTGCTTGACGATAGCCAAAGACAAAACAGCCAAGTCCTGGGCCACGATGCAGCCTCTGACGGACTTTCTCTTACGCTCACCAGTTCTTCTGGGTCTGTAGCAAGAGTGGCCCTTGGACAACAACAACTTGACTCTGGTGGGGTGCAAAACACCCTGCTTCATGGGGAAACCCTGCTTGTCGTTACCGCCGGTGATCTTGAAGACGTAGCCCTTGAACTCGTCTCCAACGGAGTCGCCCTCGACCTCCTGGCCCATGCGCTTCTCGTAGAAGACGCGCAACTTGTGCTCATCCTCAATGTCGATGCTCTTCTGAGTACCGTTGGCTGGGTAAGAAATATTCAACTGCAATGTTAGTAGCGTTCCGGTTTTATCAGCTGCCTGGGCCTTCCTATGACGGTGCACTTCGGGTGGTAGATCTGGTGAAAACTCTGCTGTGCAGTTTGCGAGAGCTGCAGCTGCGTGCTAGTGGCTGGTGGGGCGAGACAGTACTGCCGAATGCGTGCAAACATACCTTCATATTGCTAGTAGGTGACCGTTGCCTTCAAAAGTGGGAGTAGCAGACCTATGAAAATTTTCTTTCGAAAAATCACTACAGGTTTCCAGAGGGAGACTAGCGGGTGCGAAAGTCCTGCACACAGCCGCGCGGTAGCGTGCAAATTTGCCGAAATCCCCAATGCGTTTCCTGCACACAGCAGTGACTGAAAAACGCCAAATGTGGAAGTCACGTGAGGTAGGGCTAAAGCCCTAATACGAAAACAGCCCTGCGGCTGCAACGGGAGTGGGCCTCTGCTCCCACGACTTCTACGGAGCTTATGCCACACAGGCATCGTCTATTAACGTCGGTGGTATAAATACATAGCGAGAAGAAATTCCGTTCTAGGAGGGTGGTCTATAATACATTGACGTTGGAGTGGAGGCTCACTTCTTGTCACCGTTGTTCCGAGCTGGCGGGTTGAGGTTGACGTTGACGTGACTCGGATGGTAGGTTCCGTATTGCAACGGTGAAGCCATCCCGGTCTGGTAGGCCTGGTTTGGAGCACCTTGCAGGCTCGGAGTCTGCTGTTGTGGCTGTTGTGTCTGCTGTGTCTGCTGTGTCTGCGGACGGCCGGCACTGGTTCCGTTGGCAGACGGCATCATGTTCATAAAGTACTGCGGAATGTTGCTGTGAATTGGGGTCATTCCCGTGGGCCATTCCTGGGAGGCATAAAAGTTCGAGGGGGACGGAAAAATGTCGTTAACGTAGCGTGAAGGGAGCCCTGAAACCGGTGTTTCGCCATACGTCTGATTCTGGAAATACGGCGGTTTCTGTTTGGGCCCCGGCGCCACCTGCGAGCCTTCCTCCGCGTGCTGGGCCGCATTAGTGGAGCCTGGCTGCGCCATCTGGCCGTATTGCTGGTTGAACACCTGATTGAGGACCGGGGTGGGAAGAACCGCATTGGGCGCATATTGCGCGGGCGACGGCTGCGGAAGCGACCCGAAAAATGTGGCCATTCCGCCCGAGGGCAATGGCGGCGCAGTGGCGCTAGACGGCGACGATGTCTGCGATTTTCCCTGAATGGGGAGGGGCAACTGAGTGATGGGTTTGCGGCTATCGGGACTCCTAAAGGTGCCAAAACTGCGGTATTTGGGTGTGTTGATGTTAGGAGCGCCATTTCCAGGATTCTGCAGCCCGTGATCCGAGTTTGGCACTGAATCCGACAGGCTCTGGCCCGCGGGGGCACCTGGACCGGAAACCACTCGGTTATCGGCCCCGAGTTTGTCTTTCACACTGCTCTGGACGCCCGTTTCCATTGCAGTGACAGTCTTGGCACTATCGGTGGACCCTCCCTTGGCATCAATGGGAATCTGCACCCGCAAAATGGGCCTTTGGTTCAGCCCCAGCGTCACCAGGCTCTCGCGAGAATGCACCGTCTGGGGCGGTTGTGGTTCGCGGTACAGCCGCTTGTAAATGCCACTCGACATGGCTTCATACAGCCTTTTCTGGCGCTTGGGCTCCGGCAGCTCGCTTTCGTAGTCGCTGTCGCCGTCCTGGCCGTCGTCAGAAACAGCCTCTCCATCATCAATAGCCGCCAGAACAGACTCGTGAATATGCTTCTTTTTCTTGTAATTCCCGTAGTTTTCCGGCAGCTTCAGCTCGTGCGGCCGTTTTCCACTGCGGTAAACCTGAAGAATCTCGCTTGTTTCGACCAGCAGGAACTCGTAGAGCTTGTCGTTGTTGCCGATGATAATCACAGCCAAGTCCACCTGACAGAGAACGGCTAGCTCGTGGGCCTTCTTGAAAAGGCCCGCCTTCCGCTTCACAAAGGTGACGGTACGGTTGCGGTCGTCCGTCAAAGGCTGGATCTCAATCTTTCTTCTGCCCATGTTGTTGCAAAGAGTGGGTTCAGATGAGTAGACAAAACAGTTATTAATAGAGGTTCTATAAATAAGCGCGCGCAATAGAGCCACTGTGCAGGACCTATTGAACTCTTTCGGTTGGGCCCTTCTCCAGGTGCGCTTTAATGGGGATATATATAGTCGAGAGCGGGATCTGCGGCCTTTTCGAGCTCCGTAATCATCACCGGAAAACATCCGGCTAAGAACTGGTAAAAATACCGTCTCTGTAGAGCCCCGGGCCGCGTTTACCGGGCCGTTGAACAGGGCTCGCGTCCAGGTGTCAAAGTATTTCAGTGGGGCCAGTGGCAGGTTTCAAGCCCCATGGGGCAACAAAGCCCTGTCTTGCGATGCCTGGGAAGGGCAGCCTAACGGCTGGGTCTTTTGCGTTCTGCGACTGATAGTGTATTTCATCGGAATTTTGCGCTCTTCAACTGCTGCCCGTGCCACACAAACTACAAAAAATCCCGCTGAGAGCGGTATGAGTACAGCGCCTCCCTGTGAATGTCGAGGTGCCCTAGGGTGGAGATATTTATAGATGGTACATGGAACTTTTGACGCTACTGGTGAATGGGTGTGCTAGCACCCTTTTCACAGCTATTCGTGTCGTGAGCACCCCGCCCCTGAAAAAGCTAAAATGACAAACACGGTGAGGTTTCAAAAAACGGGATAAGTCAGGCTCCTGGTAGCTCGGCTAACACGGATTCTGGGCCAACCTTTGCTGGAGATGATTCCCAGTTTGTCGTAGACTGCGAAAATGACGAATGCGCGACCCATTTGCGACACCCCACAGAGCACGAGCTAGTATCACAAAGCCCACTATTTACCTGCTGCACCAACAGCAAACCACAGCGGCTGAGCTGCAGAGCCGGGATCCCGAGCCCAGTGCCACCAAAACCCAGAAAGGGCGCTCATCGGTTGCTGCCTCCTGCAGACGCCTTGGTCACGTGATGTATAATCACGTGATCTCGCGGATCGTCCACTGCCTGCCACGCAACTTCTTTCTGCCACCCGGAGAAGGTTTTTCACACCAATTAGCGCCAACGGAAACCTAGAACAGTCCAGCGGCACATCCAGCCCACATACGGACACAGCACCTACAACTCTGTCCATCAGTCATGCCACCGAGACGCAAATCCAAGCCCAAGCAGGCCCCTAAAAAGAGACCTGAAAACGCGCCCGTGGACCCCTCTTTGGACACAAATCTGGCCCCAGAGTCGTCCCAGAAAGAGAATTTGCCCTTAAACGATAATAAGACCAGTGAACGCCGAGCCAGCTTGTTATTTAAGGCCAATGACGACATTGTACGCAACAGTGTGGGAGAAAAGAGCGTTTCTGGCAACCATAAGAGGCTTTCCATTGACGATGCTATTTCGTCGGCGGCACGCCTGTCGGCATCACACACTGACGAGCTGATTTTGAGAAAGCCTTCTATCTCTGGAGTAGGTGAAATGCAGGTAACCGCTCGCCAGACCAATAAAGAGCACCAGGATAGAAAGACCGAGGAAAGGACTCAAGCTGACGAGGAGCTGGCCACTTTTGAGACTGAAGCTGGCCCAGGTGTCTCTTCTGGTGTGTCCGAGACCGCGGAAGGTCTTTCAAGGGCCCCAGATAGCCTCCGTGAGACCCCGGAAATCAGAGAGCCGGTCCCAGAGAAGGTAGACTCTTTAAAGCTCACTTCAGAAAGCACCGAACCCTCAAAACCCGAAGTGGAAGGCTCGGATCAGTTCGAATCAGCCATCAAGGAGAACAAGTTGGAGTTTGACGACGAACCCTCTCCCGATGTTCCTGCGGACGAAAAAATCGTTCCTGAGATTTCCCCCATGACTGTTCCAGAGGGCGTACCGGGCCAGAAAAATAGCTCGACTATTTCTGAGTTGGAGATTGAAGGCGCTCAGAACGTATCCAGTGAGAACGCCCCCGAGCACACAGAAGAGCAACTGTCTGAAAAACCAGAGCAAGACCATCAACAAGAAGATGTACAAGACTGCAATGAAAAGAATCAAGTCTACTACCACGAGCAGCGTGAGAATGAAGACCACCACATTGTAGCACACACAGATCACAGCCTTGTAGGCGACACGGCCCCATCACAGGATAACCAAACAGAGGAAGTTGATCCCCCAACTTTGATAAACGACCAGCGCCTCAGCGAAGTACAGGAATACATTCCTGGGGTCAAGGAAGAGGATGCCGAGGACTTTCAGCCTGATTTGCATGTGGAGGAGGAAAAGTCTCAGAACAAGGGATTTGTGGAGAATGTGCCTGAACAGACTGAGAGGACCACTGAGGAGCCCGGTGTTGTACAGGGTGGTATCGAGGATCATCCTGTGGAAAGTCAACATCATGTGGATAGTCGCTATTCTGTTGAAAATTTCCAAAATTCGCGGGAACAGTCTCAGATCGAGAAATTACCATGGGAGGAGGAGGAGGAGGAGGAGGAGCCAGCTCCTCTAGCAGAGAACTCCGAGAATAAAGCCCGGTTTCCGTGGGAGGATGAATCTCACGAGTCCTCTGTCCTTCACTGGGAAGCTGAATCTGCCCCTGACTCCCAAAAAGAAGTCGACCAACGGCCTTTTCCTTGGCAGGAACAGAAAGATGTAGAAGAGAGGCCTCTTCCGTGGGAACGGGAACAGGTACAGCCTTCTGAAGAGGTTTTGCCTTGGGACAAGGAGCTGAAGGACGGTGATTTGCTGTCTGAGCAGCTTCCGTGGGCTAACGAGAATGCAGAAATTCCAGTGGAAGCAAGCAAGGTTTTTGAAAACCATTCTACGAATGAATTTGCATCCTCTAGACCACCAAGTGGCGTTTCTGAGCCACAAAATGGTGCCTTGAAATCATATGCTACTTCAGAAATGCCCAATAAGTTGCCTGATTTTCTCGACGACACAGATTTTTTGACGGATGCGGAGGCTCCACCCTCTGGTGAAGCTCATTCCTCGGCAAATAATGCCGATGATGCAATCAATGAGTACTCCAATAGCAAACAGCATTATGAAGATGAAGCTCGTTATTATGGCGAGTACGAATTGCATTCGTCTAGGAAAGAGAAGCCGCTCGAGCTTTTGGACTTGGACGACGACATGTTGCTTGACGACGACTTTTTGCCAGAAGAGCCAAAAGGGCCGGCTTCTCCTAGCCTCCAAAAGAAGCCTCGTCAGACCTATGTCCCGACTCAAACAGCTGCTTCTCCACACTACACTGCACCAGCAAATGTGCAGAAAATGCAGGAGTTGTCCGTCACCTTGGAGGCTGCAAAGAAGAAGAATGACGCCTACGACTTTCCTTCCTCTTTCATAAGCCAGAAAGTCAGGCCTGCTGCCAGGAATCTCAAATATGCCCCCGCACAGCCGTCCATGGTGCCGCCTACCACTTTTTCAGGCCTGGTGGGAGCTCCTCCTGAGAGCTCCTCTGTGCCTCCACCGAGTACTGTATCGTCGTTGTCGGGGGAAAGTAAGCCACCGGTTCCACCCAAAACCATCCAGAAACAGAAGTCGTTTTTTGAGGAGCTTCCCATTACCATGCCCAAAGCTGCCGCCAGGCCAGCAAGGGCCGCAGCGTCTGCTTCTGGTAGTCTGATTCCAGCCTCTGGTCTGTTGCAGCTGTCCCAGGTGCCCGCAGCACTTCCAGCAAAGTCGCCGGTGAACCCCTACAGCCAAATGGGCCCGAGACAGGGCCAGTATGGACTGATACAAAACCCTCCTCCCACTCCACAGGGCATTTTGCCGCCCCAGGGGGGCGTCCAGCCTTCCTTACAGCCGAATCGTGTTCCTTCTGGGCCCGTTCAGCAGGGAATGAATCAGTATGCCCCGAATCAGCAGTCACAGTCGCAATATGCCCCGAACCAGGGTCCTGGGTTAAATGGTCAGAATAAGTATGCCCCGGGACAAATCCAATTTGCTCCTCCTTCAGGACACAGTCAGTATGCTCCCCCGGCCGGCCAGAACATGCCCCCTCCTACCCTGAACATGCCCCCTCCCTCCTTTCAGAACCATCCCCTTCCTGCTCAACACCCCGATCCCACTCATTTTCCTCCATCTCAACACCAGCGCAGACCCAGCATCAACTCGCCTTCTAACATTGCTACCAACATGGTGAAGGACACCAGGGGCCAGCTCACCAGTCCCTACGTTCCGAACGCGGGCCCCTATGCTCCCAGCACCAGGCAAAAGACCCACTCTAGGGCCAATTCGTTGGTCGGTGCGAAAAACAAGGAGGTCAACCCCTACGCGCCGGCGCTTCCGTCAGTGGCAGCAGCCGGGCCGCAGCAATCTGTCCGCGGAGTTGTTCCGCCATCTAATGCCACCGGTTCATCGACCTTCCCTGGACAAGGGGCAGCTCCTACTTATATATCACGTGACTCCTTCCCCCACAACGCGCCGCCCAGGGCCAGTCTCTATGCCCGGCAGCTGCCACAAGTGGCGAAGGTGCAGGACCCCAGTGCATTGCTCAAGCGCCAGTTCCCCATTTTCCACTGGAGCGAGTCGCTGCTGGTGGTGTCGTTGGTGCCGAATGCCGTGCACAACGCCTACGACCATAATGTGGGCTCCATCAAGGTGCGTTCCGCAGGCGAGGTTTTGCGCAACAAGGACTTCTTCCTGTCGTTTCCAGGACCCTTGGGCAGAAGTAAGAGTGCCAAAAAAGAGCTTGAGAAGTGGTTGGACACCAACGCCGGGGTTTTGCGGGCTAACGGCTCCAACGCTGAGGAGCTCCTTTTGGCCGAGGTCTTGCAGTGTCTCGTGAAGTACGACGGAGATACGAAATCGCCAGACTTCTCCAAGGCTGTTTGCTCCGTATTCAACCCTACTGTGGACTATAATGCGGAGGTTTCCTTCCCTGTTGGAGCCGCGTTGAACACCTCTGCCAATGCCTATAAGCTCGATGCAGCAGGAATCAATACTGTGTGGGGGCTTGTTCAGGTAGGAAGGTCGGATGCGGCAGTTGATTATGCATTGTCCAAGTCTGACTGGGCCATTGCCCTCATTATTGCGGCCTCCTTGGGCCCCGAGAGGTTTGCCAACGTGGCTGCAGACTACGCCAGAACGACGTTCCCGCACCAGGCTTCGCAGAACAAAGTCCAGCACTTGATGCCAGTGCTTTTGAAGGTCTTCGCGGGCCAGACCAAGGCTGTTGTGGACGACTTTGTTGCAGTTCCCAGTGAGGGAGAATGGGCGTGTCTTCACTACCGCGAAATCGTCGCTGCTGTAGTCAGTAATGGTTCTTCACGCACCAGCGATTTTTTGATGGAGTTCGGCCACTTTTTGGCTTCCGCTGCCCATGCCACGGCTGCCGAGGTGTGCTATATGTTGGCCGGTGTTCCGCTTGGAGTACCTTTTGCCAACGGAAGACAGTTTTCGACTGTGGGCTCCGAAACATTCTCAGCGATCTATACCGAGGTGTACGAGTACGTTCTCCAGATGCCGACCGGCCATACTCCGGGGCCCATTTTGCCCCATTTGTTAATTGTCAAGCTACAGCACGCTCAGGTGCTTGCGGACTATGGTTTATTCGTGGAAGCGCAGAAGTACTGCGACCATATTGGCTCCAGTTTGAAGACAGTTGGAAAACTGCTGATGTTTGGCCCTGCCGCTTTCCGTGAGTTTCAGGTGCTTTTGGAGCGTCTTTCCGGCGCTTCCAACAACGACAATTCGTGGTTTAGCTCGCGTATTTCGAAGGTCAACCTCGATAAAATGTGGGGCCAATTGGACAGGTTCATTGGTGGAGAGGACGCCAAGCCTGCGAACGGCGAGCATGGCGTCTTCGCCAAGTTCAGTCCTTCAGTTTCTCGCACTACATCCACTGTGGATTTCACAGCTTTGCCCCAGACGCTGCCGCAGGTCCGCAATGATTACTCACGTGACACTCTGGTGATGCTTGGGGCTGTTTCTGCCCCCACAACAGCTTCTGACGGGTCTATTTTAGGCTTTTCTCGTCCTCCTTTGGGGCCAACAAATTCCTCGTCTACAATACTGAAATACCTTCCAGGATATTCGCAGCATAGTGGCCCCGCCGTCCAACGCCCTGAACCCCACCAGGCCAACCCTTTGACGGTAAATCTGGCGCACCAAGTGAGCCCAGGAGGGCCGACTTCGTACGTGCCACAGCATAGTCCAGGATCTCCGTCTAATTTGAACAGTCTGCTTCGCCAACCACAGGGTGGAAACGACCCCAGAAGCGACCTTCTTCCCCCAAAAAGACTCCATCCGAAGTACCTGTCCAGCCATAAAGGCGTGGCTCCTCCTAGAAACTACCCCTATGGTAACAAATCGGCCCAAGCGTCTACGCTGTCATTGGGATCGCATATCAGCATCAATCCTCCACATGTATGGGGTCCGCCGCAGACATTGGGTCCCCATAACCAGCGCCAGCACTCTGTGACCAGCATAAACTCGGTGGAAAATGATATGCCCACACAGCCTATCTCCCAGGGAACGCACCAGAGAACGTCTTCTGCTCAAAGCGATGTGAGCATGGACTTTCCACAGGACTTCAAGCCGGCTGCCAGAAAACAGGAGCCGAATGAAATCGTTGATAGGACCAATGGGCCCTTCCGTGAGTCTATTCACGAGCCTATTAGAGAATCACCAGAACTGGAAACTCAGAATGCAATTTCAGGTCCCCAGAAGCCGGTCTCTGGTCCTCCGGAGCCTCAACCAATCTCTGGTCCTCCTCAGCCTATTGCTAAGCTTGCTCAGGAGGTTCCCTTACCCCCACTGACTGATTCTCTTTCGCAGCCTGCCCCCATGGCACTGCAACAGACGGTTCTTGAGCCTGATGTTGTGTCTAAGCAAGAACCAAAGGCTGAAGCTTTGTACGAGAGGCCTGCTCCGCAGGAGAGCACTTCGTTGTTGAATGAAGGGTACTCGAGTACTGAACATGCTGTTCCTCAGGATACACCTGCAGCTTCTCGACCTGAATCCAGAACAACTGAAGCTCCCACAAGTGCTCTTCCACCTCCCAAAGCCGCTGCCAAACCGAAGGTTAACCCTTATGCTCCTGGTAGTGCAATCAAAGCGGCCTCGCGGGCTGGAAAGTACGGGCCACCGCTGTCCGCCAGCAAGTATTCTGTTCCAGGAAATGGTTCCAAGGCAGACTCGGGTATTGTGACCGGTGTTCCATCGGGCGCCTCCTACGGCGATGCCTTCGGTTATACTTCCACGGTGCCTGAATCAGCAGTCCAAAGTCCCCCCAAGGAGTCTGTAAAGCCTGTTTCTTCTGCTCCTATTGTGGGTGGGGACCAGGAAACATCCAAGTTTGCGCCTCCCACTTTCAGATCTCCTCAAAAGCCCCTGAGTGCCAATGTGGACTTAAGTTTCGATAGCGATCGCGGTGAAGATGATTTCTCGCAATCTCCTCTCCCCAAGGGATCACTATTGCTCAATACCGAGACCTCGCCGGGGCAGTTGTCCAAGGATGCGTTGTTCAATCCTTATCAGTCAGACCGGAAACGGCCTGCTGGGTTCGGAGGCATCAACTCCGAGTTTGGTGATTTCCCCATTCCTGGCTCGCCGGATCTCACAACAAGAGCCAATTCTGTGATTGGAGGGCCTGGTCTTTTCTCGCTGAGATTATCGCAGTCGCATCAGCTGGCCTTGTACCAGCAGTATGAGGTACAGGACGACACTGTGCGTGACTATGTGCCGTTGCCAGAAGAAGATGAGGAGGACGATCCTTCCAAAGAGGCCGCTAAAAAGAAAGAGGAGCAGGAGAGAAAAGCCCGTGTTGCGGCCGATAAGGCCAAACAGAAGGCCGATGCCGCGGCTGCAAAACGTCAGGCCTCCGCTGAAGGGGGCAGCTGGCTTAACTGGCTTGGGGGAAACAAAAACGACGGAAAGCCCAAACCCGTGAGGGTGCATCTTGGTGGTGCCAACAAGTTGGTGTACAATGAGGAACACAAGCGGTGGATCAACCCCGATATTCCTCTCGAAGAGCAATTGGCTGCCAACAAGGCGCCTCCTCCGCCCAAGAAAAAGGTGGTGGAGACCCCCAAGCCTCCTGGTGGTGCTATTCCTCGGGCTCCTGGAGGAGCTCCTCTTGGAAAGGCCCCAGATGATGCCCCAGTGGCAACTCCTTCAGCCCCCAGTGGTCCTCCTGCGCCCAGCTTGGCGTCTGCTGGCTTGGAGGACTTGATTTCGCTAGGTTCTGCTGCCAGCTCCGCTGCCGGATCCACTGCTGCGGCAAGAAAGGGAAGAAAAACGAGGGGAAGGGGGTACGTCAACGTCCTCGAACAGAAGTAGCATTGCATTTTATATAAGTTAGATTGTGTGACAGACGTAGAGAAAGGGTAAAAGGTGAAGTGCTGAGAGTAAAAGGAAAAGTGCGATGAGTGTGGAGATAGTGATGGAGCGGGTTAAGTTATGAGGAACTGGTCTATGTGAAAAGTGCATTGGGGCTATTTGCATTGAGTTTGAGGGGGATCAATAGTTTGAAATATTGGATGCATCTTCTATCTATGGTTGCAAATAAATACACAAACCGCTCACTGTCCCTCAGCTATATATTGTCTCCCTAGGCACATCTGAACTTGCAGTCATCTTCCCAACGGGCACTTTTCTGCTTTTGCAGCCGTCTGAATGGGTATCGAAACACCTGTGCACCCATACATTACCAAATACATACCAGACGAGATCCACAACCATCCAAAGCCCCTCTATTTCTCTAGGGGCCGGTAGAGTAAGTATAGCAGCGGTTTCTTGACTCTTCCTCCCCGTAACTTCGTATCTCTCGGCAGCCAAGGGGTGTACTTATACCCTGTTTTGAGGTACCATTTTAGGGCCCTCACATTATCTGAAAACACTGTAAGGGCCGTTCCAATAATGGAAAAATGCAGCTCCTTTTTACTTGAGATGCTGTTTATATGCTTAGCAAGCGTGTGAAAGCCTTCTAGAAGCTGATGGCCAATTTGCTGGGCCTGGTACTGTTTTTCAACATGGATCTCATAAAGGTACAAGTACTTTCCGTCTTCCTCGAGCACAAGCTTAAATGAGAGAAAACATATTACCAGACCATTGTCATCTGTATAGTAGACGTACACGAGGCCCGTTTCCAACATCTCTAGACGCTTTTCTGCGGTCCAATTGGGGCCCTCTCTCCTAGAATAAAACAGGCCCAAGTTTGCTTCTAGAAGAGCGAGAAACTGGCCAATTAGCTCCTCCAGAGCCCCATGAGCCGTTGTAACGCGTACCTGCGTCTGTACGCCTGTCTTTAGGGCCGTTGGAAACGTATTCGGGACGTTGGAGGCCACAGCATCCGCTAGAACGGCCATTAAGGCCTCGTTCTCCTCGTCAAACTCGCCTTCCATCTTGGAGAAGTATCTATGGTGTTTTTGGAGGGTTTTGTATATGCGTGCCAACCGCTTTGGGGGTTGGGCCGTATTCGGTGGTGCTCAGACACTCTTCAAATAATTAACAAATGTATAGTAAGAAACGCGTCTCCGGTCTTCGGCTCCACATTTGAAAGAAAACGGCTCTAAAATACCACCATGGGCACGCACGACCACAGTGCAGATCCAAAAGCTTCTATGGACCCACCCGACCTGCCCATAGCCAGAAAATGCTCCTACAGTCTGCCGCTACGACTGGCAGCAGAGGGCCTCCAATCGGTCGAAAGCCGCCAAAAAGAACGGGCTCAGCTGCTCTACAGGCCCATGTCGTCGCCTCTCAGGGGCACTAAAAGCAGCAAGAGCCGCGACCTCCGCGAAAAGGCCCGTTTGGAAAAGCTTGCGTGGGAGAGAGAACGCAAAGGAGACTTTCAAAGTGCAGATGACAGTGTTTCCAGTCTAGAAGCCCAGGCTGCCACGGCTTTGGAAACAGACATCGACCGGCTCTTAGAAGAGGAAGAGGAATTGGAGCCAGAGGAGGATAATATGGCGTTTTATGAGGACGAGCTCGAGGGTTACTTGGCCCAGGAACAGTGCGAGTTGGAAGCGCTAATAGCAGGCCTTGATTTGGGGGGAGAAGAGGGCGAACAAAAGAACCGAGAAGAATAAGATCGAGGTCAAGAGAATGATTAGAAGGAGTGATGAGCTGGTGTTGTTGCCTAGAATGCCTGTGTTTGACTGAAGCAACGCACTGGTGGGAGAGGGACCAGTGGCCGTCAATCATGGTAGTTACCACTGGGCACCATGAAATGGATGAACACTCCCTATTCCAAAGTATTTTGGCCACATCTTTCCACTCAAACCCCGCCAGATTACGCTGTTCTGGGCCTATAAACATGGTCTCATCTGGCAACAGAGGAGGTGACGTCTCTCGAGTTGGCAGTCATCACAAGCCCCTCTTGGTGTTTGAGTAAGCGTGATTTCCACCATAGAGCCTTCATCAGAAAGTCAAATTCTGTTCACACGTACCCCGCAAGGCTTTTTCAATTCATAAATGACAAAAAAGGGGCATTGATAGATCATACGCGAAGCGTTCTTACTCAAAATTTCATAGATATCCGACACATGTGGACCTCTTACGTCTGTGTGCAACTTGTACTTTCCATATATATGGGCTGAAAACTCTGGGCCTTTTTCGGTCACCAAAACTACACTAAGTGTGACCAAGATACCCTTCGTGCTAACCCAGAAATGTTCCCGTGCTTGGTTGGCGGGAACTGTACGCTTGTTTTTGCTGCAAACGTTCGGGGGGGGTTTTATGAAATCCCGAGCCTCATTTTTGAATTGAAAAAAGTTGCAAAAACCACCAAATTCTTCTAATTTTAGTCTAGAATAGGGAATTACAGAAGGGAATTACAGAAAATGGACACTTTAAAATTCAGTTTGAGTCCACAGTGATAAATAGGGATCCGCCACGCATCTTGATGCCTCTTGTCAGTGATAACAGGCCCTTTTTTGTCTCAGTCGAAAAAGGTGTCCAATGGGCCCGGGATGTTGCCTCCTAGCTCCTCGTTATAGGGGTGTGTTAAACTCATAATTCATTAAGAGAGGTACCAAAAGCTGCAAAGTTCTGTTTTTCACCATTCAGTCAGTTCTGGCCGATTAACGCCTGGTTGGGTGTGAAAGGCACCTCAGTAACATCGGAAAAAGAAGGGCCCTTGGCACTTTGACCTGCGAAGAACATTACTGCTGCATTCAAAGAGGAAACCGCTGTATATTTCCCAATGCTCACCTGAAAAGAAACGACTCGTCTTGTGCTGCTGCTTTCCCTTTTGGTAATTAATGGCACAAGTCGTCTTCGTGACGCCATTAGGCTGCGTCCAAACGAGCCAATTGAAGAACGGGCAATAGGCCTTACTGGTCTATGCACTCAATAGTTGTTCTAGACGACATTCTGCCTAACACCAAAAGGGTTCGCAACCGGCGCGTTGGTTGTCTCGGCAATGGCTTCGCGGCGGCCCTTAACAAGGCGTATTGCTGCATGTTTCCGTATTGGGGGAGTGCTACTTTTTGGGTCTGAATAGGGCCTTTCTCGAATTACTAACGGGTTGAGACTTGGTGAAGAGCGTAGGTTGGCAAATAACAATGCGTAGACCACCTGGCGCTCTTTTATCCGCACAATCGCCTCTTCTGGACTGGTATTCATAGTGCTTTCGATGAGACATCCTTCCGCAAAAGGAAATTAGAGGAACTTTCGCAGCCCCGGGACATTCCGCAAAACAGGCATTGTAGTTCTAGAGCTCTCTGCACGCATTACCTATTTCAAAGCACCAGGGAAGCGACACCTTCCCAATGGCTACATCCGCGAGGTGCAGAAGAAAGGGCTACAAATGCCGAGGGAAGCACTAAAAGTACTTGGCCTATTTAGGAACAAACCAACGTCAACTCAGAGTACAGGCCCCTCCATCTAGCGAATAAGTGCGTCCAAAATTAGCTACAAAGGCAGCGGATAAAGCCGTTTTTGCAGGCTGCAGCCAATACTAGCACGAGTACCTGCGATACAGCCGATTTCGGTCTCCAAGCGCCCCTTATTGGCTGGAATTGCGCACTCCATCGAACTGGTGAAAAATTTTCTGTAGCTATACTGGCTACACAATAGTCCTGCAGCGCCTGATGTACGAACGCCAAAGTTTACATGCAAGGTCCGGGGGCCTAACCCTGATCTATAAGGCCACTGAGAGGCCGCCCATTAGTACTGTACCAAGTAGGCGATGAGATTGCCGAGAAAGTGTGGGGGAGCCCGTCCTTGACTGCAAAACGTCAAAAACCCCCAACGTCTATATCCTTCGGAACAGTCCAATTCAGAACCACATGCACCCTTGGCGGCGATCAGCTAATCAGATACATCTCCGGCGCCTATTTTGACAGTAGCTGCTGCACCTGCACGCCGGAACGGGGTTGGGTACTGGGCCAGCCCGGGGCCATATGCACACCTGCAGAAACGGTCTTATCAGATTCATCTTATAAGCCTCCGAAGGAGGCCACCAGGAGGTCCCAGAACAGCCCCAGACCGGCTCCAAAGAGCTGGAAGGCCTCTGTAGTGCCTCCTAAGGCGTGTCTTAGCCCCTGCAAAAAGGCTCCTTCTCTGCAAAAAAAAAAGCCCTTTCTCTAGCAGTGTTTCTGGCGTCGAATCTATTCCTTGCCCTTTGGCTGTTCTGCAGCTGCATATGCACCAGTTGTCGGTATTGTAGGCCCCGGGAACGTAATTTTGTAGCGAATGAAATAAATAAGCCGTAATCTGCTCCCGTGTAAGCTGCAAAGCCAATGGTTTCGTATAGTGCTCTTTTGGCTCTTTTTGCTGCTGCCTCTGGTGTGGCTGCTGAAGGCACGGGTTTGAAAATCTCCCACCATGACCAGCTAGCGGTGGACGCGTGCACGGCTTTGATTGCCAAAAACGCCCTCTACTTCGAGGAAACCGACGAGGCCGGCTTCTGCAATGTCAAAAACCAGCCTGCTTTGGGAACCATGGCCCACTGCTTGAGACAGCTGCCCAACTCCAAGGGTGTGGACCGTTTTTTGGTTAACTGCGAGCCGTTCAGCTTGACGCTCTCTCAGTTTGACGCCGCTTTTGACAACGCCACGGGCTTCTTGGTGGCCAACACCACCGAGGACCCGTCCTTCAACCTCACCAAGGTTTACGACAAGCCCGTCAAATTGGCACCTATAAAGGTGGTGGGCGCGTACGACTCGGAGGTGGGCCGTTTTATTAACTTCAACTACTCCACCTGGTTCGGCACCGCCTTGGTGGCCTACTGGTTCGCCATCGTGCTCGTCGCTGGCCTCTACAGGGTCGTCTGGCGTCTTTTCCCCGGCTCTGTCAAGCTGTTCAACGGAAGGTACTCCAACTGGGTCAGGCGTCACGTGACGCTTGCGCCGTTGGGCCGTCTCCGCCACGCGCAAACGGGGTCTTTCTCGGTGTTTTCGTGGGTCATTCCTACGCGGATGGAAACGTTGGTGTTCTTCGGATGGTTCATTATGGCGGTGTTGTTCATGGCGTTGGACTACACGCACGACTCGCCCAATCTTTTCTGGCCCGTCGAGCTGACAGAAATTGGCCGCAAAATCGGCGATCGCTCTGGAGTTATGGCCCTTTTTCTCATGCCCACCGTTATCTTGTTCGCAGGCAGAAACAACTTCTTGCAGTGGGTCAGTGGTTGGAGCTTTGGTCGCTTCTTGGTGCTCCACCGCTGGGTGGCGCGCACGCTTTTTGTTTTCTGCCTTTTGCATGGTGTTGGCATGACGTATAACGGTAAGGGTGCAGGCAACTACTGGGCGAGAAACGGCAGGGAGTACGTGCGTTGGGGCTACGCGGCCCTTGTAGCGGCCTCTGTGCTCGTGGTGCATTCGTTGGTTGGGCTCAGAAGACGCAATTACGAGCTCTTTTTGGCGTTCCACATTGCTCTTTCGGTGATTTTTGTGGTGGGCATCTGGAGACACGCAGGCTCAGCTGACCAGGGCTACATCCAGTGGCTGTACGCCTCCGTGGCGATCTGGGCCTTTGACAGAGTCGTCAGGGTTGCCAGACTCGCGGCCTTTGGCGTCCAGAGGGCCCATGTGCGGCTTTTGGCTAACGACACCTTGAAGGTGACCGTTCCCAGACCTGCGTACTGGCGCCCGTATCCCGGGGCCCATGCCTTCATCCACTTTTTGCGGCCAACGTGCTTCTGGCAGTCTCACCCGTTCACCATAGTGGACCTGCAGACGGAGGAGAACACCTTGGTGTTCTACCTCAAGGTGAAGGGCGGTATGACCCACGGACTCTACCGCTACTTGAGCAAGCAGATGGACAACAGTGCACCCATCAAGGTGATGGTGGAGGGCCCCTACGGCAACCGCATTCCGCTTAGACACTACTCCAGTCTGGTGCTCATTGCGGGCGGAACCGGCATCCCGGGTCTTTACGCGGAGGCCCTCGATATTCTCAGAACAGACGTGGACCAGCGCATCAAGTTATACTGGATAGTGCGCCACTACCAGTCCATTGAGTGGTTCTACGAGGAGCTCCAGGCGCTCCGAAACACCCGTGTGGAGCCCATCGTCTACGTGACACAGGCGCATCTCGGCTTGGGGGCGCCCATTGGCGTGCTTAAAGAGGACTCGAAGGAGGGCTCTATCCTGTCCGAGAGCCCCAATAAAGGAGAGCCTGACAACCTCGAAAAAACTGTGTCCAACAACCTCGAGAAGACCGTTTCGCTTGAAAAAATCGACAACTCGGACTCGAAGCTCGAGAAAACCGACTCCATCGACCACGTTCGCCTGCTTCAGGCCCAATTGGGTCACGTGGAGTTTCGGGAGGGGCGCCCCGATATCCAGGCGGTGGTTCAGCACGAGATCGCCGAGGCCGGCGCCTCCATTGGCTTCGTCACGTGCGCCCACCACCTGGTGGTGGACGATGCGCGTCTTGCTGTGAGGTCCAATTTGGTGGACGGAAAACGCGTGGAGTTGTTTGAGAAGCTCCAAATGTGGTAGGATGGGGGGAGTTGCTGCTCCGGGCCCGTTTGCAGCCGCCTACATGCAGGATATATAGACAGAATAGATGTAATAAGGACAAGCGCCCGGAAACCGCTGCAAATTGGAGAGAAGCAGGAGCACCCACAGAAATCGTTCCGAGGGGGGCATACTGCTTTCATGCCTCCCATCTTACAGCCGTTACCATTCCCTCGTATATCCTGCCCCCTATATTCTCCATGCAGGACATCTGCCTGTCGCCTGAATGGTCCTATGCAGGAAAACGCTCGTACTTGGCTAGCTACCAGGGATTGTGCCAACGTCGCCCCTTGCAGACCCGAAGCACGCCCCAGCCCCAACAGATAGCTCTTCCATTCTCCTCTTACTCCTCGTATTCTTCTCGACCACCAGCTCGCCAACACCAAAAATAACCGTTTTCGCCGGGCCCCACGCGTGGCCAGGCGGTCCTGTATATTGTGGTCCTGCACATAATATCTCAAAATAAACACCGCGTCCCTCACACAAAATCGCCTGGCCTATACCATCAAAATTTTCGTTTCCCAGATCAACCTCTTGTTCCTCCCGCAAGCTGTGTGGTCCGTCGCTCGCACGCCCCGTCCGTCCTACCAACCACGTCCGCATCCGGCACTTTGCCCATTCTCTCTTTTTTTCCGGACCAAGGGCCCTTCCCGTTTGACATTTGGCCTGTTGATCCAAACAACACGCTTAGTACCTCCCATCCGCCCACTAAAAACGGTACTTGCCGCCCCAAGGGTGCGATTTTCTTGATCCTTGCCCCCATTTGCCCCCCTGACTGTCTTTCTGTGTGTTTTTCCGCTTCCTGGCTGCCCCAACATGTCCTTCTTTCTAGTCAAAAGAGTCGACAGCAGCTGCAAGGATGAAGGCGCCGGCGCGTGCCAAAAACCGGTGTCTGATAGTGGCTTGACCATCGGTCTCGCCATTGGTCTTCCCGTGGTGATTATCGCGTGCGTTCTCAGTTTTTTTGTCTACAAGAACTACCGCAGAAATAAGGCGGAACTGATGGAACACGATCCCGACTTCGACGAGAACGGCGAGGCCACGGCCTTGCCTGACTTCCCTCCTATGCAACAGCATGACGAGAACCCGTTCCACAACCGCTTTTCGGCCAGAGACCCGAACCCCAACTTCGCCAAAATGAACAAGTCTTCGGCGTCCATCGCCACCTCCACGCGTGAGGACCCGTACTTGGACAACTTTGTGTTACCCTACCACCATCAGACGGGATCAAAAGCGTCTTTGGACGAATTTGCGCGCCAGATGAGCGCACCAGGTGCCAGTATCCCAGGTTCCCCGAGGGGTTCCACTTACCAGACCAGAACTAGACAGTCCAGCGTGTCCAACTTGAATCCTGGGTCGGTGCGCCACTTCAAGACCAACTCTGTGTCGCCTCAGAAGTCCAATTTAAGGGACGAGGTGGTTGCCCCCAAACCTGTAGGGAAACTCACCAAGGACGACTACACCAACTTGCCCAACACATCCAGCCTTTCTTTCCAGAATGATGAATTCTATCCTGGTAAGGATGGCCACTCCACTGAGTTAGCTGACGAAACGTCTGATTTGGAGTCGGTGACCAACTCTGAGGCCTCCACCAATGAAAACTCCGCCGATAACAGCAAGTTCGCCATCAACTACGAGAACGACTCTGACGGCGATTTGGGCCGTAGTGTTGGCGTCCCTGGCCCCAGCGAGTCCAGAGAGACATTTGAGTCCACGCACGAGCAATTTCTCCCAGTTCAGAACCACCCAGAGCCCACCATAATGGATGAGCAGCGCTATGAAGACCTCAACACTATTTCTGATGATGTACCCAAGCATGGGGGTCTTACTGAGGTGGAAGAAAGCGTGGACTCGCCTTTTGAGGACAACCACGAGTTCCCTCAGAGAGCTCCTCCGGCCATCTCCGATGACACCATCGACGGTGACTTCGACTTCTCCCACAACACCACCAGCGACGTGGGCGAATCGGATCGGTCCGCAGACGACACCACGAATACTACGCCAGCTCTGACCAACCTCGCGATTCCCCTTGGGACTCAGCCCCGAAGCAAGTCGCCTCGGATTTCGGCTTTCAACTTGCTCAAGAATGACAGCGACGAAGAGGACGGGGTGCCCAGCGGCGACCTCGAGGGGCGTGCCTTGAGTCCGGAGCAGGACGAGGAGCTCAAGCGCATGAAGTCGGTGTACAAGGTGTATTTTGACAGGGAAAACTCTATCAAGCTGAAGAAAAACACCGCTGAGGCTGTGGACGACGACGCCTTTGCGTTTCAACACGACCCCAATCAGCCGTTGCCGGAGCTCGCACACGAGATGGACAACTTGCGCATCAACAAGGACTTGAAGGGCGACACAGACTACCACAAGCGGCTTACCACTACCTCGTCCATCTACACCGAGAACCCGCTCTTTGGCAGCGACGGCAACCAGTACGAGCAACAGCAGTACCAGCAATATCACCAGCAGTACCAGCAGCATCCCCAACAGTACCAGCAGCATCCTCAGTACCAGCAGCATCCCCAACAGTATGCCCAGCAGTACTCACAGGAGGCTGCACAGAGGGCCCGTTTACCTCCGTTGCAGAGCTTGCCCCACGCATCTGACATCAGAAAGTCCACTATCCAGACCTACACGGATTTCCAACCCCGGTCTAAGAACCAGATGACTTCTCCCACTGGAAGACAGCCGTTCAACCCGATCGACAGCGACAACGTGTGGACGTCACCCATAACGTCGCCCATTCCCAACTCCCAGTCGTCTTTCAGCTTGAACCAGCTGGTGGGTAGTGCAAACTCGCCCAAGTTGGGCGGTCCAGGCGCAAGTGCTCCTTCGGCCACACAGTTGGCCCGATCCTCGGTGGTGATGTTGAATCCGGTGACGGAGATTACCAAACAGCGCAAGTTCAAGCCCGCGGGCTCAGTATCCACTGCACCGGTTTCGTACCAAAACGAGCATGTTCAGTACGACCAGAGCTATCAGAGCTACCCGCAGCACCCGGCCCAGGAGGGCCTCAATCAGTCTGATAACGACTTGATTCCAGGAAACAGAAAGAGCGCCGTCAGAAGGATGATGAACACCAACTTCTGAGAGCTACGAGTTTCATTTCTCCGCTGGGTTTTCGGCCCAGCATGTACAGTAGTGGTTGATGTCCTGTGCTAGTTAGACGTTTGTCACTGAATGCATCACTGTTTCGAGATACGTAGGTTGTTAATCGGGAGAAGGGTGACTCGTGTGGTATGGATCCGTGTTAGCGATACTGGTGGTCGTCTCTATCTCCCCTCACAAACCTCGTCTTTACAATAAAGCATTATATATAGCCTCAAGCAAAGCAAGCCTCAAAATGCATTAGGCCCTTAACGGGGCCTGTACCAGCCTCCTTCCCCCAATAACCCCCCAAACACCTTAAATTACTCAACTAGCTTCATTTGTGTATTGTACATGCTGCATCTCTGTAGCCTCTATCTCGTCTTGTAATCGCTTCTGGCACGCACTCCTATGCGCCCAAAACCATCACACCACAAGCACCTTCACAGTGGGCTGCTCCGCCCGCTCTTCCCACTATGCCAAATCGTAGTCGTCAAGCTTGTTCTTGTACTTGAGCAAGTTTTGCTTTATCTTGGAAGTGTCCACCCACGTCAAGTAGTCCTCCAAGTTTCTGCTGATGAGATAAGCTGGGTCTGTGATCACGTTGGGCCCCACGCGAACGTGGCCCTGCTCCACAAAAGTCACGGCATTGGCAAGTGTCTCCGCCATCTTGAGCCGACACATCACAACGCCAATACGTCTTCTGCAGAGGGCGCTGACTGTGACCTTGTTCTCCAAATCGGAAATCTTCAGCTTGGTGGCGAGTATGCCCATCTGGTACAACTTCTCGAGCAAAAGCTGCTCGTGCTTGATTCTGAATGGGTCTGTGGGCTGCAACAACGACAATTTGTGCGCCAACTTGCGGATTTCGCCGCAAATGCGGTTGTACTTGTGGTAGTCCTCTCTGTTCTGGACGTGGTACGTGCGCATCACCGTGGTGTCACGGTGGCCCCCGTCCTGCTTCCAGTTGAGGAAGTCGACTTTCTTGAGAAGCTTCTGCTCGTGGTGCTTCAACTGCCGGACCATTTCGTGCTGTGTGTGGGAAAAGAGGCCTGAGATGAGGTGCTGATGAGCCTGGCGTGAAAAACAATCTTAAAAACCGCTACCAAAAAACGGAGCAGAAAATCGGTGCGACTTTTCTCTGAAAACCAGTGCCACTTTTCACCTCACTCTCACCTATCACCGATGTTGACAAAAGTAAGTCGGCTTTCCGGGGGCTTCCGCGGCTTCTCCGTGGCTGCGGTGGCGCGTTCCAACATAGGAAAACAGCCTATCAAGTTGTTGCAGTCTGTGGAGTGCGCTACCGAGGACATTCCCTTCGAGTTCTGCAAGTCGTTCACCAAGGGAAAACACACTATTTCGCTTAACAAGCAGATCATAGTGAAGGGCCCCAAGGGCGTGTTGAAGAGCGCCGTCCCCGCCTTCGTCAATGTGGACGTGCACGATGGCCTTGTTTCAGTCTCGGTGGAAGACCCCGCCAACAAGATCCAGCGCGCCATGTGGGGCACCACAAGGGCCATTATCCAGAATAACGTCATTGGCCTGTCCGAGGGGCACTTGGCCATCGTCAAATTCGTCGGCACGGGCTACAGAGCGCTTCTCGAGAAGGACGAGGATGGAAACACCGTGGTGGGGTTGAAAATCGGCTTTCCCTACACGCCGAAGTTGACGGTGCCTGCTGGCTTGGCGGTGTCGTCGCCCAACCCTACCAGATTGTTGATCGAGGGCATGGACAAGCAGCAGGTGAAGTTGTTTGCGGCACGCATCCGCGAGTTCAAGAAGCCCGAGCCCTACAAGGGAAAGGGCATCTACGTGGACGACGAGACCATCCGCTTGAAGGAGAAGAAGGTGAAGTAGCGGTGCAGCACTGCACGTTGCATTCCGTGGCCTTTGGCCGCCCCTGTGGCCTTCTACGCTGCAAAAAGGGGGGCTTTCGCAAGCGCCAATTTCCGGGTTTACGCGTCCGTTTCCGCCGTTTTCAGGTTTTCGAACCCATCTGCAGCCGTTGCGTAGCGCCCCGGCTGGCCCTGTACATATTCTAGATCCACTGGGCCTTGTATATACATGCTAGATCTCCGTAACTTGCACCAGTATACCTGTCCTGCACAGGGCCCATGAAAAGTTTTCGCACACTAGCGAACCCACAGTAGTCTACACACCACCTTTTACTGTAATGAACGGCATGGGCATGTGGAGCAGGTGCCGGCTTCCCGGCCTCACCAGCAGTGCGGTGTTTGTGCGTCACGTGGCGCAACTCACGTCTCTCCACGCCATTCCGTCAATGAGAACGACAGCGCCCAAAATCAACCACTCTTTGGAGTCCTCCAACTTGAGAAAGGCCCTTTTGGCGCGTCCGGGCTTGTTGGGAATCAAAAGGGGCATGATCACGTGGTTCACAGAAGACAACAAGCAGTTTGGTGCCACTGTGATCGAAATCGACGCCTGCGAGGTGATCAAGAACAAGACCATAGAGACCCACGGCTACAACTCCGTCATGTTGGGCCAGAGCGACAAGCTCAAGAACGTCTCTGACAAAAACTTGCGGCTTTTCCAGGAGGCGGGCGTCTCGCCCAAGAAGCACATTGCGGAGTTCAGGGTCCGCGAGGAGTCTGGCTTGATTGAGGTGGGCACCGAGATTCGCGCGGACTACTTCGCAGTGGGCCAGTTGGTGGACGTCAAAGCTGTCACCAAGGGCAAGGGTTTTGCTGGTGTGATGAAGAGACACGGGTTCAAGGGTTTGAGAGCCACCCACGGTGTATCCGTGGCCCACAGATCTGCCGGTTCCATGGGTGCTACCCAGGACCCAGGTAGAATCTTACCTGGTAAGAAGATGGCGGGAAGAATGGGAGGAAAGAACTGCACTGTTCACAATAACGAGGTCTTGTTCACGGACGCGGAGAACGGTATCATCATTGTCAAGGGCCAGGTTCCGGGGCCCAACAGGGGCTTCATCAAGCTCAACGACGCGAAAAAGCTCTACGCCAAAGCGTTGAACACCATGAAATAGGCCGAGACGACTGTACATAGCATTCTACTGGAGTAGACACATATTGGAGCGGTTGTAGAGAGGAAACGAGAAGTGAACAGGACAAGTTTAGGCAAAACCCCACATTACATGGCAGATGCTGTCTGACATTTAGTTAGGTGTAACTCTATTTCGAGAGCTGAAAAAAGCCAGTTTCACAACCAGAGAGATTTCTCTCCGAGGGAAAGAAGACTTCCTCTCCGAGGGAAAGAAGACTTCCTCTTTCTGCCGTCAGAGACGTGGCGGTTGTGCTACAAGGCATTGCGCAGTCATCACAGCATCGCTTATGACCCCTCAACTCTCTGGCCGGCCTTCTGACTCGTACTTCGCCACTTCATATCCCTTCAACTGCATCCTTACACAGTCCCTCAACTCTGTCAACTCACCTCCTCACCTCGCCCACTCATTGCAAACGCTTCCTTTCTCCAAAACTCCCGGCCTCGGGCGAGTTGGCTAAAAAAAGGGCCGGCAAATGCTGCTCAAAAAAGTCAACGTTTGTCAACAGTTCGAAAGAACGGGTTCCAAAAACTCAAATGTACACCATTGACGAAGACGGCTCCCGGATGGTTCTGGTAAAAGGCAAGAACCATGTACGATTGTGAAACCGATCTCCTGGCGATAGAGAACAAACGAAAATGGCGGGTTGCAGAGCTTTTATAGTGTGCAGACGGCCGGGTAACCGATGGGACGTCGACTGCCTAATTGGGCAAGGTGCCAAACTCGCTACTGGTACTGTGACGATCTATTTACAGCTATCTATGTATATAACTCTATGGTTAGACTGGCGTCTGTCTAGATTTACTTTTTTCTGGTCAAGACGGAGTTTGTCAAGAGCTCGAGGGCGCTTCTGGCATCGGATTCAGGCAAGGCCCTCAAGTTTTGCAACGCATCCAAGCAGTACTGCTCGGCCATCTGGCGGGTTCTCTCCAAGCCGTTGAACTGGTCCACAGCCTTTCTTGCGATTTCTACGTCGCCAGGCTCGCTGAATTTGCGGGCAATCAACTCGCCGAGCTCCGGCCTCTCTCTCCATGCAAACAAGATGGGGGCTGTGGCCAAGCCCAACTTCAAGTCGGCCTGGCTGGGCTTCCCGATAGCAGCGTCGCTGGAGGTGTAGTCCAACATATCGTCAACGATCTGGAAACAGAGGCCCAAGTTGCGGCCGAACTCGTAGCAGTTTTCGATGATGTCGTCATGAGATCCGCTCAAAACGGCTGCCGCACGCGACAGCTTGGACATCAACGACGCCGTCTTCAAGTACGTCTTGTGCAAGTAGTACTCGAAAGCCGCGTCCACGTTGGTCTGGTGGCTCTTGTCCTCGGGCGCAGAGACCAGGTACTCGTGCTTTTTGGTGGGCACCTTTCCCGTGGACTTGGGGATCTCCTTAGAGACGCCATCATTGATGATGGCGTCATCGGTGCTGAGAACGGTGTTTTTCAACTGCATGAACTCACCCTCCACTAAGTTGGCGATGGTGGTCGAAAGCAACTCGATCACCTCCGGGTTTCTCAAGCGTGCAATAGCCACGGAGGCACGGCCCAACAAGAAGTCGCCTGCCAACACCGCCATCTTGTTCGTGAACGCAATGTTGCCGCTCGGGCGGCCCCTTCTAGCGTCCGACAAGTCAATAACGTCATCATGTAACAAAGAGGCCGTATGGATCATCTCAACGATCTCTGCCAACCGCCGCTGTTTGGGCAAAATGCCGTTGATGGCATCGAGCTCGGGGAGCTTGTCCATGGGCTTGGATAAGGGGTCCAAAATCACCTTGGGGTTAATGCCGTGCAACACCGCTAGCGGCGAAATCAGCTTGTCTGCAGAGTTCCCGGCCAAAGTAGTTCGTAGCGGAGTGCCCTTATAGTGTTCCTGATTGGTCACGTCCAAGGTGTCTATAGCAATGCGGTTTCTCTCCTCGATGGGAATGCGCAGTAACGCCTTCAGCAACAACAACACAATAAGCGGCCTCACATTCTTGCCCTCGGCCTCAAAGTAGTACGACGAAACCCTGTTGAGCGTGGGATGCCCCAGGCCAATCAAGTTGGCAATAGACTTGGCCAAGTTGGACATCTCGTGGCTCACTATGGAGAAGGGATCATGGAAGGTGCTCAGACTGGCTGGCTGCACTAATTTTTCCGCTGTTTCGACAGCCGTCTTGAAGGTAGACGCCAGCAGGTGGTGTCGCGTGGTGCACGCCGCCCATAAGCGCAACCGCGACAGGGCCCGGGTGAAAAACATGGGTGGTGAAAGACGGAAGAGTGGAAAATGATGTCTCAAGTAGTTGCTGATGTGGTTGGTGCACGACCGGGTGTTCGGTATGTGATGTATCTTATTTGCGGGCGTGGGCGGGCTTCAGGGATCAGTGGCAGGTGCTGGAGGCTTGTTGGTGATACTAGGGGTGTCAGGGGCAGTCTTGCTTTGGTGGGTGCAAAAAGGGCGGCCATTTGAGTTGTGGTGAGAGCTTCAAAAGTACCGAAAAAGTGGCCATGCTTGTGAAGTTGGAATGCCTAGGGACAGAGACCTGCCTAATTTCTCGTGGCGCGCCTCACTAACCTAGCGAGAAAAAAAGCCTATTCCCGCCTAGCTCGCGATTTTTTTTCGCCTTTTTCTCGTTAGCTTCTTCCCTCGCAGCCGTTTTCTCGCTAATTTCTCATTCTAACCCTACTCCCCTGCTTAACTGTTCAAATTTTATTCACCTCCACTAACCTTCACTACAAATAACGCCTCAAATTCCTAGGCGGCGCTCCTCACACGCCTAAGAAGTTGCGCCACTGCCCTACGTCCTCCAAAAACATGTCGCGTTAGCAATGGTCTCTATATGTAGAGTTTGCGCTGGTCTGGGTGCAAATTGCGCAAAAACACCCCTGGAGGGGTCAAGGTGCCCAAATTTCTCTGCGCATGCACATTCAAGAACGTCAAGCCAAACAAGAAACTGGCGTTGACCCAGCCAAAGCCCTCAGTGGCCACACCCTTGAAATCAGAGCCTTGGTTGCCGTACTCCGCCTCCACTTTATGGGGAACAGCTCCTTCTAACACATTGTACTTCTCCACCACCACTCCGTTGTAGTCCACAAACGCCCTGATGAGCATGAAGAGCCAACGGTACACGAGTCTGCGGGCAGCTGACTCATAGCCGTAGTTGGAAAGTCCCACCCATGCCAAAATCTGCTGTGGAGCCCATCCGAAGGGGTAATCCCACTGTCTGGAAGGCCGGTGGATGCCCAAGTCTCCACGTGACTTGAGTGTTCCCGAAACAAGACCCCCCTCCTCCTCAAACTTGGAAAGGGAGTTGTTGACGAGCTCTTCGGCCTGCTCCTTGGTGGCAGCCTCCGACCAAAGGGGCCAGAAGGCGGTGGCAGACTCGTAGCCCGTCTGCTCCTTGGTCTTCACATTGTAGTCGTAAAACATGGACTCCTTCTCGTTCCACAAGTGCTTGGTAATGTTGTCACGTCTGGTGGCGGCACGCACACGCCACTGTGCAGCGGTGTGTGTCTTGCCGGAGCAGTCCTCTAGTGCTCCGTCGAAGAACTTCTCTATGATAAATGCAATGTCCACCTCGTACTTGTACAAGAGCGAATTCAAGTCCACAGTGGCCAAGTGTGCCGCCTTGCCCTCCAAACGGTACGAAGTGTCATGGCCGGACTCGCGCACCGCCCTGTCGTGCAAAAAGTACTCGTCCAACTCCGGCTCGTGTATCTCCTTGTTGTTGTACTTTTCGATGAACTCCGCCTGCGAAATCTCGTGCTTCTGCACGTAGGGCGCGAGAATGGAGTTGAAATGCGACGCCTCGGTCTCTGGAGGGATTCCCACACCCTCGGGGTGGTAGCACGAGAGCCCCAGCTCCTCGTCCAACCGTGGCTTACTGGTCCACACTGTCAAGTACTCCTTGATGGCCGCAACCGTGGCCCGCCTCAAGAAGTCTTGCAAGTCCTCCTTGTTGCCGGAAACCTCCACGGACTTGTAATACACGCGAAGGGCCATGTCTGTCAAGAAGGGTGGCTGCGAGCGGCCCAAGTAATAGGACCTGTTTGCGTTCAAGATCTTGCCATAGTGGTCGATCTCGTAAATGAAGTTCTCAGTCATTCCCCTCGACAACTTCAAGTTGAGCTGATTCTCGGGCGTGACGTCTACCAAGAGGCCCACCACCATCATGTACGAGTCCCAGCCGTACAACTCGTTGAAACGGCCTCCGGGCACCACATAAGGCTCGTTGAGAAGGTTGGTGGCGTCGTTCGGGTCAGGCTGCAGCGCCAACAGAAGCAAGCCAGGCTTCTTGTTGATGGACTTGATGAATTCCGCGTCTATCTTCTCCGGCAAGTACTGGATGTCGATGGGAGCATCTGGGTTGGCGTCCTTAATAGCATGGAAGTAGTCGTACTGGTCCTTGCGGTTGTGAGGTATGTAGATGCGGCAGCTTTCCTTGTTGCGGTGGAACTCGCCCTTTTCGTCCGTGTACTCCTCCTGGATCTTGACATCGCGGGCCATTTCAAGGATGTTGTCGCGAGTAATGGTGCGCGTCAAGGCCTTCCAAAACAGGGTCGAGATCAAGCGCCTCATGCGCTTGACGGGGTTCTCCGCCAAACGAGCCTCGTCCAAGATCATCTGGTTGCGGCCAAAACGCTTCGCGATTGTCAACTCCTGCAACAAATTGGACAACATGTAGGTGCCCCTGATAGCCTGCTGCTTGAAGCCGTTGGAGTTGGCGGTGCCCAAGGCCAAGGTCTTGGGGCCGTTATCGTCAATGGTGATCTGGTAGTTGTGGTCGGTGTCCTCATTTTCCAAAAGCTCGCGGAGGGTCAACTCAATGTCGTTGATATAGAACCGTTTGGGACGGATATACGTGTCGTCCACCGAGGCCCGGCGGAAGTGCGTGTTGTAGAGCTGTTTGTCGATGTGCGACTCGATTCTCTCCTGATTTCCTTCGAGCGACTCGTTGGACAAATTGCCATACAAAGGCACAATGGACCCTCTTCTGGCGACCGCTTCCTCCGCCATGGGTTCCGGAGTAGGGGATTTGGCCGAAAACGGCGTGGTTTCCCTCAGGGGCTCTTCCTTGATGGGGTTTTCCACTCCGCTGTGGGAGGGAACCTTGAAGTCATCGAAAATGCCGGCCCTGGACTTGGTCTCGAACACCAGAAACGTCCTCACTCTGCCCAAACGCAGGTTCTTGGGCGCCTGCGAGGGGTTGGTGCTGGCACCATAGTAGTTCTCGGGCGTGTCGAAGGGATCGTCATCGGAGGATGATGACTTGCGCCGGTGGTGTTTCGAAGAAAAGCTCATGGTATAGGGTGGTCCATTTGCTACTTCTTGCGTGCAATACAGGCAAATATCGCGGGAGATAGCAAATATGGAGAGAAGCTAAACTGCATACAAAAGCAAGTGACGGTAGCCGCTGGAAAGGCCGCTGGGCGATTGGGGCCGTTTGGGGGTCATCAGGTGCTTTCTGGCCAATTTCAGGGTCACCTGAGACGGTTTCGGTTCCTTTTCGGTAGACCCCTTTTCAATGGATCGTGGGGGCCGGGAACACTGCCGAATGCGGAAGTATCCCGCACTATGAAGACGGGCACGGTGGGGGTATAAAGAGCAGAGCTTTCCCCAGAGTGAGAGAAACGTTCCATTTGAGATCGAGAGACCTCTGAGCGAGGTCTGGTTTTGGTGTGCTTTTGGTGTTACTGTGGTTGACGTGTAACGGTTAAATCACAGCTGCCAAAAAAGGAGCTATAGAGAACAGGTATAAAGGAGGGAGATAAAGGCTCTGGGGATACAGAACAGGAGACTATAATAGGAGGCTACCATACCTAGAATTCGTGACGTTTGGACTCCTCGTGGGTTACCGAGCTCAAAATCTGGACATAGAACTGCAGCCCAGAGAGCGGCTGAAAGGGCTCCTGAAAACTGCCCTGGATCGCCTACCACATTTTATATCGGCCACTTTCTAACTGAGTCTGTCACCTCATTCATGCTGGTGCATACAGAATTGCAGCGGCCGCCGAAAGCTGTGGCCCGGGACGAAATCGAGCTTGTTCTTCAACTCTCCAAGGGAGACTCTATCAACTCCATTAGCCCCCAACACCCTGCCAATTACGGAACGTCTACCGATGTGCAGATGGTCCCCAATCCACCTGAAGCGGCCACTAGCCCTTCTCCCGGAAGTACTCTAGAAACTGGGCCCCTCAACGAGGCCCCCAAAATGACTTCCTCGAACCCCCCGCGAAACCGTCTCCGCATAGTTGTCGTGTGCGCATGGACCTTCTGCTTAGGATACACAGACTCTGCGCCTGGTGCACTTCTTCCCTTTATTGAAGCATACTACGGCATCAGCTACTCCATAGTGTCGCTCATTTGGATTGCAGCAGCAGCCGGCTTTTTGGTAGTGGCTGCGACTTCCCACCGGATCCAGGGCTATTTTGGGCCCCAGTACTCGTACCTAGTGGGCTGTCTTTTTCTGGTGGTGATGTTTGCAGTGGTTCTGGCAGGCGTGCCCTTTCCGGTTGTCGTTGTGAGCTTTTTCGTTGGCGGAATCGGAACTAGTATTTGCATTGGCCAGTCCAACGTGTTTCTCGCCAATATGGACAAGCAGGCGAAGTACTTGCTGGTGAGCCACGCCTGCTACGGTCTTGGGGGTACCATTTCGCCCCTTTTGGCCACAGTTTTGGCAGCCAACGCCAAAGTAAAGTGGCACTACGTCTACTTGATCAATTTGGGGTTGATGGTGATTTGTCTGGGGCTGGTCTGGTACGCTTTTCGGGGGTCCAATATAGACTTGAAGCCTTGGGAGGAGCCAGAAAACACCGACTCTGAGAATGCCATGCACCACGCGGTGCGGAACCGACTCACGTGGATTTTAGCTTTGTTCCTTCTTTTCTACCAGGGCCTGGAGGTGGCCATAGCCGGCTGGTGCGTCACATACCTCATCCACTATAAGCAGGGAAACATCAAGTCCACGGGATACGTAGCGCTGGGCTTCTGGGCCGGTCTTACGCTCGGGAGGCTCTTTTTGACTCGCCCCGCCGCCCGTTTCGGACACCGCCGGTCCGTTATTGTTCTCTCACTATTGACTACTACCGTTGTGGGCCTCGTGTGGGCGGTGCCCAACTTGTACGCAGCGGCAGTGTTGCTTGCGTTCGCAGGTGCCTTTATAGGGCCCAACTATTCCCTAGTGATCGGTCAGTCTGTGAAGCCAGGCATGCTCCCTCGAAAGATCCAGGTGGTGAGTATCACGATCATATCGGCGTTCGGATCCATTGGAGGCGCCCTCCTCCCGTTTTTGGTGGGCTTGTTGTCGCAGCTGGTGGGCACTTACGTTGTTCTCCCCATGTTCATCGCGCTGTATTTGACCATGGCGTTATTATGGGTGTGTTTGCCGAATGTGGAGCGGGTCGGTGGCGGGAAGAACCTTTTGGAGAAGTTCTGGTAGGCATCGCGAAACAGATCCCACGCGGCGAATATATGAGAAATGAGCTCTATGCATGTAAGAAGGGGCTTGATTCAGTGTGTTTGCGGTTGTTGTGCTTTTCGAAGGTGTACTTATGGTCTTGTGTCTTTGCCGATACGAATTTTTGAAGGGGAGAAACGAGCGGTTGGAATGGCTGCAAAGTGCAAATTGGACCCAGAATTTGGCAAGAAAAGCTGCGAAAGGAAGACTGTGGAGGAATGCAGCCAAGTATGGTGATGCGTTGGGCTTATCATAAATTGCAGCCATTCTGTGCCCAAAGTGCCTCCAGCAGAAATGCAATACCCTGAATTGAGACGTGGCGGGATGGGACGAAATGGTCACTATACTACAGGGCGTCCATGGGAATGGTTCTGCCTTCCTTCGCAGCTGGATATCGCATACATATCGCTTTGTGGTCCGTGCGCGTCTCCCTGGCTAGCTGGGAAAGGCTTTTTCGACGGATCATCGAGGCTGTGGGACTGGCAATGTGGCACTTTCGTCGAAGTCGTGAAAATGGCCTTTACACCACACAGTCCCCCGCGACATGCGGCATTCAAGTATTCACAGTGCTATATGGCTCCACCGTCTTTGCCTGCTTTGTAGACTTCACCCTTCTCACACAACACGCCCCCATGCAATTCCCCGTACAGCCACACTGCGTCTCTCTTTTCTCGTCGCTGTTTCTTTCCCCTTTTGCAGTCCTTTCTCTAAGCTGCAACTTTTTCTCTTAAAACGCCACTGTATATTACTCCCTCACAATGAAAGACATGCCACACAACACGTGAGCAAGACAAGAAGCCCTGAAGTCCTAAGAAGCCCTAAGAAGCCTAGCTCAACACCACGCCCATAGGTTTTTTCTTTCGGACTTACTCCTCCAGCTCCGCTTTTCGCAGCAGCCTCCCCACAGTCGGGCTTTGCAACCCCGCCAGCACCACACATCAACACGCCCTTTTCTCAACAGCTTCAAATCCCACTACCCATACGCCCCGACCCGGGTGTTTCCGAGCTCGTGGGCAGGTGCCGGGGCTTTCCGGAGCACTGGCCCGGCCATCCTCGGTGAAACTGCACAATTGCTCCACGTGACGATCGTAATCCCGGGTTCCTTAAGCCCGGGGTTAACGGGACCCGCGGAGGGGCAATGTGTCACAAAAACCTTACCCCATACGGGGAGAACATATAAAAGGGCGTGGATTTCCCCCTCGGCGCAATTGACCTCCACACAAATCTACACACACACACACACACACACACAATGGTTAAAGTCGCTGTTTTGGGAGCTGCCGGTGGTATTGGCCAGCCCTTGTCCCTTCTCCTCAAGATCAACCCCAAGGTGGACGAGCTCTCGCTCTTCGATGTCGTCAACGTGCCCGGTGTGGGCGCCGACTTGTCGCACATTTCCTCCGTGTCCACCACCTCGGCCCACGCCCCCTCCTCCAAGGAGGACAAGACCGCCCTCGCCGCTGCGTTGAAGGGCTCCGACTTGGTGATCATCCCTGCGGGTGTGCCCAGAAAGCCTGGCATGACCAGAGACGACTTGTTCAACATCAACGCCTCCATTGTGCGTGACTTGTCGCAGTCCATTGCCGAGAACGCGCCCAAGGCCTTCGTGTTGATCATCTCCAACCCCGTCAACTCCACCGTGCCCATTGTCGCCGAGGTGTTGAAGAAAAACAACGTGTACAACCCTGCGAAGTTGTTCGGTGTCACCACCTTGGACATTGTACGTGCCAACACCTTCATCTCGCAGTTGTTCCCCAAGGACACCAAGCCCACGGACTTCAACATCAACGTGGTGGGCGGTCACTCCGGCGAGACCATTGTGCCCTTGTACTCGCTCGGCAACTCCAAGCACTACTTCGACAAGTTGTCCGACGAACAGAAGAAGGAGCTCGTGCACAGAGTGCAGTTTGGTGGTGATGAGGTCGTGCAGGCCAAGAACGGCGCTGGTTCCGCCACCTTGTCCATGGCCTACGCCGGCTACAAGTTGGCCGAGTCCATCTTGACTGCCGTCGGCTCCTCGTCCCTGGAGGTTGTGGAGTGCACGTTCTTGAACTTGGACTCCTCCATCAAGGGTGCGGCGGAGGCCAAGAAGTTGGTCAACAACTTGGACTACTTCTCCTTCCCCGTCAAGTTGTCCGCTAACGGTATCGAGGAGGTGAAGTACGACGTGTTGAGCCAGATCTCCGACTCCGAGAAGAAATTGTTGGAGGTCGCTATTGGACAGTTGTCCACCAACATCGAAAAGGGTGTCTCTTTCGCCACCAAGTAAAATATGGAGTAATAGACGTTTGTGGAGAGTAGTGGGGACCCTGAGCATTAGCGAGAGAATTCTAGAACGTAAGATCGCAGAATCTAATCATGACTTGGGCACTACGGGATGTGCACAATTGTCGTCTGTGGCCCTCGCTAACAAGTAAGCGTGAACTTTCGGGCTTTTGGTGATGTAATTCGAGCACATGAAATCCTTATACTACAAGTCATGGGAAATAGCTATAGTGTACCTACATAGTGTACATAGAGTTGAAAAAGCAAGAAACTTTCTTCACTCAATCTGCATTCCTTCTATAACGATCTCGCTCTTCACTTCATTCGGCCATGCACTATGTATTCTCTAATCAGTTCAATTTTACATTTTTCACTAATTCTCATCACACTCTAATTTTCGTGTGGTTCCATACTTTTCGCAATTTCTGGTCAAACACGGAATAACTGCGAAAACCACACCTCCACCTGTAAAATCCAATATTGCCCCGATGGAGAATCGGATAGGTTTGGACGAAAGCTGCTCTTCTAGAGATACCCCCAGCCTCTTTTCAGCACACAAGATGCGCTATAAAGCCACTTCGTACCCATTTCTTCCTGTATTTCTGCCCTGTAGCCCCTCCGAAGGCCAGAGCCACGCCAAAAAAGCGGTTGCCCTTTTCAGAAGCAACCAAGGAGGCATATTTAACTCTCATACAGTCCATACCACCGACATTTCTGGCTAATGGGTCTTCTCCTCGCTCTTTCTGGGGCCCTCGCACGAACTAAAAAAACTTCCTCATCGCACCTATCTCTTCACACACAAGCCCGTTTTCCACCCATGTCGTCCAGCAGGCCCAGAGTGCAGCCGGTGCGCAACCCCACGCTTCCGGCGCAAGCCACGCCGGAACAGAAGTACTGGCGTGGGTACGTGAGCCCGCAACTTATCAAGGAAAACCACCCCATCACACACATCTCGTTTAACCCCGTTTCCCCCCACGACTACGCCGTGACGCTGTCCACACGCATCCAGGTGTTCTCGTCGAAAACACGCCAGGTGACCAAGACGTTTCTGCGGTTCAAAGACACCGTGTACTCGGGCGAGTACCGTTTCGACGGCAAGTTGTTGGTGGCATCCGATGCGCTGGGTCTCGTGTCCATTTTCGACGCCTACCAGCCCCGAAACTTGCTAGTGAGCTTGAATCCCTCGTCACACCCTACGCATGTGGCCAAGTTCCACCCCTCCATCGGCAACCAGCTTGTCACGGGCTCGGACGACCGTGTGGTGCGGTTGTACGACATCTCGCAGACCACCAAGGGCCCCACGGTGGAGTTCAACGAGCTGTACCACGGCGACTACATCCGCAGCGCCAGCTTCATCCCCGGAAACCCCAACTTAGTCACCACCGGCTGCTACGACGGCTTTGTGCGCATATTCGACACCCGTCTGCAGCTGCTCGTGGGTAAGTTCAACCAGAACAACCCCGTGGAGGATGTGCTAGCGCTTTCACCCACCACGTTGGTGAGCGCAGGAGGCCCCGTGGTCAACGTGTGGGACTTGACGAGAGGCTCGCAGATCAACCAGTTGAACAACTTCACCAAGACTGCCACCACCTTGCACAACGCCGGCGAGCGCGGGCTTCTCGTGGGCTCGTTGGACGGCCACGTGAAGATCTTCGACTACACAGCGTCCAGCTGGGACGTCAAGTTCGGCTGGAAGTTCGGCTCCGGCGTTTTGGCGTGCGGTGTTTCTCCCGACCACAAGCACTTCGTCACGGGGTTGGCGTCGGGGTTGATCTCTATCAGGACCAGAAAGACCGAGCCCAAAGTGGCACAGGGCGTGAAGCAGGTCAAGAGCACAGCCTTCGCGCGCATGATGAAGGGCTCCGACTACTTGGGCGAGGAGGAGCACCGGATCATCACTTCGGCGTCTACACAGACCAAGAAGTTGAAGCAGTTCGAGAGGCACTTGAATGCGTTCCGCTGGTCCGAGGCCTTGGACAGCGCTTTCATCACCGGCCACTCCAAGGAGCAGACCGTGACCGTGTTGAACGAGTTGAAGAAGCGCGGAAAGATCAAGGTGTCGTTGTACGGCAAGGACGAGATCGCGTTGTTGCCCATCTTGCAGTGGTTCATCAAGAACTTGGAGGACGTGCGGTCCTTCAACATCATCTGCGACTACGTGGGCGTGATATTGGAGATGTACGGATCTTTGATCGAGAAGAGCGCCGTTTTGGACGAGGTGTTCGCCAACTTGTTGAAGAGAATCAGCATAGAGATCAGAAAGTGCCGCGAGGCCAACGAGATCGGTGGCATGCTCGAGTTGCTCACGGTGTAGGCTACGTAATGTAATATAGACGCTGAGGCGAATCTTTTGCTGTAAATGTGGCCTGAACGAGTGCGAGAATCTGTTAACATCTACTTGTCACACTCGACTGTTCCACAATACACCCTTTATAAGAAGCTCGCTCCCACAAGCCTAGTACCGCCTCCGCTTCTTTTTCTTTTTAGTAGCACTGCTCCCCAGATTGTTTCCAAGCACCTTATCCCGACAATAGTCCGAGCAGAACCACTTTTGCTTCCCCGTGCTGTATTTAAGGGCATCGACCCTGTTTAGAAGCCCCACACACTTATAATGAAACCAGTCACCATTAGGACACGACTTGTCGTTGTCGCAGCCTATCATGTCTCCCAGCGACCGCTGTTTGCAGAAACAGTAAACCTTGTTATCTTCGTCGTCCTCCGCAGAGGCCGGCTCTGCTGGCACGAAAACGGGCTCGGGCTTATTGACGGGCTTTCTGACCTTTAGAGCCTTGGTCTTGGGGGCGGCTACCTTTGCGCTTTTAGGCTTCGGGCGGATCTTGAGCACGAGCTTGAGCCCCGACAGCTTTTTCTCGCGACCAGGCTGCTTTTTGAGGTGCTCCTGCTCCTCGATGGCCTCCAACTGCGACTTGAGGGGATGCAACTTGTAGTGTTTCTGAAGCTGTGCTCTGAGCTTCTCGTTTTCGGCGTTGTCCTGTGCCGTGCTAGAAAAGGCAGCCTGTATCTCGCGTAGCTGCAGAACCTCCTCATCGAGCGTGAGTCGGTGGTCCACTAATTGGTTGTGGAGGGCACGCGCTTCGGCGGTAGACTCGAGCCCGAGAACGCGAATCTTCTCGTTGACCTCTATTAGCTCCGGAATCACGTCCTTCTGCGCCAATTCGCCGTTTTGGAGCAGTCGTAGAAGCCCATCGAGCCTTTCCTTGTGTCTGTTGAGCTGTATGTTGCATGCCTGAATAAGCCATAGCGACCGTATTACGTCGCATGGAAGATGATCGAGCGTGGCTATAAAGGCGCTGCTGAGCAGACCAGAGTTCTGCACCACCAGCGTGAGCACGTAGTCGTCCATGGCGCTCGTTTGGGCCGTTTTGGTGGGCCCTAAGTACGCCCTCTTGTTGTGGTTGATGCAGATGCGATCAGCTTCCTGCACATACAAACAGCGTGTCTATACCGATGATCTACAGCGTGGAAAAAGCGGGCCTCAATTACTGCTACTTATTCGGATTAAAGCAGAGAACTTAGTTCTCCAAGTCCTTCTTCAAGGTACCCATGAAGGCGTGCTTCTCGGCGGGGGTCTGGAATCTGCCCTTACCGAACTTGGAAGCGGTGTCGATCCACTTAAGGTTGACCTGCTCGGTGGCTCTTCTAGAGGTGTCGACGTACAAGGACTTTCTCAAGGTGACGACTCTCTTCTTGACACCGGGGATGGAACCCTTCAACAACACGAAGTCGTTCTTGACGTTACCGTATCTGACGAAGCCGCCCAAGGGGTTGATGGTCTTCTTGGTTCTGTCGAACTCGGTAGCACCAGAGGCCTCGTCACCAGCAGTGCCGACTCTGTAGACCTTGTGGTTGATGGAGGTTCTGTGGTGGTAACCGTTCTGACCAGCTCTGGCCACGGTCCACTCGACGTTGGCAGGGTGCCAAGCACCGATACAGGCAACCTTTCTCAAACCTCTGTGGGTCTTTCTGGGCAACTTCTTGGTGCCCCATCTGGCGGTGACACCCTCGAAACCGTGACCCTTGGTGACGGCAACGACGTCGATCATCTCGTTCTGCTCGAAAACAGAGCCGACGGCGACGGTCTTCTCGAAGTGCTCTCTGGCGAAGTCGACCTTGTCAGAGATAGAACCACCGTTGACCTGGATCTCGGCCAAGTGGGCCTTCTTCTGGGACAAGGGGGTCTTCTTGATCTGGGTGTGGACCAACACACGCACAACCGAAGCGTACTTCTTGATTCTGGCAAGCTCACGCTCGATCTGGGCACCGTCCTGAGCGTACTTAGCAGAGTACTTGGTGAAAGCCTTCTTCTTGGACTTGTACCAGTTCTTGTAGAATCTTCTTCTCACCTCCTCGGACAAGTGCTCGGCCCAGACAGTGGTCAAGGATCTCAAGCCTCTGGGGGTCTCAACGTAACCAACGACACCAACAACAACCAATGGCGGAGTGTCAACAACAGTGGCAGCCTCAACGACCTCACGCTTGTGCATCTTGGAACCGGGACGGTCCAAGTCTCTGACAATGGTGGTCATACCGGCCTTGTAGCCCAAGAAGGCGGTCAAGGCAACAGGCTTAGACTTGACATCCTTGGGGAAGGACTTGACTCTACCCTGGTGCTTGGCGGCTCTCTTTCTGGGGAGGAAACCGAGGTGACCGTGACGGGGTGCTTCGTACTTTCTGTGGGACATTTCTGTTAACAGCTAGGGAGCAGAGGGGTGCGGAAAAAGGCGCCTTTATATGGGGTGAGTGAAAAATTTTCGGATGGGTCGTGTGCGCGTACGAAAAAGTTTTTAGGGCAGCGCGGGCCCCAAAATACGCGTGCTGAGAATTACACGGACCAAAGTACAGTACGGTACTCTAATTAACATGGTGCTATAAAGCTGCATAGCAGCGGGGACAGAAATGAAGCACGAAAGTGACCAGTAAAGAACAGCAAGAAATAAACAGTAAAATGGAGGCGGCCCAGCCACACACATGGGCTTGAGGTGGTCTGTGGGCCCGCTATAGGGTCAGTAGCTTATCGTCTCTTGACGTGGATGATCTTTTTCAATGCTAGTCTGGCGTCACCAGAGTCCTCGGGCATGCTGTAGTTGGAGGATGTGGACGACAGCGACGGGGCCTCGTCGGGTTTTTCCGGTCTCGGGGCAGCGCTGGAGGCACCCATGCCCATCAAGTCGGTCATATTGATGGTCAGCAGGGCTGGCGCCTGTGGCTGCTGGTTCATGAAAAAGTCCTGGTTCAAGAAGGTCTGCGGGTTGTTGAGAAACTTCTTCAGCTGCGGCGAGTTTATATGCATCATGGAGTACATCATGGAGTTGAACTGCGGCGTCAAGTTGAAGATCAAGTTGTTGTTGGTGGTGTTCGAGGATGGTGTCAAGCCAGTCGATGAGAAGAGGTAGTTCTCTTTGACCTTGGGCGTCTGCGGAGGCTGTCTTTCGTCGACAGTGGCCTCGCTAATGGACGCTAAGTTGGAACCCATGCCCAGCACGCTGGAGATGCCGGTGAAGTCGGAGTTATGTCTCCGAAGGACCAGAGGCTGCTGGACAAAATCGTCACTTAAGGACGCGGTTTGCTCCAACGGCTCTGAGGGGAAGTCAAAGTTGGCCAGCGGCAAGTACTGGGCCTCGATTCCGATGGCCGACTTGGAATGGGTCAATTTCGGCTTGAACAGCTCCACGGGGGCAGAAGTCTCCGCTTTGAGGGGCTTGGGCTCCTCGGGAAAAACCTCATTGAAGAAATCCTTCGACAAAACCGCCTTTCCCAGCTCATCGATCATGAGCTTCATCTGGAACCCGTCTTTGGGAGAGGCGGCCTGCGTCAGTGGAATCAGCGACGGAGGCTGCGATTGCAGCGACGGCAATGGCTGTGACATCAGCGACAGAAGCTGCGAAACCAGCGACTGTAAAGACTGCGAGCTTCTCAACTGGCCGTGGTCAACCTGCTGGAGCTGTGGCGGCCTCAGTGAGCGCTGGAGCAGGGCCGTTCCCAGAAGCACGTTCTGCGGAACAGGCAACTGCGAGAGTTGCTCAGGAGGTGATTTTCTGGCTTTTTTGGGCTTTTTGGAGGGCGATTTCGCAGCGATCGACACCGGAGGCAAGAGGTTTTTGTCCAAGTGGCCCCCGAAACCCGGAGAAGGCACCACAGGGTATGTGGGGGTGACTTTTCCGTAGTCATGGACGCCCTGGGGCGTCAAGAACGCCCGCGAGGAGTCGTAGGTGGGCGTGTAGTGCGGCTTGACCGCCAGTAAAGGCGTGTTGTACACAGAGAGGTCCAGCTGGGTGATCAAGGAGATGTTGTCCAAGGTGCGGGAGTTGACCTGCGAATAGGGGGTGAGACTAGCAGCGTTAATAGCCGACAGCAAGGGCGTGGCCATGCCAAGGTCCGGCTGCGACTGGTGGCGGGGCTGTTTTTGCCTCTTAGTGGGCGAGGAGTCTGCGGGCAGAAGCAACAGCGCCTCGCTGCGTTTTCGCGAGTGCTTCTTGAGCCGGGAGTTAGGGGACACCTTCATCACCGGAGTGAAGCAGTCAGGGATGCCTCTTTTGACGATTTGGTTGGAGTTCAGCTCGGCAGTAGGTGAGCTGTGAAGCGGCAGCGTATTGATGTTGATGTTCATGGTGGAGGTGATTTTGTCGCTCAAGGAGCCGGCCTTGGGAGGACGCCCCCTTTTGCGCCTGATGGGCGGCAGCGCATCGGGAGAGCCTTGAAACGACATGGATTTGGCAAATGAGTAGGGCGACGGGTCGTACGCTGTGAGCGGCATGGACGCAAACGGCAGGGGACGGCGGGGGACGGGGAGGTTTCACCAGCAAGCGGGCCCAGGGAGGAGGTTTTGAAATCCAGGAAGGGAAGGGCTCAGCGAGGGCGAGGGCGGCGGCAGTGGGCACGGAGCGGCTCGGCTTCGGAAACACACCCTAGGGCTAGGGCTGGAAAAGGCTGCGATGAAAACCGGAGAAGGCGGTGACCAGAACCGTGAAAAATGGACGACACGATCTCTAGAGGAGAAGTCGCAGAAAACGCCGGTTTTGTGGCCAGGAGACCCTTGTACTGCACCAGACGCCGGATTGGGAAGTGCTAGTGACGCGCCGGTCCTAATGTAATAATATAGGGCTGGTGGTGGTAGACGAGTACGAGATTTTCGCTGTGGTAGGTTTGGTGCGATTGTGTGCGGCTGGGGCCCATGCAGGAGCCGGGTGCTATTGTTAGGAGCTCCTTGCGGTAGGGTGATGGCGCCAGCGCCAAAGGTGCGGGTGGTGCAGGGTGCGCTAAGCACAATGCAGAGGCGACGCACCGGGCGCCAGTAGCGCGGCCCAAACGGTGCCGGGGCGCACACTGCGCAAACTGTACTAGACGCGTTTTCGCCGTTTTGGGAACTGTAATTGCGCCTGCACGCGCGCCGCTGACGCCGCCTATTGTGGGTTGCGAGGGGACCAGAGGCTGCGCGATTGCTGACGCGAGCGCCGCTGTGGCCCTGGTGACGCTGCCGTCTATCTACAGCCCTCGGTGCCGGCCGCCGATTGCCCGGGCCCCGGGTTGATGGCATGGGACCGCCACACCTCCGGGTGAAAAGGGGCCGCCCTTTTGGGTACTGTAATAGCGTGCGTCTGACGCACAATTTTTCACTCTTCCCTGCAGCCCCAGGCGTATCTGCGACAGGTGCGGTGCCACCGCCTGCACAATGCCCCTCTACAATAGGCCGCCTAGTACCGTCACGGCCCGTTCCACGATTGGCGGCGGTAGCCTGTGCAATCGCTTTCCCCTCTCCATAGGGGTCTTAACGAGGGGATCGACGGTGCGATCTGCACCAGCTCGTATTGCCGATGTGCACGCAGCGAAGTGCGCAAGATGCCCAGAAGCCATTAGTGTTGCGTTGTCCTGTCACCAGCACCCTGCGACACTGCGACCACATGTCAGCCTCTTTAGTGTCTTTTAGGGCCGGTCGATGTCGTGGTGCCGTACGCCCCCCAGCAACGAAAAAACCCGTACACCAGAAAGGATAGTGCCCCATCTCCAGTCGGGAGCTGGAAGGGCCAAGGAAAACACGGCGACAGGAGGTCCAGAGCGCGCGACTGCAACCTGGCCCCGCCAGAGGCACGGAAACCCGACTTCCCAGCAACAAATCTTCGGGGACCATAACCGCTGAATCATGGTCCCTACATAAACCCGTGCACCGAGCAATCCTGCACAATAAACAAAACACCCACACACCGGGGAGTCCTACACACAGCCGGCCGTTGCTATACGATGGTTTACGACAACTCCGGTGGAGACCCTCCCAATTGGCGCTGAATTCCTGCGGTGACATCGACAATACGGTCTTTTTCACGAAAAACAGCCTCCCCACCGACCATGGCTCCGAAAAGCGCCTCCAAAAAGGCCTCCAAAAAGGCCTCCGAGCCACTCAACCCCAAAACCACCCATGTGGAGTTCTTTGGAGTGCCTGGGGCCCTAGGCATCTCACTTGGGCTCCCCGTGTTGCTCGTGGGGTTTGCGCTTGTCACCAACGACTTTTACTCGTTCCAGGGCGTGAGTTTGCGCGTGGACAAGGTGTTGGCGCAGCTTCCCTCCTCGTTGCAGGAGGCGTACGACTTGTGTTTTGATGCCCGCTGTTGGGCCGCCTACCTCGCGTGGTTTGGCGTTTTGGCAGTTCTCGACGTGGTGTTGCCAGGAAAGAACATGCCGGGAATTCCCTTGCGCGACGGAACCAGTCTCAACTACACCATCAATGGATTGGTGATGTCCACGGGGCTCATCGCCGTGCTCGCCAGCCGCTTGTACATGGCCGACAACTACTTCTTGCCGGAGTTGCAGTTTCTCCACGACAACCAGTTGAAGTTGATGCTTGTCACGTGCATCTTCTCGTTCGTGTTGGCGGTTTTCGTCTACGTGTGCTCGTTCATCCCGTTGTCCAGGCCCAACGGCGCCGGCACGAAGGAGCGCATTTTGTCCATCAACGGCAACACCGGTATCGTGGTCTACGACTGGTTCATTGGCCGTGAGTTGAACCCCCGAATCGGTGCGTGGGACATCAAGCTTTTCTGCGAGTTGCGCCCAGGCATGCTCTTGTGGTTTGTGATCAACTTGGCGTGTGTGCACAGCCAGTACCACCGTTTTGGCACCGTGACCGACTCGCTCGCGTTGGTGGTCTTCTTGCAGGCTTTTTACGTGTTTGACGGCGTGCTCAACGAGGAGGGCTGCTTGTCCATGATGGACATCACCACGGACGGCTTCGGCTTTATGTTGTGTTTCGGCGACTTGGCGTGGTTGCCGTGGTCCTACTCGTTGCAGGCGCGGTACCTCTCTCTTCCGGAGAACTTCTACCAGTTAGGCTGGACCAACACCGCACTCATCGTGGCCGTCAGCTTCTTGGGCTACTACATCTTCCACTCCGCCAACCAGCAGAAGTCCGACTTCAGAAGCGGCAAATTGGACCACTTGAAGAGTATCAAGACGCCCACCGGTTCCAAGTTGTTGGCGGACGGCTGGTGGCTGAAGTCGCAGCACATCAACTACTTTGGCGACTGGTTGATTGGCTGGTCGTGGTGCTTGCCTACCGGCCCTCAGACGGTGCTCACGTACTTCTATGTGGTCTACTTTGGGGTGTTGTTGGTGCACCGCCAGACCAGGGACGAGGCCAAGTGCAGGGCCAAGTACGGAAAGGCCTGGGAGCAGTACGAGGCCCAGGTGCCGTACAAGATCGTGCCGTATGTTTACTGAGGAGGTTGGGAAACTGACGGCGTCGTCACGATACCTATACGGCCTCCCACTTGCGCTGAGATTTCATGCTGCGGTGTCATTGCTGACGATTGAGGTGGCTATGGGTGCTCCTGATATCGTGGGCGTTACTGGTATTGAAGTACCTTTGACGCTAGAATCTTACTTCTGATGCTGAGCACCGCTGCTGCCCTGCAGCGCCGTCTAAAGGCGCTTCTCCGCACATCTCACCACCCCATCAAAGTCGTGTTCTTTTATGCCTTTGTTTTCACCTCGTGTTCCATCTTATGTACATAGGGAACTAGGCCTTCCACAAAAAATTTACACTATAACACACAACAAGTACTGGAAATGTATTTAGTGCGAACGGAGCTCGCTGTGCTAACTGCTATTGCTTTGCACGCAGTACACCGATGAAATGAAACTACTCTTTCCCGTAGTCGACGATTGAACTACTCATTCTTTTTCTCATAGTCGACGTGCTTCTCAAACGACAGGTACGAGATCTCCACCGATGTCATCCAGCTAAGAGCCGTGTACAACACGAACAACAAGAACGCAGACACCAAGAGCGCCAGGAAGATACCCAGCGTGAAAAACTGGTAGTGGGTGAAGAGGTTGCTGGCTCCCAGGGGAGACGCTGCAGGCGCAATGTCCAGCGAAAAGTCGCTGGCAAGAGCCGTCACCAACGAGTCGCCCTCTTCAGCGATGAAGGACTCGGCCGCGCGGAAGTCGTCCTCAACCTGCGCCTCCAAGAGGAGCTCGTCGTCAAACTGGTCTCTCTTGTGGTGTTCTTTGCGGTTCTCGCGGTGTTTGCGGTGTTTTTCAGCGACCTCCTCGAGGCTGAGATCAACGTCCACGTTCAAGTGGTCGTAGAGCTTGTTCTCCACAAAATGCTTGATTCCGTCCAGGTTGGGTCTGTGGAACGCGGGTTTCCCCTGCACCACCTCCAAAGGGCGCCCCAGAACGCCGCGAAACTCGTCAATGGTGTGTTTTTCGCCGTCGTCCACATCCACAACCACCACAGCAGCTGTCTGCGACGCAATCTCCGCAATACTGGAAACGTAGGCCACCAGACAGGAGTCCAGAATGTGCAAATCCAAGTCAGAAGTAGCTCTATAGTGCACATGCTTGAAGTAGACACCGTCCTCGTGGGCTGAGCCAGGCTGTAAGTTGGCCACCCGGTAAATGATGGCCTGCAGACCGCGTTCACAGGCGAAGTGGGTGGCGTTTTTGACGGCGTCCGAAACCTGCGAGCTCTCGGCTATGTAAGGGGCATTGTCCCACTTCTGTGACGCGTAGAAGGGCGCAGTGTCCGTGTAGGCGACTGCTGAGGCCACAAAAGATGCCAAAAGGGGCAAAAGGGCGGTTTTCATGGCTCTCTGGGGGTCCGCTGGGGAGTATATTGGTGGTAATAAATGTGAAAATGTGCTAGATTAAGTGCAGGCACACACTTATAGGCCAGTGTACTGTTACCACCCAACGCACCCAAATCCACCCATATTCGCCCAGATGGCCGCTGAAATCCCTAAGTACGTGCCCACCTAACACTAGGATGTGTATTGCTCTCCTGCTAACGCCAGATCCGTGATCCAGAAATTGGTGTTTTTCACCGGGGCCATGGTGCTCTTTCCCATTCTGACCTTCTTCATCTGCCAGTACCTTTTCAGCAACAACGCCATCATCAGCGGCGGTGTAGCCGCGTTCGTGGCCAACGTGGTTTTGATTGGCTACGTGGTGGCGGCATTTATGGAGGAGAGCCCCGAGACCCATACAGAGAAGAAGAATCAGTAGGCGAAACACCGTAACCCCAAAGGAGACAAAACCCGTCCCAAACGAGGCTTAAATGGCCCCGTGCGTTTCTACACGCCCAATGCGGCTGCTACTGGGCCCATTTCGGCTCGTTGTCCTCATTGGACCGTTTTGTCGCGCCCAATGCGGCCAGCCAGTACATAGCCTTTAGCTCCACCTTTTTTAATAGTAACGCGAACACCCTCCTCACTATGGTGCACCAGCTTTCGTTGGTTTCGTCCATTCCGCATTCCAGCTATGCCCAGACAGTGCTGACACTTCAGGCGCTCACCGGTCTCTCACTGCCCCAGCCGGTGGCTACATACACCTTGCTAGCGAAACCACACGATGTTTTCAGGCCCAAATTTGAGCCTGGAAAGGTCAACCAAATAGAGCAGTATTACATGAGGTGCACCACCACCTGGGACGACGTTTCCAGCAACATCGAAATAGGCAGTCCGGTGTTCAAGGACTCCAGCGCCATATATGTGGACCGTTTATTTGTGGATGGAACGAAGAAAAATTGGACCCTCCAAATCTCTGATATTCCCAACGCCGGCAAGACCCAAGAAACCCTGGCCCAGAACATTTACGAAAGCACGGTGGTCCACCACCACACGAAGGTCGTGGCCGTGGAAACGGTGCAGGTGGAGGCAAACACAGGAGAGAGCGAAAAGGGACCGAAAAGCGAAGAAGGGGAGACGAAAACGGATGGGAATGGGCTAAAAAGCGAAGAAGGGGCGACGAAGATGGACGATAATGGGTCCAAAACGGGGAAAAATGACGGCGATGGCGAAAAAACCGCCCTGGAGGGTCCCAAGACGGAAGAAAAGACCCCATCTGGTATGGAAATCGACCCCCCCAACGACTTCGACGACCTCTTTGACGTAAAGGACGAGTCCATGGATGTGGAGACTCCACAGGCTGACAAAGAGCCCGAAAGCGAGCCTAAGGACACAGAAATGGCGCTAGACGAGCTCCAAAACACCCAAACTCCTCCAAAGGAGGTCGAAGTGAAACAGGTGGAGGTCACTACCCGCAAAGACTCGTTTCTACAGTTTTTGGAGGACCTCGGCTATGACTTGGTCAACCAGTACTGGGTCAAGGGCATCCGCTTTTTCCATGGGGACATAGTAATTGAGATCTACAAGATATTCATTCGCGACGACGGCAACAACTCAGCAGATGGCAGGTTGAAGTTGAAGTTGCTAGATGAGTCAAACACCTTCCAGATCAAGGCGTTTATCAACTTTCCCAAATCGACCGATTTGGAGTCTATTAACAGCGGCACGAAGAGCTTGCTCCGGCTCCAGGGCTTCTTAAAAAACTTGTTTCGTCTTGAGATTCCCGATAGAATGTTCATGGACTCGCGGGTGGCTGCATCCGAGTAGATGTTGGTTTATGTAATATTATTGTCATGAACGTGACGCATGGTAGGTGGTATTAACTTGCAACGTAAAAGTGCGAGAGATTGTCTCAGTCATGTGAACAGGCAGCCCTTTGTGCTGCAGAAGCAGATGCAAAGGGAGAGCATAACCTTGATGAACAGCGAATGTGTACTGGAAGCTTCGCATCTCCTGCGGGTTGTCTTTATAGCAAGAAAGAAGTGCTATTGCACCTTAGTATTATCAATCCCCATAATATATCATTTTTCTCACTCTTTCCGTTGGTCAACTTCTGTAGTGACAACCCTGAAAAGAACTTCTTCTTTGCCTACAAAGCTGCGCAAGCTTCCGGAAATCTCGCCCTTTTCGGGGTCCACCTCGTTGGGCAAGTTTTCGATCTGCTGGAGAATGTCACTCAAGCCCAAAGGCTCGGACGGACGGAAGTCGTCTGCGATCAACCGGAAGACGTTGTCATTGGACTTTTGCGGTTTAGTAGCTGCAAGTTTGCCATGGTCTGTTTCGCTGTAGAGATGCTCTATGAACCTCATTTGGGTGTCAAGAACCTTGGTCAACTTCTCTCTTTCGTCCTCATTGGCAATGGTGCCGAGTCCTGATAGTTTACGCATCTTGTCGACAATTTCGGGCGCTATCTGAGAATCTTTTCCGGGCGTTTCTAGGAGCTCGTGGAGGGACCACAGTCTATTATTGAGGAAGTCGTCTATTTCCTTGCGATTTTTGAGCGGAGGCCCGATTCTGGCCAGATAGAGGCGAGAGGAGAGACATAGGAGGTTCGAATGGCGGGTTCTGGCTGTTGAGAGTGCCATGCTGGGCTTTATATGAGGACAATATGGTACTGTTAGCGTTGGTTGAAAAAGAGTGAACTGAAGAAAATCAAAAATGACTTACTGCAAAATTGGAGAAAACCCACTCATCATCACCAGCTCTCTCATTTTGCTCATCCTTACAGCAAAGTTGTCCCTCTAAACAGACTTACTTCTTCAAAGCCCTCCTACACCTCCCTCTCAAATTATCGATATATACACACGCGAAATAAAGATGCCTATTTGCTGTCTAGCTTGTTCAACTGGGCCTTTGTCTTCTCCACCTTTCTTCTCTTCTTGGCCAACTCCTCCTGGCGGGTCTCCTGTTTGTTGATTCCGTGCTGCATCTTCTCGTACAACTTGCGCTGCTTGTTGGTCATCATGATCTTCTTCAACTCCTTCTCCTCATCTTCGGCGGGGCGCTTGGGGGCCTTCTTAGTCTTGCTGACCTCGGTGTTCTCAGAGAACTTGACTCCAGCTGCCTCCAACTCCAACTCCTTCTGGTCTCTGATGTCCTCGTCCTCTTCCTCGTCCTCGCCCTCTCCCTCCACCACCTCCTCGTCTTCATCCTCATTGGCCTCTGCCAACTCGGCCTCGGGGTTGTAGCCACCAGCATCGCCCCAGGGTGACAAATGGGGAGGCAACGTCTCGCCGGGCGCATAGGCATTGACCGAAACCAACTCGCCCTTGTTAATGGAGTCAAAAACCCACTGAGGCTGCAAGTAGGTTCTTCCTGCAACACGACCCGCCACCTTGGGCCTGTCTACGACCTGGTGGGTGATGTGCGACAAGTCAAGCTTCGCAAACAGGTCCGGGTGGTTGAGCTTCAAGTCGTCCAAGGCGATCTCGGAGATGACAGAGCCGCCGCCAGAAAGAATGCAGAACTCCAAAATGTCAAGCAGCACCTCGCGGCCTACGTAGAAGACGAAGTTGGAGAAAAGAGTGGCGGTGGAAGAAGCGTACTTGGCGGGCTGCGCAAGAACATCGCCCTTGGTTTTGGAAGAGTCCTCGAACTGGTCCAATTCGACCTCCTCCACGTTTTCGCCGGCATCGTCGTTCTCGTCTTCTCCGGCCTCATCGGCCTCCATGGCCTTGGAAAGCTCCTCTTTGGACAAGTGGGTCTCGACAGCGACATTTTCGGGCTCGGCTGCCTTCTCCTGGGGCACCAACGCATTCGCACCGTCCTGGGCCTGCAACACGTACGCCAGCAAACCGCCCACGCCGCGCAACTTGGCAATGTCAATGGTGGGCGGGTAGATGAGGTTGGCGTCCGCGTAGAGCCTGAAGAGAACGAAGTGCAAGAGCGTGGAGTAGAGCTCCAAAAACGTCAACATGATGCGGAAGTCCACGTCGGTGGGGATGTTGGTGGGGAACTTGAACGGCACCAACCACCGCACCTCCTGGCCCTTGATGGTGGCCTGGTAGTACACACCCTTGATGGAGACAAACACCTTTGTGACGAGCCGTGCCTTGGCCACGTACGCCATCCATTGGTTGGTCAAGCGCTCGGCCTCCTTGGTCACCCTGTGCGACACGCTGTCGGTGGCAGGCATGTTGGCGAAGAGAAACAACATGTTGAGCGGGTCGTCCAAGTCACGCAACGCATCCAAGAACGTTGGGTAGCGCTCCTTGATGATGTTCTCCAAGCTGTACTTGGGTCTGTTGGCAGCCAAACGCTGGGCGTCTCTGAGCTCGCCCTTGCTCAAGGCCTTGTTCAACTTTTTGGCAAACGCCTTGTGGTCGCGGAACCGCGCCAAAACGGGCTCATGCAACAAGTACTGGATGTCCTTGGCGTAGTAGAAGGTGGCGGGCGCCAGCGAGCCCTTGTTGGCCTTCTTCTTGTTCTTGGGCACTCTGGGGTAGATGCCCTTGAAAATGCAGAGCCTCCGGAAGTCCGCGAGGTCCACCTGCAACTTGCGCACCGCCTGGGTCCTGGTGATGTAGTTTTTGGCGCTTCCGGACGTGTGTCTCTTCTTAATTCTGGCCATTAGAGGAGGATGCTTCCGTAGTGGAATTTTTTTCTGGCTGAATTTTGCGATGAGATGCGCCTAAAAAGGGCGAACAAATGTGCTGCAAAAGGGCGAAAGAAAAGATGCGAAGAGAAGAGTGGGGGTGGGACGAAAAGAGAACAGCAAAAGCACAGAATTCGTGTCCGTTCGCTGAAAGGCCCTTATCTATATCTTCTGGAGCTCCACGTCTTCTGGTAGACACTTGGACGGGAATCTTGACCCCTTCCTTCGCAAAGGTCTTGGCCTGCACACTGCGGTTGCAAAAACCGCCATAGATGAGCCAGAGAGTTCCAGAACATCTGAAAAGGGTGCAAAAGGAGACACATGCGAGGCTGTAGAATGCCTTATATTTACATATTGTCTTTCCCACCCTAGTCTGCTACCTTCAACTTGAAGCGCTCTGGCATAAACCTGCAACTGCCTATAAGACGTGCTGAGAAGGAAACCTGACCCTGTCGCTAACCTTCATTTTTGGGCTGCTTTTTACGAATGCCCCACCAAACATCACATTCGCCTCTCCCCACTTTCCTATCCCCTATCCTCCATCCATTTCAAGCGCCTCCATTTGCACACGCAACAAATAGAACAAAATCCACAAGCTATTGTGCTTGAAAACTAGCTGAAGCACGGGCTCGGGCACGCTGGAATTACCAGAGGAGTACCCCAGGCTACTTGAGCTTGAGCTAGAAGAGCGTGGCCCAATATGGAGTCTCGCGCGCTCGTTGGCAGTGGGAACGGTGCGTGGGGGAGCAGACCTTGGGGAAGAATTTTGCGCACGACGACGTTGCACAACTGGCGGTTCTTGCCGAGGGCTCAAGGGCACCTGAGAAGACAGACCTGCTTCGGAAAGGACCTGCATCTGTCGACTGGGAACCGGCTGAATTGGGGAAAGTGTCATTCGCGAGGGAAGGATCGGTGTGGGCGGCAGCATAGACTGTACTGCTTGAGTCGCTGTAGATAATGGAACAGTAGCTTGCATTTCGTCCATTGTTATACGCGCAAGTACCACTCGCGCCCGACTTCTCGCCTCTTCGGGACCACCAGCCTGCACCTCTGCCATCCGGACCAAGCGCTGCTGAATCTGCCTCGGCAGGACGCGGGGCAGACGATATTCCGTGGGAAGCATCAGCTCAAGATGGGCCCACATCTCGAGAATGTCCTGCTGCACAGGCTGAGGAACTGGCACCGGCTGGGTCTGCTCCTGCACTATCTCCGGCAGTTGTGTGAACCCATCGAGGCCTAGCAGCGTCATAATCTGCGCATGTTCCAATTTCTCGCACTGTAGAAGCATGTACTGTTCTACTGCTGGTGGCATTTCCGCTTCCCGAACGGGGTCGGCTGGCTGCAAAATTTGCTGCAAATATGTGGGTATCCTGAAACCCAAAGCGCCCACGTTGAGACGCTCGAAAAAATCCATCCAGGAGGCCAGGGTCCACTCACGTGTAGCATGATGGATGCTCAGAAGATGCCTCTGTGCGAGGCCCAACAACTGCCTGTTGATAGTCTCGGAGAACCCGAAAACAGGCCTGCCGAACATCCCAGCAGCATCGACATTCGGTGCAGGAGCATACCCCAGCCTGGGGCGCCGAAGGCTCTGTATGAGCGACCCCTGCGATCGGGACAGAGTTTGGGATCCATCCTGGTCGTTTCTTGTTCTTCTTTCATTTATCCTCACGACTTCCTCGTCGGATACCATCTCCGTGAGGTTGCTAGAGGGAAAAGGGAACACTATGGGCAACTTTCTGTTTCTGGGATCAATGATAGTGGCCTGGAACAGCCCTGGAAGACTAGAAAGCGGCACCCAGTCGAAGAAGAGGGGCAGGAACTGAAACGCTAGCCAGATGCACACGCGAAAGAGATCGGTAAGCGGAAACTGGTGGATTTTGAGGCCATTGGAGTGCCTTTTGAGGGAAACAGCAGTCTCGTTTATGGCCTTCGTCAAACCCTCGTAGTAGAGCTGGTGGCAGGGAATTTTCAGGCTGAGGCCCAAGGTTCTGTAGACGTGCTTTTCCGTCAATACTGTTTTGTCGCAGAGAATTAAGCAGACGAGGGAGGTGTCGATACGGGTTCCAGAAATGACGTCCCAGTGGTTTCGCCGAAACTTCCAGAGTGCCCTATATCGGGCATATTCACCCAAACGGGACTTCATAACAAAGACATCTTCTGGATAGGTGTCGCATGGGAACACCTCTTCGGCCTCGGCAAAATCGCCTTTTAGACCCATTTCCAGCCTAGGTGGTAGCTCTGTGGAAAGGGGTTTACAAATTGGGCTGAAAATTGACGGAGAGCCAAAAATTGCGTATGTGGTTTTCGCAGCCACTAGTGTCTGTAACCATCATCATGTTTGGCACTATTCCCATAGAGGCTGTGTTTCGGGCACCATTAACGCCCTTAGAAGGATACAATGACCACCAAAAGGCCGTATTCAGAGAAAAAATTGCCGCCGGGGTTCCTCTTCTAGAAACCACTCCCTCAGAATACGTTACTGTGCAGAGAGTTCAGAAAATGTGCAGCAAAAGAGCCCTCATGGAGGAGCTCAAGAGAAACGGCGTCTCCTACGATCTTTATCGGCGCGGTGACTTCGGGGGTGTTGATATAGACGCGTTTTGTCAGGAAAGGGACCTTCCTCTTCCGGCTCCCATAATCCACGAAAGCGACTTCGATTGTTTTCAGCTGGACTTATTAAGAGGTATTTCGGCCTTCAGGGAGCCAGTTTTGGCGCCAGGAACAGCTTGTCCACAGTACTACGCTTTTGGGGATAGAGAAAGGGGTCTTCTCTCGCGGTATCTTGAGAAAGTCTACAAAAGGGAGATAGAGGAGGAGGAAGAGCAGGGCGTGGAAAAGGTTGACGTGCGGTTGGCCTACGCGAAAGTGTTTTCCCGGACTGCGGAGCAGTACTGGGGAAGCACTGGTGTGGAAGGAAAAGAAAGGTAGCTGATATGGTCGAGGTATATATTATACAGAGAGAAAAGGCCAGGAATGTAGAAAAAAGAGAACGCTCAGGCAAAGGAGGACATATCTGTTGGTGGGGTTCGGTGGGGCACTTTAGGGTGTATCAGAAGGGGCAAAGGACAGTAAAACTGATAGGAAAGGGGGAAGATAGAAGTTTCAAACGAGGACAGGCGATCACATCACAGATAGAAGGCCTTATAGAACTGGAATGTCTCAGGTGTACCAGTTAATGTTTATAGGGCAACGAGAAATTGCTACAAAGGGCCACATATGGTCCACTAGGAGGAGTAGTATTCGCATGAAATGGCACCTTGGGTAGTCAAAGAGCCCCTAGGAGCCCAGAAAGGAGAATCTGGAGCCTCAAATGGCGGAATGCGGAGGCTTAAAGGAGGAAAAATGCTCAAACGGGGGCTGCTGTTGGTGGTGTCCTACTTATAGGGCCCAATGAGGTCTACACCCTACCACATACATGACCATATGGGACACCCCATACAGGGGCAGTAGCAGGTAAGGCTGGTGATGCCACCACAACATACAGCACAGCTAAATTCCTTCTCCTGTCAGTTTTCACTTGAATAAACACCAGGCTGATGCACACACTTCTAGGAAGAGCCCAACACTCTCCTATCGTACGTTGTTTGAGGCCCCCAGGCCGTTTCTCAGTCTGTGCTGGTCTGAACTATCCGTTTCCATCACTCACTCCCATTTCCAATCCCATTTCGATTACTATATCCATTACCAGTCGCCTTTCCATTTCTCGCCATTCTCGTTTTCACACAAATCTGCCCAACGTTTCGCACCCACGTTTCGTTTTCTCATCCCATCGCACATCCTCCTCCTAGACCATGTCATTCCAAGACGTGTTGCGGCGAGGCGATGACTTCCTCGCCGACTACCCGCGTACCAAGAAATGGTGGAACTACGCCTCCCACGCCACCTGTCTTTTCATGATAGTCAACTCCAAAGTGCTTCTCAACGTGCTCTACAAACCACACCTCCACAACGTGGAGAAGCTCGATTATGCCCTTCAAAAGGCCAGAAACGAGAAGAGGGGCCTTCTAACGGTCATGAACCACATGTCTGTGGTGGACGATCCCACCTTCTATGCCGCTCTTCCCTTCCGTTTCCACACAGATATCGACACCATCCGCTGGGGCTTCGGCGCCCACAACATCTGCTTTCTGACGCCCACCTTGTCGTGGTTCTTCAACCTCGGCAAGATCTTGGGCACCCAGCGTTTTGGTGCTGGGCCCTTTCAGGGCTCCCTCGATGCTGCCATCCGAATTCTTTCCCCTGATGATACGTTGGACCTCGAGTTTCTGCCTTTGGTGCGCAACGACCAGAAACCCACGCTTCTACAGGAACTTCACACGTTGGCGCCGGTTTCAGAGAAAACGACCCAGTTGGCCCAGCCTCTCAAACCGGGCCCGGAATCTACAAACGTGCTCTTGTCGAAGTCGCCTTTCGTCAGAACGAAAACCTCGTGGTTTCACGTCTTTCCTGAGGGCTTCGTGCTCCAGCTCCACGAACCGCACCAGAACTCCATGCGGTACTTCAAATGGGGTGTTTCTCGTTTGATTTTGGAGAGCACCCGTGCACCCGTGGTGGTACCTATCTTCGCCTCTGGTTTCGAGAAAATAGCGCCTGAAGATGCAGCAGAAAACGGTATTTCTCGCTGGCTCCCGGCCAATATCGGCGCTGAGATCCACATCTGCATCGGTGATGCCTTTTCCGACGACAGAATCGAATCCTACAGACAGAAATGGCGCGATTTGTGCAAGAAATATACCGACCCTAAGAACCCCACAGACTTGAGTGAGGAGCTCCGCAGGGGAAAAAAAGCCCAGAAATTACGCTCAGAGCTAGCAGCGGATCTTCGCGACGCTGTTTCGGAGATCAGGGAGTCGCTGGGCTTCTACCATCCCGAGGACCTGCGTTTCAAGGACCCCGACTTCTGGAAGGAGTACACCCGCACAGAGGGCTTGAGCGACCCCGACGTCAGATTCCGCGGCAAAAACTGGGCTATTCACAGGCTCCAGAAGCATCTCCCGGAATACGAGGAGGATATGTGAGAACTTGTATATAGCAATAGTATTTATTGAGAGATATGGTATAGAAGAGAAGAATGCGACATGGAGACCAAATTGCGACAAGAAAAACGACAGAAAAATTATCAACGGCGACAAAATTTCTTGCGACATAACTGCGACATCTTTTCAGCCATCGCATATTCCTTTCCAAAACGACCACAACTGGCAAATGTTCCAAAGGAGGCTTCTAGACAGTCTTCTTCATCGGGAATGGAGGAACGCCAGCCGATTTCTGCACGGAAACCTACGGTTAAGCGAAAACGCGTACCTCCTGATACGACCGGCATCGTGGTTCAAGAGGCCCACAAAAACTGCCCCAACGGTGGTGATAGAGGAACCTGAAATCACCAAAAGCCGTCCCCACGCTTCTCAGCTAAGCGATTTCAAACACTACCTCAAAACCACGGAGTTAGCAGCCAATTTGCGCCGAGGAGTGCTTGGGTCCAAGCTCGAGTCCTTCATCCATGAGGTGTCCGATTTCAGTGCCAATGAGGAGACCATCCTGGTGATAAACAACGTTTTTATGGAACTTTACGCCATGAGCAACCACTCATTAAGGGATTCTGCGGGTTCTGTTCTGGGGGTTTTGGGATCCAAAGATTTGGTGCTTCTCTTTGAGCGTTCTGCAAATGCCCTACTCTCAAAGAACACCCCTGTTGAGTTTCCCGAGTACGTGTCAATTTTGGCACAGTTTTTCCTCAAGTCATCCAACCAGGGTGTGGAGCCCAGAATCATCGTTCTCGTGGTAGACTTGGCCTCTTCGGCCAGGTTTGGAGACTTTAAAGTGGTGCTCAACACCCTCGTTAAGAATAAGGGCCACCACCTAACACCGGACTTCACGTTGCATCTAATCAAATACTACGCGGACAGGGGCAAATACACTCTTTCTAAGATGGAGGAAATTCTTCTGGTAGCGAACAATAACCCCACAGCTCGCATTCTAGACGACTTCTTCTACTACAAATACATCGAGTATGTGGAGGAAATATACCGCAACGAGCCCCCAAAAGTGCACGAGTACAAAGATCTTGATAGAAACGTGAACCGTGTTCAGAACTTGCTCTTATCGATGATAGAGACTGCCAATTTGAGTGCCCTTTCTGTGGGAGCTCTTCTCAGATTGGCTAAGTTGGCCCACGAACTAGACACTGTGGTCAAAAACAGCAGAACAGGGTCCAGTATAGACGCCATACTATCCTGCCTCACGGAACAGCCCACGGCGGAGCAAAACTTGATATTTGAAAACATCCGGAGAGAGATCTTCAAGGAGAATTTGGACGACGAGTCCTTGATAGAGTCCCTACTCTATCTCGCAAAATCCAGAGGATCCACATCTCTCAGCAACATGCTTCGTGAATTCGTGGAAGCCGACGACGTCAAATTCTCCAGAGAATTGAGGTTTCAGAGCCGGCTCGATGCACTTTTGGACCAAAACAAGTCAGAACAGGACTTATATGAGGCCACTCTTGCAGAACTTGACGCTTTTATGGAAGCAGAGACTATTAATGGCTCAGACCCCGTGGATATTGACAACATCTTCCAAAGAATCATTCAGACGGCCATGGCATCAAACTCAGTTTCCCCGAGAGGATACTTCGCTATAACCGTGACCAACCATTTCAATCAAAAGCACGGCGTTTTTGCACAATTATACGCCTATAAGGCCCGCCTTGATAAGGCCATTTTGAACAGAAACCATGTACAAGCAATTAACATTTTCGAAGACAGTTTGCTGGAGTCTGTTCATTGGGCAAACGATGTGGCCGACCCTCGTATAAATTCTACTTTGGACAACTTGGTTAATCTTCTCTGCTTAGAGATGACCGATATAACGTTCATTTTCCCCATTTTTACCAAAATTAAGCAGCAGATGGGCGATCATTGCACAGCTCCAACCATAAGGAATCTCGCAATGAAAATGCTCCTGGATGAGCTTGCGGGCGATACCATCGAAATGCTTAAAAGGGAGCTTCCCAAAATTAAAAAAGATGACGTTGTCAAATTGCCTATGGGTCCTGAATACGGGTATAGGGCACTCTTCGACACCTTGCACAATTTCGTTTTGCAGTACACCAACGAGGGTACATACGAGACAAATTGGGTGTTGTATGGGGAGCTCCACAAGTACTTCAAGGTACCTTTCGAATCATATCTCCCAGCCATGAAGTTTTTCACAGAACACGACAGACTCAACGGATCGTTGATCATCTTCAGACAGATTCGCATGCTCAGTGAGCTCCATGGAAATACTGGCTATCTTCCACCGCTGAGGGATATGTACATGTACCTATTCCAAAAATTTGGAGACAAGCTCTATGAGGACGGCGTAGAGGAGATCCACGAGTCCTTAAAAATGGACACGACTCTCGCCAAGCAAGATATCGAGTTACAGAACTGCATTTTAAACGCCTACTCCAATTTACAGGACGTGAGTAAGGCCAATGGCTTGTTCCTCGCCATGTCGTCCGTTCCTAAGCACATTGGAGGCATAAATGAGGAGACTGTTCAGATCATGATCAAGACATATACCTATAGTGACTTGGCGTATGTTAAGGAGTTCTGGAACAATTTGTCGCAGTACAACGTGTTGCCCAACTACCCCATTTTCAAGCAGTATTTGATTGCCCATGTCTACCACGGAGCCGTTGACGAAGCCCTTTTGCTCACAGAGGAAATGAAAGACTATGATTTGGAGATTTCCAGCGATACACTCTTGGCCTTGCACAACTACTGCTTAGAGACCTCACATCAGAAGAAGGTGGCAGAATGGGCGGCCAATCACCACAAGCATGAATGGGACCAGGTTGTTTTGTCTGGTCTTTTGAAGGGGGCCACTAACTATGTTCCCGAAACGAACTTGATTGCTGGAAGCAGCTAGAAGCACCATATTTATACCTGTAAATAAACTAAACACCGAGCTTGGTACTGTTTACCTTGGATGCAAACCGCAAGGAACTCACGGTTTCGCCCATGTTTTTGAGCAAGGGCGAGATATTGACGAACATCAACGTCTTTGAGTTCCCTCCAAGGCTGTGCTTGAGAAGATACGCCAACTTGGAGTTCCGGTATGGAATGTGCTGCAGCAGCTGTCCTCTCTGTTGAAGGCCCAAGGAATAGATGACGTCTCCCAAGCTGGACAAGGACTTATTGATGGCCTGTGTCTCCTTGAGTCTTTCTCCCTTGGCCTGCGAATTCACTAGACGCTCCGAGCCAGCGAGGTCTATGAGGTTGAGAGTTCCTTTGCTCACGTTTCCGGTCTCGGAATTAACCCCATGGAGCTTCAAAATGAAGATGGAATGGGAACGGGAGGACCTCTCATTGGCCATGGTAGAGGCAGTAGACCTGTTTCTGGATGCCTTGTCTAAGACGGCTTGAGCGTACTCTTTGGAAGTAATGTTGACGGTCTGCACATTGGTTATGGTGGTCGTCCTGTTGGCGTCGTCGTGCTTGATTTCGAGCTTCTTGTTGGCGTTGGAGAGAAGATCTACAATGTTTTCGTTGTAGATTTCAACGAACAGGCCCTCGATAGTGTACTCCCAGCCTTTCGCCTTGAGATCGTCCACGTCGTCAAAGATCTTCCTTATAGAGAGCGGAACCATGCCATCTGTGGGATGTGACATGGTCCACGTCTTTCCAGAGCCAGTCTGGCCATATGCAAAGACACAAACGTTGTAGCCATCAAGTGAGGACTGGATCAACTGCGATAACTCCTCAAATATATCAGTGTTCGACGAGGTGGGCGAGAAGATCTTGTCGAACTGGAAGGTGTATGAGTTCTTAGCGCTATTCGTCATTTGGTAGGACGACAGCAGACTGGAACAGTTTTCGTCCTTGGCGATCAAAAGCTCCTGGTTTGCGCTTTCGTTAAACTCGTTATCAGGGTACTCCAAGTAAGCACACTCGCTCTGCTCTGCTTTTGTTACAGGCTTCACACGGCAATAAACCCTGATGTTGCCCTTCAACTCCTGGAGCTTGTTATGGAGAAGCCTTCTTTCATGTTCACTGGACGAAAGCTGCTTAGTTATTTCAGCAGCCTTGGTAGTGTAGTACAGGATAAGCTCTGTCTTGTCTGAGAACGAGGTTTTTATTCTCGCAAGCTCGGCGTTCTTAAATGCAATGGTACTCCTCAAGGAAGTTAGTTCGGTGCTTTTGGCGCTGAATTGCAGTTTGAGTTGAGAATGTCGTGTTTCCAAGGCGGCGTTTTCGGTCTCAAGGGCTCTAGTGATCTCGCTGGAAATAGCATCCCTTTGCAATGACTTTTCGAGGGTACTGGACCTAAGAGTGTCCAGATCGTTCTTCAAGGCCATAACCTGGTCCTCTGTAGAGCTTAAAATATCAGATCGCCTCTTATGGTAGTCCTCTTTCATCTTGATGAGCTTCCTGTTGAGGTCAGAGGATTGTCCTTTGGACAGGATAGAGAGCCCGTCACATTCTTCAGAAAGCCAGGAGCGCTGTTTGCGCAAATCTGCCACACCATCTTTAAGAATAGCATCAATTTGGGAGGTGATGTCCTCTTGGAGAAGAGCCACCTTCTCTTCAAAAGCCACTTTGAGCTTCTTGGAATCGATGTCATATTTGGCATCCAATGTGAGAAGCGAGTCCGCTTCGTGGCGCTTAAGCTCATCAATTTCTTCCTCCTTGTTCTCCGCGGTGTGCTGGAGCTTCTTATATTCGTCTTCGATCTTGCAATTTTCCAACTCCTGGTTGGACTTCTGTGTTTTGAGAGTCATTATCTGCATGCGAAGATCGCTGATTTGGTCGTTTTTCTGCTCGATAGATTTAGCAAGCTTGTGTTGTTTGTACTGCAGCTCACCCTCCACCTGTGAAAGCCTGCTTATTAGCGTGGGGTTGGGCCTTTTGTACATGGTACGGGGCTGTTTTGTGGAGAAGGTGTTCGTAGAGTCCCCTAGAAGCTGCAAGGATCGCTTTTGGCCCGTCTCTTTTGGCAGGGTGCTCAAGAGCACGTTTTCTGTGTCTTTGGAAGTATCCATGGCCAATGTGAGAAGAAATAACGGTCCCTTGCTGTGGTAAAACAAGCGTGAAACAACGCGTTGTAAACAAACCTCAAAATGTGTTTCCTGTACACAGCACCTACTGAAAAAAATGAGATGAGATGTTTGAGTAGGCACTTGATTCTGCAATACCATGGGTGGCGTCACGAAGAAGCAGAAACTCTCCAAGGGTACATCCAAGCCTATAGTGAAGGAGCCAGTTGCAGAAGAGCCGAATGACGTTTCAAGCTCCGAAAACGGCCCCGAATCTAGCGACTTCGAGGACTTGGAAGACCTCGATGAGGACGATGAAGTGGACGTTGCTGGCATCTCCTCCGATGATGAAAGCGGCGAGGAAAGTTCAGATGATGAGGCAGAGGACGACAACTTCCCCACGAAGAGAAAGCAGAAGAATACCGATGACGGTGCGGAGTCGTTCGCCACAGCTTTCAACGCCATTATCGGCTCGCGTTTAAAGGCCCACGACAGAAAGGAGCCCATTTTGGCCAGGAACAAGACGGCCATCAAGAAGTTGGAGTCTGACAGGTTGGAGGCGAAGGCCAAAAGGGCGCTTTTGGCAGACAAAGCCGTTTTGCACGACAAACACAGAGTGAAAATCTTGTTGCCGACGGCCGAGGATGGTGCCAAAGCGAGAGAAATCATCGACAAGGAGCGCAAGCTTAAGAAGGTGGCTCAGAAGGGTGTTGTTCGGTTGTTTAACGCCGTTTTGTCGACCCAAATTGAGACAAATGCTGAAATCGGCCGTGAGCGCGTGGGCCAGACCAGAAAGGAGGAGTTGATGAACGAGATCTCCAAGGAGAAGTTCTTGGATTTGGTGCAGGCCGCAGGCCAGTCGTAAGGACGCAAGTTCTGTGTATATTAGAGTACAATGCATGAGGGAGACGCCGGAAAAGTTGCAAAAATTCCGAGTAGAGCAAAGTGCGAATGGGGAGAAGAGGAGGAACAGGAAAGAAGCTCTTGATAATGATGGGGCCTAATTTAGGTGCAAATGGACCTTTTCTGGCCTAAACGGGCTCTCTATTGTGAAACCGGCCCCTTATTGTGTTCGGGGCTTCTGTATCAAAGTGCTATTCAGGGTCCAAACAAGGCCGATTCACAAGGAGTTTGTGAACAATTTTCATGTATATACACCAAAAACCGTTTCTGGTCCTTTTAGGCCCTGTCAACTCCTGTGAATGCTCATATCACGCTTTCCTTAAGCTGAAAAAGTCATTCTCTCACCATATAGGCACCCCAGTATTTCGCAGCCCCACACAAAATTTTCAGCCGCAAATTTCTCCAGCTCTTCTCCAAATGGCATCCAAAACCCCGGAAACGGCATCCTTGGACTCCCGTTTTCTCACAGATAAGACTCAGGCACCGGAGTTAATCCACCACCGTGTGGGTGCGCTCCGCCCTCCGGTTTTCACAAGGGATTCCAACGAGGACGTCACCCAGCTTGTTAATTTGACCAGTACTCCCCCTGAAGGCACCAATTCCCCCCCCAAACAGCAAAATGAAGACCGTCCCATGACACCCAGCTATCCACCACGCAATAAATGGCGCATCATATCTATTTGTCTTTGGCTGGTCGCTGGCGGGTTCAGTGATGCAGCTCCAGGTGCCCTTCTTCCCCATATAGAGGCATACTACAATATCAACTATACTATTGTTTCACTTATTTGGATGTCAAATGCCGCTGGATTCATTTTGGTGGCCTGCTTAGCCAACAAGATCCAGCCCTGGCTCGGTAAACGGCTCTCCATGACCGTGGGATCCTGTTTCTCCATAGCCATGTACTCTATTGTGCTGAGTGGGGGCCCATATCCCCTTGTGGTGGCAGCGTTTTTCTTGGGCGGCGTGGGCATAGCTATAGTGTTGACCCAGTCCAATATCTTCCTTTCTAAGCTTGAGAAGCTGTCGAAATACCTCTCCTTCTTTCACGGCTCTTATGGAGTCGGCGCTACCATTTCGCCTTTAGCGGCGACCAGTTTGGTGACGAGCGGCGTCCAATGGCACTACTTTTACTTGATTAACTTGGCGTTGGTTGTTGTGGCCGCGGTGCTCTTTTGGTTTTCATTCCACGGTGCTGATCTCGACCTCAAACCGTGGGATTACAGCGACCAGGACGAGAAACAGCCACTCAGAGACAGAAATGCTGAAAATGAGGCCGTGGAAGCTGGTACGGAAATCCAAGAATTGCCTTCTAGAGGTCCCAAAAAGGCACCCAACGACTCGAAAAACGACATGAGGCTTGCCCTCAGTAGCTCCACTACCTGGCTTGTGGCTCTTTGGGTCTTTTTTTACCAGGGTGGAGAGGTAGCCCTCGGAGGGTGGGTGGTCACTTACTTGTTGGCATACAGAAACGGCCCTCCTAGTGTGGGATACGTCGCTTCTGGGTTTTGGGGTGGCCTCACTTTGGGGCGTCTTTTGCTCACCAGGCCGCTCCACAAGTGCATGGGGGCGCGCAGGAGCATCACCATGGCGTCTTTGTTCAGTATTGTGGGGATTGCTCTTACGTGGGCTGTGCCTAATGTGGTGGCTGCTGGTGTGTTCGTGTCTTTGGCTGGCGTGACCATAGGGCCCAATTACCCTTTGATGATCGCTTCTGTGACGAGCGGGATCATTCCTGGAAGAATTCAGGTTGTGGCGTTGACCATTGCAACGGCCTTTGGATCCAGTGGAGGGGCGGTTTTTCCGTTCTTGGTGGGCATTATTTCGCAGAGAGTAGGTGCATTCGTGGTGCTTCCTGTTTTCTTGGTGTTGTACAGCTGCATGCTCGTTTTGTGGCTCTGCTTGCCCAATGTGGAGCGCCGGGAACGCTCCGGGAGAAAGAAGCCCAATTTGTGGCAGCATTTGTGGTGAGACAGGACTGAGAAGTATAGAATATAGCGTATAGATGCTAATGCGAATTAAAGTGATGACAAGAAAGCACACGAGGTTTTGAGAAGTCTCTGTCACTGTCTCAGTGAAAAACCTCTTGCTAAGCAAAGCAAATATAGCACTTTACTGCTTGTATTGCCAGCTGCAAATTCCAACACAACATATACAGTTTCTTCCCTAACCTGCAATTTCCCCAACCTGCAAATGGCAGTTGCAGCCAAAATCGAAACTTCGAGAATAAAACTTATCCTCAATCTACTACTCGTCACCACACACAAATCCCCAAAATGGCCGTCGAGAAATACATCAAAGACGGAGATACCTGCACTGCAAACAAGGACTATCTTGGGGCCATCGCGGCTTTTTCGGCGGCTTTGAAAGAGAACCCGGAGGCCTTCCAGGCCCACATAAAAAGGGCTAATGCTTACCAGAAACTATACAACTACGAGAATGCCAAAAAAGACGTTTCGGAGGCCTTTTCCATCGCCGAAAGGCGCGGCAGAAGAGGTGACATTGGTCTTTGCTACTTCAGGCTTGGGCTCATTTACTACGCTGAAAAGAAGTACTCGCGCGCCTTATACAACTTCAACAAGGCTGGGGATTTCGATTGCACAGAGCCCACGGTGGCAGTATGGAAAAATAAGGCCGAGTACGACATCAAAGCTCACCCGGAAAGAGAGGTTCACAGCGAGGACGAGGACGACGGTTTGGAGAGTGTTTCTGTTGTCTCTGCAGACGCAGAAGGCACCAAAAATGACAAACTACTTACAGAAAAGGAGGTCGAGAGGCCCTCAGATAAGAAGGTTGAAAATTCCACAGGAGCATATACTGAGAACACCGCCGAAAAAAAGCTCGAGGATACCACCAGTTTGGCATACATCAACAAACATGCTCCCTTGAAGGTAAAAATCAGGGACGATTGGTACCAGACGAATAATTCCGTTATCATCACCATTTACGCCAAAAATGTGAAGCAGGAAACGCTTCAGATCAAGTTCAGCGAGTCTGCTGTGACGGTGGCTTTTCCCAGTGCTGCTGGTTCGGAGTACAACTACCACCTCGAACCCCTCTTCGCGGCAATTGACCCAGAAAAGTCCTCACACAAAGTATACGGTACGAAGCTTGAGGTGACGTTGGAGAAGAAGGAGCCGTTCAAATGGGCTACTTTGGAGAGTTCTGGTGACGATGCTGTCGTTCGCAAAGCAACCGAAAGCGGCGTGAGCACCGGCTTGGTTTATCCCTCCTCGGCGAAGAAGGCAGTGAATTGGGCCAATTTCTCGGTCCCTGAAGACAAAGAGGAGGAGAAGACCTCAGAGGACTTCTTTGCGAAGCTCTATAAGGACACAGACGACGATACGCGGCGAGCAATGATGAAGTCCTATGTGGAGTCTAACGGTACAGTGTTGACCACCAACTGGAAGGAGGCGTCGCAGAAGACATTTGAGACGAGTCCACCGGAGGGAATGGAGGCGAAAAAGTGGGGGAGTTAGAGTTTACAAGAGTGGAAACGGTGTTGAGAACTTTTGCTAAAGTGCAATGAAATCCATTTGGAGAAAAGCGTTCAGGGAAGTGTAATAGGAGACGTCACAGAGAAGCGTATTGTGGGGGCAAAAAGGCGCGACTTGAATGAGCTCGTTTAGGCCAAGCCTGAGACAGGCCACGGCAGGAGGCTGTACATTAGGCCCATAAAACAGTGCGCCGAATGGTGCAAAGGAACGCTCAAATCGAGTAGAAAAGGAGATGTGACGCAGCTGCCACTTGTTGGAGATTGACTCCTCACAATCCCACCGGCGGAATTATGGAGGCCGCAACATGCAATGGTGGTATCTCTTAACACCGCTAGCACAGCAGGTCAAGAGTAAATAGAACGGTACCACTAGAAGGGCGGCAACAGAAGCAAAAATGAAAAAAAAAAGCGAGTGAAGGGTCCATCTAGAACTGCAGAATACAGGACAGTGTTGAAGGGCCGTGGATATGTGTGCCTTGAGGGCGGGTGCATTGCAGGTGTATATGGTGGGTTTTCAGAGGGTATTCGGTATGCGAAAGTACGGACACATAAACTAGGTATGCCTTCTTTTCGCACCTATTCTGACAAAGCCCTTTGCACTCCATGCCGTCTCGCGCCCCCGCCTGCACACGGCTTACAAAAACCAGCTCTCCATTGGCCACCCCCATGTTATCACATCTACGCCAGCTAACGCGCCAATTCACTCGCAAAATGCACATTGAGGCCATTCCCATGAGATGGGGCTCCGGAGACAACTACGCATACCTCTTGGTGGACTCGCCCACGCGCCACGCGTGGCTCATTGACCCCGCCACCCCCGAGGATGTGGAGGCGTACTTGGCCAAGGAGAAGCCCAGCTACGAGCTCAAGGCCATTGTCAACACGCACCACCACGGCGACCACCTGGGCGGTAACAGCCACTTCCACAAAAAACACCCTGATTTGCCTGTCATCGCCGGAAAGGACTCCCCCTTGGTCTCCTACACCCCGTCGCACAACGAGGTGGTGGATTTGGGCGACCACTTGGCCATCACCGCGTTGCACACGCCCTGCCACACGCAGGACTCCATCTGCTACTACGTGAAGGACTCTAGCACGGGCGAGAAGGCTGTCTTCACCGGCGACACGCTCTTCACCTCGGGCTGTGGGCGCTTTTTCGAGGGCAACGGCGCCGAAATGGACCGCGCCTTGAACCACGTTTTGGGCAAGCTCCCAGCCGAAACGAACGTGTACCCTGGCCACGAGTACACGAAGCTGAATGTGCGTTTCTCTCAGACGGTGTTGCAAAACCCGGCTATGGCCAAGTTGGCGGCCTACGTGGCGTCCAACGAGCACACTACGGGTGTTTTCACCATTGGCGACGAGTTGCAGTTCAATCCCTTCATGCGCTTGCTGGACCCGCAGGTGCAAAAGGCGACCGGAAAGAGCGCAGCTTCCGACGTGATGGATGCGTTGCGTGAGTTGAAGAATAGCTCTTAGGAGGTTGAAGCACCGCTTGCTGGGCGAGAAAGGTCCAAAGAAGCGTCCTGGATGGGGCGAGAGGCACGAATGTGCCGTGTTACGGCTAGATGAAATACTGTTATTTGCTGACATTATACAGAGAAAAAAGTGGGACTGGAATCAGTAGGCAGTTGTAGTGCACAAGGGGCCATACGTGGCATACCCGTGTGTGGTATATTGCGTTATGCCTGCTGGACACCCCGCTCACATTTATATGGGGAGATGCCAGGATTCTTAGGAGTTCCACCAATCTCACCTCGGTTGAACGTCGAGGACATCCATTTTGGGCCCATTTCTGCAAAAGCTCTGCAAAGCCCATGACCTCTTAAACGCCCCAAAGTGCCCCAATGGATAGCTCCATCGGCACCTTTACGAAGGACCCCATATTCTTCTCGTATATATGTCTGAGTCCACTCCTCTAAAGTTTCTCTACTGATCTATGCGCACAAACTCCGGAATGTGGGCCTCATCGATCCACAATTCCGGCTGCCATGTCTCAATAAACTCCAAGTCGAACTCACTCTTTCCCATGGCAAACTTCTCATACTCCTCGAAGATGCCGCTCATGCACCAGCCCTGGAGAAGCTTTCGTATAAGCCCTACCAATACGCCTATGCGATGCTTTCCCTTGTTGGAGTGGATCAAAATTGGAAAGTTCTGCTTGTCCACCATCAACTGTAGCGCCTTCGTGAGCGACGCCTGCGACTGCTCTAACTCCTCCTGCAGCGTGAAAGGCTCCTGCGAGGACTCCATCATCAAGTGGTGGAACGTGATATCTGTGGTCTTCACCCACGCCGTGTAGGAGTCCATAATGTCGGCGGTGCCGTGCTTGTCCTTTTTCTTCTTTTTTTCGCCGTCCTTTCCCTTGCTCTGACCCAAATCTCCAAGATATATGATTGTCTTTAGCCCCAATTGCTTGAGAAAAGGGTAGTTGATGGGCATGGGAAACCCCAGCCTGTATATGCGGTCCTCTACTAGAGAAAAGTTGAGGGGAGGCACATACAGCGGTTTGGGCGCTATGGTACGTAGTCTGAGCCTCAGATAGTCGTATTCGCTGGATCCCAGCTGAGTGGTGTGGTGGTACTTTTCGTGGTCATTTTGGGTCCCCGACGCCATGGGAAGAATGCTAAGCTGGGTGTCGGAATGGATATCGTGGATATCCTTGAGCCCCCTCGGCATGGAGAGCGGCGTCATAGTATTTTTATGGAGTTGGGAGTTTCTTGCGGTCTAGGACCAGTATAAGGAGTTCTCAGTAGATGTATGAATTCGTCCCAAAAGAGCTAAACGAGGCACCGGAGAGGCCAGCTTTTTGCGACGTATATGCTCAAAGCACGTTGGTCACTATTACACGCCCAGAACGGTCCCTTTGGCGTGGAGTGTGCGCTTGCAGAAGTGTGTCTGGTCTATTGCGGGTTTCCAATCAGGAAGTTTTCTGAAACTGCGAAAATGTGTGATTACTATGCGACTATAAAAGGACCACGAGGCTCCACAAAAAACGCACCCATCAGTGTGAAATGCTCCTTTTACCGGAGAAATGCCTAGTGGACCAGCACTGCATCCAGGAAACCGGCTACAACCGCGCCAGCGACGTCCGGGTCGCTGAAATCTCTAACAGTGTGTGGTAGGCTAAAGCAACGGCTGAAATTTGGGCAAAATGGGCGGTGGCGGCGGCAGCTCCTCGATATTTGACAAGAACTTGAATCTGCTTCCATCTTTGGGTGCGTTCAATGGGTCTATGGGGCTCCTCAGCTGCGAAAGGGGCGGGATTTGGGCCAACGGGGGCGGAAGAAGAATCTTGGCTCCGTTATTGGCCGTCACAGCTGCCGTTATTTCGTATATGGGGATCGCAGGAAAACGCAGGGAGAAGATTTCAAGGTCTATGTTGTCCTGGAGGCGAAATATGCGCTCCAAATCAGCGTCACTTTTGACCAAAGACCCGTCTTTGAGGTTGCGAAGACCAAACATATTTCCTTCGCATGAGTCCGCTAATCTGAATGCATTTTTTCCGTTTTCCATCACTTCGTTGTAGCGTGGAGGAGCCGAGCTCTCTGCGGGATAGGCGAGGGACAATTTCGAGGCCATGTACCTCAAAGTTACGGCCTTTTTGGGCGGGATTTCACGCTGGTGGAGACCTGAGGCCACGGCCGCCAACGACGTCAAAGAGTCGTAGTTTTCGTGTTTGGTGTAATCACAGCTGCGAAAAGGAACAGAATGCCGCAGGATCAAGGGATAGTCTCGGTATATAAGCTGGTAGAGGGCTTCACCAAGGGGATATAGTATGGCGTCAAAGCCAAAGTCACTCACACACCCACCCACGAGGATATTGAGCGACATGACCGCGGCTTCGTCCAGAAGGGACATGCTGGAGGCCGATTTGGGGTCAATTTCTCTGAAAAAGCGGGCAAGATACGCCGGTTCCTGAAGCTTTTCCCGGAGGTACTCCACCGTAGTCTGTGTAGAAGAAGCAAAGGCCTTCTCGAAGACGAAAGCCGTACAAGACGCAATCACCGCCTTTCCAAGATGCTGGAGATTATCTGTGGGCTCGGAAGTGGCCTGAGCGCAGGTCTTGGATCTCTCGAAGAAATGCAAAAGTGCTAGTCTTACTGTGGGGTCGTGGGCATCGTATGGTTCGGCCTGCGAGATACTCAAATTAGTGATAGGAGGTAGTCTCACCTCTTTGCGGGACACCTTGGGCTGGATAATGGAGTCTATGGCCGCGCGCGACCTGTCGAAGGTGGAAAAGTGCTTGGCCTTCAGGTAACTGTCGTCCTCCTGGGAGTCAGAGTTGAGCCTTGAAATCTCTGAAATAAATCGGTATTTGAGGAGGCCACCGTCGCTATCGGATTCGGGTGAGTTTCCAGGGGGCGTTTCAAAGACCAAGTCACGCTCCAGACGGGGTTTTTTGCGGCCTTCATCGTCTTCATCTTTAGGAGTAGGCTTACTCCGAGAAGACCGTTTTCTGTTTCTCCGCACGCTCTGAATGGCCGCCCTCACGAGCTTGTCGAAATCCCCGGCGTACTCCGGACCGTATCCGAACTCACTTCGGAGCGAGTCGGCCACTTTACGGATTTCCTCGTCCTGTTCGGAGGCTTTCTTCGTGCTCAAATCTAGGGTATCTATAAGCTCTAGACGCCTCGCAGAAAAGCGCTTCCAGAGCCTTTCATCTAGAAAGTTGAGATTGGCCCTAATGGCATGGGTCACGCCAATCTTGCGCACGTTGTCGTATTGCACGGGTGGCATTGGGGCCGTGATGGAGGGTGACTACGAATCATTTTTTTGTGCGGCCTGCGGGGCAAGAGAAGGCCGCTGCAATAGAATGGGCTTATATAGGAGATTGTGAGCTGGGATGCATGGAAAGGCACGAATACATGTCTCTAGAGCCATCTACAGCTTTTCATGGAGATTCAGGTGACTCCAGGGACTCCAGGGACTCCAGTGACACCAGTGACTCGGTGGTCACGTGACCATATTCTAGCCCGCTGCGACTTCCTCTGCTTTGCCACTCGGGCACATTTCAGGCAAATAAGCGCCCGGATACACCGTGAGGCTTCACGCCCGAGGAGCTTGGGCCCGAGATTTGTCCCTACTATGACACATTTGCCAGATGCAGTTCTTCGACCTGACCAATCACAGATCTGCACTGTGTGCAGGCGGTGAGTCATCCCAAAGGGGCAAGTGAAAAATTAAGCGCGCTGTGTTATCTTCGACAGCTGAAAAAACGTCTATAAAAACCTCGATTCCTCATTTTTTTCCGTGCTCATTCCTTATTTCCCATCTCTCAATGTCTAAAGGAAAAGTTTGCTTGGCCTACTCTGGCGGTTTGGACACTTCGGTCATCTTGGCCTGGTTGTTAGAAGAGGGTTACGAGGTGATTGCCTTCCTTGCCAACATCGGTCAGGAGGAGGACTTCGAGGCTGCCGAAAAGAAGGCGCTTGCCATCGGTGCCACCAAATTCGTCGTGGTGGACGTCAGAAAGGAGTTCGTGGAGAGCGTGTGTTTCCCCGCCATCCAGGTGAACGCCATCTATGAGAACGTGTACTTGTTGGGCACGTCATTGGCCAGACCAGTGATTGCCCAGGCCCAGATCAAGGTTGCCGAAGAGCACGGATGTTTCGCTGTTTCTCACGGATGCACCGGAAAGGGCAACGACCAGGTCAGATTCGAGTTGTCCTTCTACGGCTTGAAGCCCGATGTGGTGGTGATTGCTCCCTGGAGAGACCCTGTTTTCTTCAACAGATTTGCTGGAAGAAAGGCGTTGTTGGACTACGCCGAGTCCAAGAACATCCCCGTGGCCCAGACCAAGGCCAAGCCATGGTCCACTGACGAGAACTTGGCGCATATCTCCTTTGAGGCCGGCATTTTGGAGGACCCTGACACTACCCCTCCCAAGGACATGTGGAAGCTCACTGTGGACCCTCTGGATGCACCAGAGACGCCCGAGGACTTCTCTGTGGTGTTTGAGAAGGGCTTGCCCGTCAAGTTAGTTTTAGATGGTGGCAAAAAGGTGGTCACTGACCCCGTGGAGTTGTTCATCGAGGCCAACTCGTTGGCCAGAAGAAACGGTATTGGCAGAATCGATATCGTGGAGAACAGATTCATCGGCATCAAGTCTAGAGGCTGCTACGAGACGCCCGGCTTGACCATCTTAAGATCCACGCACATCGACTTGGAGGGCTTGACTTTGGACCGTGAAGTCCGTGCCATCAGAGACCAGTTTGTGACCACCACATACTCAAAGTTGTTGTACAACGGCATGTATTTCACTCCTGAGTGCGAGTACGTTCGTCTGATGATCGCTCCTTCTCAGATCACTGTCAACGGTGTAGTGAGAGCTAGAGCCTACAAGGGCTCTTTGACCATCTTGGGCAGATCTTCTGACACCGAGAAGTTGTACGACGAGACCGAATCTTCCATGGATGAATTGACGGGCTTCTCGCCAGAGGACACCTCGGGCTTCATTGCGGTCCAGTCCATCAGAATCAAGAAGTTTGGAGAGGCCGCCAGGGAGAAGGGTCATGTCTTGTCGTTGTAGTCATGTATTTATGTATAAAAGAGGCAAACTTAAAAGAGAAACTAAAAATTACGTGATGTAAGACATGTGTGTTGCACTGAAGACACGAAGCGTTGCATGTTAGAAGCTGAGAGGTTGGCAATTGAGAGCTTGAATCGGGAACAAGAACGGTGGTTTTTTATAGGTCTCAGAAGCTAGCCTTTGGTTTGAATTTTGCAGACGAAGTGGAGAATTTGGCTTCTTTGCCCAGATCCTCGCTGAGCAGCCCACCAGGGCTTTTGGTAGAGTATAGTCAACAGGAATCCCACCGTTTATGCTTTTGTCTGGGAAATTAGTTCACTTAATTTTAAATAAACGCCCGCATATCCTTCTAAATGCTGTCTCTATGTTAGTGTGTATATACGTCTCGTAAGTTCAACGTAAAGTCTGTGTTCCACTCGTCGTTTCCAAGGGCCCAACCTTCTTTCATTATGTCTCAAGAGTGCGATTTTCGTTGTCTTATGAATACCGTTTCTGTTTTGGGCGGATTGCCCCATCTCGCCGTTCCTTTTCTCAGACATCTATCGGTAGTTCCCTCTTTTTGAATTTTCGTTGGTAGCACTTCCTCCCCTATCATCAGAGGCTATTTTGGGCGATCCTTCTTGTGCTCTCTATCTCTCTCTTCTTCGCTTCCTCCTGCTCTTCTCACTCCCCCTTCACCTTGCCTCCTTGCTCCTCGAAAATTGCAACGTTAAAATCGTACTTCTCTCCCACCAAACCTTTGATCACAAGAATTACCTCATCTATCCGCTGGTAAATCATGTGCGCGAGCAAGAGGGCAACCGCGTCCAATTGTCCATCCTCCCCAAAAAGCCGCGAGAAGTCGAGCCCGTTCTTCAAAGACTCGTTGGAGTTCTCCGCTTCAGTATGGTAAAAACGCTCGCTCAAGGAAACGTCCGCAATGCCCCATTGTGCCCTTAAGAGCTCCATGTGTCGCATGGAAAGGTTGGCCAGCGTAATTCTAGGAAGCTCCTTCTTGGTCCTGAGCGAGCTGGACGTCATGTGGACCACAGCAAAAACCTTCGCATTAAGACTCTCGTCCGTCCAGCCTATGCGGTCTAGCATGTTGGGGATCCATTCCTCGGGGTCCTGTACGGAGTTGAATATAGAGAAAAGGAAGAAGTACAACTGGATGATGTCGTTGAGGAGCTCTTGGAGTCTCTTGTAGCTCTGTGTTGGCCATGGGCCCGTGATGGGCACCTCATACTGAAGCGGGTGTAAAAAGCCCTTGACTCGTGCAAGAGTGATCAAAATGCTGCGGAACTTGTCCAACAACGCATTATGTCTCGCAAAGGCGTGAAACTCTGGTACTTGGAACCTTTTGTACGCAAAAGAGGATACGTTGCAGTGCAAATTGCCAATCTCTTCGAGTGCAGTTGAAAGACACCTTCTGACCTTCTCCTTCGATGAGTTTGGTCTGGGAATACAGCTTGCCAACATGGATACTGAGAGGCCCCCTAGCACACTTAAGAGCCTCGTAACAGCAACACGCCATCCATAGCCTACCTTGGAAATGGAGTCGTACTGAGCGGTGATCCAGCTGGTACCCATAACTAAGACGGTAGTTATGCACGCCATTATTGCCGGAGTGGGCGTAGCATGGACGGAGAAATGCTTGTAGAAGGCCAAGATGAGGTATATGACGGCCGTCACCGCGCAGTAGCCGTAGTAATTGCCCTTTCCACTGCCTGCAGAGATGTACCACCCCAATAAGCCTAGAAGGGCCCCGAAAGCTGAGTAGACGATCTTGGTGAAGTACACGTAGATGGTCTCCCCAGTGTATTCCGCAGTGGAAACAGCACACAGAACAGGAAGCCAGATGATTCTGTTTTCGTAGCACCATGCAGCCGTTGTTCTTGAAAAGTAGGGGGCAGCACAGACACATATAAGGACTCCGGACCTGATCCAGAACCAAAGATGTTTATTCATCGAGAGCTCGTAGGCCCTGACGACCTTCTTTCCAAAGGCGTGCCATCTAGAACTCAGCGGTAGGGCATCAGGATCTCTAGAAAGGGTTGTGTTGTTGGATGAAAAGTCCTCCGGTAACTCCTCCGAGGGCTCGAAATTCTGTGCATTGTCGTGTAGCGAAATCGTGAGAAAGGAGATGAGCCGAGGAACGGGCCTGTGTTTATCGATGGCGAGAAAAAGATCGATTATCTTCAAAAGAGACTGAAACTGCAGCTTCACCATGAAGAGAAGGAGCGACGACTGACTCAAGTAACAGAGAATCAGCTCCTCGTTCTTAGAAAGTTGCACCAGCCGCTCCTGCCTTTTGGAGTAGTCCCGAAGAAGCTGAAAGTCACTCATTATCCTGGCCTGGGCCTCTAATATGCTTCTATGACGGCTTTTCTGCTTTTCCTGGTGTTTTCTGAACACAGAAGGGAAAAAGACAGTATATATGCGGAAGCTGTTTGCAGCCGTTAGCCAGTCCACAATGGCCTTATGAGAAAACATGACCGTCTCCAAGAGCGGCTCTGCATCTTCGCTGATGGCCTGGGCAATTCTGTCGAGCTCAGATAGAGGTACTCTATCTGTCATGCTGGCCACACTCATTCTGCGAGAAATGAACTGGCCTATTCTCTCGGGATCCTTTTTCTCCGGCCGGTAGGAGCTGTAGAGCGTCGAAAGAAGCTTCACGCGGCTGTCGGCCGTGGAAACGACGCTACTAGAGCGATTTCTACTGCTCAAATTGGTGGCTAGAAACACCCTTTCCTGGAAAAGCTGGTAGAAATTACTGTATCCAGCTGCATAGTTGATCAAGTTCTTGAGGTGAGCGCGAAACTCGCCTAAATCGCCGGAATCAAGCCTTCCGAAGGACACTTCAAACTGGGCTGTCCGCAAAAATAGCTCTAGAGCCGGTAATTTGGCTCTGATGGCCGTAATCTGTGCCCCTGCCTGGGCGTATCTAGCAAAATTGGAGGCCGAGGGCTTCATGCTGAGGAGAAACCGCTGGTTGCACTCGTTGAGAGCCACAAGAGAATCCATGACACCTTTAGCGCCAGAAACGTATCTGTAGCTCGAGGTAGATGGGAAAACCACTGCAGCAAGAACAACTCTCAACGCACACGCTATTCCCATGGGCTTGATCACCAGGAGTCCCACAGTAAGGGGCTGGAAAACAGGAAAAAACGCGTTATAGCAGCAGAGAATAGTCAATGAGATGATTCCCGCAATAAAGGGCACTCGCATCAACTTGTGGAAAGACAGGGCCAATCCCAAAATGGTTGTTCCTATGATGATCGCAAAAATAAACACTGCCAGGCACCGGGTCTCGAGGAAACGGCCTGAAAACACCTGTTGCAGCACACAAGCTGTTAAGTTTGCCCTGTTACAAACTCCCTCGCTAACGAGCTGAGTGGCGAGTGTTTCTGGGGTTGGCCAGCCTCGCAAATGGGTGGTGATGGCCATAGATATGGTAGCCACCAACCATGCAAAAAGGGAAAAACTAAGCGATGCACAGGCCATCAACACATTGATTATAACCAGATTTCCGCCCGCCGCCCCTACAAACCCCATAACCTGGAGAAGATACGCAGCCGTGCCCATCCAATGGCTGGTCCGGGGAACCACCAGTAGTATCACTGTCAGCCAGACCTGGAGCCACGTGACAATTACCGTTTTCCAGGAGCGCCGGTCGAGATGGTCTAGAATGTAGGCGGGGCGGAAATAGGCCGCTTTCTGGCGCAAAAAGGACTGTTTGGGGTTAGCTTCTTCCCCAGATGTGGAGTCAATGGCATCGTGAGAAAGGAAAACGTTGATCGGCCCGGATCGGTCAGGGTCGGGCTCCGGTGACGGCAGTGGTACTGGATCATATTGAACTGGCCCTTCCGGCTGTTCAGGAGAATCGCTACGCATGTTGAATGCCCTTGGAGTAAGATATCTTGCCTATATATGCCTCGGCCCGATGATATCATCGCTTATGTAAGCGAGATGACAGCGGCTGTGTTGCGTCATGACTGCTCGCTTATGTCATCAAAAGATAGCTGCCGCAAGTATTTTGGGACATCTTTCCCGATGATATGGGTGGGGATAGCTTTTCGGAACGCAGGTTTGGCGCGTGTGAGCTCGTAGTGCGCAGCTAGGTGTGCCTTTAGTGCGTCCCAGCTGGTTCGCGTGAGCCCGGGGACTATAAACGGCTGCAAGGCGGACGTATTTGGGTGCAAAAAGGGGTCCGCGGGGTCCGTTTTGACGTATTCCAGTGACGTAGAATGGATGTTTTTTGCAGATGGAAACTGCTTTTTGGGTTTGAAGATCGCCTGATCATTCTCTTTCTCAAGAGTAATTCCATTTTCGCCCTCTTCCCTCTTCTTCTCTTTTTTCATTCGCCAGTACACGTACCAGCTGGCCATCCACAACACCTTGTTGAACTGCGGATACCGAAACTTTGCAGGCACTTTTGTGGTCCTCTCAATCTCGTTGATACGCAAGTGCATCTGCAAGTCCATGAAAGTGAGGAAATTGCCACCCACCACCACCGAGTCCTGGGGGGTATAAACCGCGTGGATCCACCCGCTGGGAATGATGAAAACGTCTCCTTCGGCAAGAGTGACGCGAAATCCGCCATTTGGAGGCTCTGGATGGCGGCCCCCTCGCGCATAAGTGCCAAACCACGTGATGTTCTGGTCTTCTTCGAGGCTCCATTGCGTATAAAGACTCAAATTGTGCTCGGTGGGAGGAAACATTAGGAACGTTTTGGCGCCTTTACAGACGGTGTAGTACACCAGAGTGCCGCTGAAATCGATGTGAAAGTCCGTAAAAGACCCCTTGACTGACATCAAACAGTATGTAGTGACTTCTGGTCGTGGTTCTGGGTCGTCCCATACGAGGTCCGTGAGATCGAGATCCCGCACCATTTGAGGCCTCACGAAGTCTTCACCGAGACCTTCAACCTGTGAAACCTCAAGTGATATCACGTTTCGGAGCCGGTCACGGGTGGCCTCGTCAGTGTAGAAATAGTCTCTCCACTGGGCCATATTCCAAGGCGGAGAAACTCCCTGTTGGGATTGAACATCCATGACTTCGACGGTGGCATCTTCACCCACACACTCTGCGATATAATCAACTGAAAGGTCTTCTCGTAAACATGGTAGCTGCATCCCGAGCTCCTGGGGCTCTGGAGAAACCACTAGAACCGGTTTAGGGAGACCTGTTTGGAGAGCGTACTCAGCAGTGAGATCAGTGCCGGGTATGATATCAATAAAGGGGTTTCGTAGACTGTGATGTTGGTCTTCAAGAGCAGAGGAGTCTTTTGGGGGCTTAAATGCTGGGTATTGACTGTTTTTCAGGCTGAAATTTCTGCAATTTGAGCCATCAGTGCCATTATTGAACCTCAGGTCATTACTCGAGTTGGTGGTGCCATTTCCTGGAATAGCGAGGTCTAACTTGTCCTCCTCGAAGACACATTTTTTCCCGACAGAGCCATCTTTCAGCATTTTTTGTCCATTTTTTACGGTTGTCTTGACGTTTTCAATATACGCGGTTGCATCTTCGCCAAAGTGCAAAAACTTAGCCACATGAGGATGCACACCTTTATCCACAACAACGCCCTCATTGAGGGCCACATAGTCGATTTTTGAGCGTTTTCTCTTCAGAAGTCGTTTCTCTACCGAAGGTCCGTGTTCGGGGACGCATTTAGAGCAATGGTATGAGTGCAAAAGCTCGGCCTGGCCGGGTCGAAGACCCACGCATTGCGTGTGAAACCATTGCAGACACACATCGCACGCCACCCAGGCCATTTCTTCGGTCTCATTGGCACAGATGAGGCAAATATCTTTTGGGGGCATCTGAGACGCTGTTTGTGTGATGTTTCGGCGTTTAGACCTTGTTTGGAAAACGGTTTGTGGGGTCCTTCAATAAATTATGTTTGTTCATAATCCTGCATGGAGTCACAAGACTTATCGAGAGACATCAGTCACCCAAAGAGGTATCGTTAAATAGCGCTAAATCCGGTAAAGACGGCCCCTGAGTCACAATGGCGATGCTAATAAGAGCGGTACGTCGCTTTCCGTGTAATTCAGTGCGGACGAGCGTTTCTGTGGCATTTTTACGGAGATTTTCCACCAACCACGACCAGCAAAAAGCCTTTCTCCAGGAATACAAGATCAGGTCGTCTCTCGAACGGCTCATCCACTACTATGCCGACCAACCACTCCCCCGGATCTCTGTCAAGGACTTGTATGCGCAGAGCAGGAAATTGTCGCCAGAATACATTCTCCAGAACGCCCAGGAGACCGTGGAACTGCTTCTCGTATATAACGCCAGACGGCTCAAAGCGTTCCGGAATCTTCCGTACTTGGTAATGCTCAACCCAGCCATTTCCGAGCTGTACAACACATATTTGCAGACTATGCTGGCGTTGATCTCGGCGCTGTTGAATGCGCCCACCACCTTGCATGAAAACACCGCATTTAAAAAGGACACCTTGGATCTGTTCGTGGACGTCCACGCAGACACGCTTCCCGGCCTCCTGAAGGGATTCAACGAGGTGATCCATCTAGTTCTGGTCGACCAGATCAAGGCTTTTTTGGATGCGCATTTGAAGGAGCGTATCAGCATGCGCTTGATAGTCCACCAGCACATCCAGTTGACCGCCTCTGTTAACGGCCATTACAAGCCGGGGGGAGAATTCAACGGTGTTATCAAGCCTCTCAATATCCACTCCGTCATCCGCAAAAATGCAGAGCTCGTCAACGACTTGTTCTTGATCAAGTACGACCAGCTGGTGCCAGTGATCATAGACACCAATTTGTACCCTCCTAGCTATTGGAGCAGAAAAGATCCGGACACCAGACACCCTGTCGAAACGGCCCCCGGTGGCGAAGTAGTTTTTCCATACATCGAGTACCATCTTGACTACGTTCTCCAGGAGGTTTTCAAGAACCTGTTTCGGGCCCATATCGAGAACCACGTCCTGGACCCTGTTCGGGTGACCATTTCCACGGCACAGTCACCCTCCTATTTGGAGATGAGAATTCGCGATAAGGGAAAGGGCATGACTCCCAGTATGCTAGGAAAGGTGTTTGACTACTCGTTTCTGACTTTTGATTCCGGTGAGGGAGAGGCCTACAAGACGCTTAACGTTCCTCCAGGCCTTGGTGGAAACACTGTTGCGGGAATGGGTTACGGCTTGCCGTTGCTGAAGAACTACATTGAGATTTTTAACGGTGCCCAGCAGGAGGAGCAGCAGGAGACGGGAGCTGCCCCGGATCCTGCAGTGTATGGTCTGCTAAGCGTTCAGAGCTATTATGGGTGGGGGACGGACTTGTACTTGAAGACCATTGGGGCGGATCCCTAAAATGCAAGAAGGAGGATCTTTTTCTAAGGGTATGGAGTGTTTGGGGATTTTGTACTTGGGCCTGTTTACCCAGGAAGTTTATGCAAGATTTGAATAAAAGACCTTTTAGGTCTGCCAGTGAGAATAACATTCCCCAGTATTTGAAAATGAATACTACTACGCAATTTAGAGCAATAAATCATGAGCACTTTTAGACCTGAAGACATCCAAAGAGACCAATTTTTGATAGACAGTGAGTGCACAGAAAGCCCCAAAAGTCACAATTGCAGCCTATGAGCATAATCGCACTGAAATAGTCAAAGCTCATAGGGAAAACTACCTCCTTGTGGCACAGTTGTTTTGCAGATGTTCTTTCGGTGCCAAAATCCAAAATTTTTGAGTGTGTTTTTCACAGGTTACTGTAGAAAAATGATAAAACCCCAAAAATGCTCCAATAATTACAGACTCCCGTGTGACAGGGCCTTCTTGTAGATACGAATATTTTGCCTAAATTCCTTGGGAACCACCCAAATTCCTTTAATCCCATCTTTTTTTTATGGGCTATGCCCCAGCTTCGAAAACACAGCCCACATCGTCGCAAAGTATGACAGGGCAAATTTGCTGGTCCCTTGGTCTCAACACGGCTTCCTCTTGGGTATTTCCCCCCTCTGATACAATCATCTCCAGCTACTTATTCTACTTGTTCCCCTTTCGTCTCTCTTTTTCTTTCATTTTCTCTCCTTTTTCTGTTCCTTCCCCATTCTACTTCGCACCGTATCAGTCCTCCCGCTTTTTCACGCCATTCAAACCCTTCACACACACACACACCCTTCCACTTCCACACCCTCTTTTTCTTTATGTTTGACGTGGGCGGGCTCCCACGCACTTCGTTTCCCGGGTTGGCCCCACAGACTCCCGTTTCAGAGACACCCACGGACCTCCCCTCCCAACTACGACCGCTCTTTGTGAACAGCGACCCTGACGAGTGCAACTCAAACTTCTCCCTTTGTTTGAAACTCGTGGTCGATAATCTCTACACGCAGAGTGAGGACGGCCATCCGGAAAGCAATTACCACCGGATCCTGATGTTTGCGCTTCGCTTGCTCTCCAGCAACCTTTTTGTGAAGAACACCGAGCTCTGCATGGGCAAGCTTTTGAGCCTCCTAGCGGCCTTCACCGAACCTACCACCTCAGAACACGCGGATGATGATGCATTCCACGAAATGTGCTGCTTGAAGGAATTCATGCTTATCGTGCTTCTTCTCCTTTTGAAGGTCAAAAATAGCCCGGACCAGCCTAAGGACGAATCCGAGGCATTGTCTGCGGTTGACACTGAGGTCCTTTATGCATCGCTCGCTGATTTGGACTTTGTGGGAATCATTTCACGCTTCATTGCGGCCCACATAAGGGTATCTGACACAGCTTATCGCTCCCTCTTCATCATGTTGAAGTTCTGCGGAGACCTCGTTTTCGAGTACCTTTACCACGTGGAGCTTCTTCTGGACCGTGAGTTTACCAGTCTTACTACCCATTCTGACTTGGTCCCTACACTCATCCACCACCTATTGGCCAACGACAACTTCAACAACTACGATATCAACGGCGACGACTTCACTGATGAGGACAAGCTCATTGCATATGAGGAGTTCAAGCTCCTTCTTTTGATCAACGAGCAGTACCTCATGAAGTCATACTCGTGCAGAGATATCCAGAATAAGGTTTTCGACGGTCTTGTGAATGGTGGCGGTTCCACGATCTCTGGCTTCATCAACTTGCTCGTCTACCACATCAACAGGGAGGAGTCGTACATTCTCAAGATCTTAATCTTGAAGTTCCTTTACTTGGTTTTCACCACCTCATACACCGCCAAGTTGCCTTATGTTAACGACTTGAAGATCTTAGTAGACATCTTCATTCGCGAGCTTAACGATATCAACTACTCTAATTCCCCTGGCGATGAGAACCGCATCTTGGTAATCACTTACTTGCGCGTTATGTACCCGCTCTTGTGCTTTTCGCAGTTGAGCGAGCTCTCTTCTGGCTATAAAACCGACGATATCGTGGAGCTGCTAAGGAGCATTATTCTCAATGCTGAGCCAGACCCTTCCAAGGCAGAGACTGAGACTTCTGCTGACGACGATGTCATTCTCAAACTCACCAACAGATGCATGTCAGTTACGTGGTTGAAGAAAAAGAATCCACGGTCTCTCTACGCCAACGGGAATGGAAGTGGATCGGTCGCCTCGTCCACCTCCTCGTTGAACTCCAAACTGAACCTCCAGCCTGCCCTATACATGGCTCCCAACACCTCCAGTGACTCTATTGCAGCCTCTTTCACGAGAGTGGCCTCCGTCAGAGCGTCCACCCGAAACGACTACCATAAGCATACTACTTCGCATAATCTACTGGTGTTCGCTACAGCAAACACAGAGTGCACCGGAGTACCTGTGAATGAGCTTGCAGCAGCTAATAACAATAACGTGTTTTTGCTGAACACTTTGAATAAGATGTCCCTTAAGAAGGAGCCTACACCTAATCTTCTCGATCTTCCTAGAGAGTACTTGAAAAATAAGCCTCTTCCTTCTCTTGATCATATTGATGTGGCCAGCTGCGACTCTAGATTGAAGAGAAAGGCCATGAGAAAAAAGGCCCCTCCTCCACCGCCTTCGCCCTCGCTGCAGCATTCGTCCCTCCATCCTAGTCCTAGGAGCGCCCACGGAACACCACCGCCGCCGCCTCCACCAAGAAGAAGACGCTGATTGACCTTCCCGCATCTGTAATAGAGCACTAGTTTCATTTCTCAGATGTACTAATATGTTACTTTCTTGCATTTACTTGCGTGACTCTATATTACATAGTGATATCCTCCTTGAAGCACAAAACGTCGTCAAACCGCAACCCATTGATGTCTGTTTTGGTGTAGGTGTCCAACTCCTTGTAGGACGAGATCTCCTCCTCGTCGCCGTCCACAATATCGTTGGAAGCCACCAAGACCAAGCCCCTAGACCGTATAAGTGGAATCAACTTTGGCACCAATCCTAAGAGATGAATTGACGTTATGAGACCAATCAAATTGTTGTTTATGGTGAAGTTGACTGCCTCCTTGATAGATCTGATTGTAAGTTCCAGGTCGTTGGCTTGTAACTGGCCTACTCCTCTCTCTTTCGCCATATCTTCCTGCGACAACGACTGCGGGTACTGCAATTTCTCATTGCTGACTTCATCGATCAAAAGGCCATTGGTAGACCGCGACTCAAATTCCTTTCTGCTGTTGTTGTATACTATGCCGTTCATGATCAAAAACACAGGGAAGTTGGGCTGTTTCCAGTTCAAAATCTTGCATATCAACAGGTTGGACGAAAGGAAGATGATGGACCTGCTGGTACCAGAACTGTTTTTGGCTTTCAGCGACCGGATGTGGTTGAAGACATCATTTAATGTGAAGTCGATGAAGTTATTCAAGTTCAGCTGGATGTTGCCAATGAAGGGAAGGTTCTCCAACTCGTAAAGCGAGGGAAACACCAAGTCCAAGTTGAGATTGATATCCACGTTCAAGATATCGAGAAGCAAGTCCAACGGCAAGTAGATGATCTTCAACAACTTCTTGATCAACTGCAAGTCCTTGACAGTCATCTTGGAGAGGTCCTGGATCACCTTGTTATAGTCAAAGAGGTTGCTTGTCATGGACGTCAACTGCTCCAACGACAAGTTCGGTAAGTAGAGGTCTATATTCTCGGTGATTGCTATGGACCACTGTGGACACACTATGGGCGTTCCATCATTGAGCAAGCAGATTTTGATCCGCAAGTACTCCCCAGAAAGAGAGGTGGCGGTGACAAACGAGGACGAGTTTGCTGTACTGGAAATCAACTCAGACGTCGACGTGACGGTGTTGTTGATTATGTTGCTGGAGCTGGCCATGTTATTTGAGGGTCCGTTTCCGTGGCTCACGGATGTGTGGAGGCCAGTAGGTGACAAGAAGTTATTAGGAGACAAGCCACCGGCGGCGTTCAACTTCAAGTTCAGACGGTTCTTTACGAAGCTAGTGGACGACTTCCAGTAGGTATCGAACTTTGACGTCTCCAATAAAGTACCAGAGAACGGGAAAATTACCTGGTAATTAAACTTCAACTCACCGATGTTGCGCAACCGCAAATCGAACAAAGGCAATTGAATGGAGTTGATCTCAGGAGAAGAGGTATCGATCTGTGAGAAGTTCAATGCTGTTGTTTTCGCAATGAGTCGGGTCCCAAACTTGGGAAAGATCTCAAAGTCAATGCGGAACTCATTGAGGGAGTCGACATCCGTCTGGAAGATGCAGTTGTTGTTTAACTTCGTCTCCTCAGCCACCGGCAATAATATATTTCTCGGAACGATATCGGAGATGTTGGAGGTCAAGGTTATTCTGCCGGGTTTCAAGTCTGTCGTGGAGTTGAACAAGTTGATGAACTTAGCGTCGTTGGAAAACACCAACTCGATCAAAACCTTCTGCTCCAAGAAGTTGTGGCCGTATCTTCTCAACGGTAAAATGGGCGGCGGTAACTCCAAATGGGGAATGGAGTCCACGTTGTTTTTCTCGATACTTCCACTGTCCTCAGAGTCGTCACCCTCGTCAAGAATCGACAGAGCACTATCCTGTTTTTTGTCGTGCTTTTCATGCAGAGCCAAAGTGGAGTCGATCAGAGCGCCTTTCGTGCCCTCTAGTTTGCTACCGCCATCAAAAATGGCATTGTCGTATGTCAACAACTCGTTCAAAATGTCTACATGGCCCTCCACCACACAGTAATAGAGTACGTTGTAGCCGTCCTCGTCCACGAGGTCCAATTTGGCACCGAACTTGACCAACTCCTGGGTGGTCTTGAAGTGGCCCTCCAGTGCTGCGTAGAAAATCGGCGGCCACTTATTTAACCCGTCCTCCCTATTGACCTCGGCCCCATATTCGATGAGAAGCTTGATTAACTTGTAGTGCCCCAGTCGGGCGATCACGTGCAACGGCATCAAGCCCTCTACGTCTGGCTGGTTGACCAAGGCGCTGGTGGGCTTGCTTGAGGCAAGTAGGAACTCCAAGGTGCGGTAGTCGCCAAATTTGCATGCGTAGTTAATGGGGAGGTACTGTAACTTGGACTCATTTATCTCCGGGTAGCAGTTAGCACCGTTCTGGATCAACTTCTTGACCACGTCAAAGTTGTTGTGTTTAATAGCCAAGAGCAAAGCCGACATGGAATCGTTGTCGAGGTCGTTGAGATGCGCCTCCGGAAAGAACGGCAAAATCACGTCTAAAAGGTCTAAACGATTGTTCTGAGACGCATAGTGCAACGAGTTTCTGCCATTGAAGTCCCTGCAAGTGAGAATCTGCTGAAGAGAGCATTCTGGGAGGCTATTCATCACGAGTTTGACGATGAAAGTGCGCGAGTGGGCGATGGAGTCGTTGGAATTGAGCACTTTGACGCCATTGTTGATCACTACGTGGTGGCTATCGTGCGAGGGCGCAAGGGGAATAGAGCAGCACTCATGAATGATGCTCTTGTTGCTGCTGAAATCATCGGATATGAAATCGAAGTCAATTTCGTAGTTCACGAGCCGCAAAAACAGCTCCAAAAAACCATCGGAGATCTTGAGGTTGCCAATCAGCAACAAAAAGATCTTGGAAAGCTTAAACCGTGCCGTGTTATTGAATATCAGCTTTCCCTGTGGCGGCGGGCCGTTTTTCAGCGAGCTTTTGACCCTATCGATCCATCTAGGGAGAATAGACGAGTCTGTGTCTTTGACAGTGGCCACGTTCACAAAGGATGAGTACAACTCGTCGATCTCATTGTTGTTCACATAAGAGTGGCGCGGCAGGCTACTGGCACCGGTAATAAAGCCCAGGGAGCCCTGTCTATCGTAGGTCTCAATAGTGCTGTTGGAGTTGTTGCGCGAGAGAATGCTGACGACAGGCGCAACGGGCTGTTGGCCGCTGGAGTAGCTGGCCAAAACGGAGTAGTCACCGTCCATTATCAGCTCGAGGTCGAAGACTGACTGAGTCACGAGATCACTTAACTCATTGATCTCGTTCTTGTGGAATACGGGCTGCACGCTGACAGCCGTCAGGATGAAGAGCTCCTTGGTGTGTGACTTGGACCGTTTGTCCCACTTTTTGACCACCTTCAGGAAGCCCGTTTCGTTCAACTCGATGAACTGCTGCAACCGCACCAAGTCCTGGTGTATCTTGGTGAAGTTCTGGTAGAGATTGAGATACGAGATTGAGCTGCGGAAATTAGACAGCGACAGGCTCAGGGAACCAGCAGTCAGCTGCGCCTGCGCCGTCTCGCCGCTTTTGGCAAAAAGCTCTGTTTTCTTCATCACCAAGAGGTCCAAATTGACTGCCAAATTGGCCTGTTTCTCGAGATAGAACGAGTTTACCTTCTCGAGTTCTCTTTCCACGCGGAAGAAAAACGACGCCTTGTTCTCCTTGAGCGTCTGCTGCACTTCTGCTGGTGTCGAAGGGCCTGCTCCAGCTGCCGGAATGGCTAGCTGCTTTATGAGCTTCTTCAACGCCTTGTAGTCGATGAAATGGCCCAGGTACTCGGGAAGTTCGAGCTGGCGCAGCGCTAGGTACTTTCCGAACTTCATGGCAGACAGGGGGCAGCGGATTGGTGCTTTGGCGGTCTCTGAGAGTTTAAAAGTGGATGTTATAGAGCCGTTAAGCGGCTGGGCATCCACGTGCGTGTGGAAGGGTCCTGCAGATGGGAGTGGTTTGGTGCACGGGTGTATACCGGGAGTAGTATACGAGATAGGGAAAAAGATGGTACTATGAGGGAGGGAGTGTGGAAGGGTTGTGGAAGGGGAAACTTTCGTAAATCTGCTCCTTCTTGAGAGGGAAGGAGGCCATTGCCGGCTTCCTTGTTTTCAACAAATCATATGTCACATTCGGAGCAGGTTGTACAAACAAAAGGCTATTTTCTGTGGACCAGGCCATTACATCTGATCAAGGGCTCCATTTCACTCCAATTGCTACCCAATCCTCCAGGAAGTCTATAAAGGTGCCCAGCAGCGCTCAAATCATAGACGTGTTCGACTTGCCATATCATCAAATGGACCCAATACCACTTATCAGCGCGGATCCTTCCACCTCTCCTATCTCCAACACTGTACTTCACCCATATCTCTTCTTCGGCTCCTACACTCTCCCTTCTTCTCTGTTCATTCATCTACTTCTTGGCCTCGTCAAACACCTCCTTGAACTTATCCGCGTTCTCCTTGTTTCCAAAACGGATGGCTAAGGTGGCAGCCTCGGGTTCGCCTTCAGACACGTCTGCCGTCACAGTGTACACCCATGATCTGTCAGAGCCAATATTGGGCTTCAACTCGTAGTCGCTCGAGATCAAGTGGTTGGCACAGATCTTCAAGGTCTTGTCTCTTCTCATCAACAAACGGGTCTTTTTGGTCTCCTTGTGCTTCAAGAACTTGACATCTCCTGTACCTCTCTCCTTCCACTCCTTTGAGTCGGCATGAAACTTGAACAACTTGGCTCTGACCTTGTACAAAACCTCCTCATCCTCTTCGTTGGTTTTCACCTCCACCTTCTCCAACTGCACAAGAGGTTCGAAGTGCACGTCGGCCTCTTCCTCAGCAGCCTTGTCATCGTCGTCGTCGTCGGCCTTTTTGTCCTCTTTTTTGGGCTCTTTGTCTTCAGATTTGGCCTCCTTTTCCTCCTCCTTTTTCTCCTTCTTAGCTCCAAACATCGAAAACACGTTGGAAGTGGGAACAGTGGCGGGGGATGCCTCCGTCTGGGGCTTGGTTTCGTCGGCAGACATGATTGGTGCTGGTGTATGTGTCTACTGAATAAACACGGGAAAATTTTGAAAGTTGACGCTGCGGGCGATTACCGAATCGGGAAGGCTGTGAAAAGAAGTCTTTCTTTGGTACGCGTGGGAAAGGGCCCGATGACGGGAACTGAGAGGAATAGCTGAAAAAGGCCCAGTACAGAATAGTCTCCTCTTAGAGTCCCATGGTACCTGTATGTTTATAACGAAATTTGTTAACATCAAAAAAATGGCGTATATCTCGACGTTCTTTTTTGGCTGAGTACTTGTTAAAGCCATCAAATCTCTGTACTTTGACCCTTTGTTGCTGACGTTTCATGGAAGTAAAGACCAATGACGCATCTTAAACGATTATTAGTCACAAAAGTGGGTTTTGCATTCAAAGCTTTTAGAACTCTAAACTCTACATTGTGCTGTAAAAGTTCTCAAAAACACCCTCCTCCTCAAAACTAGCACCAATGCAGTTAAAAGTTTCCACTTCTTCACAGAAACCCTGTATCTCTCCCTCTTTCTCTCCATACCGATCTTTCACGCACACCCTACACTCCTTTCACTATAATTATCGATAAAGATCTATGTAAGCACAGCCCCGGACGCATCTATTCTCTCTAAACGTCCTCCATCTCCGACGGCTTGATCAAGCCCGCCACCTGTAAATCCTTGGCCCTTTGCAACTTGTCCTGCTCCTGCTTCTCCTGCTCTTTGTCTTCAGCAAACAAGTAGTCTGTGGGGTCGCCGCCGAACTCCTTGATCTGAATCAAAAAGTCCCGCAATGTGCCCTTGAACTTGTTCAAATCGTTATACGATGTTGTGAACACATTCAAGAAGTTCACCAACAGCTCCTGTAGCAAGTTGTCAAATGCGGACAGTAAGAGCTGAGCCAAGTACTGCTTCAAGTAAACCGAGTTCGTGGTTCCCTCAGGCGCCTGCTCCTGTGTATACAAAGGCGTCTTGATCACACCATCTTCCACCAAGTGGATCAACTGCGCCAACAACTGCAGTTGGAAGCGGAAGCCGGATTTGTGATCTGGCTGCGTGAATACGTAGAAAGTATCCGACAACACCTGGAAATAGAAGTTCTCGTAAAACGCCTTAGTGAACGGCGTGTCGCCCAATTTCTCCACATTCTCAATCAACTCCAATGTCAACGACAAGCCGTTGTCCTCCACCTCGCGGTTGTTGTGCTTGAACGCCCACAAGGCAGCGTTGATTAACAGCTGGAACGCATCTCCGGAAAGCTGCAATAAAGCTTGGAACAGCTTAGCGTTAATCTCCTTCAACAACCGGTAGAACTCCACTCTGTGTTCCGGGTACTCCACGAAATCGTTCTTGATCATATCCAATGTGCACTCAAACACATTCTGCAATACGAGTACCACGCCGTCGGGGATCAAGTGGCCGACCTTATTGATCAACGCTGTCATACAGTTCAACACCTCGGCATCTCTGGCGTCGGGCACGTTGGACTTGTAGTCCTCCAAAACTGCCGCGAACAACGGCTGCGCCAAATCGCGCACGATCTCCTCCAAGTTGTCTGCCTGATTGATATAAGTCTCGATCATCTTCAAGATCTCCTTCTTGATGGTCCGCAAGCCCCTAACTTTGGGTGTCTTGGTGGCTATGAGCCCGTCCTTGGCGACCAAGTCCGAGATCATCGTGCTTACTGCTTTGTACAAAGACAACATGTCCACGTACATCAAGCCCAACTGCGAGTAGAATCCCGGGCCGAGCGCCTTGCACACAGAAACGTTGGTCTTAATGATATTGGCAATGATCTTAACGGTCTCGGTATTAGTCAAGAGCTGCGGGTCCTGGCCGGCCTGCTGAATAATTGCACTCCATGCCATGTTGGGCAAAGCCATCAACTCGCTCAACAACTTGTCGCGGGCCTCTTTGGACGTCTGTGCACTGACAATGATGCCGCAAGCCTCGTAGAACGTGTGCACCTGCTGAGGCTGCAAGTCCTCGGTGATCTGCTGAATGTTTCTAATGATCTCGTTGATAAAGGCCTCTCTTTCCTGCAGCTGTACCGCCACAAAGTGCTTCTTGCATTTTTGGGTAATTTTGATGAAGGTGTCGCACGCCATATCTTGCACACCCTCGTGTGTCTCGTGCATGAACTCAAACAACTTGTTGACCACAGTCTTCAAGAACTTCCAGTGTGCCTTCAAGAAACGGGGGTATTGACCAACGATGTACATGATGTTGGACGCTACCACAGCCTTGTTGTCCTTGCCTCTCTTCATTTCGGTCAACGACAACAAGTCCTTAATCACAGACACTAAGAAGCGCTTCTCCATGTCCTCGTTCATAGTTCCGGAAATGGACCCGATGGCCCAGCACAAGGTATTGATATTCTGCCACGACCATTCGCTCTCGTCTATCTGTCTGGCCAACTTCTCACTCATGATCTGCTCAGTGTCCACAACGTCCAAGTGTGTCAAATACACCAACACCTCACGCATGGACTTATATAGCTGAATGGTGTCACTTTCTTTGACAAACTCTCTGACAATCTCACCCTCATCGTTCTCGACAATCAATACCTCCTCGGGTCTGACCATATTCTCGATAATGACCAATCTCAATTTGGACAATACCAGAGTATAGATGTGTTCTCTCAACGGAAATTTGGCGAGAATGAGAGGGTCCGGGGCGCCGCCCGATGTGGCCTTGAAGCTGGACGAGTATGTCAACTGCATCAACGGGCTTAACTCGTTCTGGGGCAATTTTTGAATCTCCTCGAACAAGCCGTGCACAAAACTACTCCAGTAGTCCAATGTAGTCTTGAACAACTCTCTCTCCTCGATCCGAGACAACTCGATCAAGTAATTTAAAGACGTCAACAATAAGTCGCGCAAAGACTCATTCTTTTCCAATGGCAACAAGTGGTTGTTCAAGAACGTGCCCAAGTACATAGCCAAGTCTTGCAAGAACGATTGGTCGCCGGAGTTTGCCCTCTGATAAGACTCCTTGAGTGGGGTGTTGGGAGGAATAATAGAGTAAATCTGCTGCATGGAGTTCTTGAAGTATGCAATGAACTTATCCTCGTTTTCCACAGATGTCAAGCTGGAAACCTCGGTCAAACACTTCAAGGTTATGGCCCTCGTGTCAGCCTCGACCAAGAACTTGTTGGCCAACAAGTTTAACAAGTCCGTCTGGAAAATGTAATTCATGGGTATCCAATGAATGTACTTCAATAGCGCGTTCAAGGTAGCGGTGATCAAGGACGGCTTGGTGGTCTTGTCCAACACTTCGTAGCATAACTTAAAGATCTCCTCAAACTCCGCCTTCATGCTCAACTTCAACTGCTTGGCCTTGGCCTGGGTCAACTGATCCTGCGAGAAGTCAAACACCTCCTCGCTCAACAACTTCAAGATAATCATGTTATTCTCACAGACGTTGAAACTGGACCGCGAGGACAACACAATCTCAGGGATGAACTGAGGCCAGTTATGCGGCCATTCCTGCTTCAAGACTGACACCAAGGTCAAATCAATCTTGTTGATCAACGCCTTCTGACCCTCGAACACCTCCTCGTTCTCACAGAGCGCGATGATCATGTTGACAATAAAGTTTCTGATGCCAATACGCTCATCCAGGGGAATGGTTTTCCAGCGGTACTGGATGAGCTTGTTGAGGCACGACAACGCGATGTACTTGGACTGGGCATTTTGCGAAGTAGACAAAATAAGGTCCGACCGTTTCCAGCTTTCGGGGTTCTCCTGAAATTGGTTTAATATGGTCTGAGCTGCCTGCTGGTTGGGACCACCTTTGTAGAAGGCATCCACCACCTGATCGAAAATAGTGACGTCAAGGTCCTTCGAAAAGTCGAGGATGGACTCCATGGTAACTGTTGTGCAAACTAGCGGCAAATACTGGTGGCAACTGAGCAGCTAGCAGATGGACAGTGCCAAGCTTAAAAACAGCTGAAAATGGAGGTAAAAAAGACTTCGGTGGGAAAGTGACACGTCCTCACCGTAAAGCTTCTGTCCAGGTGGAAGGAAACGTCGCTGATGAGCTACTAAATGTTAGTATATGGGGACTCTTGCGGACGTACAAAGGCGAATGCTATAGGACGCCCAAGGGGCCGAAAATGGCCGTTTATGAGCACAAATAACGGCAATTCGCTGATACTGGGGAAATGCTCTTCTTAATTAATCTCCGAAACATACTGTAAGCCGCTGGTATAAGCTGTGGCGGGTTGCTGGATGCGGTGCTCGTCCCTACTGTATGGAGTTTTTTCTGGTGTTGTGATTTGTAAGTGGAGTGCGAGTCGTGTATGAATTAATATGTATGTGCAGGACGAGGGGTTCGGGAGTGTTGTCCCTAGTGACAGAAGCGCCGAATTGGAAGGGCCTTTGGTTGCAAAGCTCTATGTGCTGGTATGATGTTATGTGTTATGGTCTTGTGTGGGAATTTCTTCTCCACACATAGCGGAATTGGTGCGAGATGCAGATAAAAGTTTCGTGGGTGAAGCAATTGCTTCTAAAACAGTTTCTGAGAGAGGGTTGGCATGTTAATAGGTTGTTTGGAAGAGTTTAGGTAGCTTTGCAAGATTTCATGAAGGTATTTTTGTGGTAACGGATGTGCTTGATTTTTGGGCATTATGTAGGTTTTTGGCAAATTTTTAGGAAATTGTGGAAAATGCGGTTGCAAAATGACAGGAAAAACACAGTTTTTGAATGCACCAATATCCCTGGAGTTCATCTTCACTAATGAGACTGCCACGTTAAAATACCGGAAGACGAACTTCCTTATAACAATCCAAATAAAGATATATGGGAACGAGTTTCTTCCAAGGCCCACATAAGGGAAGCGGCTGTTGTGGGAACTGGGATTTTTATACTTTCATATCATCGCCTCCGATCTTCAAGTGGCATTTGTCTTTTCGGAAGAAGCACCCCACCTTCATAAAGCTTTCTGTATTGAGCTCATTTCCCTTCTCTATTCATTTGTTGCATGACAAAAAACAATTTCTGAAAATCGAACTAACTCTCCCCGTAACTTTCTTAAAAACTACTTCTAAACGCTCCCTGATACACAGACCGCATATATCGGCTCTCGAAAAATATTTCACGCCTCTAATTCCCCTCTTTGCTCTCCATAAGTTCTATCTTAACTCCCCAGAAAACAATCACTATGGTGTACAACGCATAAATGCCTATAGTGGCATTTGTTAACGGTGATTTTCTGGGCACTTTTCTACGATGCCGAATATGGAAGCAACAGAAAAGAGACCCCAGGGGAATTACTGCGAAGCGAGAGGCTGGTGACATGAATGCGGTGGAAGAAAGCTTCCAAATTGGACAAAAGGTGCTGCAAATTTCGACTTGAAGGCGCTTGACGATGGCCTGGAAAAAAATTTCAAGCCAAGCATAAATTTTTGGTCGAATAGCCCTAGGAGTCTAATTGCAACTCTTTTGTATAATCCCCTCTACAGCAATCACCTAAGTTTGAAACAACTTATTGGAAGTGCGAGGAGTTTCAGAAATGACATATCAGTCTTAAATTTGGTACAATAACTTTTAATTCATCATGCCCCAAACCCTGGACTCTCCCTATTGAGCCTTCAGTTGTGATTTTTTTGGCTTTCCTTTGTAACTTATTTTCTCCTATCCAATTTTCTTTATCATATGCGTGTATCCTTATATACATTAAACGTGCTCCTGCTCGGTCTTGGCGTCAGCAGCATAGCCAGTGGTGTGGGCCATCTGCTCTGGGGCAGGGGGAACCCAACCCTCGGACTTCCAGGCGGGAATTCCCTGCGAGTACAACTCATCCACCTCCTCCAAGGTCAAGCCTTTGGTCTCGTAGACGAAGAAGTAGACATAGAAGAATGAGAAGATCAAGCAGCCCGCGAAAACAAATCCATAGTAGAAGTGGATGGCCGATGTGATGAAGGGCGTGAAAAAGGAGATCAAGAAGCCCCAGATCCAGTTGGCAGCCGTGGCAATGGACATGGCCTTGGATCTGATTCTCAACGGGTAGATCTCCGAGATGATGGTGTAGCAGCCACCGGCCCAGGTGGACGCGAAGAAGAAGATGAAAAGGCACGAAATGAAGATCAAAGCGTCTCCGGTGGGCTTGTAGGTGGGACCATCGTAGCCGTCTTTGTAAAGATGGACCGATCCCAAAACAGCGTAAATGATGTAGGTGACGGTCATAGCCGCAGAACCAGTCAACAAGCACAATCTTCTGCCCATTTTCTCGATAGCGTAGATACCCGCGAAAGTAGAGACGAAGTTGACCACTCCGAGAATCATTGAGGTCTGGAAAGAGTCCTTTAAGCCGACAGCTTGGAAGATGGTGGTTCCGTAGTAGAAAAAGTAGTTGTCACCTGTTAACTGCTGAAGAGACTGCAAGAGGACACCAGTGATGACTCTGTGCAAGATTCTGGGCTTTCCGGTGATCAACTGGCCCCAAGAAGCAGTTCCTGCCAATTTTTCGCGGTCGATACCAGCTTGGATCAACTGCACCTCAGTGTAGACAGCAGGATCCTCGACATCCACCTTGTTGGACCTGGCAATGGAACGTTTGGCTTCCTCGATTCTCTGCTTCTCAATAAGGAAACGAGGCGACTCGGGCATGCACATCATGCCCGCCACCAAGAGAATGGCCCAGGCAAAGCAGAGACCTAAGGGGATTCTCCACTGTCTGGAGTCCGAGTACGTCTTGGTTCCGTAAGTGGTACAGTAGCCGAGGAAGATGCCCATGGTGATGCACAACTGGAAGCAGCAGACCAACGTTCCTCTCAACATCTTGGGGGCAGACTCGCCGATGAACAAGGGCGAAAGCACTGAAACGCATCCCACCGCCAAACCGGAAATGGCTCTTCCAATGACAATCTGGTACCAGGCATGTTGCGCAGAAATCTGCACAATGATGCCAACCACGTAGATGACCATGGAAAACATGATGCCCCAGCGGCGGCCGTAGATGTCGCCGACCTTAGAAAGAACAATGCCTCCGATAGCACAGCCAATGTTGAAGATAGCCACGATAAGGCCTGTTCTCACATTAGAGAGGTAGTGCTCACCATTGGCCTGAGTCTGGCCAAACCTCAGCAAGAAGTCAGGCATGTTGACGAAGCCGGAGATGGTGCCGGTGTCGAAACCAAATACAAAACCTCCAAACGCCACCAAGAGGCAGAAAAAACTGATGGAAAGGTACTCCATGAAGGACTTTTCAGGCAACATGGGCAAGGAGTCTATGTTGTCGGAGTGGTTGGGTGCAACCTCGGACTTCTCCTGCTTCTCGAAGAGAGAACCCTCAGGCGTGTGCGAGCCCGACAAGGGCGCCTCTGGGGTGAGAACGGGCGACTCAGTGGGTGCTTGGTGACTCATGGTGCTGTTGAGGAAAAAAAGTGGGCGGGAAAACCTCTCTTTATATGTCATGGCTTTCGGAGAAACTTGCCGTTCGGCTCCGGGTTGCTTGCCGGAAAAACACTGGCTATGAGCCAGGGTAGCTGCATGAGACCAGACTGTGCGCCGCCAAATTTGCCAAACTGGAACACTACCGCGGAAAAACTGCATGCATGTGAACACAAATGCTGCATACAATTTATCCGGTGATATCATAGTTGCTGGCTCCTACTGGCACTGGAGAATATGGCGGGGCGGCGGTCGGGATTTACCCGCAAGTGTGCCATCGTCTGTAACCGACATTTTCCCCGGCCCCTCGTCCCATGGGCGCCCCACTTAAAGCCGGTACGCATCGCCGGCATGAATACACGCTTTCTCGTTATAAAAGCGCTCTAATGCCCCAAAACCGAGAAATCTCTGCTACGTGCGCTTCCTTCCGCCCTTTGCTTATCATACACCAATACTGAGCTACCAGAGCTGGGGCGATTAGCTGATTTTTTTCCTTTGGCTTTCTTTTGGGGCACTCGGTGCTCCCAACATGACATCATTTCTTTTTGGAGTTTTTCCGAAACAACACCGGGCACATAACCAACTTGCAGGCGCATCAGTGGACGTGTGCATCCGGCCCGTTTTTCACCGCACAATGCCGACCCGAGTGGCGATGCCGGAGAATCGGCTCTGTATGGCCCGCGAAGATCGCAAAATTTTGCCTTCATATGGGGCCCCAGATATGATGCCGTGGAGTGAGAGACAGAAGTCTAGGCTTGGGAAATTTGTCCTGCAAAGGAATATTTTGTCATAAACCTTTCCCTAGCTAAACTGTGGAGTCTAAATGCAAAAATTGGGTGAAATTTGCAGTTGGTGGATGGAAGCCCGAAGACACTATTTGGAAGGGATACTTTGGCACAAACTCTGTTGGGTGACAGCGAAATTCTCATCATATGTTTTTGCCCTGGTTTCCTTTTCATGGGCCCGTTTCCCCACTATTTATAGGAGATTTGCTACTATTCCCCGATTAAATGCAGGTCTAAAGGTTTACTGTGGCCCTCCCATATAAAGGCCCCGAATGGCGAATTTATCTTCCATCGCCAATATGAGTGGATCTAAAGTAGAAATCGATGCTAGATATGGCGTTCGGCCTTTCGTGGATCCTCCTGCGACTAAGGTGAACCTCGACGGGCTCACATTAGACACTATTGACCTTTCACTCTTCAAAGAGGGCCCCCAATTTTTAGAGCAGCGCCAGAAGTTGGCCGATGCACTTGAAAAGAGTATTACCACGTATGGCTTCTTCAATTTGGTGAATTTTGGCTTCTCTGATGAAAAGGTAGAGTATCTTAGGGCTATTTCGCAGCTGGTTTTGGAACTTCCTGACGCTGTCAAGGCTCAATATTTGGCTAGCGCTCCCACCAAGGAGCAAGTGGTGGAAAAAGGAAACAAACTAGGGGGAGAAAGAGGTACGGGTTTCAAGCCTCGTGGTTATTGGGCAATTAAGAACGAAGTCAGGGACTCCATCGATCATTATAATGTGAGGGACACTGTTCATGACAGTTTCCTCCGGAATACGGAAGTGCACCCCGAGTTGGTGGCGGCGCACTTGCCGGAGATTGCAGAGTACTACAACCATATTCTTTGTGTGGTGTTGCCGCAAGTACTCCGTTTGTGTGACTTGATATTGGGAGTTCCAGACGGCACCCTCTCGAAGCACTATTTCGCCAATTCTGCACAAATGCGGATGATTCTGGCTGCCATGGCCGTTTGATGATGTAAACCCCTTATGTGGACGCTGAGAGCTCAAAGAAGAATGAAGGCACCTTCTTGCGGGGTCATTCGGATATTCTGGGGCTCACCTTTATTACCTCGCAGCCCATCTTAGCCCTTCAAATTAAAGACTTTTTCAGTGGAGGCTGGCGCTATGTCAATCACCGTCCGAATTCATTGATTGTCAACGTGGGAGATCTGCTAGAGTTCATTCTGGGGGGACACTTCAAGGCGTGTTTGCATCAGGTGGTGGATCCCCCTTCCGACAAGAGGGCTTACAAGCGGTTGGTCATCATCTACTTTTGCAACCCCAGCGCACAAGCTGAGTTGGACCCCGAATTGATAGAGTCGCAGAAATTGGCATTATTGGCCTATTCCAAACACGACAAGCACAAGGACTGGGAGAAAATCCATTTTAGTGACTGGAATAGTACGAAGGGCAAGTTGTTGGGCAGGACATAGGCGGGAGAGAGAAATTTATTGGTGTACTATGGCCGTTTTGTGGAAAGATGGCACCGTTTTGCGAGCCCAGGAAGCGTGGTTTAGTAATGGTGTGTTAAGGTGACCATGTGTTTTTTTTTGTTAGCTTAGTAGCTTTAAGTGTTGTTTTTGTGATATAATTTGATTATTGACAAAAGAGCATAAAGTGAGGCTTTTTTTCGCAGCCATTTTGTCGCAAATTTCATGTACAGGTGCATTTTTGAGGTGTAAGAATACATACGTGCTTGGATGTTTGGATGTTTGACTCTCACCAGTACGTTCTCGGATCTCAGCGATATTGGCAGCTTGTTCACCTCGATATTTTTCAAGAGAGATGAGGCCGCCATGGAAGCTCTCGAGTTCAAGATGAAGAACTTCAAGAGAAACGCTTAAATACCCGGAGGCTGTGCCTTGTTAATACATTAAAAGAATAGTTCAAACTGGTTTTAACGAGCGTAGGCGCGAAATAACGTTATAAAAACAATCATAACAGCCGTTATCGAAAATTTGCTTCTCTGAGGTGGATTCAGCATTTTCTTTTTATTGTTTGCAAGAAAGTTGTTCTGCAAAGAGCACACCACGTAGTTGGTGAGGCGAACGCTCGCGGTAAGTACTGGAGGCTTACTATCCAACGAACTTGGAGGTTACCGCCGCAATGACGCTCAGATTTCTTCTGGTTCTCAATATCGTTGTCTTACAGCGCCAAAACACAGTTCTAGATGACTTTTGGTTCCTTCTCTTCCTATCGAAACTGTTGTGGGGCTGTTTACAGCAGTAAAGGGGCCAATTTTTATCTAGGGATTTCTCCAATACGGTGGCTGAAGGCGAGGGTAAGTGAAATTCAATAAGTCTCCAATTGTGGCATGTTTGACCCATAACCTTGTAATCACAAACGTTCGTGATGGAACTATTGCAATCGACGACACATGATTTATTACTTGAAGGAGAGAGCATCATCAAACAGAAATGGTCTCCAAACCTTCGGCTAGACCAACTAAAGTGTCCAAGACGTTGTAGCGGCGGTAACATAAAATACATTGTGGTGAATTACGAAGACGAGTAGTGGTTCAAAATTCCCACATACGCAGTGAAGCACCACGAACAGCAGTAGCGCACCTTGAAAGGCTTGGGCTCAAACTGGAGAGTAAGTAGACAGACGCCGTTTGTTTCAATTCGAGGCTACTTCAGTTGATTAGACCTTATTTAAAAATATTAAGGATAGCGTAAGTATGCCAATGTTTTATCGCAATTTAGATGTTATGTAGTAGAGTAGCTCAAGCATCGAATGACACGGAAATTTTGGTTCCATCGTGAACGAGTTAATTCAGGAAAGGTATTCTTCGCAACCTTTTTAACTTCTAAGCTGACCAAGTATCACTTTTCCATTCCACTTTCTTAAAATCCTGTCCATATTTTTTGGACGTGTATATAAAGCTATGAAGATTTAGGGGTGTCCGAAGACCCAAGTAATGATTCGAGTTTTGCAAGAACAAAAAAAGTTACCTGATGTATCAAACTCAATCATCGCGAAATCACAAATGCCAAAGAGGCTGCGATTAAAGCCATTGGAGCTAGTAGATGAATCATTCGAGAAAGGTTATAAGGAGAGTTCTATCACTGATACAGTATTGGTATAGGATTGTCCTCAAATTGTTCGCTAAGAAGAGGACTATTTACTGTTTTCAGACCAGTGGTTGTTGTAAAATCCTGCATATTTAATACCACCGGTAACGGCAGTACGAACCCCTTGAAAGCCTTTAGTTGAACTCAAAACTGGCTAACCAGTATAAGTTAGTTTCTATTCGGCCCGTGCCGGATTCAGAACATTATGGTCATTTTTCGATTTTAAAGGACGTCATTTCAATATTTTATGTTTCTCACGATTTGGACAGTATTCTGCAAAATTTAGGTTAAACTTTATAATTTGTAAACGGTATCTTGCATAAGATTGGGATTCTCTGAATCATGATGTTTCGATGGAGTATATTGATCGAATCAATGGATGGAAAATCTATACTTGTGTTTAGATGTTGGAATGGGTGGTGTAGTATAGGTAGCTAATGAGCAGCTCCGGAAGGTGAGAAAGTTGCGATATGGAAGAAATTTAGGCGGAGGCTTACCACTCAGTGTTGGCGGCCTACTTGTGAAAAATATAAAATGCACGAATATTTTAGGGCGAAGTAGGGATTGGCCTTGGTAATTTGGTACACTAAATTCCACAATTATGAATCAAGGCCCAACGAAAGACTGCGCTTTATAGAAGTAATTGCTTATGGGGAACCGAAAGGTGCATAGGGAAAGCCAGATAAGACAGTGGTTGCCGCTTGCGCTACCCTCAAAACCAAGGCATGGTATCAGTGGAGGATCAGTGGAGGATCACTGTATGTGTCGTGCGAGAAATTACCCGCTTGAGAAGTATAGTATCCTAAACGAGAGCTATGGTGTCGCGTCCAAATCCCCACAAAACATACCCGATATAAATTTTTGAGAGCTTTTGACGACAAGCTGCCCAGCGTCGGCTTATATGATAAGCCAATCCGTGCTATAAGCGTATTCGAATTCGAATTCGAATGACGCTTGCTTTGAAATAGCCTGCAACATTTTCAAGGTTATCGGTGTAGCATGGTCTGTATGTCGCTTACCATGGGGCGTTTTTTCATTTTGACATTTGCAACAAAATTGTGTACGCAGTCTTAGAGCCTTTCTACCAAAGGTAGCGATAGGAAAGAGAGACGACATACGTGTGCACAGAAGGGTGATTTGGATACGCAGTGTGATTCTGTGCACCGTTATGTTCATTGCTTGCGGGGCAGCAGTGTCTGACTCGATTTTTGGAGTTTGAGAAACAAACTCGAATTTTTGCAAGAATCTTCTAAAACTCCAGAGTACACCAGTATGATGGTTGGTGTCTATATCCCAAGATGATGAGAAATTTTAGGGCCAGCAAGAATTTAACTTGGTAATATGGTATTCTGAG